>CM066331.1:127579313-128179313 GCA_033807585.1 Hydrophis major
AACTTATTACAGAGAGATGATTTTAAAAACCAATCTTGCTTATATTTATTCCAGGATGGGAGAATGGAAAAATATGTTCTTTGACCAAGAAAGCTTTTCCAATTCATCACTTGGTAAATGCCTGGCGCTCCTGTCTTGATAAATGAGGAAAATATTTCATTATTTATCTAGGTACATCATCAATATGAATGAGTCCAATTTCCAGTTTACTACCCACAATCCTTTTCCAACCATTGTACTATATTGCTGTACACTGAACAAAAACAATTTATTTTGAGGAAGCTCAAGCCAGAATAAAGGAGAGAAGTAGAACAATTTGGAAGCCTCTGCCCATTCCTACAATCCATTTTTGACCCCTTCCCCAAACCCCAACAGACATAGATGCCCTAGGAGACAATTGAAACCTCACAATTATTCACTCTAGCCAAAGCAGTCTCCTACACATATATGATCTGTACCAGGGCTGTCAAATTCAAGGCCCACGGGGGGAATCCAGCCCACATGGTACTTAGATCTGGCCTGTGGGCCCCACCTGAAAATATCAAAGGACCAGCTTGTAGTGCTTCTGCTGCACAAAATGGGATGCGGCAGGCTGAACGCAGCCCCCATGCATCTGTTTTTGGCTCAGCAGAATGCTGCAGGGGGAATCCACTCCATCTCCCCATCCTCCCCACTGGCCCGCATAGAACTACATTGCTTATTCGGCCCTTGAAGAAATCCAGTTTGATAGGCCTGTGTTATGTCCCTATTGGAGTCTGAATCCAAGGAGGAAGACGAACAGCTGACAAGGAGTGGTAGTGTGGCCCCATTGGCTGTGGAGGAAACAGGGGAAAGAAAATTCAGGCTGGGCAGAGCAGGGAAGAGGTAGAACAAGGGAGAGGGAGTTCAGAGGAAGACCTAGGCCGACCCCCTTTTCATCCTAGAGTTTACAGGGAAGAACGGAGAAGCGAGTAACTTGTGTTGTGCGGCTTACGGGAGAGGAAAGGACCCTGATTCCCTTTGTTATGTTCTGTGCATGGGCACAAAGGAGGAGACGAGCCGGTGAAAAGTGAACTTCAAACTCTTTATTTACATGTGAAAACAGCTCAGCTTGATGGCCGCAATGGGCCCCTTTATATAGGCAAACTCTTAACTATTTAACCAATGAAACACGGGGAGCGCTAGCTCCATTAACCAATGGGAGAGGCTCGTTAATAGCCAATCAGATTCTCCTGAATGGACCAATCCGATATCGCTATTATCGGCCAATCAGAAGTGCAGGGCCAGAACTCTTAATAATCTTTATTTAAGTATTTATTGATTCACAACACCCCTTCCCCCTGGGTTCCGTTTAAGGGGTGCACTCACGTAGTCTTTGAGGTAGGCAGGTTGTTTTGATTGTCTATTTGATTTGCGTTGTTCTCCGGGTATTTGGCTACAGTCTTGTTGGGGTAGGACGTTATCTGGTGAAGAGGGTGCCTCCCGTTCCGTATTCGAATTTTCGTTGCTGCTAATGCTCTCATTAGCATTAGCTCTTTGAGGCGAGACCAACCCCATTCTGGATCCTTCACGTGTTGCCTCTGAGCGGTCATTACTTCCGCTTAAACTTTCTGCCGCTTCAAATTCAGCTTCCTCGGTATCTCCTCCCCCCTCGGTTTGGAAATTAGGGGGCTCAGAGATCCCTGACTGTAGCCTTGAATGCAGCTGATCAATATGGCGCTTCCATATTCTATCGTCGCAACATTTCACATGGTACGAACTAGGGCCGGTTACTTGGACTACAGTTGCCTTGACCCACAATGGATCGCCTGATAAGTTCCTAGCAAAAACCAAGTTGCCTACCTGGAAGTTACGGCATTTCCCCCTGGAACCATGTGGTTTTTCAGGTTCATATGATGGATGCAGACGGTCGAGGTGGGAGCGGAGCTTCCGTCCCATTAACAACTCGGCGGGAGTTTTATTGGTGACGCTGTGCGGAGTGATAAGCTGCGAAAGGAGTATCTGGTTAATCTTGTCTTCTATATCGCCATAGTCCATTTTATGCAAGGTTTTCTTGATGAATTGTACCATGCGCTCGGCCCTTCCGTTGGCCGCAGGATGCACCGGCGAAGTTAGCACATGGCGAATACCGCGGTCCGCCAGGTACTGTTCGAAGGACAGCGCAGTAAATTGGGGCCCATTGTCGGATACTAGAACGTCTGGTAATCCATGTGTCGTAAAGAGTCTGTCTAGTTTCCTGATGATTGATTCAGTTGTTGTATTCCTCATCTCATGGATTTCAAGCCAGTTCGAGTAGGCATCCACCTTTAATAAAAATGTGTGTCCCTTTGTAGGTCCCACAAAGTTCAGATGAATACGGGACCATGGTCCCCTCGGTGTCTCCCATTCAGTTGAGGTTGCTTTCAGAGGGGCGTTGCTTACTTCCTGGCATTTGTGACAAGCTTTTACCCATGTCTCGATCTGCTTGTCGATATCCGGCCACCACGCGTAGCTTCGTGCGAGGGCTTTCATATGCACGATGCCGGGATGGCCATCATGCAAGGTCCATAATATCACTGGTCACAACTGCTCTGGGACGACAACTCTATCACCCCAGATAATGCAGCCCTTCTGGGAAAATAGCTCCGTTTGTCGATTCTTGAATGGGGCATAGTCGTCAGGTATCTGGTCCAACGGCCATCCCCACTCGACCCAACTGATGCTAAAATGGGGTCGTGTTTCGTTTCCATCGTGATATCTCGGGCTGTTAATGGCGGCGTTCGAAGTGTCTCAATCTGCAGTGTTGTAACCATCGGAGCGGGATCATCAATGGTCTCCAGAAGTGGTGCGCGGCTCAATGCGTCGGCGTGGGGAATGGCCTTTCCCAGGCGATGTTGCAACTTGTAATTATATGCCGCCAAGAATTCTGACCAGCGAGTCATTCTGGGAGATAATATATACGGTGTTGGCCTATCTCCTGCTATTATTCCCAGCAAAGGTTTGTGGTCAGTCACTATGGTAAAGACTCGACCACACACATATTCATGAAATCTCTTAACCGCAGACACAATAGCAAGGGCGTCCTTATCAATTTGACTGTAATTGCGTTCTGCTTTTGATAACGTCTTTGAGAAATAGGCTTCACTACCATTTGGCAAAACGTGGCTTCAAATGGTGCCCACTCCAAATGGGGATGCATCATATGTGATCGTTAAAGGCAAAGTCTCATTATACTGCATCAAAACAGCATCAGAAGTCAAAAAATTTTTCACATGTCGAAACGCCTGCTCCTCTCTGTGTCCCCATATCCAGGTTGCTTTTTTGTCCAACAAACAATGTTGGGGTTCGGCTACTGTTGCTTTGTGAGGCAGAAAAACGTTATAAAAATTGATAAGGCCTAGAAAAGCCTGGAGGTTGGCCTTGTTCCGAGGTTTTGGGGCATTCTTGATTGCCCTAAGTTTGTTATCGGTGGGGTGAATGCCTTGACTATCAATTAAATATCCCAAAAATTCTACACAATCCGTACATAATTGACACTTTTTTTTTTTAACTTTGAGACCTGAGTCTTTAAATCTCTGGAGAACCAACCTCAGGCATTCCTTTAGTATTTTCCGAGTTGGGGCAGCGATTAACACATCATCAAAATATGGAACAACATCTTTTATCCCTTGTAATAGCCTTTCCATCAAACTTTGAAAGATTCCCGGGGCTACGCTCACTCCGAACTGGAGTCGGTTACATTTAAACGCACCTCGGTGCGTAACGATCGTTTGGGCCTCTGCCAAAGAGTTTGAAGTTCACTGTTCACCGGCTCGTCTCCTCCTTTGCACCCATGCACAGAACATAACACTGACGACGAGGATGGGATGTGGAGACATCAGAGCTTACTGAACGACGAAGTGCTATAACCGAGCACGTGGCTGAAACGCACCAACGGCGTTTTTTTGTCAACAGGCAGTTGTTGGTATGCCTGGGCTAAGTCTAGTTTAGCGAAGACTTTTCCGCCCCCCAGAGAATGGAGGAGGTGTTGCACCACCGGTACCAGGTAAGCGTTTTGTTGAAGGGCATGATTCAGGGTGGCTTGGTAGTCCCCACAAATTCTTAGCGATCCATCCAGCTTGATGGGTGTTATGATTGGGGTTTCCCAGGGAGAGTGATCAGTTGGTTCTAACACACCCTGGGCTATTAATTTATCAAGCTGCTCGTCAATCTTTGGTTTAAGGGCAAATGGAACTCGACGAGGCTTAAGGCGGATGGGAGCTATTTCGGGATTGAGGTTAAATGATATCGGGGTTCCCTTGTACTTGCCTAATTTTTCTGCAAAGACGTCCTGGAATTCATGGACAAGGTCTTCTTCCCAATCACTGCTGCAGGTTTGGTGAATGCAGGCTACTTCAATTCCGAGTGGAGCGAACCATTGGAGGCCTAACAAACTAGGCCGATCCCTGTTGATTACAGTCAGGGGTAGGAATGCTTTACGGTTCTTAAACGATACCCGGACTCGGCTGGATCCAACGACTGGGATTCGATTTCCTTGATAGTCCTTGAGTATGAGTCTTTGGAATCTGAGGTCTTGCCTCCGGATAGTGTGGATGAGCTGCTTGAGGGTCTTCCAGGAAACCATCGAGAGGGACAATCTTAAATCGACTTCCATCAGGCAGGGCTGGTTTTCGATGGCCATTTTCACTCGGATCTTTTTGGCATCAAGAGATGAGGCGTGACCGATCGTGATCGTTTGGTGAGCCTCTTCTCGCTTCGTTGGGTGGTTTAGGGTTTTGTTTCTGTAGGAGTGGTTGTTCCATTGGTGGTTCACGGGTTCTCGCTTCACGGGACGACTTCCCGTCGGTTGGCGATAGTTAGCCCCCCTCGAGGGCTGGCTAGGTCCTAGCTTGCTTCTACAGACCCGTCCTATATGGCCTCTTTTCCCACACACATGGCAGAGCGCGTCGAGGAATTTGCATTCTGACCGGAGGTGGCTTGCTCCACACCCGGCGCATTGGTACTGCGATTTCTGGTGTTGGTCTCGTTCGGACCGAAGTTGATGGACCTCTTCTTCATCGCTTTCTGACGATTCGAGGTCCTCGTGGTGTGCTGTTTCAAGCTGTCCCTCTGACTGAGGTGAAATTTCGTGGGCACGTTAACGAAGTGGGGCGTGGGTGTGGCGCATTTGGGCAGCTGACTTCCTGGTTGCTTCTGCTGCAGTAGCTTCAGCTATGGCATCTTTAAGGCTAATGTCGCCCTTTGCCATTAGTTTACTCTGAGTGCCTGGTGCATCTAATCCCAGAACTATTCAGTCTCTTAGGGCTTCTTCTAGGTCGGCAAACTCGCATAGGCCTCCCAGATTCCAGAGATCCACTATGAAATCAGCAACACTTTCGCCCTTCCACTGACTTCTCTGATAAAATTCATGCCATCTGATGAGCGTTGGCACAGTCAGTGCATAGTGAGCCCTCAGCAGGGGTTCGAGGACGCCCCAGTCCATAGACTTTACTTCTGCTGGTTTTGCTAGGGCCTTGGCCATCTTGAATACGGTTTGCCCGCAATGAGTTAGGAATACCGCTCGTTTCTTCCCAGTAGTGGCATCCTTCAAATTGTTCGTCTCCAGAAACATCTGGAAGCGATCCATATATGAGTCCCAGTCTTCTTGTGCCGGGTTGAATGGAGCGGGTGGTATGACGACGCCGGACATGATTCCGCCATTGGTGCATTTCAGCCACGTGCTCGGTTATAGTTCTTCGTCGTTCAGTAAGCTCTGACGTCTCCACATCCCATCCTTGTCGCCAGTGTTATGTTCTGTGCATGGGCGCAAAGGAGGAGATGAGACGGTGAACAGTGAACTTCAAACTCTTTATTTACATGTGAAAACAGCTCAGCTTGATGGCTGCAATGGGCCCCTTTATATAGGCAAACTCTTAACTATTTAACCAATGAAACACGGGGAGCGCTAGCTCCATTAACCAATGGGAGAGGCTCGTTAATAGCCAATCAGATTCTCCTGAACGGACCAATCCGATGTCGCTATTATCAGCCAATCAGAAGTGCAGGGCCAGAACTCTGCACTTTGCTTCAAGCTCTTAATAATCTTTATTTAAATATTTATTGATTCACAACACCCTTCACTAGGCATACCTCGGAAGAGAGTTTAAAGGGCAGGCAGCTGAGAGCTGCATTTGCCAAGAACAAACATGAGTTTATCTTGTGTTGACTGCAGTTATCTGCGTTCCTGGCATCCTCCCAACTGGGTTGATCTTGCCCTGCTGGATTTATTACCTCATCTTGCCTTGGTTGTACTTATAGTTAAGGTTTTCTGTTGACAATATTTTGGACTTGAATGTCTGTGGCAAAGGCTGTTCCTGGGAGAGATTTTCTCCAGACCAGAAGGTAACCAGGATCTTGGGGGCAAAGTTTGGAGCGAATAAAAGGATTCCTAATTATTATCTGGCTGTGTTGCCATTATGTCATCACATTTTGTTCCCAGAAAACACAGCTCTCAGATTGCCTCTCCTTTAAACTTTTTCCCAGATGTCCCTAGTGAAGGAAATCAGAGGAGGGCCTTTCCTCCTCTGAACTAAGGATGTAACTATCACTCTTTAGCTTGTTATACATTTGTGTGTGTTTGTCTGTCTGTGGGTTAGTGCATATGATGCACATCTGTTAAATGACCTAAATTTAATGCAAAGCTAATTTGTTAAGTCTGAAAAACTATTTATGTGGTTTTTTAAAAAAGAATCTGGATAGTAAATAATAGCATATAATGTCCCTTGGATTCCTCTTTTACACACACCCATCTCCAGAAATACTACTGAGATTTGTGGAAGAAATGGGTAACAAACAACATTTCTTGCCTGTATAACAAAAAGTCATTTCCTGGACCTGCTTTTAAACATGGTCCCAAAAATGTACTACATCATCTCTAAATTATTCTTTTAATAGTTGGTACACCAATATAAAGATATCTTAGAAGGCAACACCAGCCCACAGTTATTTTAAGAAAGTTTTAAGAAGTATTAGATTCCCAATTATGGCTTGGTTGCAAATAAGAGAAAATAATCTTATGAACACAAGAACTATTATTATTTTTTGTATGTTTACTAGAAGAAGAAGAAGAATTCTTTATTGGCCAAGTGTGATTGGACACATAAGGAATCTGCCTTGGTGCAAATACTCTCAGTATACATAAAAGTAAAGATACATTCATCAAGAATCATAAGGTACAGCACTTAATGATAGTAATAGGGTACAATAAGCAATCAAATCATACTAGGAAACAGTCAATCTAAATCATAAGGATACAAGCGACAAAGTTACAGTCATACAGCCACAAGTGGGAGGGGATGGGTGATAAGGAATGATGAGAAGATTAACAGTAATAGTAGTGCAGCCTTTGTAAATAGTTGAACAGTGTTGAGGGAATTATTTGTTTAGCAGAGTGATGGCATTTGGGGGGAAAACTGTTCTTGTGTCTAGTTGTTCTGGTGTGCAGGGCTCTATAGCAACGGTCACCAACTGGTGGGCTGCAGCCCACTGGTGGGCCATGAGAAAATTTTGGTGGGCTGCAGAGAAATCTCACCCCCAGAGCACCCTCCCAAAGCAATTAATCGAGGCTGCACAGAAACACAAGTCTGCACCACCCACATGGCCCGTGGGAACCCTCCCCGCCCACTTCTTACGCGGCAAACTTGCCTGTTAAATTGCTATTTTTCCTTTTTCCAACCATCAGCTGTTCTGCTGTGCGGGGAGATTTAGATTAGCTAGGAAGCAGGAAATGGTTGGATTTCTTGCTTTCTAGCTAGTCTTTAGATCTTCGGCTCTGCTTTTAAGCACAGCCGAACCTCCCTTAGGATTGCAGACTCACGGCAAGCAAATTTTATGTGACAGACTGAGTGAGCCGATGGCAGATAGATAGATCTCTGAATGAATCTGTGATTCTGTGAGCAACTCAATCTGCCTGCCTGCTTTGCCTGATTTTGGGTAAAAGATGCTCTTTTTTAATTTAAAAAAAAATCAATATTTATAATATTTACATACAAGCCATGCCCACCCAGTCACATGACCACCAAGCCACACCCACAAATTAGGCCATGGCCACAGAACCGGTTAGTGGTCCTTGGGATTTAAAATTATGAGTTTGGTGGTCCCTGAGGTCCAAAAGGTTTGAGGAAAGGAGTTGAAGTAGTATACTAAGTAGAAGTACTATACTAAGTAGTATAACTAGCTTTGTTATACATGGGACTTATTTTTCAGTAACTATACTTATGGGGAGGCATGGCAGCCAAGTAGTTAAGATGCTGGGCTTGTTAACTGGAAGATAGGCAGTTTGAGACCTAAGTACCACATAACAGAGTGAGTTTCCATTACTTGCCCCAGCTCCTACCAACCTAGCAGTCTGAAAGTAAGTAAGAATACAAGTAGATAAATAGGTACCTTCGGCGGGAAGGTAACAGCTTTCTATGAATCTTGGTTTATAGTCATGCCAGCCACATGACGACAGAAATGTGAATTGGAGATGAGCACCCCATGCCCAGAATAGGATACAACTGGCAGAGAAAACTTTTACCTTTTTTCTTTTTTTTAGCTATACTTCAATTTGGAAGCATTAAGGTACATTCCAACCCACCTTTCTAACTGGATGTCCTCTAGTCTAGATGTATGAAAGGATGACCCAACACAGTACAGGCTGCATCATCTGCAGTACAAGTATCTTATCAGAACAACGTCCCCAAGTGTCTGTCTGTAAACTGCCCAGGACATGTATGTATCTGGATGAACTCTAACACGTACAAACTGACCGTTCTATTTTTAAAAATCCATATGGGATTTATGGGGGATGCAGAAAAATTATTGCAAATATAAAGAAAATAACTTTCCTTTACAAAATATTTTTCAAAAATTCTGTTTTTTATAGTACTGACATTAAATATGGACTTGGAAGTCTGGTTGGTTTTAAGGAATTGTTTACAGAGAACTTAGGTATGCCTTTGAGCATCACGTTAGGGACTACTTAAGGAAATGAGTGAGCAGAAATGCTGTACAGCTATAATAAAAATGATTAACTGATTGTAAAATGGGAAAAAAGTAAATTTCAATTGTGAAAAACTAAAACTTCAGTAAATATTTCTTGATGGATAGCTCCTACCATTACACATAAGAAGATATTATGCTGCAAATCCTATTGTTCCTTCCTTTTAAAAATAAATTGTAGCAACAAAAAGCAGAAAGAAATTGCAGGAAGAAATGCCTGATTTCTCCACATAAAATTTCATGAATGGGGCAGAGTGATTGCTCAAAATAAGTTTCATCTGGAGGCTATAATGTAGAAGGATTATAGCCTCAATGAACTATGGTAAATCAGCAAGATTTTAATAAGGGGAAAAGTGCGATTGCTTACAAGAATACAGCTTACAAGAACACAGGTGGAGGTTTTACATTCATTCATCTGCACACAAAGAAATAAATGGAAATATCACCCAAAATGTCAATGATAGGGTAAGGCATAACCTGATAAGGAGATTAAGCAGCTTTCTGTGGAGAAATTTATCATTTCTGGACCCCAAAAGAACCTTAATACAACTCTACAAATTCAATATTTCACTGTCAGAGAGGGCATTAAAGGAGCTTATACTGCCTCAGATAAGCCTCTTGCCTTTAAACTCATTTCACAAGCAACGTCTCTACAACAGAGACTAATACACAAAGTCATGATAGCATCATGCCAGATTTTGGAAATATCCTGGTTTTGATTATACCGGCATTCATGATATCTGAAAAGCATTTATTTCTTCACAAATTCATAACAAGTGCTTTCTTTTTGTGTCTGAGTATTTCTTCACAATCATTAAATTTAGTCCACATTTAGTGACTTGCATCATACAGTGATCCTTCACAGTTACAAAGTGATGAAAAAGTGATCCTCACATTTATGATATTTGCAAGCAGGGGTGTCAAATTCGCATTGTCATGGCAGCGTCATATGTCGTAGCATGACTTTTTCCCCCATTGCTAAACCAGGTGTGGGCATGGCCAGTGCGTGATGCATCCAGTCCGTGGGCCACAAGTTTGACAGCCCTGCTATAAAACAAAAGCAAGCTGTGATAACATCACAAGCACAATCCTGGTTTCATTTAATTACGTCTTGGTTAACAGCTGAATTGCTGGTCCTAATTGTGGTCACTAACTGAGGACCACTTATTTTGAGACATACTTTCAGGTAATATCAGTAAAAACAAAAAAACAAAAAAACGAAGAACCTCTTGGACTTGAAACTGTAACACACTGATAATTAGTTGACCTTCTCATGTCATTATAACCAATACAACATCTTCCAAACACCATATCAATGTAGCACTGGCCTGGAATTGACAGACAATATTGTGTTGAGCAGTCGTCTCAATATTTCAGGAAGAATTTTGCCACAGAACCCTCCAGATGGTTATAAAAAAAGGGACTAGGATGAAGTAAACAGATTCCATCTCACAATGCATCAGGAACAATAGTGACAACTTTTATAACAGGGCAATAAACAGAGAACCAGTGATAGAATTGAAGACAGAAATTTGACAAGCATTGTTAGGGATAACATTGTTTTACCCTAACTGGTTTAGGTAAATAATAATATGTAATCATAGTTTGTATGTTAAAGTGTCTGCAACTTTAACTGTGGGACAGTAATTAAGGGAGTGGTTGTGAAAGCACTTTAAAAGAAGCAAGGCTGCAGCTTGCTATCTCTCTGGCTTTGATGATCCCTGATTACTGCAAGGAAACAAGTCTGCATTGCTCGAACGGGAGAGAAAACAAAGGACTGGCTTGTAAGTGAACTGACATAGGATATTCTAAACGGACTTTGCTAACTGAATATCCCTGTATGGACTGACTAAATGATACATGACTATTGGACTGTTATTTTGACTATGCTATGAACTCATAATGGAATAAACTATATATTTGATAGCACAAGCGTATCTGTCATTTTTACTGTATGTTAATAAACATACAAGCTTAGCTCACTCATTTATCTGTGTGCCTATCTGACTAAGCTGCACATTCTGTTTAGCTTGTCTCCCTAACCCTGGTTGGGGAAGCCAGGCTTAACACTGGTTATGGGCCCAGAGGCTGCAAAGTCAGTTTAACTAGGATAAAACAGATTTATGTAAAAGTGAGAGTTTGTGTTGTTATACATTACAGTAAACAGACAGCTGTGTTTTATTAATTATAGTTTTATATCCATATAAGAAAACATGGCACAAGTCAATCTACAAAGTTTGTCCCTGATATCCAAGTTGGATGGAACAAACTATGTATCATGGTCTATGAAATGTAGTCTGCTTCTACGAAGAGAAGGTTTGTGGAACATAATTGAAAATCCACCAAACGTAGAAGAATGGGATCCAGAGGATGAGGAAGATAAATTAAAGATAGAAGAATTTATGCATAAAAATCAACAAGCTATTTGCATTATTGCTTTAACCTTAACTGATAAGCAACTTGTTTATATCCACGGAGAGAATACAGCTGTTGGGTGTTGGCAGAAGCTGAAGAGGATTTATGTTCGAGATAATGTTGGTGCTCACATAAATCTAACACGGAAACTTTTCAGTACACATCTCCATAAGAATGGTGATATGCTGAGTCATTTGAAAACTATGCAAAGCATTTTTCAAGAACTGCACGAGAAAGAGCTTATTTTCTCTGAACTACACCAAGTCTACATAATTCTATCTTCCCTTAATGAAAGCTATGATAACTATGTAACTTCCCTTGAAATATTGCCAAAGGAAAGCCTAACTTTAACTGATATAACTGGCAGATTGATTGAAGAGGCCAGAAGAAGGCTTGAAAGAGACGAGTTAAGGAGGCAGCAACCTCAAAAAGAAGATCATGAAACTCCTACTGCATACGCAATTAAAAAGTGCTTTAATTGTGGAGGAAGAGGACATTTGGCAAGATTTTGTAAAAAAGCAAAACGCCAGAACGCTGGCCAGAACACTAAAAGTCATCAAAAGATAAAGAAAAATTTAGAGTTAGCCATGTATAGTAACGGAGCTGTAAAAAATAATTTATGGGTGGTTGATAGTGGAGCATCACATTGTATAACTAATGATAAGAAAAATTTTATTAAAATGTCCAAGAGTACACAGCAGATATCGTTAGCCAATGGCTGGAAACTGAAAGCTAAAGGTCAAGGTATAGCATATTGTTCTTTTATAAAAGAAAATGTAAAAATGTTATATGTACCACAACTTAAGTTTAATTTAATTTCAGTAAGAATTTTGGTTAAACTAGGATATGTAGTTACATTTAAAGGAGATAACTGCATAATTGAGAAAGAAAATAAGAAAATTACTGCATCTTTAAGAGGTGAATTATATGTGTTAAATGATGATGGTTTAAAAGTGGCTAACACAGTTTATGAAAATAAGAAACCTCATGATGAATGTATTCACTTGTTACATCGAAGGCTAGGGCATTTAAATTTTAAAATACTTAAGAAAACTGTTGAATTATCTAAGGGAATAAGTTTAAAATCTTGTAATAAGTATTTGCAATGTAATATCTGTAATCAAAGTAAGAGCAGGGTCACACTGGCTAATAGAGTTGATGGATTTACTACCAAAGAACCTTTAGAAGTAGTATTTGCAGATTTAATAGGTCCTAAAAAACCAAGTGTAGGAGGAGCTCGTTACATACTAAGTATAATGGACCATTATTCTAGATTTGGGTTTTGCTATTTAATGAAGAGCAAAACTGAAACATATCAAAATCTCTTTAATTGGATTAAATTTGCTGAAAGGAAAACTAAAAAGAAATTAGTAACTCTTATAACAGATAATGGTACGGAATTTACAAATAATAAATTGCAGAACAGACTAAGAATGTTAGGTATTCAACATAAAATGTCTGCACCATATAGGCCACAACATAATGCCTTTATAGAGAGAAGAGGCCAAACATTACAATCAATGGCACAAACTATGATGTCTGATTCAGGATTACCTGACAATTTGTGGGGAGAAGCAATAATGTGTGGTAATCATATATTAAATAATGTTGTTAATTCAACAACAGGTGAATTACCATTCACATTGTGGCATGGTACAAAACCTGATTTAAGTTACATGCACACATTTGGGGCACCAGCATGGGTGCATATCCCTTCACAACTTAGACACAAAGGACAGCATAGAGCTAAAAGATTATATTTTGTAGGATATACATCTAATCATAGATCTTATAGATTCTGGGAACCAGGTACATCTAGAGTTTACACTAGTGCTTGTGCTAAATTCCTGGAACATGTAGGATGGAATAGATTAGAGCAAGATTTAAATAATGAAGTAATTATTGAACCCTACAAAAGGCAGAAAGATCAGACTAGTTATAAGAAGAGTCCAATTAAAGAAGAAGTCCATGAAGAGCAAATAGGACCAGAACAAGAGGAAACAGTTGATCAGGAAGAGTTAGATAATCAAGAAGAGTTAGTTAATGAAAGTCCACCAGTAAGTCCTGTAATACCTAGACGTACTACACGTGTAACTCGACCACCTGATAGGTATCAAGCAAGTATAGTTTGCCAAGTAACTAAATTTCCAACTAGTGTAGATGAACTTAGGATGTATCCTACTAAGGATCAGGAGAATTGGCAAAAGGCAATGGAAAAGGAACTAAATTCATTAAAGGTAATGAAAGTTTATGAAGATGCTAAATTACCTCCAGGAGCAAAATCCATTGGGTGCAAATGGATATTTAAAGTAAAAACTGGAAATGATGGGACTGTTACCCATAAGGCTAGGTTAGTAGCTCAAGGATTTAATCAAACTGCATCTGATTACGATGAAGTTTTTGCACCAAGTCTTAAAGCAACATCTTTGAGAGGAGCATTAGTGTGGGCAGCTAAGAAAAACTATGTAATTAACCATTTAGATGTAGAAACTGCTTATCTACATGCACCATTGCAGCACACTATATATTTAAGAAAACCAGTAGGTATAAAAGACAATAAAGTAAATAGTAATGATTGTTTGAAACTCAAAAAGAGTCTTTACAGGTTGAAACAATCTGGCTTTGAGTGGAACCAATATATTGTGAAAGAGTTAAACAATATAGGTTTTAAATCTGGTTTAGCAAATCCATGTGTGTTTAAAAGAGAAAATAATGGAACGGTGTCATTATTGTTATTATTTACAGATGATATTGCTTTGATAACTAAGACTAATAATGAAGCTAATGAGATTATATCATTATTAGCCAAAAAGATAAAATTAAAGCATTTAGGTGAAATTAAAAAGTATCTAGGATTTACAATTAACAAAACAAAAAATGGTTTTAAGATATCTCAAGAAGATAAAATTTGCCAATTAATTAAAACATTTAAAATGGAACTTTGTAAACCGGCAAAGACTCCAATGAGTCAGGAAGTTTGCCAAACTGATGATCAAAGTCCCAAATTTGATAAGTCCACATATCAATCTTTGATTGGCAGCTTATCATATATAAGCAATTGGTCTAGGCCAGATATAGCTTATAGTGTAAATCAGCTGGCACGTTTTAATTCGGATCCACAACAATGTCATTGGCAATCATTGAAGAGAATTTTAAGATATCTTAAAGGAACACTGAACCATGCATTGTATATAGAACCAAAGGGTGATTTGATTCTTAGTGCCTATGCAGATGCAAGTTTTGCAACTGATATAAACACAAGAAAATCAACATCTGGGATGGCTATATTATTTGGTAAAACATTAATAGGGTGGAGGTCAATCAGACAACAGCATATTAGCTTGTCCACGATGGAAGCGGAATTTTCATGTCTGTCATTATTATGCACTGACTTGATTTTGTACAAACAGTTATTATTAGACATGGGTATAACTGTAAAAGATTCCATTATTGTGTACGAAAATAACCAAGCAGCTATAAAATTAGCTACTAGTATTGCTGTTAAAACTAGATCAAAGCATATTGATTTAAGATACTTAAATGTTAGAGAATCTGTAAAGAATGGGCTAATTAAATTGGAATACTGCATGACGGAAGAAAACATTGCAGACCAATTTACAAAAGCTCAAGGAGTAACTAAGTTTAAAGAAAGTTGTAACAAATATGATTTAAAGATGTAAATAGTTATATTTATTATTATTTCCTAAAAGGGGAGAATGTTAGGGATAACATTGTTTTACCCTAACTGGTTTAGGTAAATAATAATATGTAATCATAGTTTGTATGTTAAAGTGTCTGCAACTTTAACTGTGGGACAGTAATTAAGGGAGTGGTTGTGAAAGCACTTTAAAAGAAGCAAGGCTGCAGCTTGCTATCTCTCTGGCTTTGATGATCCCTGATTACTGCAAGGAAACAAGTCTGCATTGCTCGAACGGGAGAGAAAACAAAGGACTGGCTTGTAAGTGAACTGACATAGGATATTCTAAATGGACTTTGCTAACTGAATATCCCTGTATGGACTGACTAAATGATACATGACTATTGGACTGTTATTTTGACTATGCTATGAACTCATAATGGAATAAACTATATATTTGATAGCACAAGCGTATCTGTCATTTTTACTGTATGTTAATAAATATACAAGCTTAGCTCACTCATTTATCTGTGTGCCTATCTGACTAAGCTGCACATTCTGTTTAGCTTGTCTCCCTAACCCTGGTTGGGGAAACCAGGCTTAACACGCATTTCACAAGTTCCATCTGTAGATCTGACTGAAAAATATCTATGTAAATTTGAAGAAGGAATGAGCAATATTACATTTTAATAGATACATTCCCCAATCCTCAGTGGATTCATAAAAGTAGAATAGCCAGGAATACGTTTAATTGTTGTTCAGCGACCCAATTGAGACTGGTAACTTGGTTGTTAAGTGAAGTGGTCACTAAGTGAAACCACAGTGGTACTTAAATTTTACTTCAGCTTTCCTAAATGGGAAAGTCGTAAGTGGGAAGATTGGTCATAAAGTTATTTTTTCATCAACATCATAACTGCTAAAAAAAACAGTTGCTACTCAAGCAATACCTGTGTGTTAGTTCAAATCCTTGAAATGAGCAAGGAATGCAGCGCCTTCCCAATTCTTGCGTTCTGCAAATATCAGCCTTATTATCATTCACTAGATTGTATTTCTCAGCTCATAAAACCACTGGATTACAGTAGATTTCTTTTTTAAAAAATGCAGAAATATGGTGCCATGATTGGCTACTTTTTAAAGTTAATAACTATCTGAACTTAGGTATTTATTTATATTTATTTATTAAATCAAAGTATATAGCCACCCACCTTAAAAACAAGCAACTCAGGGGCAGCCTATAACTGAGCTAAAAACAATTAAAATATATTAAGAAATATAAAACCAAACTACAACCAAGAATAATAGATAAAAGGATGTTAAAAATTGCAGAGCCATTCTGGGCTCCTCGGGTCTGCCAGCATAACGAGGCTTCGAGGAATCTCTGAAAGCTCAACAGTGATGAGGCCACTTTAATTTCATCTAACTGAACTTACCATGTTTAGGTAAATTAATGGATGAAATTAATACATTGATATTTTTTCTGCTCTTACGATCAAAAACATTCACATGAATGAATCGGAAAATATTTTTAATTAACCAATAATTCTGGCTTTCATTTTGCAAAGTATTGCAAAGGAACTAGTAGAATATAAACCAGAGGTGGTATTCAGCAGGTTCTGACCAGTTCTGGAGAACCGGTAGAGGAAATTTTGAATAGTTTGGAGAACTGGAAAATACCACCTCTGACTGGAAATTTTACAGTATCCTTCCCCTCCCACGCCCAACAAGCCACAGCCACAGAATCGGTAGTAAAAAAAAAAATTGAATCCCACCACTGATAAACACACAATGCTTTTAAGGTTAGAACTGCTGTTTTGTTTTTTACAGTGATGTAAAAAAGGGGGGGAAGCATATAGCAGCTTTCCAAATTCACAGAACAGTTGATGTATCCAGTGAAAAATTAGTATATAGCAATAAATCATCATCACCAGAAAGGTGATGATGATTAGCCTTCATATGGTATACATGACCTCATCAGGACTTGTGCTTTTAGTTATATTTTATCTAAATGCTTCATCACCCAAAGACAAATGTCAGTCTCCTAATACTGAATTCTTCACAGTGACATTAATATTCAGCTACTGTAATGAAAAAAAAAAAAACATTGAAAATATTTAATATCTTGCAGTTCAGGACAGCACTCAGGTCTGTAAATTTTCCAGTTACGTTTATTTTGCTATACATTCCTCCAATCAGCAAGAAATATCAAATTATTGAAGATTCCAGCTGTTTCCAGCTGTGAAACATTTGAGTCTGATGAAGCAATGTAGTTATCACAATAATAAATAAATGATACTCATAAAGAGGCACTCTTGATAGAAGCAGACAACACGGTAGGGTTCTGAAGAAGAGGAGTGATGCTGTTCCACATCACAAGCACCCAACTATTAAGCCCTTAAGCAAAGATTGTATTGTGCAATTTGTATGTTTCATTTCTTTGGAAAATTGGACTATACATGGAAAACATAATAATTTCCCTATATTAATTATCTTTTACAATCTATTATATTTTTTGTCCTTATAACAAAACTACTCCAAAATGCATTGAGCTAAAAAAAAAAAAAAAAAAAGAATAGAGACCCAATGCCTTTGGATTTAAACCATTAGAAAATCTTGTTTGGAAGACCCAAGGAAAACTTTCCGTCTTCTAGAAATTCAAGTCATTTTTATAGTTTGCATTCAATCTTTCTGACTCTTACTGCATTTTTTTCTCAATGCACACATAAATGGATATTGCAATTTGGCATCCAGATGTGTATACCCTAACCCTAATAGCCATACTAAGCAGCAAAAAACAGGAACTATAATTGAACAGATCCAGATGCCACGATGGCAGAGGAATGCTAAATTATAGTAACTATAAGGAGAAAAGGCATGCCTTCCTGTAATTCTAAAATGCCATGTAACACAGCTTACCTGAAAGATACCAGGCTGAGATAAGTTGGCAAAAAGCATAGACTTACTCAGAACTGCTTCTGTTCTTTTAAACATCCAATTGTTCTTTGCAAACTCACCCAATTACAGCTTCTCCTACTTTAATATTCATAGAAACAGCCAGTTCTGGTTATTTTCATGTTAACTTTATTACTCATCTTTATTTGGCATGCAGCTAATACATCAGTAAAATTAGGATCTTAAACTGAAATTAAATGCAAGAAGATGTAGGTGCTATAGGTCAATAGAAAAAAAATTAAGACAGGATTGGGATTCAACTCTTCCAGAAATGACTGTACTTTCATATACAGAGTACATTGACAGGTCAAGAATGCTCTTTGATCCTTTCCTACCCAAGGACTTCTAGATAGGAGCAGTGACAGGTAACGGTTTTATGCAGTTGTATTTAGTATGCTAACCACAAATATTCCTAAATTGGTCAGCCCTGGCAACTTTTACCATTGTTTTCCTTACATGATGGATAGATTATTATAATGTGTTTTTCATATATTTATCCTTGAAGATGATTTCAAAGCTTCAGTTAATAGTAGACCGTTAACCAATATATCACACTCTAAAAAATGCAGTGATTGTTCATTGAGGGTGAACTTTCCAAGCAAGACAACATCTTGTGAATATGTTGCACTTGGCAGATATTCATTGATTGGTCTTGTGGGAAAGAGTGAAATATGTTATATTTTGTGCTGATTACTCCCCACACTCTGATCTCAAAGACAGGCATGAATGGAATGCAACCTTAGAAAGCATTGGCATATAAATTAAAAAACATCATAAAGGGAAAGGTTTCCCCTGTCTAGTCATGTCCAACTCTAGGGGATGATGCTTATCTGTTTCTTAGCAAGAGTTGTTTGAAGACATTGCCATGGTTATGTGACCAGCTGACTATATGTTGAGGTGCATGGAATACTTTTACCTTCCCACTGAAGTGGTATCCATTTATCTACTTGCATTTTCACACTTTCAAACTGCTAAGTGGACAGAAACTAAAACAAGTAACAGGACTCACCCCATGGCACAGCACTCAAGTTTCGAACGTGGGCTGTCAGCTTTCCAACTGAGAAGCTCAGAGTCTTTAATTGCTGAGCCATTGCTCCCCAAAAAGACATAATAGCAAATATTAATTACTTTATGACAACAATGCAAGACAATGTTATGTTAAACTGTACTAGGAAAGCTCCAAACTAGGAAAAAATAACTTAAAAGCATACTTATTATCCCACAGATCCCATAATAGGCTTTATATTAACATCTTCTCATAAATGACTATGGAGATTCTCAGTCATCCGGGTCATGGTTGTCCCAAAAGTTCTTTTTCAAGAGGCATCTGGACTTTCTGGTTTTTCTCTGAAGATGTTTAGCTTCTTATCCAAGAAGCTTCTTCAGTTCTGACTGGATGGTGGGGAATGGAAGGATTTGTACTCCTTGCAGACAGCTAGTCATTTGCATTGTTTTAGGGGTCATTGAAGCATTTAGAAGTTTATCTGTGTCCTCAGGGTCACCTGAATGGTGCAAATGGGTGTGGAACCTTCTTGGAACCATTGAAAGGACCATGTTGTAGACTGGAGATAGATGATGCCATATCCCTCCCCCTCTGTTGAGAGAGGGCTGTTCAATTTTGATATAGATGGCCTCTTCAAACCAATGGTCCTTTCTGTCCAAAATGTGGACTTTGCTGTCTTTTAAATGCAGATGGACTGCTGAATATAATCTTGATGGGTTTGTTCTCCTGTGTTGTGCCATGCATTTATGAAGTGGTTATTTTGTTTCCCCAATGTACAGATCTGCACATAGCTCATTGCCTTGTATTGCACATACCACGTTGCTCATTTTGTGTCTGAGTGTTTTATCCTTGGGGGGGGGGAGTTTCTGCCTTAGTGCATTCTTGGGTTTGTAAAGGAACAAACTGTCAAGAAAAATGGCACTGACCACTACTTAGTGAAGGGCCCATGAAAGTTGGGAAAAGATATTCAAATGCCGGAATGTTTTTATATCTAGACAGATCAGAATTATGCAAGCCCTGATATTCCCTGTTTTATCCTTGGGGTGGACAAGCTTCTGCCTTAGTGTATTCTTGAGTTTGAAGCGTGCACATATCTTGTGTTGGCTGAAGATCCTCCTGAGCTTTTCTGATAGTTCTGCAACGTATGGAATGACAACATTGCTTTGTTTATTGTTCTTTCATTGTCTGCTATTAAGGAGCGCTTGTAGGTCTTTTTTGAGATTTGATGATTCCATACGTTGCAAGAATATCATCACAGGAAACCAGAAGTCCAGTTGCCACTTGAAAAAGCACCTTTTGGACATCTTCTCATAAGAATCACCAGGAAGTATATTTCTTTACATCTCAACTGAAATCCAAATAACCTGTACATAGATAGCTTTTCCTGTTACCACAATCCATTTTTAGTTCATCAGGGTTGTTCTAGGACAGGGGTCCCCAATCTATGGACCATGAACCACTACCAGGTCTTAGCCGCTTGGCTACTGGGCAGCGTGACTGGCCAGTGCATGAACATCTGTGCGCTTGTACCCCCACTTGCACTAGCATCGCTGTGAGCAATGCGTGGACATGAGTGTTGCACATGTGCTCACAGCCACATTTGTGTATGTGCATGCGTGCATAAAGGCACTTGCCTCCCCCCTCCAGACTGCCAACCCAGAAATGTTGGGGAACTCTGTTCTAGGACATGTAACCTCAAATTTTTCTTTAACCCTAGCTGAAAAAAAGCAACATAGTTCAAAGGTTAGGGGAACTAACCTAGAATATCCACTGAAATATGGCAAAAAAACAAACAAACAAACAAACAGAAGAACCAGACTGTTATGCCAACAAATCTGAAAAATGTCAGAAGAAGTCAATCTATATTCCAGTACTAAAATGGAGTCTTAACAAACTGTGCATATAATTGTACAATATTCTTAATTTCACATAAAATAATTGAAAAATAATGCTTAGGATCATCCAACACAGACTAAAACACTATATGGAAAAAGAGATGCCTAGTGATCAAACTGGCTTTAGAAAATACCAAGGAACATGAGATATTGTTAATGACCGCTGAATAATTAAGAAAGCCAAAAAAGTCTTCAGATTGTCTCAGTCATATCAAGCTATGGAAAGTGCTTAGAAAAATGGGAATCTCAGAACATCTCGTTCTCCTTTTGAGAAACTTATAAACTGATTAGGAAGTTGCAGAACTGACAGAACATGGTGAAACAAACTGGTTTCAAGAAGTGAGACAAGGCAATATACTTTCCCTTTATTGTTTGAACGTAAATGACAAACAATCCAGATGGACTGGAAGAAGATGATCATGGTTTTAAGACTGAAGGAAGAAACATCAATGCTGAAGATATTACCATGATTGCTAAAAAAGCAAAAGAGCTTCCAATGCTAAGAGTCAAGGAGCACAGTGGGGGGGAAAAGTGATTAAAATTAAAAGTAAAAAATTACCAAGCTAATGACAATGGGTAGAATAACTGGACTTAGATTTGAGAATGAGGATACTGAAGTGAGGGATTGCTTCTGCCTTTTGGGGTCAACCATTAACAGTCATCAAGCACAAGGAACAAGAACAATTCCATGAGTAGGTCAAAGTAGTCCCCTTCTTGTTCTTCTATTTACAAGAATCTCACCAGAATAACTGCATTTGTTTTTGGAACAAGTAGATAAAGTCTTCAAGAGTCTTCTTCCCACAGAGTATCTCCAAAAGGTTGTCTCTTTATTCTCCCCTCTACTTTAGTTGGAGATTCCACCACATCAGTAAAAGAACAAACTGTCAAGTAAAATGCCACTGACTACTACTTGGTGAAGGGCCCATGAAAGCTGTGGAAAAGTTATTCAAATGCTCGAATGTTTCTATATCTACAAAGACAAGAATTGTGCAAGCTATGATATTCCCTGTGGCATCAAAGGAAGTGAAAATTAGACTTTGAAGAAGCAAGATAGCAAGAATATATAGTTAAAGTTAAAATACATTAAAATAAAACTACCTAATAAATATGAGCGGGGTCCAGGGTGTAGGCTATATTAAATTATAGTCACTAAAATTATATTAAATATCTAAAATTACAAAACTAATATCTAGAATGAGATAAATTACAGTTATATAGTTACATGCATACATAGAATGTATTTAGTAGAAAATTGACCCATCAGGGTACAACAGATCTACTGTGCTGCTGCATGAAACCAAGCTACATGCATTGTAGCAAAAGATAGTTCATCTGTAAGCAGCATAGACTGAATCTGTGTGACAAGGATATCTGCTAATCAATGGTAGGATGAATCTGATTCACATGTCTTTATAAAAGGAATAACAAAGAAGAGCATTTTCTGTAGTTTCCACCTCTCCAGATTCATAGAAGCAAAGCCTTTCAGTCTAGCATCCTTTTTATATTTATCATTCAATACAGTAGAAGGGAGAGCATGACATTGGGAAAGAGAGAAACCTCTCTTGATAGTTGGATGTTTCCAGCTGTGTAAGATAGCTGGCAGCAATGACAATATAACTATTGTGTACTGGGGGGAGGATTAAAAGTTAAAAAGAATTTGAAGCTTTGGAAGCATTGAAATGAGCAGGAAACCAATACCATCTGGCATTTCTACTTCTACCTCTGCTTCCCCACCAGCTGGAGGACAACGTTTAATTCAGACAATGTTGAAGCAAGATAAGGAACAAGAAAGAGTAACTTTACAGATGATTATGCAAGGAATCCAAGATCTCAAGACAAAATCAGACATTATTGAACAAAGAACAGAAAATATTGAACAAAGAATAGAGAAGACTGATGAAAAAGTGGAAAACATTAAACAAATGATGGTCAAGTATGAGGAGAGATTCCAAAAAATTGAGGAAGAAGGAAAACAAAGAGAGAAGAAGATTGGAAATGTTGACAGTAGATTAACAGTGGTTGAACAAGAAAAAAGTGGGATGTTGAGGTGGGAGATGGAAAGGTCAGAATTTTACCTTAGATTTCAAAATATAGAAGAGGAAAAAGGAGAAAATTTGGCAGCGATAATGATAGAAATTTTGGCAGATGCTTTGGAAATTACAGAGGAAAAGATGATGGATGGAATAGATGAGGTATATCGAGTCTATACAAGGTATGCGATGAGAAATAAATTACCCAAGGAAGTCCATATTAGATTTACCAAAAAATCCATTAAAACGCAAATATTACAAGTAGTAAGAGAGAAAACATTGAAATACAAAGGTAAAGAGGTTGTGGTTTTAAAACAAATACCCAGAAGAGTGAAAGAGATGAGAAGAGAATATCGATTTCTGACCAAAATGCAACTGGAAAACGAAGTGAATTATAGATGGCTGATTCCAGAAGGACTAATGTTTAGGTGGCAAGAGCAGAGATATAGAATTGATTCAATTGAGAAAGCAGAACTTTTCCATGCAGAATTTTTTGGAGGAAGAAGAGAGGAGGCAGAGAAAGAGGTCTCATTAATTGAGTTTCAAGAGGAACAACTGGAGACTGAAAAAGAGAAAGGAGCAGTAGGGGGACAGGTGGATAGCAAAGAACAGCATGAAGTGAGATCCACCAGAGCGGTTAGACCTAAATATAAAGCATAATCATGGAAGAAAGAAAACTGATTACAATGAATATAAATGGACTTAATTCAGCTGTTAAAAGAAGGAAAACTTTTCATAAATTAGAGAAATTAAAATTTGATATAATTTGTCTACAAGAAGTTCATATTAAAAAACAACATGAACAATTGTTAGTACAACCAAAATTGGGGAAAATATTTACTTCTTTGACTCAATGTAAGAAAAGAGGAGTGGTTCTATACATTAAAGAGGCTATCCCAGCAAAATTGATTTACACGGATGAAGATGGAAGAGTATTAATGGTAGAAATAATGGACAATAATATAAAAATACTCTTGATTGCAATTTATGCTCCGAATGATAAACAAGAAGAGTTTTATAAAAAGCTACACATGAAAATAATTGGACTGGACTATATTAATATAATTATGATGGGAGATTTTAATGGAATTGTGGACAATAAATTGGACTATATAGCAACAACAATAAAGCAAAATAGAAAGGCTCTCCCTAAGTCTTTTTTTAAAATGACAGATGAGTTAACTTTAAAAGATATTTGGAGAGAAAGAAATGTTAAAGCTAAACAATATACTTTTTATTCAAATAGACATTTATCATGGTCCAGATTAGATATGATTTGGATCTCAACAGAATTAATATCCAATATTCAAGAAACAAATATTGAAACAAGTACTTGGGCAGATCATAGCCCAATGACAATTAAATGGAAGGGACACAAAAAAAGATCGAGATGGACATTAAATAATACTATTTTAAAGGAGAAAGATTTTATACAGTGGATGGAGAAGGAATTGGCTTTTTTCTTCAGAGAAAATAAAAAAGAAGATACTTCAACGCAGAATGTGTGGAATACAATGAAGGCATACGCTAGAGGTTTGATAATAGATAATACAAGAAAAAAGAATATTGGGAAAAGGCAAGCTTCTAAGGCCTTGGAAGATGAGTATAAAAGTCTTGAAAAAGAATTGCAGAAAATGCCACAGAAAAAGGATATTAAATTGAAGCTGGATGTAATCAAACATAAAATGGAATTAATAGAGAAAGAAGAACTGGCACAGAAAATCAGAAACTCTAAACAGAATTATTTTGAAGATGCAAATAAACCAGGCAGATGGCTAGCATATAAATTGAGAAAAGAGAAGGAATCAAGAAAAATATTGAAGTTAATAGATGAACAAGGCCAAGTTTGTTATGGGAATAAGGAGAAAAAAGAAATTATTCGAGATTTTTATGGGCAACTATATAAACAAGAGAATATTGATGAGGAAAATGTCAAACAGTATTTACAGGAAGCTAATTTACCGAAGGTACCTAAAGAGACTGAAGAAATGCTAGAAAGCAATATAACAATGATGGAACTAAATGAAGCATTTAAGAGACAAAATAATGGGAAAGCACCAGGTCCAGATGGGCTTCCATCAGAATTCTATAAAACATTTCAAGAATCATTGAGCATCCAATTGTTAGAAGTTATGAATGAAGTTATGCTAAAAAAGATGATACCCAAAACATGGTCAGAGGCTTATATTACACTTATACCGAAAGAAGAGACTGACCCACTGCAAATTAAGAATTATAGACCTATTTCTTTATTGAATGCAGACTATAAAATCTTTGCTTCAATCTTAGCAGAAAGACTTAAAAAATATTTAAATAATTTTATTCACCCAGATCAAAATGGATTTCTGCCAAAGAGACAAATTAGAGACAATATGAGAGTAATCTTGGACACTTTGGAATACTATGAGGCTCATCCTGAAAAGCAAATGGCTTTGATATTCCTAGATGCTCAAAAGGCATTTGACAATGTGAACTGGAGATTTATGTTATTACTATTGGAGCAGATGGGTTTTGCTAAAAAATTTATTCAAGCAATGGAAGCTATATATAACAAACAGACAGCAAGGGTAATGATGGAGGGGGATCTTACAGATTTTATTAATATAAGGAAAGGCACAAGACAAGGATGTCCCCTATCTCCTTTGCTATTTGTGTTGACCTTGGAAGTGTTGAATAGAAATATTAGGGATGATAAAAGCATAAAAGGAATCAAAATTAAGAAGGAAGAATTTAAGCTATAAGCTTTTGCTGATGATTTAGCTTTTATTCTGGAAGACCCGCTAGAAACAGCTCCAAAGTTATTGGAAAGGATAGAGACATATGGAGAGGTGGCTGGTTTGAAAATAAATAAAGATAAAACAAAGATTTTGACAAAGAACATGCTATTGAGACAGAGAGAAGAACTGGCAGATTTTTTGAAAATTCAAGTTACAAATAAGGTTAAGCATCTGGGGATATATTTGACAACAAGATGTAGTACATTAAAGGAGAATAATTATATTAAACTTAAACAACAGATAACTACAGATTTGAAGAAGTGGGAAAACTTGCAATTGTCATTAATAGGGAGAATTTCAACAATTAAGATGAATATTTTACCTAGAATTTTATTTTTGTTTCAAACAATACCAATTAGGCTTGGAAAAGACTATTTTGAAGATTTAAATAAAATTATGTTGAAGTTTATATGGCAAGGTAAAAAAGCGAGAATAAAGCTAAAGCTTTTGCAAGATGCTAGAATTAGAGGAGGTTTTGGCTTGCCTAATTGGGAATTGTATTATCAAGCTGCAAGTTTGATGTGGGTCAAAGAATGGATAACATTAAGGAAACATAGGTTGTTGACATTAGAAGGGCATGACTTGCTGTTGGGCTGGCATGCTTTTTTATGGTATAAGGGAACTAAAACACAGGGTTATTTTAGAAGACATTATGTATGGGAGTCATTGTGGTTAAATTGGGAGAAGATAAAAAGACAATGTTATTTGAAAATTCCAGTTTGGTTATCGACTATTGAAGCATTTTCCTATCCTATTATTTACAAGAAGGAACAAACAGTTAGATATGGGGAACTTTTGGATGAAAAGGGTGAACTTAAATCAATCCAAAAGAGGAACAAGGTATAAGGATGAATTGGTTTTCATATGCACAAATACATTCAAGGTATGATGAAGATTTTAAAACGGAGGGATTCTATGATAAGCAGACTGATTTAGATAAGATCTTGATGGGTACTGATGAGAAGGTGATTAAAAAATTATATGGTTATTTACTGGGAATGAAATTAGAGGAAGAACAAGTCAAAGAAACTATGATTGTTTGGGGGAAGAATTTTGGATATGGGATTGATCTAGAGAAATGGCAGAAATTGTGGTCTCAAAATTATAAAATGACAATGTCAACAGCATATAAAGAAAACTTGTATAAGATGTTTTACAGGTGGCACTTTCCTCTGACAAGAATAGCAAGAATGTTTCAGAACAAATCTGAAAAATGCTGGAAATGTCATCAGATACCCGGCTCATATTACCATATGTGGTGGACTTGTGAGGATGCTAGAAAATATTGGACTATAATTCGCATGTGGTTGGAAAAAATGACAAAGAAACATATAGACTTGAAACCAGAGATCTTCTTATTGGGAATTTTACCTGATATATATAGTAAAGATTTGAAATACCTGATTGTAAATGTATTAACAGCGGCCAGGATTGTATTTGCTAAAAATTGGAAAAATGAGAAAATACCATTACAGGAAGAAATTATTAAGAAAATATTGGAATGTGCTGAGATGAACAGATTGACATTTGAAATTAGAGAGCAAGAGGATAAACAATTTTATGAAATTTGGGATCTTTTTTATCAATGGCTAGATGATAAAATACGATAATAGAATATTTAGAATACTAGATAGTAAGAAATATCTTTATTTTGCTATTATTTTGTTATTTGATATTATATTTATAAAGGGTTTTTTGAGGATTGATTTGGTATGATTATATGATTTGTTTCTGAATAATCTGGTTAAAGTATTGTTAGCTCATAAAGCATGAATGATTAAAAGTATAGTCAAAAATTTCTTTTTTTTAGTGATATTAGGATATATAAGTTTGGATTGATAATATGAGTTGTTATGTAACATAATTGTAACTGGGACTACAGAATGAATGCACAAAAATGATGAACCAACTGACACACTGGATGTACATACGAGAGTTGAATGTTTTAATGTTTTGTTTGTCTTGTTTGTTTGTAGAAAATTAATAAAATCTTTTTAAAAAAAAAAAATAGTCTTGAAGAATTAATGGTGCTAGGCCTAGAGGATACAAGGCAAGTGTCATGGGCCCAGCATATAATTTGTGTCTATACTGTTGTTATTCTCTGGCTCCATCTAGTGGCCAGAGCCCAAGACCAACCTGTATTGTTAGGAAGCTGATCTGGCCCTTTACCCATCAACTCTCACTCCCAAAACCAATGCATCCTGGGAAGCCAGATTCCTTTCCTTTAGCATTCAGAAGGAAACAAAAGCACCAGGAAGAATATAGCCTAATCCATGGCACATGTTCATTTGAAGACAAAAATCCACATCCCATATACACAGCATCTCTGGTGATATTTAGATTACATAGGTTGGACTGAACCAAGAGGTGAGGGGTGTTCCATATTAACATATTTGGAATACCCTCTTCTGATTGGTCCAAAGACACTGTATGGTGATTGGTTCAAATAACCTGTTGGGATTGGTTCACTAAGAATCGCCCACAATTGGCACGGTCAATCGCAGGAGATTCAAAGAGCCGTCATTGGTTGTGAGCCGCGGAAAATCCCTATAAGAAGGGTTGCCGTGGCTCCGAGATTTTTGAACAGAACTTAACAAAGAAATAAGGAGCTGAAAGTCACACTGGTCTCGAGTCTCTTTCCCACGACTGAACACATACAGATCAAATCCTCAACTTCCACAGCAACTCAAAATGCCACAAACAAAGTTGTATCAGAACACTGTTTGGAAGAGTGGAATCCCACTGTAACACCACGGAGGCCAGAACAGCAGAACAAAAACACCTATACAAAGTTTTCAAGAGAAACAAAACTTCATGAAACTTCATCCAAAGTTGTCTACACACAAACAATAGATACACTCAAAGCAACACAAAACCACAACAAGAACAACAATGACCAGACAAATCACAATTCCCTACTTACAGAATGTTTCAGAAAAGACAGCAAGATTACTATGTCAACATGATCTCACGGTAGCCCACAAACCAACCTCAACTATCAGATGGACCCTATCAAAACCAGAAGGGCAGACAGATACAAACCAAAGATCAGGCGCCATATATCAAATGCAGTGCAGCAATTGTGAAAAGAACTATGTTTGGCCAAACAAGAAGAAAACTATCAACCAGACTGCACAAATACTTCCTTGCTATTAAAAGATATGACCCACTATCTCTCATGCCCACCCATGAAGATTCAGAATCTTACCAGGATCACAATTGTAACCCAGTAACATCAAGGAGAGAAAGGAAATTCCTCAAAGCCTGGTGTTCCACCAATAAATCAATAAACAGGCATATTGACATCAATCCAGTCGACCGATTGCTGAGAAATGAAAGAACCACGTCAACTGCAATCCCAAAGATAGCATTTAAAGTGAACAAACAGGCACCCCACAATGCAACAACAAAATTCACAAACCCATCAACTCACAAGAAATCGCACCACATCACAGTAACAACCAGCCATTCAAACAGATTGAAATCAGATCATGACTCAACAGTATCCAAACAAACAACACTAATTTACAGATAGTATTTAAAACCAAAGTAACCATGCCTCAGTAACAAACAGCCAGACAATCAAACAGTCCGAAGTCAGACCTTGCTCAGAAGTAGCTGAACTAACAGCATCCACACTAATTTGCATCCCATAAAAATGTATTTGAAGACCAGTGCTCTGACAGGTCAGCACTATTCAAAGCACACTTAGAATGTCTCCTCGAATAGTGATGAAACGTTTGCAACCAAATTGCCAAGCTTGGAGCTCAGACCAAGAGCCCAGTGTGTGTTTATTTCAATTCCATCATTTATTATAATGACACTTGGAATTCCCTTGGAGAAAATGTTAACATAAGAGTGAAAAGTATGTTTTCAGGCATATTTAGCATTGTGTAAGGCAAGGGTCTTCAAATTTGGCAAGTGTAAGACTTGTGGACTTCAACTCCCAGAATTCCTGAGCTGACATGACTGGAGGAGGAATTCTGAGTTTGGTGTAAGGCAAGAGGGGGTCTGAAATGAGCATGACTTTGAAGGTGACCTTCACATTATCTCATCCCTGCAGTGGTCCTGTTTCCAGAGCTTCTGCTATATAACATACAGTATTTTATTGAATGCATCTCAGAGAACAGTTCAGTTTTTGCTGTCTTGAACTTAAGACTACTAGGAGTTTCACACTGGTTAAAAACTTGCAGAGGGGATGGGAAGGCTTCACTAAAGTATTTTGCCATCTGCAGTATTTTGTATCTCTCATGGTTCAATCCTGTGCATATATTTGTTCAGCAGTAAGCACAACTATGATAAAATAGTATTGGTCTTATCTCCTATTAAATATATTAAGATTGTTTGTATAATTTCTGGGACCAATGCAACCACCACTACCACTACCACTAATCCATTGAGATAAAGCAACTGACTTAAAATCCATAGCTATTTATCTTAATTTCTTTAACAGAGGAAATGAGCTCAAATGTGACCTATGAGAGCTTGCAATACTTGAGTAGACAACATGAATTTATTATATTCTATATTAAAGCCACAAAGCAACTTTAAATAGCTTGAGGCCATATTCATTCCTTCCCTCCCCAAAATATCACAGTGAAATCTAAACATACTTAGTCATAGTATTTTATGTGTCAGGAAGTAAAGCAGATGTAGAAACAGATGTAAAAATGTACCAGAGATGGCCCCAGTTGGCTGACTAGAACTTCAAAAGAAAATTTTCTTTACTCATAAATTTAAAAAGGAGGGGAAATGTACATTTCTGTGTCTAGTAAAGAAAAAATGAGTAAAAACCAGGATTGCAAAAAGTTATTTAGATAAAAGTTTTTAATAACTCATCTTGCTTTATTATACATACTGTTTATATCTCAAAATATATAAAGTATCTAAGACAGTGGTGGATCCTTATTGGTGCACTTTTTCCAACTGCCTCTTACATATTTACTCTTATTCATTTTAGATTACCTCTTATTCAATTCAAATGAAACAAAACCATCATTATTTTCAGAGAGCTTTTTCACAAGCCAATGAGCTCTATTTCTCAAATTTCCTTTTGGAATAAGGCCTTATGATTTTATATATCACTATTAGAGTGTCAAGCCCCCCTCCAGTCTTAGAAATGATTTAACACAAACACATACACACACACCATTAAACATCATTGTAAAAGTTCCAACTAACGAACCCAAGTGAATCAAGAATTTCCTCAAAGAACTTCTTTTTTGGGTAAATCATACTGGAACACTTCGAAGGAAAGTCAACTCTGACTTTCCCTGCAGTTACAGTATAATTAAAACCAGTAATGACCAAGAGCCTCCAGTGTCATTAATCATGTTGGCCAATCAGGCTTCTCATGTATTTGTCTCCTCCTTCCTCCATCGCCCAAGAGTTGACCTTGATTCTCACAAGAAAGATCTATGTTGTGCTTAGCAATGCATTCCAGCCTCCTTCCCCTCTCCCATGCAGAATGCAGCAACGTTGAACCAGGAAAATGGTATTGACAGTCAGCTCCCCTTGCGTAAGGAACATCTGAAAGATATTGACACACTTCCCCCCAAGCAATTCCTTCGGCTTCTGGGGATTCTTTTTATGGAACTTCCTAACCAACTTCTCTGCCTTCATGTCCTTATCGCTTCTGACAAGTGATAACCTTTCCATTGCATTAGGTATTGGAGTCTTCCCTTGTGTACTCTAGGTTCTCATAATGGGGTTCACCTTCCACTACAAATGGCCTGGGGGCCATTTGCTCGGCTGGACGAAATGCTGATTAGGTTACCAGCTTCAATAAATTACTATGGAAAACTGGGTGCACTTTCCCTAACAGGCACAAAAGCTTTAACTCTACTGTTAACCGGATTAATGATTTTTATGATGGGGAAAGGTCCTATAAATTTAGGACCCAGGTTCTTGCATGGCAGTTTTAACTTTAAATATTTGGTCGAGAGATAAACTTTATCTCTGATGTGAAATGGCCTCTGGGAGGGGGACCTTCATTTATCCTCCTGTTGCTTTTCTGTTTCAGTGGCTTTAGCTACAGCCCCTTCACATTTCCCCCAAGCATTCTGTCCACTCTGTTAAATTCGCTGAAGAATGTGGCTCCCAGGGAAGTTCTGGCACAGGAACAAACTCTACTCCCGTAGCTACCTTAAAGGGAGCAAGTCCTGCACTGCTATGTATGGCATTATTAGCTACGTATCAGCAAAAGCAACTGGTCCGCCCAATTTGTTTGTTGGTAGTTAACACGGAACCTCAAGTACTGCTCTATCGTTGCATTACCTTATTCTATCACCCCATTTGTACTTGGATGAAAAGCTGAGCTAAGCCTCGGGGAGGATTCAATTAGCGTCACAAATCCCTCCCCTATTTGGCCATAAATTAGACCTCCTGGTCAGATATGATTTTCCTCAGAACTCCATGTAGCCGGTAGATATGCTTCAGGAAGTTTGGCTAGTCTTTGTGCTAATGGAATCCAGAGCAGTCTACAAAATGTTTGGAAAACAGTACTGTCCAGATCACAGTGTTTCTCCAACTCTCCAGTAATTCTACTATAAAATATTCCTCTTGCAGCTGTTTTTACAGCTTGAATTCTTCCTTTTCCCACTCTGAAGGCCCAGATAATTTTTGCCTATGTGTCTATCTTACATCCTGCTTTTATACTACCATTTCCTCACTCCCATTTATTGTAGCTTCTTTGACAGACTTGTTTCTTCACTCAGTAAGTTTTCATTACACAGCAGATTCAATCTTAAACCTTCTGGCTACCAGTAATATATGAGTTTAATATTTATTATGTTTTATCTACTAGCAAGCTACTATGGGAACTATAGTTCAAAATGAAGTGGAGGTTGCTTTCCCTCAGTGGTGAAGAATCTTTTATCCATAAACACTCCCAGATTTTTCCAGGATGAGGCAATCAATGCTTGTGTATTTTTTTTCTTTGAAAAATGAAATGAAAAGAGGTGCTGCAATTCAAAAAGCTTAACACACTTATTTCAATACCCACCAAAACTTATCAAAAAAGAGACATTTCCATCACGAATCCTTATTTTTATTTTTATTTATTTTGTCAAGCAATTATAAGATAACAGGTATAAGTATAAACATAGTTATGGATACATATAAGAAAAATAAAAGAAATAAAAAAAAAAGAAACAATAGGACAGGCACGTTGGTGCGCTTATGCACGCCCCCTACAGACCTCTTAGGAAAGGGGTGAGGTCAATAGTAGACAGTCTAAGGTTAAAGTTTTTGGGGTTTGGGGAAGAAACCACACAGTCAGGTAGAGTATTCCAGACATTGACCACTCTGTTACTGAAGTCGTATTTCCTGCAATCAAGTTTGGTGTGGTTTACATTGAGTTTGTATCTATTGTGTGCTCTTGTATTGTTATGGTTCAAGCTGAAGTATTCATTGACAGATAGGACATTGCAATGTATAATTTTATATACTATACTTAGATCGGACTGAAGGCAGTGTAGTTCTAGGTTTTCTAGGTCTAGAATTTCAAGTCTGGTGGCATAAGGTATTCTGCAACAAGTAGAACAAGTAGAGGAGTGGAGAGCTTTTCTTGTGAAATATTTCTGGATTTTCTCAACTGTGTTAATATCAGATACATAATGCGGGTTCCAGACTGATGAGCTGTATTCAAGTATTGGTCTAGCAAACGTTTTGTATGTTCTCATTAGTAATGTGATATTACTAGAAAAAAGGCTATGTAGGATTAGGTTAACAACTCTTAATGCCTTTTTGGCTATGTAGTTACAGTGGGCTCTAGTACTTAGATCATTAGAGATGAGAACTCCAAGGTCCTTGACAGAGTTTGGATCATCAACAAGGTCTTGACTGTTCAGCTTGTATTTTATTTTCTGATTTTTTTTGCCAATATGTAAGACAGAGCATTTGTTTGTTGATTTATTTATCACCATTTCCTTATTTATTTGTTTACTTACTTATTTATTTATCTCCATTTCCTCTGCATCCTTAACAGCCAAATAAACTTTTTTTTTAAAGGTCCAACCCTGCCTGAACCTAACTGTGAGATCCTCGTTCCTCCAAACCCCTTCAGAATGTTCTTTGCTTTTGTACAAAATGATTTCCTGCATCTGATTTGCTCCCTGTCCATCTTCTCTTATGTATAATAGTTCCACTGTGCTTCATAATTATTCTCCAGGTTGAAAGAATCATTTATCTTCACCAGGACAATGACAGATTGGAAGGAACAGAATATGTAGTGAGCCCGTTTCCTAAGCATTCTAGCTTCACAGAATATGCCAGACCATAACAGGTTTTACTTGGTTTTGATTTAATGTGGTCCAGTACATGAATCCAGTCTGTGTTTTGTAAACAAAGGCATAGCACTAGGTATGAGCCACACCGTGACTGATTTATTAAACCATGCTTAAAACAAACTTGTATGAGTCATTCTATCAGCTTTATAAAAGCTGCTGAACAATAAATGTCTTAGGAGCTGAAAAAACTCAAAGGCCCAGCCTCAGCTTTGCATTTTGTTCTACTTCAGTCTGATATCTTTTTCTTTTTTTTTTTAAACAAATTTTATTAATTTTACAGAGAACACAATAAAACATAAACAAAACTAAAAGATCTTTTCTGACGGTTGTCTGATCCCGGGTTGAAACTCTTCACACAGACACAAATTCAAACATCATATTCACTTTATATATCCTTCCATATCTTATTATCATTTTCTTTTTTATATTATATATATAAACCATTTTTATCAATTTTATATAAACAATGCACAAGGCATAACAGCTTATAAGTTCTTTTCTAAGAAAAAATAATAAAAGAAGAAAACCAATAGAACATAACAATTCCAAATTATAGTATCAATACTTTGTCTATTTAACTTCATATCTTATCCCAACTTCTCCTTTTCATCCAAATTATTTCTTATTAATTAAATTTTTGTTTGCCTTTTTTCAATATACAACATCCCAAAAAAAAAAAAACATAACAAAACAAAACCTTTATATATCCTTTCATATCTTATTACCATTTTCAATAATATTCTTTGTCTGTTCTATTTCCAACTATCCATTCATCTTTTTTCTTTTATTATACTTCTCCTATACACCAATTGGAGTAACGTCTATAACTCATTACCCTAACTTAAAAGTACTTCATATAACAATTTTTCTTGGGATTCTGTTTAAAAGATTCTAAAATTACACAATGAATTTTATACTCTAAATACACATATAAAAAACACAATCTTATGTACCCTCCAGAATCCCTCTTTTATCCTAAATTAAATTCACCCATTGTCTCTGAATAAACTTTTTTTCTTTAGATCTTGCTTCCCCCCATTGAAGCTTCTCCTCCCCCCCTTTCCCTCTTGCTTATTCTTCTCCTTGCCCTTTTTACCCCTTTGTCTTTCCTCCTCCCTTTTCTTACTCCCTTTCCTTTGCTTTCTAACCTTGCCTCCACCTTTCCGCTCATTTTTCTCTTCTTTGGTTGTTTTTATAATTCTTAAAATCCCCTTTTTCTTATCCTTTTTCTCCTCCTCCCCGGAAAGAACCCATTGTTCATCAAAGATGGCTTCTTCTTCCTCTTCTTCTTTGTCCCAGTCCTTCTGCTGCGTAGTCAACTTTTCATAAGTACATAACGCCATTTCTAAGAATTGAAACAAAGTGCCCAAAGTATCTTCTTTTTTATATTTTTGATATTCAGTCTTTAGTTCATCCACAAGCGATGCCATTATGAAAAAAGAAACTTTTCCCAAAACAACTACAAATATTTTAAATCAAGAATAATTCAAAAAAAAAATTCCAAAAATTAATACTTTTCTTCCTTCTTCTCTTTCTCTTTCTGGGGTTAATGTTTAATCAAAGAGGTCCAATTACCATATACCTTTCTTTGGGATTCTAGGCAATCTCCTCCTTTTTCAGCTTCTGCTCCAATTTTTTTTCCTCTCCCTTCCCACTTGCAATATCAATTTTAAATAATCAGAAATCCATACCTCCAACAAGGGTTTTCCAATTTCTTAAGTTTTTCAATGTCCAAAAACCCTTTTGTCCCTTAGCTTCAACTCTCAAAACAATTCACTTTCAATGTCCAATATGTCCAAACATATCTGCTGTTTCTATGGGGTGGGAGAGTGAAGAAAAAAAAAAAAAGTTCCCTTTAACAGCTTCTCCGCTGCTTTTGATCTTCTTATGTATCCTCCAGCAATTCAAACAGCTCAGTTCCAACCAATTTGAAAGATGTTACTTGACCCGGCTCAGACAGCACTTTCACTCTTCTTACTTCCTCCAGCGCAATCTTACCCAGTTGCTGGCTTCTTCGTGCCGGCCATTGCTGACCGCCGCTCCACCGCCTTGGGAAAAAGGGGTTTTTCCGGAGGAGGAGGGGGTCTGCGACACCCCCAACCCCCTGTCCGACTCCCCTCTCTCTTCAGCTGTCCCTACAGGGCAGCCATATCCCCCTGACCCATCTGGATCGGGGGTACCTCGGCGGCTAGCACAGCAGGAATCGCGAGCTGTCGCGAATTCCTGCTGCCCCGAAGCCACGCGAAACCGGAAACCCAGTCTGATATCTTTTTCCATGCTACTCCCTGACCTCCCATGTTCAAGGCCCGTTTTTTTCAGAGATTTTTTCCATTTGTTTTTTCTTGCCTCAGTTCTGCACTACCACTACCACTTTAGTTACCCCCTTTTCTAAAGCCATATTGTGCCAAAAATCTTTTTGCCCCCATCTCATCACCCAATAGCTTTCAATTTCAACTGGAGAAACCATTTTGTACTCCATACTGGAAACTACTTAGATTAGAGCAAATGGCTCTACTTCCTGAGCAAATGGTGTCCACCTAGAACACCCAAACCTGGACCACAGCCAAATGGCAGGTTAAGAGTGACTATGCTGCATCTTTCTGCTGCCATCTTGTGATTGTCCAAATTTTTGCAGCCCTTTTTTCCCCCAAGGGTAGCTTGGTTTTACTTTTGAACATAAAATCAATTATATGAAAGAAATCAATTAATGATAGTAGAGGATATAAAATGAGAAGGCAAATATCTCCTTCAACAGAACTCAACTCCTGATGGCACCATATCCATACATTTTTCCATTGCCTTTTTTGATATTTTTCATTTTCTACAGCCTTCAGAACTCTAATACTCTATTAAAACAAATTCCTTGTGTGTCCAATCACACTTGGCCAATAAAGAATTCTATTCTATTCTATTCTATAATATTCTATTCTATTCTATTCTAATTCTCTACTAAGAATTTTTAACAGATTAACAGAGTTGACCTTGTAGGTCATCTAGTGAGTCCAATGCCCTGCCCAAGCAGGAGCCCCTACACCATTTCTGACAGTCCAGTCTCTTCTTGAAAGCTTCCAGTGATGAAGCTCCCACAACTTCTGAAGGCAACTTCTTTTTTATTATTATTAAAGTTTTATTTGGGTTTTCACACACACAAAATACAAGTAAAACATCTTTTTTGAAAATAGCATGGTCCCGGGTTACACTTCTTTATACAGACCCAAACTCAATTTCATGCTCATTTTTGTGTTCTATTCTATATCTTATTACTATTTTGCATTTTTTTATATAGTTTTTCCCCTCTTTTAATTTTCTCAACTTTATTTTGATTATCTCATCTCAATTCAAATCATTATAGTTATACTTTTGTCTGTCCTGTTTCAATCTCATATTATCTTTTCTCATTAAACAAATTTTCTCCTGTCGTTACTAATTGGAGGACGACACCTTTTTATAATATATCTTTTAATTTTATCCATTCAACACTTTATTTAAACTTCAAGGTTATCACTTTATAACTTTATACCATTCAATATAATACAGAATACATAACTTCCAATTGAGTTGTGCTTGGGACCTGAACAACTTCTCTTCCATGGATGGTATCACCAAGCTTAGCTTTTGTAGAGCGGGCAAGCAATGCTATCTAGTTCAGTCCAAAACTCAGGAGAGAGAGGGGACGAAGATTCATTCATTACCCAAATGTGGTGAAGCAGTTTTGGAAAAGAAAGGATAATGACGAGCAAGCCAGTCCCTCAATCCAACCCGCTCATAAATTGTTCTTGCCTTTCCTTCGTCTCAGATGAGAAAGAAAGAAAGAAAGAGAGAGAGAGAGAGAGAGAGAGAGAGAAGAGAGAGAGAGAGAGAGAGAGAGAGAGAGAGAGAGAGAGAGAGAGAGAGAGAGAGAGAGAGAGAAAGAAAGAAAGAAAGAAAGAAAGAAAGAAAGAAAGAAAGAAAGAAAGAAAGAAAGAAAGAAAGAAAGAAAGAAAGAAAATGCACCAGCAGCAATTGGCTGAGTTGGGCGGCTGAGTCAGCAAATACCTTTGCCATGACCTTCTTTTGACACCCCCCATTCATTGAGTGACTCAGAAACCCCTGCAAAAAAAAAAAAAAAAAAAAGTCCCGCTTTCAAGCCTAGGCGTCCCATTGGGTTAGCTCAACCCTCTGCCAAGGCTCCGACTTGCGTTTTACTCAACGCCCGCAGTTCAAGGCGAAATTGCACCCGCGAGCAAAAAGCCAACCCGTCTGCGGAGCAAAAGGTATTCGGAAGGCCAGCCATTGGCTATGAGACTTGCAAGCTGCTGGACTTCGATTGGTTGCAGGGCTTCCTTTGTTCCTTTCCTCCGCTGCCTTTGCAGGAAGACTCTTTATTACTCCCGCAGCAGCTGGAGAGATGCAGAAAGAGTCGAGGAGCGAGCGGTGTGAAGCAATCTCGCGCAGCCCATTTCCTTTCTGACCACATCCTTCTGACAGTTAAGGGTGGAGGAGGAAGAGGAGGGGGAAAAGGCGTCTCTGTTGCCGTTGGTCCCGGAATCTCGTGTTGTCTGTCCTGAGGATCCCGACATGGATTTGGAGAGCAAAATTAAGAAGGTAAAGAGAACAACAGGGAATGAGGAAACTGGGGAGTTGATCAGAAGTTACCTGTCTGCGCTGGGCAACGTGGGTGGATCCCTCGGAATCTTGTCTTTCCTTGTCTTTGCCCTTTGACGTGGTCTCGAATTTGGCAACCCACCATTTCCGAGGATAGTGTTTCCGAAAGAGAAATTGACGGCTTTCTTTATTGTAGTGATTCATTATTTGGTGGGTCGGTTGACTGGCTGTTGATTGGGTTAAAGGGGTGAGGCTACATAAATGATACATAAATGTGTATCTAATACAATACAATCATCATTAAATTTACTCAGAAGTAACTCATGTTCACTCCTGTAAATAAAAGTTACATGGAATTTTCTACTCCTTTCAGCCAAATCTAAATCTAAATGGTTTTGTGGGAGGGGTGTGTGTGACCCTTAATAATGTACAATTATTTCACTTAGTAATGTTGAAATGAAGTACGGATAGTCTTTGACTTACAACCACTTAATAATGTGCAATTATTTCAGTTAATAATGTTGAAATGAAGTATGGATAGTCTTTGACTTACAACCGTTATTGAGCCCAAAATTTATGTTGCAAAGCAAGACATTTTGAAGTGAGTTTTGCCCCGTGTTATGACCTTTTTTTGTCATGCTTGTTAAGCGAATCACTGCAGTGGTCAAGTTAGTATCGTGGTTATGTCAATCTGGCTTCCCCTGTTAACTTTGCTCCTTAGAAGGTCACAAAAGGGGATCACATGATCCCGGGACATTGCAACTGTCGTAAATATGAGTCAAGCCAAGCATCAAAATTTTAATCACATGACCATGGAGATGCTGTAATGGTCATTAGTGTGAAAAATGGTCATAAGTCACATTTTTCAGTGCCACCGTAACTATGAACAGGCATTCAATGAACTGTATTAAATCAAGAACTGCCTGTATTTGGCATAAAATTGCGTACTTACATATGATTCAAAATGCTATCTGGACAAAGTTGCTGAGGTAATCCTCCCAACATAAAAAGAAGCCTATCTTAATTTCTGCCTGTCTGCTCAGGAAGATTCCAGAAACAAAAGTTCCTTGGGTGAAAAGACATCGAGACATAACATTTCTATAATAAATATATTAACTTATTGTCAACATTTTCTGTAATTTTTGATTCTGGCTTTGGTGACTTTAGATGAGCTGATCTTGTTATACTTATTGTAGTTCTAAGACATTAGGTTAAAAACACTGACATAGTTCAACTTGTCATTCCTTACTCCAATTGATGACTTTAATTTTGGCTATATCACATTGTTACATGGAGGTGAATCTTCCCAAAGCCAGGATCTTGGAGAATATTAAAATTGAAAACTTCTTCCTCTGATGTTAGATAAAAGCTTTGCTGTATTTAGGTAGGTGGGGTGAGAAAAAGACATCATATGTCCTGCAGCATTCTTTATTGACTTTGTTGCTGCTATTGTGTCTGTATTGGTTGAAATTGTCGGTGGTCCTCAATACAAAGTCCTTTAAAAGGCCTCAGTCCTTGGGCTGTTCAACAGAAAAAAAATATGAAATCAGGATATGAAAAGCTGATTGATATATATATACATATACATATATATGTATGGTATTCAGCTTTGTTCGGGTATTTTCCCACGTCGTTATAGTTGTGCTTTTAAAGTTGTAGCAACGTTTCAGCAGAATCTCATCTGCCATCATCAGGCTTCTGTATTGTGTTCGTCTGTGAGTCAGACTTTCACAGCCGAAACATTGCTACAACTTTAAAAGCACAACTGTAATGACGTGGTAAAATACCCAAACAAAGCTGAATACCATACATGGAAGTACCCGCGAAAACTTAAGAAAACAAATACATACATACATACATACATACATACATACATACATTTGTTTTCTTAAGTTTTTGCGGGTACTTCCATGTATGGTATTCAGCTTTGTTCGGGTATTTTCCCATGTCATTGTAGTTGTGCTTTTAAAGTTGTAGCAACGTTTCGGCAGAATCTCATCTGCCATCATCAGGCTTCTGTATTCTGCACAGACGAACACAATACAGAAGCCTGATGATGGCAGATGAGATTCTGCCAAAACGTTGCTACAACTTTAAAAGCACCACTACTATGACATGGGAAAATACCCGAACAAAACTGAATACCATATATCTATATCTAAATCTATATCTAGCTAGCTAGCTAGCTATATAGATGTAGATATATAGATATAATGTCTGGAAAAGCTTCTGAACAATGGACTTTGCTACATCAGTTTGCTGTATAAGCTTTTGTTTTAAAGAAATTTCATTATATATCTGTGAAATGTGCTTTATAAAAATTAGAGAATTTTCTTTATAGAGCATGCTAAATGTTAGAAATTTTCAGAGAAAGCTCTTTGTTATTATGGCTTGTCAGACCTTCCATTTTTATCAACTGTTTCTGGTTATAACTAAAGAAAAGGTGGAGAATACAATTCCTTATCCCTCTTGAAAATGGTGCAGAAGTCAAAATGAATGTAGAAGAAATAAGTCCTGGGACTATTGGAGTCTTTATCTTTCCCCGCCTCCCTGTATTTCCTAAAAGAAAGTTTTAAAAAATAATGTATGGAAAATCTATATAGGACAAACATTTGTGTCAAAGGTTAAGAACAGCTCTAATGCTGTTGAGCTATACATGTTAGTAATTTTACCAGCCCTGCGAACGATGCTGTGAGTTGTGGTTCCACAACATTTGGTTGTTTATAAATACCTAGCATTAATTACGTAGCTTGTTCCTATAAAGAAAACTAGATGCTTATTTGTAGCCCAAGAGCTGCACACTTGTACAGTGATATTCTCCCCACCATAAAATGGTGCTCAGCAACTGACTGAGATTCAGATACGATGCTAAAACATTATTTTTTAAAATCAGAGTTTGTTGAATAACGTTTTTTAATTTAAGACTAAGCAGCAAGAGGGAGGCTTCTACTTAATTCAACTGAGATAAAACCAGCTACATTATGATGTAGTATTACTTGTGAACCTGACAGCTTTCTCCAATACTTAGACATCATAGTTAAAGGCACTGATGGTCTAATCCTGCATGAATTTAAAACTACTCAAGTTTTGTTTACCATTGTTTCATCTTGAGGCAGTAGATTTAATTGTTTTAAAATGTGCTTTCTGGAGGAGCATTTTAATCTGTCTTGGCTGGATTTCTATCTTCCTTTGAATGTTTTTATGTTTGGTCAGGTCATTCTATTTTGCCTTTTCGCTGTCCAAGTCCAGAAATTAGATTCATCTTTGCTGTATAGAGCAGTCTTGTTTCCCAGTCTTGCCTATGTTCAATCTCACCAATCATCTATGAGAGTGATTCCCGTCCAGCTAGAAACTACATAGCGTATATGCATAATACATTCAAGAACATGTTTTGTTATTAAATGTATCAATTACAGTAACTTTTAGCAATACAATAATACTGTGGAAAATATTTTTTCTCAAATAGCTGTAAAATAATGAGTGAGGATTGTTTGCTGTTTTAAAAACTGTTTTAAAAGCAGTCTTTTGCTGTTTTGAAAGCAGTCTTCTGAGTGCTAATCAAATATTATTCAAATAATGAAAGAGAACTTACACAAAGTATAACATTTTATTTTAGATTGCTATAATGTACTGGTAGGTTTGTAACTATACTTACCTCTGCTATGTCAGAAAAATAAGCATAATCACACCTAGTTAATACTTAAGTGGAAAACCTCCAGAAGATTCCAAAGTTGTAGACTAGATTGCAAAATCAAAAATACACACTGCACTAAGGTAGTGATAAACTGCCTCTGTTTTGTTATCAAAATACCTACATTAATATGTCTGTAAAGTCATTAAGGTTGGGCTTAAAGAGACCTGCCTTTATTTATGAACTACTCAGATAAGGGATGAAAGTAAACTGAAGAATTGCAAAGGGCAGTGTTGTAACTATGTATCATTCATGTGTTTGCAACTATGTATCATTGCAACTATGTATCATTCATGTGTTTGCAACATTGTATCATTCACGTGTAATCATTAACTTCTGTCTCTTCAGTGACCTTTGCAAGGCACGTACAAGAGACAAGGAGCTAGACGTTTTGTTAATAAGCTTATCCACACTGTAAATAATCTGTCCGGTATGCAGCTTTGTAAACATGCACATCCTGATGAGATTACCATGTTTGACTTGAGCTTTTTGATTAAATCATTTTCTTGTAAAAAAACACAATAAAAGAGCGTGTGCCAAGACATTCGGGGCGCGCTCATCAAGAGGAAACTTCGCTTCCTGTCGTTTCTCTTCCCTTTGCTCCCTTTCATGAGCCGCCCATCAGATGCGGGATGGCAGATACCGCAGGGCAGTGCAGAAAAAAAGGCGCTGGTAGAAATCTGTACTTTTCATAAAGTTATTTTCCCATGGCAGCCTTTTTACAAGAGGAGCCACAATATGTTCTCAAATCCTGAATGTTCCTTTCATCTTCCACAGATTTCTTAACCTTTCAGCAGTAAATGTCATAGAGTTCAAGTACAGAACCTACATTGTTTAAAATGCCTTGCCTAATTACCTGTGAAAAAAAATCCATAGAGTCTCTCACATTGTCTTATTTCATCTAATAGTATGTAATGCAGTGAAGTCATCTTAGAGGTATGGAGGGTTTGACAAAGACAAGATCATAAGCATGACATCAATTTACTGATGCAATCTCAGGGAGATTGTTGATTTTCAACAATAAATTTGAATCATCCCTTTCAGGGGAAAAAATGGGTGTGTTCCAAGCAATAGATGGTTTGGAAGGGTAGAGCCTAAATATCAATCAGTTGTAAAGGTCAGTAATTAATGAACTATTTCTATAGATGTTTTAAAATGCCAGGAATGTCTTTAAAATTAGTCAGATCTATTCCACAAATAAAAAGTTATTTCCACTGTACAGGATATAATTAAAAAGCTGTGCCTGTGTTTTGTATATAGTATGTTTATACAAATATGTGAATTTGTGTGCATTGTGCATGTGTGTCTATGCACATAGACATTTTATATATACCCAGCATATATTACATCACATTCACCATAAATCAGCCAAGATCAATCCAGTTCATCCTTTATTAAATGCTTCCTAGATTAGCTTTTGTTCCAGGCTGGAGTCTATGTTGCCGTCTGTAACATTGGTGACCTCCATCATATACGTCATCAGGTCACATACACCGGTCAATTCGCATGGGAAGCTTACATAGTTCTATCTCAGGAAAGAAAAAACTGGCACAGGGTGTTCAATCCATCTGTCCCACTCTTTTTGGAAAATAAATATTCTTCAATGTGTGAAAAATTAAAATGAAGAGAGTCAAAAAATGCTTAATCATATAGCACAAATGGCTATAATCATATAGCACAAGTGCTATTTAACATATAGGAATAAAATTGTGACTTCCATTTACTACAAAGTGCTAGTTCATTGTTTTCACAGAGCTATTCTTAATTCTTCTTGCTTTGTGGATGCTACCATGGAAACAAACATGAAAATCACTATTTTAATGACTCTGAAGTTGGGTTCAGTGCCATCATTTGGTTGAAGTTGAATTCAGTGCAACTTGTCTGAAGTGAAGCCAAATGGAAACCTCTTCTTCTTAACAGACTTACAATTGCTTTAGAACTTTTTGCAGGCTATTTTATAGAAGTGGCATTATCATAAGAAAACCCTGAATTTATTTCTGTACTTGGACTTCTATTAGAGCAGAACTAAGCAAGAACTATGTGGTGATGCTCACAGGCAAGAAATCTAATAAAATAACTTAAGAGCATAAAATAATAACATGAAAGGGTAAGTTTTAAAAGAAACCAAATATTCATCCCCAAAATCAAGGTAATACATTTTTTTTCATCTATTTAAAACCTTATTGAACCAAAGAAGGGCTCCATAGTGTTTATATTCAAATAGTGTTTAATAGCAATATATCTCTCAGTGTTTTTATTTATGTTCACTGTGTTCTTTCACTTCTGGACCTTGGCCACATTTAGCTGTGTGAGCTCCAACTTTCTGAATAATGGCTCAATAATAATACTGGTGTAAAAGTTGCCAGGATTGGATAGAGTTTGCATGTAGAAATGCACTTTCCAGAGAGCACTGCACATCCTCAGCCTTGCTTTAGCTTACAGGCTATCATCCTCTTGGTTCCCTCTCAAGTTTTCAAAAATGTGAAGAAGGCAATAACTTTTCTTGCCATTATTGCAATAGGGAAAAGGCATATATCCCACAAATGCATTATTTTTATAAATTTTGTCTGTCTGTATGTGTGTGTGTGTGTGTGTAGGCATGTGTACATAGCTATATACATCTCTGTGTGTGATATATGATATATATGTGATATATAAGTGATGAATATGTGATGTACACGTATATATATAAATGATATATCTAATTTGCAAATTGCATTTTAAATTGCAGTGTTGATTTTTTTTTCAATTATAACCTTGTTTCAAAAATGCAAAATTCAAATGCAGACTGAACTCAGTCTGGACTCCACATGGGCAAAGTGTAGCTTGGTGCTTGGAAAATTCTCTAGGCATATTATCTGAGGAAGTGAATAGGGTCATACTGCAGGGTGACACTGACTATCTGTAGGCTATTTGTAAACTGGTTCCTTGGCCCTGGCTCCTTTGCATGATGGGAGGAAGGGATTTCCTGCAACCAAGAATTATTAACACTTGCTTAGAGAGGGGGAAATGTGGTTTTGAAAGAGGCCATGATGCAATGGTGCATCCTCTCCTCAAGAGACCTCCTAGGTCCATCCATATTAGACAACACAATTCAATCTCTAACCTTCTTCTTTAGTTTGGACAGTGATTCAGAGATCCATATTGAGCTTCGTAGATGGAATACATTTGGACCAATCAATCAGGGTTCAGGCCTGGGCACCAGACCCAGATTGCATTGTTCACTTTAGTGAATGACCTTTTTTTATGACTGCCTGCAGGGCAGAAACCCTTAAGCAGATTGTACCAGTCAATGATAGTAGAAGAGAGATCTGCTCTCATATGGATCTCTGCTTTCTACATGAAGCTATTGGGAAGGGTCATCTGGCAGTTTATGGTTTCAGTATCATGTTTGCCAATGATACCCAGTTTTATAACACAACCCCAGGTCATACTGAGGATGCTGCTAAAGTTCACTCAAGATTAAGAAGACCAAGTTGGAACCTGAACCCAAGCAAAACAGAATTACTCTTTGTGCCTTGGGGTTCTTTCAGGCCCAGTGATTACTTTGGACAGGGAGGAGCCGTGATTTTTAGCTTCACACTACAGCAGTAGATTAAAACTATGGGTAGGACTCATTGCAGTTTCAGTTGCAGATTTTCCTGGGATAAGAGGTCTTTATGACAGTGACTCCTGCACTCATCACCACACATCTAGATTGGTGCAATGCAGCCAACATTAGTCTGCCTTTAAAAACCATTCAGAAGCTTCATATTTATTTTGGCATAGAAGGTCAGGGAAATCTACACATGCTAGACACAATGCAGTCTAACTGGCTGAAGTGGTTGGATAGTATTTTTTTTATTCTGCAGGGCAAAAGAAAATGCAGATAATATCCAGGTTACAAGTGTGCCCTTAGCGAATGAAGTTACACAATAAGTGCCCCCTAGCATTTACGAAAAAGTCCTGAAATTGAGTATGGCAGCACCTCAGCAGTTGTTCGCTCTTACGAACGACCGCATAGGCTCTGCAACATTCGCCCCACCTATTCCTTCCCCCAGCTGGGTCTTCACAGGCACTTTACTGGTGGAGACTCACTTTGCAGAAATCTCCTTCTCTGTCTGTTTCTTTGCCTACTTCCTTTACTTCAGGTTTTCAGTGCATTCACAGAGAAAAGAGGCCTAACGTACCGTGATATCCTGTGATCAGTAGCGTGAGATTTTGTGCCACTGATCTTGAACTTTAGGCCTCTATTCTCTACAAATTGAGGCCTGGAAGTTTACAAATGGAGGGAAAGCTTTGGTCCTTCAGGCCTTCCCTCCATTTGCCAAAGCCAGCAGGAAGATTGCATCCCTATAGGCTTTGGCTGCCCTTTGCAAAAAGCCTTTGTTGGCAACAACAGAGCTTGGGAGGGGAAGGCGCGTCCTTCCAAAGTTCCATTTCTACCAGCACAGACTTTTTGAAAAGGACTGCTGAAGCCTGAAGGGATGCAATCCTCAAGCACTTTGCCAATGAGAAAAGAGGCCCAGAAAGCCATATGTGGCCCTCCAGGACTCCTTGCTCACTAGAGATCTGCTTGATGAGGCCTCAGGCGATGAAAAAGGAGATGCAGAAGGCCATGCACAGCCCTCCGGGCTTCCTTTTTCACCACCAGAGGCCTCGTGAAGCTCTTTGCTGATGAAAAAGGAAAAAGCAGGCAAAGAAACCGGCTGGAGAGGAGACACATCTTCATAAGGTAAGTACCTGGTGCGGCCAGATGGGGGGAAGCAATTGTGGGGACCCCAGGGGAGGGAGAATAAGGTATCTGTGGATCAGGAGAGGCCTTGGGTGGTCTGAAGTAAGTGTCCTGTTCCATCACTAGCCCTCCCCCGTAGCCTTCACCCCGAGATACCTTGGGCACTTAACGATTATCGAAGGTGTGGGCGAAAGCAGGGTGTGATCTCGTTCGAAGTACGAGATTCACTCCCACAAATCCTTGGGTTATGACTGGAATGGGCAGGCTCCATTCCCTTCATAACTCAAGGACTACCTGTCATGGGCATAAGCTTATATACAGTATTTCTAGCTCTCTAAAGTTATAAGAGAGTCCTGCAGTAGCAGGTGGTTTGCTCTACGATGTTCAAATGGGATTTGTGGAGCTTTTGGTGTCACTATCATTTCTGTAGTCTTTCATGGCAGGACATCTGATTGTTTCAGTGTCTGTGGCTGCGATCTGGGATTTGCAGCAAATTGACAGCCCTGCCCTCCCTCAGGATTGAAGCTGTAAGGATAGGAAAATAAAGAAGTGGGTGGATTCAATTTATTGTAGACTGTAAAGCAGATGTGTAGTCTGGGTTTGTACAAATTACAGCCATCCAACTGAGGACAAGGATGCTGGTTATGATGCTTTCCCTCTTAAATAGCACTTCCTATCAAAATCAGCGCAGCCTAGACTAACTGGGACTCCCAAGTTCTATCTTTGCAGAAGTCAAGGGTTGTTTCCTGGTGTGATCATGGTTTCAAGATGTTACTCTGTAATTTCCTTGAGGCTTCCAGGAAGCAGCATGGAGGGCAATCTGTTGGGAAGGCTGATTTTGGGGGCTGAGGTAAAACTAACCATGTTAAGCTAGGAATACCTAGCTTAACATGGCAGCATTTCTTCCATGCAAAAGTCAAGGTGAAAGTAATTTGAGTGAGGCCAGATGCAGACTGAAGACAATGCAGTTTAATGTAGAAGTCAGCCAGTGCTGACCCTCCCAAAAAAGCATTCCAAACTGATTAAAGCAAGCCCTTTGTTTCTTCAAACATTAGGCTGTCTGTAACCATTTACAACACTTGGCTCTGAAGTAATATTTTAGTCATGGAGACACTGTGAAGCAGATGATTTTAATCAGTCTGCTTATAATGCCTTTCATATGCCGATGGGTTTAAAACCGGAACGGACATGTTTAAAATGCCAGATGTTTTTAGAATTTTTAGCAACTGACATACAGAAATCTCTTCTGGCAACGTTTCAAATGACCTATGTATCTTGGTTTCTTCCATGATTCCATTTATGGAGAAATTGATTCCATCCTCTGTTAGGCCCTTGCATGGGCCAATTTGTTATAATTTTGGATATGTTGGAAGATTAGTTTTTGTGTTCAGAAATAATTCCATGTCAGTCCAATCTATAGTTTATAGCAATTATAACACACATTTTATGCTGAGGATGGATTAATCATTGCCACTGCAAAGGAAATTGGCTGAATTAAGGAAATAGTAGACTGTTAATCACTGTTGCTTTTCTGTATTGGTTAAAATCTATTGACTAAAAACAGTAGTATATAATTATAACAATTATTACAATAAATCAATTTAAAACAATATAGCATCCAAACATTTCATTTTATGTTATTATGCTGTAAATTGTTTATAACAGTTTGTGCTATAAGCTATTTAATATACAGTTCAATTCACATTATAATGCTATAAATGTATTGCTAAACACAATGTGCTGATTCCAGAGTTGTGTGGTTCAGCACTTCATAGACCACAAAGGATTTTTTTTATTTCGCTTGTGATGATTTGTGGGTCTGAAAAGATGATAGTGGGATAGTGACCAAAATTATAGCTTCATCCTGGGATGGAGTGGGGAATCTTTTTTGAGTCCTAGCTGATTTTGTTAATTATTTATCTACACAATTTAGAATTAGCTATGATAATTACTTTATAATGCCTTTTGATGTGCAAACCATTCAGAAGGCCCCTTTACAATTCACCGATAAAAGGATTATGGTGGCTTGATGTAAATGAGAATAGAATAGAAATAGAATAGAACAGAATAGAATAGAATTCTTTATTGGCCACACCAAGTGTAATTGGACACACAAGGAATTTGTCTTGGTACAAATGCTCTCAGTGTACATAAAAGAAAAGATACATTCACCAAGTGGCAAGAATCAAGGGAAGAAGGCGAAGCCTCCTCGCTGACGGACCGTAGATCGTGACTCTCTGTGGCTATGGTCCGTGTTCTTTCATTAGAGAGCCCCGATCATTATGATTAGGGGCTGAAGCTGCCTTGGAGGGGTGGTGGAGTAAGGGGAAGCCTCAAGCCAGGTTGAGGGGAGCTGCATCTCCTCCCAGGGCTTGGTCTCCCCCCCCCCAAAGATGACTGCAGCAGTGGTTTAAAATGGCCACCCCGAAGAAGAGGACTCAGCTGGATTAAGATTTGTGCATGAGGGAAAAAAGAGGTGGATAACATCTGAACTGAGACAACTGGGCAATACAACTAAACAAAAGTACCCAGGGATTAAGGTAACATGGAATTTTTAAGAAAAGAAAAGTGAGTGGCGAAATTATAAAAGGACAGGAAAAAAAATAAGAAAATATTTTTGACAGTTAAGCGGGGATTCGAACCGAGAAAGGAAGAAGCTGGAACTAAAGATTTAACTAAATTGGACTAAAATATTTTGGGAATAAACAGGCATAAAATAAAGCTGGATTTAAGATTGTCAAAAAATAATAATAATAAAGTTTACAAATTGGAGACTGGACTGTGCTGGAATATTGAGGTTTGAAAAACCCTAAACAAAAAAAATAGGAGAAAAAGGTGAAGACTTTGTATAATGGAGAGTGCCACCTTTTGACAAAAACTTGAGCTCAAATAAAAGGGAAAGCATCCTGTTTCTGAATGAACTTGTGTGGATGTAACACTAAAGAAATATTGAAACAAAGTAAGAATCATGCTCCGAATGATAAACAACAAGAATTCTATAAAAAACTACACATGAAAATAACTGGACTGGACTATGCTAATATAATTGTGATGGGAGACTTTAATGGAATTGTGGACAATAAACTGGGCTATACAGCAACAACAACAAAGCAAAATAGAAAGATTCTCCCTAAATCCTTTTTTAAAATGACAGACGAATTAACTTTAAAAGATATATGGAGAGAAAGAAATGCTAAAACTAAACAATACACTTTCTACTCAAATAGACATTTATCATGGTCCAGATTGGATATGATTTGGATCTCAACAGAATTAATATCTAATATTCAAGAAACAAATATTGGAACAAGTACTTGGGCAGATCATTACCCAATGACAATTAAATGGAAGGGACAAAAAAAAAAGATCGAGATGGATGTTAAATAATACTATCTTAAAGGAAAAAGATTTTATACAATGGATGGAGAAAGAACTGGCTTTTTTCTTTAGAGAAAATAAAAAAGAAGATACTTCAGTGCAGAATGTTTGGGATACAATGAAGGCAGATGCCAGAGGTGTGATAATAGATTACATAAGAAAAAAGAATATCAGGAAAAGGCAAGCCACTAAAGCCTTGGAAGATGAGTATAAAAGACTTGAAAAAGAATTACAGAAAATGCCACAGAAAAAACATATTAAATTGAAATTGGACATAACTAAACATAAAATGGGTTTAATAGAGAAAGAAGAACTGGCATAGAAAATTAGAAATGCTAAACAGAATTATTTTGAAGATGCAAATAAACTAGGTAGATGGCTAGCATATAAATTGAGAAAGGAGAAAGAATCAAGAAAAATATCGCAGTTAATAGATGACCAAGGCCAAGTTTGTCATGGTAATAAGGAGAAAAAGAAAATTATCCGAGACTTCTATGGGCAGCTATATAAGCAAAAGAATATTGATGAGGAAAAAGTTAAACAGTATTTACAGAATGCTAACCTACCTAAGATATCCAAAGAGACTGAAGAAATGTTAGAAAGCAATATAACAATGATGGAATTAGCATCCTGTTTCTGAATTAACTTGTGTAGATGTAACACTAAAAAAATATTGAAACAAAGTAAGAATCTTAGAAAGTGAAAGCAGAACTAGAATAAAGAAAAAAACAAGGAAAGACTGACTGTGGGATTGATTGATGTTTTTGGCATAGACCCTGGGCTGGAATAACTGAGAAATTTAGAAAATTGAAAGAAGAAAAAAGGAAAGTAAAAGTGGTTTTTTTGTGGACTTTAACGATCATAAAATATAAGAGTGTGTAATGATGATATCTCTTTGGGAATTAAAAATGGAACTTAAAAATATGAGAGAATTACTACAGGAAAGAGGCGAATCACTTTGCTCTGTGTTAGAAAAAATGGAAATGGCGATTGAAGAACAAGAAAAAAGAGCTTCAGAGGAGGAGGAGTTGACTCAAGGAGAAGACATTTTAAATAGACAATTAACACAAAGAACACTTCAAAGAAGTGGGGAAAGAAGGAAGGTTAAAAAGTTGAGATTTAAGAAGGTAATCCAAAGGGGGAATACCTGTGAAGTCAGGAAAGGCAGAAAGACCCAGCAGAAAAGGGGAAAGGAAGATATTAAGAAAGAGAGGGATATAAACTGGAATGAGAAAAGATATGGGGAAAAGAGCTGGAGGAGAAGCAGTAAGAAACAGGTGCATGAAATAAAGAAATACGGAAATAATAAAATGTTGAAAAGAAATGGTTTTTTCAGAGATAATGGTTGATGAATTAAAAAGGGGATTTTGTAGGGTGGCAAGGGGTAATAATATTTCTGCAATTAAAAATATTTAGAAAATAGAGTAATATAGATACTGATAGCTCATTAAAAATCAAGGGGAGGGAAATATGCTGCGGTATGTAATGTAGATGTAATGATTATTATTGTAACTTCTTAAAAATAATGGTTTATTGGGAATCAAGATGAGGGAATAAAGGTATATTTTAATCGTTGAGGTGTCACACTCAAAGCAGTAAAAGGGGGGAAACCTATACTGGGGGTTTTTTTAGTGTTAAAATTTGTATTAATCTAGAATTTATAAAAAGAATGTGTAATGGAAAGGAAATATGACAGACTAAAGAACCAACTAAATTAATAAGTTAATATAGACTATTAAAAGCAAGGAGAAACATTGGTAACATTATTATTATTATTATTATTATTATTATTATTATTATTATTATTATTATTATTATTATTATTATTAGGCAAAGACATACTGTTTATCTTTCCTTTTAAAATAAAGGATTATATTTGGAATAATTGAAATGAAACAAAAAGATGTTTCGATTGAGATTAATGAAAGAGGCTTGAATTAATGCGTTTGTTTCTCTCCTTACTGAAAATTTCGAATGGAAAAGGTAACAATAGAATTCAGTATGCATATATGAATGTATAATTGCTGTCATATTTGTATGTAAAGGTGATGACCCGGAAATATGTTGTCCACTAAAAAGAGATTTTTCTTTTTAATGTGAAAAACTGAATAAAATTTGTTAAAAAAAAAAAAGAGTCAAGAAGAGAATATGTGAGAAAGAACCTGGGAGACTGAGTAAAGAGATGCTACCACCAAACTGTCAGATAGCATAGCCCAGTGGCCCCCAACCTTTTTTGTGCCACGGCCCAGTACCGGCATCACAAAATGATCCACGGCCTGGTACCGGCATCAGCACGCATGACAAGGCAAGGCAAGCCGAGCGACCGGCCAGCCATCCCCCACTTCTCCCCGCCACCTTTAACTCCTCCTTTGTACCTTTGTTGATGGACTTCGGGACGGACGCTCAGCTCGCCTTGCCTTGGGTGCTGAAAGAATCCTCACGCCTTAGTTTCGTTCGAAGCCGGCCCCCCCTTCAATGAAACTAAGGCACAAGGATTCCTTCAGGACTCAAACGCCACTTTCCAATCGGAAAAGTGCACCCGGAAGCACTTTCTCATCGAAACAAGATGGCAGCGCCCAGCAAACCAGCAGCCCGATAGAAAATATTCCACGGACTGGTACCGGTCCTGGGACCGGTGGTTGGGGACTCCTGGAATAGCCCACGGCTGGATAGTGAGTGAGGGAAGTGGCTCAAAAGAGACCCTCCCTAGTTTTTCAAGCAATAAAGGAGCAGAAAGAGAATGGTACTTTCAGATTTTCAAGTAGCTGTCAATGTATCACTATAATAAAATAGAATTGCCTCATCTGGCTATCTGGTTACCCTATGAGGCTAATATCAATCTTGCAACTCTAAAGCTACCATTCTCTTCTTGTTCTCTCTCTAAATAAACAGCCCAATTAACTGTTCATAAGTACTAGTACTGGTTTCTGACAGCTACTAATTGATGAGAGCTATATTTAACAATATCCTGCTTAGCAATGATTCACAATTACAATGGTGATAATAAAAATGACAAATTCTCGACCTTTGCAAGTCCGTAAATTGAGGGAAAGATGAAGTAAGATCACAAGCATCATTGCAGTTTCATTGAGTGACCATTTCACTTAACCACCAAGATGAATAAATAAGGACGAGCTGTATGCTTCCTAAATTCCAACCAGAATTTGGTTGGATTTTTCAAAGTATTATAAATGATTTAAATTTATTTGGAAAAATTTATAGATACGAAACATACAAGGCTAAGCTGAATTAATAGTAAGTACTATTTAAATAAAATAAAATATAAATAGTAAAAATATGTAGTTTATAAATTTATATTTTTATTGCACCAAAAATATCACTTGAAGTCAAAACTGCTAAACAGAAGTTGTCATTCCTTGATCGTGTCATGAGAGTTAACTTACTCAAAATGTCAATCATTCTGGGAGAGATCAGATAAAGGAGTAGGGGCTATTATACTATACAGGATGACACCGAGATGACCATGAGGGACCTGAAAGAGTCAATGTGAGGCAGAGGGACATGCATGGAAAGTGCTGATCCATAAAATGGCCGAGGGTGGGACACAACTGAATGGCTGATAACAATGACTGTTTATATAACAAGATATTGCTCATAACTCTTTTACCACTATTTCAAGGATATATTGCTGTGCTCAACTTCCTGTTTTTAATCTGGTTTGTGGTACAGATTATGCTCTACTTTGACTCTTTCAGGTATGGAGTATCAGTTTAGTTGTACATTAACAAAATTAATGCTTAAATGTGCAGGCAGCCCAATAATGGGTATTCATTCTTCTGAAATCTAGCCTTTAATGGAAAAGTGTCAGTTGCATATGTACATACCAGCATCCGCTACAAGAAAAATGTGTTGAATGTTTTCTCTCCATTTTAACTTCTTTATCGTGATTATAATCTTTTATGGAGACCCAAATAAAGCACCACAGCATGATTAATTTCATTGCAATGCCAAAGTGGCAAGTTTTTAAATTTTATTTTGGAAGTATGCCACTCTTGGCCACACCAGTAAAAGCCTTACAATAATATTTCTATCATGCTAATATTATGCTATAACTGGTTTTCCCCTTTTCTGCTTCTCTCACTTTAGATGGGCTTAGGACATGAAGAAGGATTTGGAGCCCTATGTTTAAAGTGTAAAGATAAATGTGAAGGATTTGAACTACATTTCTGGAGGTAAAATTTTATATAGAAACATGGAGAGAGAGGGAGGGGAGGGGGGAGAAGAGAAGAGAGAGAGAGGGTGTGTACAACACACACACACACACACACACACACAAACACACACGTATATGATTTGCTTTAGAACCTACAATTTAATACTTTCCCACTAGGTGGGAGTATAACACTTGTTACAGTATTTTTTTTCCTCTATGAATGAGGAAAGAAAAAAACAAAATTTCTCCATTTAGTTATAACAAAAGTTCCTAACATACCAGTTGAGGAATTTAAATTACTGGTATGTGTCTAATGATGTCAAAGGCCTTAACTGCATAATTGTGATCATTACATTTCTTTTGGGATAAGGTATCCAGTTTAGTACTGTATTCCAGGACCATATATGGCCTGGAACTGTATTTCAGTGCTTTCAGATGTTGGAATCGCTGTTGCTGCTCACATCGTAGAAAGAAGGATGTGAATAAAACCTTTATAGTCTTGGGCATTTTCAGAAAACTGGGGAGATTTGTGTTGTGCAGAAGGGACTTCAAACTGCTGTTAATAATTAAAAACATAAAAGTATAACTGCTGGATCAGATTGGTTACAGTGATCAAGCAGAATTTTAGAGTGACCTCAAGCAGAAAGCGGAGGTAGATCCATAGTCCACTGTTGGGTGTCTATTGACATTGAAAAGAATGCTGTTCCCAAATTAATGATAACAATTTAATCTGAGAATCGGTAGTTTTGAATAGTTCTGTTTTGTTTTTGCCTTGGAAGATACTGACCTAAATTAAAATTATTATCAACACAGTTCGTTTTAAATTTTGCTGAAATTTAACCATTACTTTCCTAATGGTTTGGATGTAAATTGGGAAACAGTATATATACTCTTTTGTAATGAAATATAATTTAGAAGGAAAACCTATCGTTTAAAATGTGTAAATTGAGAAAAAAATCAGTTAAGTATGTTATATAAACTCAAGATAGAGAAAATACAATAAAATTGGTAGTTTTAAATTATAGAACAACAAACATCCAATGCTGTTTCATTCTTGCCTATATATAATGTTATTTATTTAACAGGCTTATATAACTGTTCAATTCAAAAACAGTGTCTGTGTTAAAAATCCAATTTAACCTCCTGCCCCTTCCTCTTTGCTGTTTACTAACAACAAAACAAATAAGAAACTCATGCGACATCTCATAAGGGCAAGTTCTGAAATTTGGGTGCTACTTACAAGTCCTTTTCAAGACTCATTAGATGACCATAGAAGAAATATCTGTCGCTCAGGGTTGAACTAGGGAGTCCTGAATGCTCTCTGAACTGGCTTGTTTTGTTGCAGACATTTCATTATCCAACTAGATAAAATCTTTAGTGCTAGAATTAAAGTAAACTGGGATTCTGCTGGGCTGAATAAGTTCTACAAGACCAGTTCTGATTTCATGTATCTATGTTGTCTAAATTATGCTTCTCTTTTGAACCTAGAAAAATATGTCGAAATTGCAAGTGTGGGCAAGAGGAACATGATATTCCCACCAGTAATGAAGATGACCGCAAAGTGGGGAAACTTTTTGAGGATACAAAGTATACAACTCTAATTGCAAAGCTGAAAACCGATGGTATCCCTATGTATAAGCGTAATGTAATGATCCTGACTAATCCTGTAACAGCCAAGAAGAATGTGTCCATCAATACAGTAACTTACGAATGGGCACCTCCTGTTCAGAATCAAACCTTGGTGAGATACCGGCTTACGATTATAAAGACTCATATGTTAATGAGGAATAGTTATCCTTTCTGCTTATGGTGAAGTTGGGAGGAGACAAGCAAGTCAAGAATAGTCTCTTTTGGGGGGGCAGGAAGTATATATAAGGAATGTTATATGCAAATGGCAAAATTGTCTCAGCTATAATTCATAATTGTATATGCAGATAAGAAGGATTTCGTTTCCTGGTTTTCTTGTGCAAGTTTCTCTTCAAGCAGCCAAGTGCAATTAGTTTGCAGCATGGACATAAGAGTAATAATGGTGTTTGAGTGAGGCTAAGAAGGAAGGGGATGTGAGTTTGTGTTCCTAATTAGGAGTAAGTATTACGCTGGAGGCATCCCAGACACTTGAGATAATTTATGAGTTCCCCCAAATGAACCATTTTAAAATGACATCCTGAAATGGAACACCACACTGGGAAAAAATCCATGAACCTATGTCATCACTTAAAGGCTGAGGAATAGCACTGAAGCACACACATTTCTGTTACTGTATATGGTCAGACTAAATTCAGTATTCTCAACCAAAAGAAAAAGCTCCCTCTGGTTTATTAAATGCTTGTTCTAGGCGTGATAGTTGGATAGCCTTGTTGGGGTTTTTCTGTTTTTTTTCATTTTAGTGCTTCAATCCTAAGTTTATATAATGTCACGCTGGGTGATCTAAAACAGAAGCCCTTGTAAACCTTAAAGGGTTAGGATTTAGGGATTATTTAAGAAACTCTGCTGAAGATATTTGTCAGATGTGTTATATTTTGTCCTTAGGAAAAACAATCCTTTTTCTGTTGTGAGAAAATAATCCTTCTGTTGTCAGGAAACCAATAGCAAATCATAGTTAGGATAAAAGCTAATCAACAACTAAAAGTATTCAATGTTAAGCGTTGAGTGGCGATGGAGGAAAGCCACACTTTTATAACTTTAAATCTGAATTCCTGGCTCATCAGCTCCATCTCCCCCATGCACACCTTGATCTGTGTTTCCCCTGAAGATGAGCAATTTGTATAGAGCACTCCTCAATCTCATCTCATCTCATCTCATCTCATCTTTTTTTTTTTTTTTTTGTTTAGAAAGCTGGAATCCCATGGACCATTAATTCTAGCCCTCTCTCCTCACTCTTTAGGCGAGGCACTATATGCAGATGCTTCCAAAGGAGAAACAGCCCGTGGCTGGCTCGGAAGGGGCTCAGTACCGCAAGAAACAGTTAGCCAAACAGCTGCCTGCTCATGATCAGGACCCTTCCAAATGCCATGAGCTGACACCTAATGAGGTGAAGCAGATGGAGCAGTTTGTGAAGAAATACAAGACTGAAGCACTGGGTGTGGGTGATGTCAAACTTCCCAGTGAAGTGGAAGGGAAAGCCGGGGAGAAGGACATCCTGAGTAATGGCGAGAAAGGAACCTCCACTACTGTTGGAGCCATGGAAGACAAACTGGCGGGTCAGAAAGGACCTCAATATGTAAGTGGGCAATGCATGGGTACGTGAGTGTGAGTGTCCAAAAGCAGATCAAAGAAAATTAATCATTTGGGTGTTTAGTCTCTCATAATGTGCTTCCTGTATTTGTAATGGAATGTATTATAACTTTGCCTCTCTTTAAAAAAAAAAAAAAAAGAAATGAAAAGTTTTTGTTTACATCAAATTTGCATCAAATCTTATCCCTTTAGATGCTATTATTTTAAGGGGGGGGGTTTCTGCAAACTAAAATTAGTACAACAAAAATAAAAGCATATGGTAAAAGCCAATAAAAGATTGGTGATTACTGATGGAAGAGGGATTCATAGAATCTGACAAGTTCTACTACTGGTTAGACTTTAATGGAAAAATGACCTTAGAGATCACCTAGGCCAGCCCCAAGCTCAGTGCAAAAATCTTTCTTTTAACAAGTAACTGAGATATAGCAGTGCATGATTTGCTTAAATATTTTTGTAGGCAGTCACCATGTATTAGACAGCCTCATTTAAAAAAAAAATTCAAAAGCTAAGCCAAAATATCCACTTCATAATTGCAATATCTTCTGGGCAGCAACAGAGAGCAAGTCAACTATGCAGTGCTCTTACAATAATATTAATATAACATGCCCAACTGGAGATCTGCATGGAGATCAATATTTTGTCTTTTGTTAGTGAGTGAACTATATATAGATGAGAGCCATTAGTTCCCCCAAATTAGTGTGCTGTATTATTTCTTTTTCAATGTTTTTCAAGAGGAAAACTAATAACTCTGCAGGAAAACAAATCTCCCTAGAGGCGGAGAGAGGAAATTGACCATTGAATGGAAACCAACAAAAGAAAGCCATTCTTATTTCCTCTTTTCCCACTTAATTTAAAAAGAAATTGCTTTGTTCCACTTTAAAATTGAATTTACAACTTCCTCATTGTTTGTTTCAATCAATGAGTCAGGAAAACAGATACACTAGAAAGCCAGCGTGCTATACAGACACAGATGCGTTTATTGATGCTCATGGGGAGGCTTTCTGGCTGAGGTGGGAGAAAATATGAAACTTTTGGTAACCTGGTATTTGGACTTCAAATATCTGCTTCCTAATTTAAATATATTATCATTTTCTGAAATCCAAACTGAGTGCTCTACCTAGTTGTGACTAGCACATGAACAATCTCAAGCATTGCTTCAACTGGAAAACTTGAGATTCTAGACCAAACTAAATCTAAAAACACTAGAGAATTCTAGACCCTTGATCCTCAGACAAACCAGCCATCAAACAGGAACATGGAGCTAAATTACATTTATACACCATTCAAAGGGGATTAAAAGAGTCCAAAAGAAGACCCCAAAAGACTAAAATGACAAAAGCTAAAAAGGGTACAAAAAAGACCACCAATTATTACCCAGATAGGCAGAAATTTACACCAGGATTAATACCAGACAAAAAGCACTAAGCAATATCCTAATCAAGAAACTATCAACTCAGACAAACAATCAAGCAGTAAACAATAACCTAATCAAAGAACTGCCAAGGAGGGAACAACTCCCTTACTAATTTTGACAGAGCAAGCTATTTTAAAAAAAAAAAAAAAAATTGGTTTTTAAAAACAAACATAAACAGACAAAACATAAAAACATCAAGCTATCTTCCATAGGTGTACATACAGTGTGCCGGTTGGTTTTACAAGTTGTTTTGTGCTTCCATTTCGTAGTCTTTGATTACAATTACATTGCATATGATCTCATATTGTCAATGAAAAATTAAATACCTTAGTATCATTATTAATCAATCATTTGACTATACTTTTATTCATTCATGTTTTACAAGATAATCATAATTTACTTAGTTTATTTTATAACAGTTCATATTATCACCCCAAATCTATCCTAAAATCGTTTTGTTTATCCTCTTGTTCTCTAATTTCAAATGTCAATCTACTCATTTTAGCACATTCCAATATTTTCTTAATGATTTCCTCCTGTGATGGTATTTTCTCATTTTTCCAGTTTTTAGCAAATACAATCCTAGCCGCTGTTAATACATTTACAATCAGGTATTTCAAGTCTTTACTATATATTTCAGGTAAAATTCCCAACAAAAATATCTCTGGTTTCAAGTCTATATGTTTTTTTGTCATTTTTTCCAACCACATATGGATTTTAGTCCAGTATTTTTTAGTATCCACACAAGTCCACCACATATGGTAATATCAGCCAGGTGTCTGATGACATTTCCAACATTTTTCGGATTTATTCTTGAACATTCTTGCTATTCTTGTTGGGGGAAAATGCCACCTGTAAAACATCGAATACAAATTTTCTTTATATGCTGTTGACATTGTCATTTTATAATTTTGAGACCACAATTTTTGCCATTTCTCTAAATCGATCCCATATCCAAAATTCTTTCCCCAAGCAATCATAGTTTCTTTAACTTGTTCTTCTTCTAGTTTAATTTCTAATAAATATCCATACAATTTTTTAATCACCTTTTCATCAGTACCTGTCAAAATCTTATCTAAGTCAGTCAGTTTATCATAGAAACCTTCTGTTTTAAAATCTTTATCATACCTTGAATGTAGTTGCGCATATGAAAACCAATTCATCTTTATACCTTGTTCCTCTAGATTTTGTATAGATTTGAGTTCACCCTTTTCATTCAATATTTCACCATATCTAACTGTTTGTTCCTTTTTGTATATTATAGGATAAGAAAATGCTTCAATAGTCGATAACCAGACTGAAATTTTCAAATAACATTGTCTTTTAATCTTCTCCCAGTTTAACCACAGAGACTCCTGTATATAATGTCTTCTAAAATACCCCTGTGTTTTAGTTCCTTTATACCATAAAAAAGCATGCCACCCCAACAACAGATCATTTCCTTCTAATGTCAACAATCTAGTATTTCTTAGTGTTATCTATTCCTTAACCCACATCAGATTTGTAGCTTGGTAATACAACTCCCAATTAGGCAAACCAAATCCTCCTCTAATTCTAGCATCTTGCAAAAGTTTTAACTTTATTCTTGCTTTCTTACCTTGCCATATATATTTCAACACAATTTTATTTAGATCTTCAAAGTAGTCTTTTCCAAGCCTATGTGGAATTGTTTGAAACAAATATAAAATTCTGGATAGTATATTCATCTTGATTGTTGAAATTCTCCCTATTAGTGACAGTTGTAAATTTTCCCATTTCGCCAAATCTAGCGCTATCTGCTGTTTAAGTTTGATATAATATAATTATATTTGCTGTCAAATATATCCCCAAGTACTTAATCTTATTCGTGACCTGAATTTTCAATAGGTCTGCCAGTTCTTCCTTTTGTCTTAATAGCATATTCTTTGTCATATTCTTAATAGCATATTCTTTGTCTTATCTTTATTTATTTTCAAACCAGCCACCTTTCCATATTACATATCTTTTCTATCAATTTTAATGCTGTTTCTAAAGGGTCTTCTAAGATGAAAACCAGATCATCTGCAAATGCTTGCAGCTTAAATTCTTCCTTTTTGATTTTCATTCCTTTTATATTCTTTTCATCTCTAATATTTCTGTTTAGCACTTCCAAAGTTAACACAAACAACAAGGGTGATAGTGGGCACCCTTGTCTTGTTTCTTTTTTTATATTGATAGAGTCTATCAGTTCTCCCTCTATCATTACCTTTGCCATTTGCTTATAGTATATAGCTTCTATTGCTTGAATAAATTTTCTAGCAAAACCCATCTGTTCCAACAATAATAACATGAATCGCCAATTCACATTATCAAATGCCTTCTGTGCATCTAGAAATATCAGGGCCATTTGTTTTTCAGGATCTGCCTTGTAATATTCCAAGGTGTCCAAGATTACTCTCATATTGTCTTTAATTTGTCTCTTTGGCAAAAATCCATTTTGATCAGGATGGATAATATTATTTAAATATTTTTTAAGTCTTTCTGCCAATATTAAAGCAAAGATTTTATAATCTGCATTTAATAGAGAAATGGGTCTATAGTTCTTAATTTGTAATGGGTCGGCCTCCTCTTTTGGAATAAGTGTAATATAAGCTTCTGACCATGATTTAGGTATCCTCTTCTTTAACATAACTTCATTCCTAACTTCTAGCAATGGAAGATTCAACGATTCTTGTAATGTTTTATAAAATTCTGCCGGAAGTCCATCTGGGCCTGGTGCCTTTCCATTATTTTGCTTCTTGAGTGCTTCAGTTAATTCCATCATCATTATATTGCTTTCTAACATTTTTTCAGTCTCTTTAGATATCTGAAGTAAATTAGCATTCTGTAAGTACTGTTTAACTCTTTCCTCATCAATATTCTCTTGCATATATAATTTCCCATAGAAGTCTCAAATGATTTCCTTCTTCTCTTTGCTACCATAGCAAACTTGGCCTTGATCATCTATTAATTGCAATTTTTTCCTTGATTCTTTCTCCTTTCTCAATTTGTATGCTAACCATCTACCTGGTTTGTTTGTGTCTTCAAAGTAGTTCTGTTTAACACCTCTAATTTTCTGTGCTAATTCTTCTTTTTCTCTTTGACCCATTTTGTGTTTAATTATATCCATTTTTAGCTTGATGTCCTTTTTCTGTGGCATTTTCTGCAGCTCTTTTTCAAGTCTTTTGTGCTCATCCTTTAGGGCCTTAGAGGCTAGTCTTTTCATAGTATTCCTTTTCCTTATATAGTCTATTATCAAGCCTCTAACATATGCCTTCATTGTATCCCATACATTCTGGATTGATGTATCTTCTTTTTTGTTTTCCCTAAAGAAAAAAGCCAATTCTTTCTCCATCCGCTGTGTGAAGTTTTTTTCCTTTAAAATAGTATTATTTAACGTTCATCTAGATCTTCTTTTTTGTCCTTTCCATTTAATTGTCATTGGATTGTGATCTGCCCAAGTACTTGTTTCAATATTTATTTCTTGAATATTACTTATTCGTTCTGTTGACATCCATATCATATCTATTCTGGACCATAATAAGTGTCTATTTGAATAGAAGGTGTATTGTTTAGTTTTAGCATTTCTTTTTCCCCATGTATCTTTTAAGTTTATTTCATCTACCATTTTAAAAAAAGATTTAGGGAGAGTCTTTCTGTTTTGCTTTATTGTTTTCTGTGCTGTACAGTCCAATTTATCATCTACAATCCATTAAAATCTCCCATCATAACTATATTAACATAGTCCAGTTCAATTATTTTGATGTGTAATTTTTTATAGAATTCTTCTTCATTGTCATTCGGGGCATAGATTGCAATCAGGAGTGTTTTCATATTATTGTCCATTATTTCCACCATTAATATTCTTCCGTCGTCATCAGTATAAATCAATTTCGCTGGGAGGGTCCCTTTAATATATAAAACCACTCCTCTTTTGTTACATTGTGCCAAGGAAGTAAATATTTTCCCTAATTTTGGCTGTACCAACAATCGTTCATATTGTTTTTTAATATGTACTTCTTGTAGACAAATTATATCAAATTTTAATTTCTCTAATTTATGAAAGGTTTTCCTTCTTTTAACGGCTGAGTTAAGTCCATGTATATTAATTGTAATCAATTTTTTCTCTTCCACGGTTATATTTTATAGTTAGGTTTAGCAGCTCTCGTAGATTCACGTTGTTCTTTGGCTTCCACCTTTCCACCTATTTCACCTTCTTCTTTTTCAGTTGCCATTTGGCAGTCCTCCTGGAATTCAATTAGTGGCATCTCTTTTTCTGCCTCTTCCTCTTTCCCTCCAAAAAATTCTGTATAAAATAATTCCGCTTTCATAGAATTGAGTCAATTTTATGTCTCTGTTTTTGCCATGTGAACATTAAACCTTCTGGAATCAGCCATCTATAATTCACCTTTTTTTTAAGTAGCATTTTAGTCAGGAATCGGTCTTCTCTTCTCATCTCTCTCACTCTTCTGGGTGTTTGTTTCAAGACCACAATCTCCTTGTCTTTGTATTTCAATGTTTTCTCTTTTGCCACTTGCAATATTTGTGTTTTAATGGCTTTCTTTGTAAATCCAATGTGATCTTCTCTTGGTAGGCTATTTCTCATCGCATATCTTGTGAAAACTTAACAGACCTCGTCTATTCCATCTATTATCTTTCCTTGAGTTATTTCCAAAGCTTCAGCCAGTATTTCTATCATTATCTCAGCTAAGTTTTGTCCTTTTTCTTCCTCTACATTTTGAAATCTGACATAGAATTCTGATTTCACTTTTATCTTGTTCAACCACCGTTAATCTATTATCAATATCTCCAATCTTCTTGTCTCTTTGTTTATCTTCTTCTTCTTCAATTTTTTGGAATCTCTCATCATACTTCAACATCATTTGTTGGATGTTCTCCACTTTTTCATCGGTTTTCCCTGTTCTTTGTTCAATGTTCTCTGTTCTTTGTTCAATGTTCTCTGTTCTTTGTTCGATGTTCTCTATTCTCTTTTCAATATTCTCTGATCTTGCTTGAATATTTTGAATTCCTTGCATAATCATCTGCAGAGTCACTTTTTCTTGTTCTTTTTCTTGCTTTAACATTGTCTGTATTGAACGTTGTCCTCCAGATGGTAGAGAGGAAGAAGTAGAAGTTGAAGAACCAGGAGCTGTAAATTTCCTACTCATTTTAAGCAAGTCAAAATCTTCTGGTTCTTCTAAACCTTAATCCAATTGTGAAGTAACCAATTATAGTTCAAAATAAAAATAGTAGAAAAAAGAAGCCCAATCATAAAAAATGAAAGAAAGAAAAAAGAAGGGAGGACAAAATTTTTTCAGGTTCTTGTATACCTTAATCCAATCAATAGCTAGATGAAGAAAAAGGCTTAAGAAGAAAGGGGGGGGAAGGAAAAATTATTCAGGTTCTTCAACACCTTAATCCAATTGAAAGGTCTCAAATAGAAAAAAGTACGTAAGAATAAACCAGAAAGGTAGATGAAAAAACAAAAATACCAGGAAATGGGGGGAAAAGCCTTTTAAGGCTTTCCCTTTAAAATAAAAAGCAAATGTAGAAATTGGACTTCCAAAGAAAAAAAAGAAAAACAAAGACAAGCTCCAGCAAAGCCAAAAACCCATATAGTTATTACAAAATAAAAATAAAAATAAATACAATAAAGCTGGTGAGGAAGGATAGCACAACTTAGAAAAAGTAAAAAGGGCACACTGCACTTTGTTTAATTATCCAAGGCTCTTATTATAGCTCTCTTCTCAAAAAACTTATCACCTTTTTCCCCCCTACGTTTCCCCACCAGACTCCAGCTGTTGATAGAAACCCAGAAGAGCACCTGCAATAACACTCTCCCATGCTCTTCCCTCTATCTTATCTCAAAGCAATGTCCTTGAAAAGGAGTCTCAGTTCTTTCTTTCTCAGCTTTGTCTGGTCACAGGGAAATAGAATATTTTCAAGCCTCTAGTTGGCAGTGTTACAAAGTTTATTTGCTCTCACTTTTCCCCTCCTTTTCCGAGCAGGATATAATAAGAATTAATAATAATAATAAAAAAAGAAAAAGATATTTAAGAAAAATGAAATAACTGAAGGGAGTCTCTAGCCTAAAATATCACAAAATCAAAAAGGAGAAGAAAAAAATAGATATAAATGAAAAAACCAGTCCAGTTTCAAAATACAAGATCATATATAGAAGATCCAGCAATGAGAAAACAAAACAAAACATTACTTTGACATTCCTGTTTAAAATTGCCGCTTAATCACTTCTGTCAAAACTTTTTCAGATTCTTTCTTTTCCTCAGGGTGTCCTTTCAGATGATAGAATAAAAAAAAGTTCTCACCAAACCGGCACACTCTTTCTTTCTGCTCTCTTCCGTTTCGGAGCTGTCCCAACTTCAGCAGCTTTAATGGCTGCCTCTTTGCCGCTGGCAAGAAGAGCTTCTCCCGGATCTACCAGGGACTTTGCAGTATCCCTGGGATCGACAGGATGCGCTCTTCACTTTCACCCTCTCTTTGGGATGGTTTAGATCTGATAGGACCGTCCAGGAGCAAAGATATCGGCAGCGATCTCAGATATCCGAGATTGCATGCCGTATCGTTGCGACACCAGCTCCGCCCTCCGACAGAGCAAGCTATTGTATATAAACAAACCCCATTCTTTTCTGACACAGAATATATTTCTTTGCTAGCTAATGAAACATCTGCAAAAAAAACAAAAACTAACAACCCAGCTCAGAGAGCACCAAGGACTCCACAGTTTATTTAGCTTTTACTGTATTTATTATCTCCCAATTTGAACATCTTTTCCCTTTCAAGTTTTGCTTGTTGTAATGACCCTTTATGCTTTCAATCTATGTTGTTCTGAATGGGTTGCATACATACATACATACATACATACATACATACATACATACATCCATACTAGTTCAATTCCCCAGTTAAAAATCCAGTGCGATTTTTGTGGTTTCCTTGCAGTTCTGTTTCCGGTGCAATCAAAATATGAAAGAAGGTGACCCAGCTGTGTATGCTGAACGGGCTGGATATGACAAACTCTGGCATCCGGCTTGCTTTGTCTGCTGCACCTGCAGTGAACTCCTGGTAGATATGATCTATTTCTGGAAAAATGGAAAACTCTATTGTGGCCGGCACTACTGTGACAGTGAAAAACCTCGCTGTGCTGGATGTGATGAGGTGAGCAAGAGTCTTCCTGGTTATTCTTTAGTGCCTATTTTAAAATTTCCATTCAGCTTAACTGAAAAACCTTAGTCTTCCAGTACCTTCTCTGTACTTTATATTATTTTATGCATCTCAATCAGATTCAGTCAGCCCAAAAGAATCCCAAATCCATTTCTCATAGGAAGGTGTTAAAACCCCAATAGTGCTGATAATCCTCTTCTACATTTTTGCCATTTCTATTTTTATTTTTGCCTGCTTTTCCAAAAGATCCTAGTATGGAATTATATTTTTCCCACATTGCTGGATTCTGACATTTTTCTTGAAATATCCCAAGAATATTTTTCCTATTGGTTCTGAGTATGAAGTTATGGTTTTTGTTCTAATGTGCATTCCTTTGTGCTTACTTAAACTGAACCAATGGATAATTTGTCAACATGCCTTTTATAATCTAATGGTTTAAACCAATTTTATATAAAGTTAACTATGAATTCTTATCATCTTAGCCAAAATAAAAGTAAACAGTTTTCCAAGATTGTTTACTTATACGTATTAGGCTTTATAGATAAATTCCACAACAATGATACATTCATTATGAACAGTGGCCTTAAAGTGTCCCTGTATTTCTTTTCTGAGCTTATCTCAATATACCGTATATACTCGAGTATAAGTCGACCCGAATATAAGCCGAGGCACCTAATTTTACCACAAAAAACTGGGAAAACTTATTGACTCGAGTATAAGCCGAGGGTGGGAAATGCAGCAGCTACTGGTAAATTTCAAAAATAAAAATAGATACTAATAAAATTACATTAATTGAGGCATCAGTAGATTAAATGTTTTTGAATATTTATTTCAAAGAAAAACAGATTAATCAATTTGGGAAACGATCTCACTATCATGAAAGGTTTAATTGATTCACAAACCCAAAAGAAGATGACGATGACAGTGGGAGGCAGGAGTCACTCTCTCCCTTGCAAGAAAAAAGCAAGAGCCGTTCTTATGATCTCTCTCTCTCTCCCCGTAATACAGTCAAGCCCTTTCCAGCATGCGCCGCTTTGCACCCTGCAAATGCAAAATCCTGGGGTTTTTGCATTTGCAAGGTGCAAAGTGGCGGGGGCGGATCCTGCGTGCTGGAAAGGGCTTGACTGTATTACAGGGAGAGAGAGAGAGATCATAAGAACGGCTCTTGCTTTTTTCTTGCAAGGGAGAGAGTGACTCCTGCCTTCCACTGTCATCGACATCTTCTTTTGGGTTAGTGAATCAATTAATTTGGGAAATGATCTCACTATTATGAAAGTCAGTGTTCTCTGCCAGTGGGGCATTTGGAAGAAAATGCCCCGTGGCATATCCACGCGCATGTAAGGGGAATCAGAAATCCCCGCGTTCAATGCCTAGCACAGCAGAAGAGAAAACGCAGCTGTGAGCAAATACTAGGAAAACCTGATTGATCAGAAGGAAGGAGGCAAAAGAGGGAGGGGTGGTGGTGGACGGAGGTCCCACTGGTATTTGTGAAACACTTGGTCAGCAGCGCTTAAAGTCAATGTCCTCGCTCCCACCTACCCAAAGCCACAAAGTCCCCCAATTGCGCAGCCCAGAATCGCCCTCCCCTCGGGGCAGCAACGACGCCCGGTATTTCCCAAGATGAAGCTCCGCCGTGCAATGAAAGCGCCCTGGCTCTAGGCTCGCGGGTTCAGAAAACAACGCGAGGCGAGGTCGCTTCGGCTCTGCTGAGCTTTGTTTCCTAGCTGCTTTCAGTCCGCTCAGGAGGAGGTGGTGGCGGCAGCTTGCGTTGTTTTCTGAGCTCTAGGCCACCATCTCCTCCCCCTCCTCCCGAGCGGACTGAAAGCAGCTAGGAAACAAAGCTCAGCGGAGCCAAAGCGACCTCGCCTCGCGTTGTTTTCTGAGCCTAGAGCCAGGGCGCTTTCATTGCACGGTGGAGCTTCTTGTCTCGGGAAACACCGGGCGTCGTTGCTGCCCCCTGAGGGGAGGGCAATTCTGGGCTGCGCGATTGGGGGACTTCATCGCTTTGGGTGGGTGGGTGGATGGAAGCGAGGATGGACGGAGTCCATGAAGTGGGGCTTGCCTGCAGGAAAGCGGCTGCCCAGCTCCGGAGCTCCACACCATTTTTTTTTTTCAGAGGGGAATCTGACTCGAGTATAAGCCGAGGGCGTTTTTTTCAGCACAAAGAATGGGCTGAAAAACTCGGCTTATACTCGAGTATATACGGTAATACTATTTTTAATTGAGAACTATTCAAAATTGTAATCAATCAGAAAATTCTTAAATAAATTTTGTCTTAGTTATAACACTTAGTAACTTCAAAATGGTGTGTGTTTCTCTCTTACTTCTGTTACATACTGTTTTGCCATGTAGATGGTAAGGCTCATAAGTTCATTATCCTAGCATACCAGTTCAATGAGAATTAAATTCTGTAAAATCAATTCAATGCATCAGTTGCACATGACAATTCAATTGCCATATAACAATTCCTAGAAACCTTTAGCATTAACCAGAGTTATACCGTACTTTTGTACAGCTCTATAAAAATAATTTGTTGTTAACTGAAATTGAAATGAGGAGGGGGACTGCTCTTCATTTTCACTGTTTTTAAAAAGGGACCCTGGAAAGTTTTATTTAAAAATCCTATCTATTAAATAGAACAAACTAATACCACACCAAGGCATGCAGGAAGCATGTCTTAGTTCATGTGCTGTGGTGGAAGAAAACAATTGTGCAACTAAATTAATATGAACCTGTTAACTTTGTCTTTCCTGTAGCTTATTTTCAACAATGAGTACACACAAGCTGAAGGTCAAAACTGGCATCTGAAGCATTTCTGCTGCTTTGATTGCGACTGTGTCTTGGCTGGAGAAATCTACGTCATGGTTAATGAAAAGCCCATCTGCAAACCCTGTTATGTGAAGAAGCATGCTGTGGTAAGAAAGTCTAGCTTTGCCTGGAATATAGAACTACTGTGTAAAGTTCCATACTTAGGTGGACTTTTACAAACCTTGTTCCATGAGTAGTTCCTTGAAAGACCATTCTCCAGGAGAACAACAAGAGACAATACAATCTTACACGTTGTAAATCTTTATGGCACACTGTAAGTAAGATAATACAAGAATACAGTATGTAACAACAACTAGCTGACTCCCAATCTTCCTTTTTAGATTTTTGAGAAAGTGGTGGTGCTTGTAAAAGTTATCAGGGCCCTTTTCATTCCGGGCTTCCATACTCACCTTTATCCTCTGAATTTGAAGTGTAGTTGCTTTGCACAGCACAGCAAAGTGTCGTGTGGCAGCTGCTGAAGCAACCAGGAGAGTGCAGGCTTGCAGGAGATGAGTTGGAATGCCTCCGTGCCTGCGCAAATACCTCTGCGCCTGCCAAAGTGCATGTTTGGCGTGCACATACACACAAAGTGTGTGCAGGCAGGCAAAGCGCACCCACCGAAGTGGTGGTAAAAGTTTTTGAATCCCACCATGGGATAGGAGCCAGTATTCTAGTCTGTCAAGATCCATTTGGATCTTGAGCCTGTTATCTAGGGTGGCTCATCTAGGATGATACGAAACTGGCGATTCCTGCCAGTTTCATATCATCTACAAATTTGGTAAGTACTTCATGTGATTTTAATTCTATGCCTCTGTTTATAGAACCAAGAATTGTATTAGCTTTTTTGGCTGCTGCCGTACACTGCTGGCTCATATTTAAGAGATTGTCCACTAGGACTCCAAGATCCCTCTCTCAGTTACTGTTTTTGAGCCAAGTTTCGCCTATTCTTTACTTGTGTCTTTGAATTTTCCTGCCCAGATATAAAAAGCTTCTTTTTTCTCCATTAAATTTCATGTTGTTGGATAGGGCTCATTGTTCAAGTCTGTCAAGATCTTTTTGGATCCTGAGCTTGTCTTCTGGGGTGTTGGCTATTTCTGCCAGCTCAGTGTCATTTGCAAATTTGATGAATTCCCTTTCTATTCCTTCATCTAAGTCATTTATGAAGATATTGAAGAGTTCTGTGTTTAGGACAGAACTTTGTGGTATCCCACTGCTTACTATCCTCCATGTGGATCTTAAGGACTACTCATTGAGTACGGTTTGTCAGCCAGTTACAAATTCATCTGATGGTGATGCTATCTATTCCACTTTTTTCTAGTTTACCAAGGAATAGGTTGTGGTCTACTTTGTTGAATGCCTTTCTAAAGTCTAAGTATACTATGTCCACAGCATTTCACTGGTCTACTAATTTAGTCACTATGTTGAAGAATGAAATTAGATTGGTTTGGCATGATCTGTTCCTAACAAACCCATGTTGACTTCTAGTTATTACTTTACTTGTTTCTAGATGTTGGCAGATCTGTTTCTTTATTAACTTTTCCAGTACCTTCCCAGGCACTGATGTTCGGCTGATTGGTCTGTAGTTTCCTGGGTCTGGTTTTTTCCCCTTTTTTGAAGATGGGAACCACATCAGCTTTTTTCCAATCCTCTGGTAGTTCCCCGGTGCTCCAGGATTTTTGGAAGAGATGGTACAGAGTTTCTGAGATGACATCTGCCATCTCTTTTAGAACTCTGGAATATAATCCATCAGGTCCTGGTAATTTGTATTCATCAAGATCAGACAGATATTCTCTTACCAGTTTTTTGCTTATTTTAACTTGAGTTTCTAGTCTGTCTTTTACAGTTGCTTTTGGTAGGTTGGACTATTGCTTCTTTTTGAATGAGTTAAGCAGCTCTACTTTGCTACCTGTTACTTCTTTGCCGTCTTCTCTCTTTAGTGGACCGACTGTTTCCTTGATTTTTTTTTCTTGTAATTTATATGTTGGAAGAAACTTTTTAAATTATCTTTTACTTTTGTTGCAAGTCTTTGTTCATTCTGAGCCTTTGCTTTCCTGACTTTGTCTTTGCAGATTCTGGCTATCTGCTGATATTCTGTTTTAGTTGTATGTCCTTCTTTCCATTTTTTTTGTACTTATTCTTTTTGTCTTTCAGTTTATCAGAGATTTGTGCAGCCATGCCGGTTGCTTCTTGGATTTCTTGATTTTCTTTTTCAGTAGTATGGTGCTGGACTGGGCTTTTATGATCATATTTTTCAGAGTTTCCCAAGCTTCTTGAGTTGTTTTCCCCTTAAGGATTTTCATTCAAGGAATCTTTCCCAAGTTTTCTCTGAGCTTTTTAAAATCAGCTCTTTTAAAGTCTAGGACTCTGGTATCATTGTGTTCTATTGTTTATGTTTGAATTATGTTGGATTCTAGTATGATATGGTCATTTTCACCCAAGGTTCCTACAATATCAACTCCCTCTATCAATTCTTCTCTGTTGGTAAAAATTAAGTCCAGGCTGTTCCTCTAGTTCCCTCCTCTACCTTTTGGGCAACTAAGTTGTCAGCTAGGTTGGTTAGGAACTTATTTGATTTCTCACTTGGTGCAGAAATAATCTTCCACTTGATGTCAGGGTAATTGAAGTCTCCCATTACTATTGTAGTATGTTTCCTATATATATTTGTTAGATGTTAGCAAAAAGGACATCTATCTTTTTTGCTTGATTGGGTGACCTATAGTATACACCAATGGCCATGTCATTCTTTTTTGCTTTTATGTTGATCAATATGCATCATCGGTGGTTTTCGTCTTTGGTTTCATGCATTTCTGTAGCAATATAGTGTCCTTTACATACAGTGAAACTCCTCCTCCTCTTTTATGGAGGTCTGGGTTTTTTTGAACAGTTTGTCAGTATTCTATCAGTATGTTCCAGTCATGGGTTTCATCCCACCAAGTTTCTGTAATTCCAACTATATCATATCTACCTTCCTGTATTAATAGTTCAAGTTTTGTTTGTTTGTTCCCCAGACTTGGTGCATTTGTATGTAGGCACTTGAGATCTTTAAGTCTGACTCTGGGTGTTTGAGTTTGTCTTCCTTTCCATCCCTCCTTACTTCATTATTTGACTTGCTTTCTAGAGGTTTTTACTTGGAATTAGGTCCAGGAGATCCTAAAGATTGGTCACACACACACCCCTCAATTTTAGTTTAAAGTCCTCCTGATAAGTTGAGCCAGTCATTTTCCAAAAACGTTCTTCCCAGTCTTTGTAAGGTACAGCCCTCCCTTGCCAGAAGGCCATCATGGAGATAGTATAGACCATGGTCCAGGAATCCGAAGTTTTTTGGTGACACCAACCCTTTAGCCAGTGGTTCACTTCTAGAATTCTTTGTTCTCTTACTGGATATTGTCCTTTCATTTGCAGTGCAGATGAAAAAAACTACTTGTGCACCTAAGTCATTGACTTTTTGTCTAGCTGCTTGTAATCGTCCAATATTGTTTTCAAGTCCTTTTTTGTGTCATTCGTCCCTACATGTAGTAGTAGAAGAGTGTAGTAATCCTAATTATTTTGGTTAGGTTCTCTTGATTTTTGCTCCAGGGAGACAACATACCTCCCGAGATTGTATGTCCGGTCTGCAGATGGCTAGACTGTTCCTTTGAGAATAGATTCTCCTATCCCCAACATTCACCTTCCTTTTTTAGGGAGTGCAGTCTGGGGTGCTTTTCTGTTTATCCAGGTGAGTTTGTTGAAGGATTTTTTTAGGGATATTGGCTGATGTCTTTTTTCTAAGTGTTTGCATATTTTCTTTGATGGGGAGGTTGTGGGTCTGAGTATTTTCAACTAGGGGGAGAAATCAATTGCTCAGTTTTAATGGGGCTGATTCTAATTGGGTTAGATTGGGCAGCAGAGTTTATTAGATATGTGTTGCTTCTTTCTTTGAATACTGTAGTCTCAAAGATATTTGGGTCCTAAATGATAAAGGGCTTGAAAGATTGTATCCAGCACCTTGATTTGGCTGTCAATGCAACTCCTACATAGTAGTAACAGATTAATGTGGCAGAATTAAGTTTGGGTTATAGATAAATGGGCAACTGCATTCTACATCCAGAGAGTCTTCAAGCATCTGTAGACCCATTGCAGTATTTGAATCAAGTTTTAACAAGGATGTGAGTGCCATGATTAGCATCTATTCCAGGAAAGGCTACATCCATTGAAATGGAGTAAAGGACTTTTTAGCCATGGCCTCTCCACAAGCAATAATCCAGGATAATGTAAACTTGTCCTTTCAGAGGGAGCTTCCCGAAAGCAGCCAGCTTCTGAATTAATAGATACTCTATCTGTTTGCTTCATCCTAAGTTGATGTTACCTATGCATGCTCTTAAAAGCCTCCAGGAATCAGTTCTCTCACTTAGGATAGTGATGTATCATTTACAGAAGAGGTTGAACTAAATGGGGAAAGGGCTGAGTTCTGGACCTCATATAGAGATGCATAGTGTTTGGAATTAGGAAGGAAGGAGCAACATTATAAGACATTCTCCCTATTACAAACCCTTCCAGGTGATCCAGCGGGATGCAATAGCTGATACTATCAGATGCTGAAGTATCTAGAAGGACAAAGGAGGAATACAGAATTCCCATAATGGCTCATTACAGCAGTGATCAGTGCAGGATCCATTATTCTTATTATTTTGTTCTAAATAATGCTAATTAAAATCAACATTATTTAGAACAAAATTATCAGATGTGGAGTGGAATTATCCACTCCACATCTGAGCTTCCACCCCAACTAGGAAGCCATCCATTGTGGTTTAACTTTGCTTGAATCAAAATACTATCGATTGTATGACCATCCGTAACTTTAAAATCCTGCATTAAAGTTAGGTGTTAATTAGATTATTCTCAGATAGCATTTTGAATGTTAGATCTCTTACAATAGATCTAACATTGTATGAGTGGGGTATTGTTGAAAAGGAAAGAACCAATATGCTAAAAATACATATGCATTTAAGTGCACTATAAGTAATAAGATTATTGATATTTTTGTGTCCTAGGTGTAGAAAAGTTGACTAATTTCAACTAGTCAGTTGTGTTGTGTTGAATATTCTGGTCTTCATTACCTTCCAAACTTTGAAAGAAATGAATGTTGATTTCCTTTACTCCCCAGGTCTGCCAAGGCTGCCACAATGCTATTGACCCTGAAGTTCAACGTGTGAGTTACAACAACTTCAACTGGCATGCTACCACAGAATGCTTTCTGTGCTCCTGTTGCAGCAAGTGTCTGATTGGCCAGAAATTCATGCCAGTAGAAGGAATGGTTTTCTGCTCAGTGGAGTGCAAGAAAAAGATGATGTCCTAATGGGAAGGAAACCAAACTGGGAACCAATATTTGCCTTATTTCAATGTCCTCTTCATGTCTACTGTATTGGGGGATTTTAAACAAAATCAAGTATTAAATGGCAGAACCCAAAGATTTTTATATTACTAACTTGATTGATTATGATTTAAATTCTTAGGCACTTCTCAGTGCTACTGGTTTCTTGTTGTAGGATGTTTCTCAAGATAGGGACTTCAATGTATTCATACACTTCAAAAATGTCCTATGGAGGGATATGGTACCTCAGACCATTAAATTGGACTGCATATTCCTTTATGAGTAGTTGTTGAGCATGAGAGTGAATCCTGATGAGAGTTGTGATAAGATATTGTAAAATCCCACAACATCTGGAAGACCATTGGCTTTATACTCTTGTCTTATAATCCTCAGGTTTTTCTTCTGAATTTGACATTATACAGATACTTCAGTAACAAAATATTGACTGGGTATGTTGTAAACCTTATGCCTTATGCTGAAATTTTCCAACCTCTAATGCATTCAAATGGGCTTTGTTAAAAATTCCCACACTTGCTAGTTAATAAAATATACCAATAGTGTTCCTATAGTGTGAGTCTTATACTGAATTGTACTATTTTTGACTCCATGAATATATGCACACATGAGCAGAGCACTTAGTACTCCAACTCCCTGCATGTGTCATTATAGCATAGCATAGGAATTAACACTTTTGATATTTTTATGTCAAGGAATTTTTAAAGGGTGACAAAAACATTCCAACAACTGAACCCTTTGCCTTTAGAGTATTATAGGAGAGTAAGGTATGCGATAGTGGCGTATATCTGAAGCTCATGTGTAGGATGTCAGTGGGCGTTTGTTCTTTGAGCTTGTAGGTTGGTTTCCAAACATTTTTTTAGCAGGCTAGGTAACTTCTTCAGTGGTTAGTTTTTGCATGGTGGTTGTCTGGGTGGTTTGAGAGCTGTGTGTCGGAGTACACAAATTTTTGGATAGCCATTGTGGAGAAAGGCTGAAGATGTTCTTAGCCTGGTAACAAAACATTTGGAATTATTTAAGCTTAGAATGTGAATCAGTAGGAGCCAGATGTAAATATGCAGTAGTCTTTTCATCCTTTTTTCTTTTTTTTCAGGAGGTTGGATTTATTGTTGAATGTGGCCAGTTTGCCTTGGGCAATGAAAAACCTTTGATATTAGGGACCAAATTGTCTTTGTTCCCCAGATTAATGATTCAATTTTTTTGTAATGAACATATCAGAAAATCCACAATTTTGAAAATTATTATTATTGTGTATTAGCACAAGCTCTTTTTTATTTGTGTTTGTTTTATTGCAACATTCTTAAAATATCAAGAGATCTGATTAATCCCCCTGACTACTGAGCACATGGGCTTCACAATTTCAATGGACGTTTGAAAGTACACAAAAAAAAATTGCTCTGTCATGCTTTGCAATAGGTCTTGGTTTGTTACTTCCCTTTATGCTGTGTTGCTGAATCAAATTAGGTCAAAAAAAAAAAAAAACCATTTGAAGGACCTTCATTCATGTAAAGTGTAAATTGCCTCTGAAGCTGGCATAGAGTTTTGTTGGACATACTGTAATTCCTAGATCCTTTTTTCTCTTCGGGTATGGTAAGGGATATTTTTTCAAATTCTTAAACAAATCCACTTGATCAAAGAAGGCTTCAAATGGCTAACGTATGCCCAGTCAAGTGTCCCATAGATAAGATATAGCAAGCATATCTATGTCCTCCCCTCATATATTGTAGAATCTATCTGATCAAATATTAATTAAAATAATAGTATGCATAAATGGAAAGCTAGTCTTTTGCCAAACAAAGGACCAGCGTCCTACATACTTCGTTTCTAGAGATGGACTTGATCTGCAAATACAGGGTTGGGGGGGGGGGGGCATGTGCCTGTCTGCCAAGAACAAACCTTGGGAATTTTTAAGACATAAGCATTTCCAGGCCCAGAATTCCCAAGCCAGCATGGGGAATTCTGGGAGTGGAACTCCACACAACTTATTTTTGCCAAGGCTTGGAAACTCCAACCTAAAATAAGCACATGCATGTCTGTATGGTGCACAATCACAGAAAGGAAGATTGCCAGGTTGTAGGGAGCATTTAAGGGGGTAGAAGAAAGAGTAGGGAATTAACCTCACCAGTTTGCATTCTAGTCAATTATATCTTCATCATGGCAATTCTTTTGTATAAGAACATGCTTTCTCAAGAATTTGAATTGGCAACAGCTGTGATATATTCTAAGATGTCCAAATCTGATACAGAAAAATCAAACAGTCCTGAACTTTCACCAGAAATTGAAGTGAGTAAACCAAAAAGTTGCCACATTTCTTATCTGCTCAGCCAATGTCTCATTTGACATTCTTTTGAGCAGTGGAAGCTTAGTGATAACTTGGAATGTACTGAAAATGAACTTAATAGCTGAACTTCTGTTTTGCATTAAAAAAAATTCAGGCTTAGTATCCTGGTAGGACTGGTCAATTCCTTTAGAGAAGCTGTCAATTTGTATTGGAAATATGACTTGGTTTGATCAATGGGCTGACTCAGAGCTTTGTACCAAGCTTTGGTTTTGTGTGATGTAATAAGTACCATAGCATGCTAAATGTAGGAAGATAACAAAATGACTGTGATGGGGAAAGAGATAGAAGTTGGATTTGTAAACTTATATAGCTCAGCTCTTCTGACTAATAACTGTATGCATATAAGAAATGCTCACAAATAAAATATGTTGCCGCAATTAAATTTTGCTAGCTTTAGATTGTGTGTTTTATTTTCTGTCTTGGCCACTGTAATGAGCATGCTATTCCAGAAGAGGGTGATGTGTTCAAAAGTTAAAAAAAAAAAAAAAGAGCTTGTTAAATAAGTTGAAATTTATATTTTACTTTGATGTTTTTAAAAAAATCCCCTTTCCTTTTTCATCATTCTAGACTATTAATAATAGTTGCCTGAATAAGTCCTCCCACAGACTTATGTCTGTTGAGTTTTATAATAACTATATTAAGCATAGTAGTTAATTAGTTGTAAATCAAATGTCTGCTTAAAATTCAGTGATTGTAGTATGTTCTGGATTATATACATATAATCCAAGCTTTGATTTCAGTCTGAGATTTCAGTTTGAGATTTGGTTTAAATAATTTTCATAGTTTATAATAGAAATTCGCCACAATTTCTATAGCTAATTTCTTTTCACAGAATGAGAGAGAAAGTAGCAGGTATAACAGTCCCTTTATATGTATTAGCACTGCGAAGTTTAGCTGGTTATCTTCAACAGTTTCACCAGAATACTTTTTGCTATTATTACCTTGCATCTCATAATGTGAAGACGGTTTTGCATATTAGCTATAAAAAAAAGTAAATGTCTCTCATACCTTAAAGCAGGGGTGTCCAACCTTGGCAACTTTAAGACTTGTGGACTTCAACTCCCAGAGTTCCTCAGCCAGCTTTGCTGTCTTAAAGTTGCCAAGGTTGGACACCCCTGGTCTAAATCAAGGCTGCAGAACCAGAATCTCTAGTGTAGTACCAAAGCATGGAATTCAAGTAAGCCTGTTGACTTCATTCCTTGCTTTTGTCCTGAATACATTTTTAGAGTCTAGCCCTCAAAGGCCAAATGTGAGTCCTACTCTTAAAATAGATGCATTCCTGGTCTAGATGCATTGATCTTACATCATTTATTTCTTGACTGAAACCCAAGCAAACTCAAGATGCTAAAATTAAAATGACGGCTAATCATAATTATGTAAAAATCCAAAAAGTACACTCCATTGCTGATGGGTTGCATGCACTGGACACCTTCCAGCACAGCCAGGTATTTGGAAATTTTAGAAAGTCATGAGCTTCTAAAAAGCTATGAGCAAGGAGCCATCCTCACCTTTGGGAAATAGAAGCTGTTCTAAAGGAAGGTATGAACTCCTGATCTTCAGCAGGTGTTCTGCAGCTGTCCCCATTGGCCTGAAAGACTTCATCTAGGAAAGGTGGTCAATTAGTGTAGCTACACAAATCTTGAGCCTTTCATGGCTTTCTAAGAAGTGACCTTAAAATGAACTATCAACTAATGTATCTCTCCCAGTCAGGGGCTTGTATATTTCTGGTCATTGGTGGATATATGCATAGGTTTACAAGTCAGAATTTAGCACAGGTCAGGTTTGCATAGAAATCAACAGTTTCTCATCATTTATAGGTTTCAGAAAATAGATCTTTGGCTTAGTAGTAAAACTGACTTGTTTCTTTGTTGCAACTTGATCAAAAATGTCAAAGTAATACATGTGACTCTTATTTTTAAAAAAGGGGGATAAGATTTCAATCATGCAGTCACAGCTGCCATCTTTTCTCCTCCAACCCATCCTGCCCTGGCAAAATGCCCCCTGCTTGCTTTAATAATCTGGGATCTCCTCTCCAGCCAGTCTGACAAGATGTTTCTATCTTGCTTAATACAAATTGAGTATTGCAAAAAGGATAAAGCAAGTGGTACGTACCTTGCAGGATGCTACTTATTTGTATTTGTACAAATTATGCTGTAAATCTAATCCTTCACTGAATTTTCATTCACATTGCATTCCACTACTCAAAAGAGTTTTATCCCACTCACCACTTGTTTAATGCTCTAATTAATATAAACATATGAGAAGTGATTTGACAGAATTCTCATGAACTTGAGTATGATTTAAACCAGGCCTCCCCTAATCTGCATCTGAAATTCTAACCATCCTCTATAACTCAGTGTGTTTTTTGCAGAGCTTCATTTTTCTGAAGATTTTCTGATGTCACTACCATTTCTTTCTGAATTTCTTAATTGCACATCCGTTTCAAAAAGACCTAACATAATTAACATTTTCACTGAGGAAATATTTGTTATTTTATGATGTTTTTACTTTCAAACGTTGATATGTTGTTAGAAAATTGTTTTCTGATAATTGTTGTGATTTACACAGTTGTAGAAATTAGATGTTCATTTCTCTGATTTCTTTTTGCCACACTATTTTTTAAAAACTTTCTGAATCCCTTTCTTACTTTCAATCTTTTCAGGAATATTCTCCACTTTATACATTTCTTCATTTGTCAAAATATGAATCAGTAATAGGATTCAATTTTTTTTACTACCATTTCTGTGGGTGTGGCTTGGTGGGCGTGGCAGGGGAAGGATACTGTGAAACCTCCAGTCTGAGGTGATATTTGCCAGTCCTCCGAACTGCTCAAAATTTCCACTAAATCAAGATCTGTAACACCCAAAATTATCTCAGCATATGACATATAATATTTCATAATGTTTTCTTCTATGCCTGGTAGTAAAAGTAAATAAACAATTGCCTGCCTTTTATCATATCTAAAATCTGCTTTAGCAATTACCTCACTCTTACTCATGATACGGTTGCTGTTATTTCTTAACACCAAACTGTAGATGAGACTAAATGAGACTGCACTTTCATTATTATTATTAAGCTTATAGTTAATATCAAAAGGGCTTTAAACTAAAATTGAGGGAGGCAATTTTCATGACCTTTAGAATCTAATTCCAAGCAAAAGAAAAAAGAAAAACACCACTAAATAACCAATCATATAAGTAAGTAGGGAGGAAGGAGAAAGAAGAAATAAAAAAGAAAAACATAGTCGAGAGTGATGGAAAGGATGAAAATCCCAGTTACAAAGTGGGTGATATAAGAAACACATCCAAGACTTATAAAGGACTCAAATGCCTATAAATTAACACTCAGTGTTTAGGGAACAAACAGGGAGAACTTGAAGCATTAGTACATGAAGGCAGATATGATAGAGTTGCCATTACTGAAACATGATGGGATGAAACTCATCAATGCAATGCATTGATGGAAAAATACAAACTGTTCAAAAGTAGCAGACCTAACAAAAGAGGAGGTGGAGTTGTATTATATATGAAGAGCAATACTAGCCAAAGAACTGGAGGTATGATTTCACATTATTATTATTTTTTGTGTGTGTGTGTGTGTATTTTCATAAATTTTCATGGGTACAGGTATGCAGGTCTTGGCGTGTTCGGGTCTTTTCCCATGTAAGATTGAGAGTAACTTGGTGACGTTTCGACAAAGGTCCCACTTGCCATCTTCAGGCTGGTGCTTTTGGCTTCGTGCTTGTGCGAACAAAGTGTGATCAGAGCTGCCGTCTCCCTATATATATACTGGTGGGGAAGTTGGCTGTGTTGTGATTGGAGTTTCTATCAACCAATCAAGAAATGACAACACAGCCAACCTTACATACACACACACACACACACACACACACATGTAACTGGGCCCTAAACACCTAGATGACCATAGGATGGCAGCAGAGTTAGGATTTCCTGGGTATCTTTTCCATAGTCTCAAGACTTTGCAGCCCAAATTTGGAAGCTCTGCTTAGTGGCATCAGATTTTCCAGTTTACATCTGATTGAAGAAAGTAATACTATAGCACACATTCTATCCCTTTGGGGAACGTGTGCAATGTTGGAAAATATATAGAAAGAGAAATTATAAAGAAATACTGCTTTTATTACTCTGAATTTCCTAGTCCCAATGCCACCCCCACCCTCCATCCTGCTGCTGATGCTGGCCCTACCCTTTCAAAGCTATCGTATTTTTAACATAATGCATCTCCAAAATGAGGCATTTTATACCAATTGCATTAAAAAGCATTAACCCCTATTTTTTTTATTTATAGTGTAAAAGAACAGCATTGAAAGAAAGGGACATGAAAGAAAAATACAAGTTAGGGATCTAAAGTAAAAAGCCCCCCTCCTTCCCCTCACAACTTTATTAAACAGTTGTGGGAAGGAATATGTGCAGATGTTAAAAAGCTGCAAACACCAAAAATTAAAGGCATTAAAAAAAATATATATGTGGTTTGAGTATTGTTACCATAGTTGAAAGACTAACAAAACCATGAAATAGCCTAAGCCAATAGCAAAGCAGAATCCAAAGCTTGTGTTTACAAAGCTTTGTAATCATTCTGTGAAGTTCAAGATGTTTGCATCGTTCTACAAAACTTAGAAGGTAATAAAAGATTACAAGTAAGAATGTAAGCAGCCTTGTATGGTAATAGTGATCTCTACTGCATATTTGAATAACGGAGTGCCTCTTGTATCACGGGTTGGGTCTCAGTCGAATAGTTCTCCCTCTTTGGGAGAAACCAGAATGTAAATATTCTTTTAATATCAAAAAGTCACAAAGGGAAGCAGTGAAGCCTACAAGAATAAATGGACTTTTGAACGTGCTATGTTGTGCTTCGTTGTACTGTATGTTAAAGCATACATTTCCTGGATATAAAAACCTTTCAACCTAACGGTCCTTGATTCTGAGAACATACAAAAGATTATAAAGCAAGATATGAACTTTAGGAAAGAGAATTCCAATTTATTTCCTGTGTTCACGTTCACAAAAACACTCACTCACACATTCAAAAAACATAAATTCTTGAAGGCCTCTGCAGCCAATAACAGATCGATCTGGATCGATCTGGAGCACTCTTATCAGCTAAAGAAGACTTTCCTGAAGTGCCTCTGACAGTGAAACGGAGGCTGGAGACGACGTGCACATCAATCCGGACCTCGTTTCTTGGCTGCAGAGGCCTTTCCAGAAGGCGTCTGATAGCACAGGGGTCCCCAACCACCGGGCCCTGGACCGGTACCAGTCCGTGGATCAATTTGTACTGGGCCGCCTATTTTGCTTGGGCACCTCCATCTTGTTTCGATGGTGCTTGAGAAAGTGCTTCCGGGTGAGCTTGTCGGTCGTCAGTTGGAAAGGGCGTTTGGGTGCTTAGTTTCGTCGAAGGGGGGGGGCTTCGAATGAAGAGCTGTCCTGATGGCGGTGGAGTCTCGCGTTACTCAGGAGGAGATTAAGAAAGAGCCCGAAAAGCCCATCGACCATAAGAAGGTACAAAGGAGGAGTTGAAGATGGCGGGGAGAAGTGGAGGACGGCTGGCTGGCCAGTCGCTTGGCTCGCCTTGCCTTGGTCATGCATGCTGATTCCGGTACCGGTCCATGGATCATTTTGTACCGGGCCATGGTGCAAAAAAGGTTGGGGGCCACTGTGATAGCAAAACGAGGCCAGGGGCACCAGGTGCGTCAATCTGGAGCCCTTTTTCAGTTGCAGAGGCCTTTCCTGAAGGCCTCTGACAGTGAAACGGAGGCTGGGGATGAAGCACACAGCAGCAGCAAGAGGCCACAGAAGACATGGGCCAGCAAGGTAAGGCAGGTGTCGGAGTGTGCAAGGTCTGGTAAGTAGGGTAGCTCTACCACCACCCCATCCCAACCGTAGCTTAATTTTTACCCACGTGCCTCAACCCACCTCCCTGCACCCCAGAGTGGGCAGGGTCTTAATTAGAGCTTATTTGGGGAATGGAGCTTATATTGTGTGCACGTATAAAAATCAAGCTAGGGCTTGCTTTCAGGATAGTATGTATTTCTGGGGAAACACGGTATGTTAAATTATAACGGAGATTTGAGACTTTATGATTTCAGAAATTGAACACTAGAGGGGACTAAAGATACTAGGCAGAAAAGAAAAAAGATAAAATGAAAACTTTTTGTTTAGTGCAGGCCTTTATAAAATGACACAAACTATTCTCACCACAGAAGCATGATGAATTACACTACAGGTAAGGCTGCTAAAGTAGAAACATAAATGACAAGCCAGGAATAAGGACCTGGATAAGGACTTCCTATGGGCCATATAAAAGAAATTGAGTAACACTTTGAAAATTAAATTGGAAATACAAACGAAAAACCAAGTGTATAATCTGGATAAGGACTTTTAATTGGATTTATAAAAAAAAAGATTTATTAAAGCCTCGAAGAAGTCTTTGGTATGGAAAAAAGAAAAATTGAAGAGACCAAATCCTATGACAACATGTGAATGAAGTAAAAAAAAATCAAAATTGTTAGAAGTAGAAGAAAGCAATAAAAAGTTGGTTTGTTTGACCAAGATTAAAATAAGCTATTTTTCTATAAAAGCTCTAGAAATACTTTATGGGCTTTTTGCTGGCAACAGAACTGAAAATTAATTATTTATGGATTTGCATATAGATCAGGTGTGTCAAACTTGATTTCATTGAGGGCCGCATCAGGGTTACGTTTGACCTTGGGGGCTGGGGTGGGTGTGGCAAGGATAGGCGTGGCCAGCTCAATGTCACTCATGTTGGGGCACCTGTGATGGGCAAGGCAGGACTTCTGTCAGACCTTCCCTCACTCTCATTATAATCTCCTTCCTTCCTTCCTTCCCTTTTTTGTTCTTTTTTCTTCTTCTTTCCCCTCTTTCCTCATTTTTCCTTCCTTCCCCTCTTTCCATCTTCCCTTCTTTGTCTTTGTCTTTTCTCTTTCCCTTTCTCCTTTGCTGTCCCTTCTTGAATGCTCAAAGGCAGAAGGGGAAATATTTTCCCTTTTGTTTTGTTTTTAGGTTGTTTTGCTAGCCCTCTGCCAGCTAACCCAGAGCTTGGGTGGGGGGCATGTACAGCCCTCCCGGGCCCTGTTTTCAGCCATGATGGCCTCCTGCAGCCTTACTGCCAGCAAAAATGGATCCGGCCCATGGGGTAGTTAGATCTGGCCCATGTGGCCTCCCTGGAGACAGTAAAGGACCAGCCTCTGCCAGTAGAAATGGAGCTCAGGAGACAAAAAACAAATAACAATCAGAAATTCCAACCTACAAATGGTACTCTTTTAATGAATGTGTGGGTGTGTATATGTCAGCTGAAAACGACCAACAGGAATTTGGCAGATTCCACCCCTAACCACATCATCACCATGGCCACTGAAAAGAGCCAGAAGGACTCCATACAGCAAAAGTTGGAAAATCTTATATTAATGAACCAGCAAATATGTGGAAAACTCTTCAAATATCACTGGTTGCAGCAAACCTCCTTTCCAATCTGAAGGAAATCAACAACTGGCAGATGACCTGAATGTGCTTTACTTAGGTTTGAGGGGAAATCACTGCCCTTATTTTTACCATCTCCATCTCAGATACACCAACAAAAGCCAAACCTCCTACAACTGACCCCCATCTCTTTCGGGCCCACATCTCTGGTGATTGCAGAAAAGGAGGTGCAAGGTCTATTTCACAAACAAAAGCCCCAAGAAGGCCCAGATAAGATAACTCCTTCTTGCTTAAAAGCTTGTGCTGACCAGCTGGCGCCCCATCTTCACCCACATCTTTGATAAATGATGCTATGTTCCTAATTTCTTCTAACACTCTACTATTATCCCAGTACCAAAGAAACCTTCCATCAAGGAACAGAAGGATTTCAGACCAGCTGCTCTGACATCCATAGTTATAGGAAATATTTGAAAGGTTAGTGCTGGCCCACCTGAAAACCATCATGGATCCACTGTTCGACTCCTTGCATTTTTCCTACCAAGCAAATAGATTGGCAGATGATGCTGTTAATACGGTTCGGCACCAGGGGTGGGATCCGACCAGTGTAACTATCAATTTGGTGATTTTACGTTTTGCTCTCTTATACCAATGACTGCATCTCAAAAGCACTCTGTTAAAGTACTGAAGTTTGCAGGTGATACCACAATGATTGATCTCATTCAAGACAATGATGGATCTGCATACTGAGGGGAGGTTGAACAACTAGCCTTATGGTGCAGCTGGAACAATCTTGAACTGAACACACTATAAACTGTAAAAATGATGTAGATTTCAGGAGAAACCCTCCTGTACTACCATCTCTTACAATACTAGACAACACAGTATCAACAGTACAGACCTTCAAGTTTCTTCTATATCTCAAGACTTAAATGAACACCTAACATCAAAAATGTCATTAAAAAGGCACAACAAAAAATGTTCCCTCTGCGCCAACTCAGAAAGCTTAAACTAGCTACTGATAGTTCTACAGAGGAATTATTTTGAGGGGGAAAAAGTTTTTTATTTTGTATTTGCAATAATACCATCTTTCATTTCAAACCGTGTGTTGACTGGGTACATATATCTTGTCCTTACAATTATAATTAATACTATTCTTATCAATATAACAATGATCACATTTTCTTGTAGCTATTATTTGATATTACTATTTAATAATCTTAACTTGTTTCTCTATGTATTTGTCTAATCCATTTTAATTTGTTTTATTTTCCAACCATTGATAAAATAAGTCCCATACCATGTAATGTTCCATTTCTTCTTTTTCTTTAATTACCAGTGTTTAACCTATTCATCTCAGCACATTCAAATATTTTCTCAATTACTTTTCCTTCTATCAGTATCTTATCCCTTTTCCAATTCTGAGCAAATACAATTCTAGTTGCTGTAAATACATGTACAATTTTTTTTTCTTTACTGTAACCTTCCTAATAAAAATATTTCAGGTTTCAAATCTATGTGTTGCTTTATAAATTTTTCCAATCATGTGTCTATTTTTGTCCAATATCTTTGCTTCTGTAAAAGTCCATCACGTATGGTAGTATGTTCCAGGTGTCTGGTGGCACTTCCAGCATTTGGCTGATTTATCTTTCAACATCTTAGCTAATTTTGCCAGTGCAAAGTGCCATCTATAAAACACTTTGTACATTTTTTGCATTCATTCTGTAGTCTCAATTACAATTATGTTACATAACAACTCATATTGTCAATCCAAACTTATATATCCTAATATCACTAAAAAAAAGAAGTTTTTGACTATATTTTTAATCATTCATGCTTTATGAGCTAACAATACTTTAAACCAGTTTATTCTATAACAAATCATATAATCATATCAAATCAATCCTAAAAAACCCTTTATAAATATGTCAAATAACAAAATAATAGCAAAATAGCAAAATAAAGATATTTCTTGCTGTCGAGCATTCTAAATATTCTATTATCGTATTTTATCATCTAGCCATTGATAAAAAAAGATCCCAAATTTCATAAAATTGTTTATCCTCTTGCTCTCTAATTTCAAATGTCAATCTACTCATCTCAGCACATTCCAATATTTTCTTAATAATTTCTTCCTGTAATGGTATTTTCTCATTCTTCCAATTTTTAGCAAATACAATCCTAGCCGCTGTTAATACATTTACAGTCAGGTACTTCAAATCTTTACCATATATATCAGATAAAATTCCCAATAAAAAGATCTCTGGTTTCAAGTCTATGTGTTTCTTTGTCATTTTTTCCAACCACATGTGAATTATAGTCCAATATTTTCTAGCGTCCTCACAAGTCCATCATATATGGTAATACGAGCCGGGTATCTGATGACATTTCCAGCATTTTTCAGATTTGTTCTGAAACATTCTTGCTATTCTTGTCGGGGGAAAGTGCCACCTGTAAAACATCTCATACAAGTTTTCTTTATATGCTGTTGACATTGTCATTTTATAATTTTGAGACCACAATTTCTGCCATTTCTCTAGATCAATCCCATATCCAAAATTCTTCCCCCAAACAATCATAGTTTCTTTGACTTGTTCTTCCTCTAATTTCATTCCCAGTAAATAACCATATAATTTTTTAATCACCTTCTCATCAGTACCCATCAAGATCTTATCTAAATCAGTCTGCTTATCATAGAATCCCTCCGTTTTAGAATCTTCATCATACCTTGAATGTATATGAAAACCAATTCATCTTTATACCTTGTTCCTCTAAGTTTTGGATCGATTTAAGTTCACCCTTTTCATCCAAGAGTTCCCCATATCTAACTGTTTGTTCCTTCTTGTAAATTATAGGATAGGAAAATGCTTCAATAGTCGATAACCAAACTGGAATTTTCAAATAACATTGTCTTTTTATCTTCTCCCAGTTTAACCACAAAGACTCCCGTATATAATGTCTTCTAAAATAACCCTGTGTTTTAGTTCCCTTATACCATAAAAAAGCATGCCAGCCCAACAGCAAATCATGCCCTTCTAATGTCAATAACCTATGATGAACCAACTGACACACTTGATGTACATATGAGAGTTGATGTTTTTATGTTTTGTTTGTCTTGTTTGTTTGTAGAAAATTAATAAAATCTTTTTCAAAAAAAAAAAAACACTTTGTACATTTTTTCTTGATATGCTATCGATATCGTTAATTTATAATTCCTGTCCCTTAACTTCTGCCATTTATCTAATTCTATAGCATGTCCAAAGTTTTTTCCCATGCTATCATTGTTTCCTTAATTTGTTCTTCTTTTGTCTCCCGAGGTCAGTAAGTCAAGCCACAATCTATTTAGCAAAAATGTATTTGATTTCCTATAAGTTAGTTTAAACGGTGTGCTAAGAACCAATCTGTTTATTATAAAATGAGTAAAATTACCTGAGTTATAAAATGTTTTTTTTAATTGCAACTATGGAACTAAATGGATCAACATAAAGTCAAATGCAATAAAGAAGCAATGCTTATGGCTCATTTGATTTACAATTAGCAAAATATACTAATTGTCATTATAGGTTTCACTTCAGTAGATGGGTATAAAAGTCAAGTTCTCCAATTATATTAAGTAAGAGTGATCGCCAGGAAGCCAGCATTCATTAAAGTGATTAAAGTAATGTTATACATCGTGACACAAGGTTCGTGCACGCTCACAAGAGGAAATAACCTTGCACCATGAGTGTGCAAAGCTAATTAAATTAGGAAAAATATTAGAATATTTGCGATATTTTTACTTTCTTAGAGCAAATCCACTTTAGTGTAATATTTGCCACTGTTCCACAGTTTACATGAAGGAGGTCAATGCTTTTATTGATAAGGAGATATATTGATAAGGAGAAAAATTGATTAAAACCCATTAGCTTCTGGCTTCCAGATCAACACTGAGAATTGTGATATACAGTGATCCTAATAATACTGGTAAAAACTCTGTGGCAGTGAGTAATTTTTTTTCTTCCTAGCCTTTTTTGCACAAATGCAAGAGCCACTCTTTTTAGATCAATCATTGATCCATTAGTTGTGACAGGAATTGACCGATCAGGTTCTTGATGGAGAATAATAACTATAATCCACAAATCGTTCTCTATGAAGCATGGACTAGAATCATGGCTATTATACATGATGACAAAAGTATGGGGTGATGGACAAATGCAGCCAGGGCATGAAATTCTGTTGGGATGATTTGCTCAAGGAGGATGGACATCTGGTTTTCTTATTTTTCAGGATCAATTTTATTTCTGTCAGCTATGTAGCATAGGGTTAAAACTTCCCTTATGTGTCTTTGTCTGAAGGAAATATCCTTCCCTATCATAGTAGTATGATTTAGCTTTGAGATGGAATCCTATTATGGAGCTTGACGATGGTCAGGGCCAGCATCTCATCTTAATCCAGCCCTGGAAAGAAATAGGAGGCAAGATTTTCAGAGTATCCATACTTGCATGGTATATGAGGTATTTTAGGATAGAAGTTCCTGCTCCTTCTTAATAGTTCAAATTTGCCAGAAGGTCCTGCCCTTATCTATGATCAGCTAAATCCTGGTTTCAAATCTGGGACCTCGTGCAAGTAAGTGTCACCTCTGCCTGCTTCGGCTTGGCATCTCACAGGCATCCTGCCATCAAAGGCTGTGGTGAGTGAAGGATGTAAGGACAATAAAGCTGTTTGGATACATGATGGGAAATCAGGAGGGGGCAATGACAGGTAATAAAGACCAGGGCAGCCAGATCTAGTTTGTACCAGCATGCTAAGGCCAGACAACCTGAGAAAATATGCAGACTATCCCCCAAATATCTCAGTGTTCTCAAAACATTTTGGCAAGGTCCAGTTGGTTGGAAACAGACTGGTGATCGGAAAAGGGATGGGCTGTAGATGAACCTTTTTGTATCTTTTGAACGTGGGAATATTCATAGCTGGTTTGACTTTACTGCAAACAGTACATTTAGTAAAAGAACCCTTTGCTTTAACCAAACGGATTTGAGGGTCTTTCCTTCCTAAGGGATCAGATTAGGACAGGTCTGACAGTAAAATCTAAGCTATTTTACCATCTTAGACTCCTGTCTCCATAGAGGAATGGAACTGTCAACTGGAAAATCCATGTGTCTCTATTTCGTATTGTAGATAAGTGCCACTTCTTCCATTTTTTTTGTTTATCTTTAATATAACTGTAGAAAATGGATAAAATCTTGTATCTCATTCCCAACATGTTTCTGGTGGAAGTTGAATTCTTCCTTCTCAACTCTTTGGTTTGCTCAGTGAACTATTGGAAGCGGGTTGACTATGATTGACTCCCTTTATTTCAGAAACCATTTTGATGTAGTCCTCTTACCCATGACTGATTAAAACTCCCACTGTCTCAGGAAAAAATTGGCTAAAATAAGGATTCTTATAGTTCAGCACTATCTGCAATATCACAGATTCCCCATCTTTTACTTCCTTCCTTTGTCCTTTTTGGCAAATTATTGCTTCCTCATTCAGCATATCTCAAATAAGACATGTACATTCCCTCTGAAGATTTTCTGCCAAGTGAACTATTGGGGAGGGCTGTTCAATTTGTACTTCTCCCTTTTTGCACTCCAAAAGAATGCTTGTGAGCAATGTTTTCCTTTGGTTTGTACTTTATGTAGGCTGGTTGATTATTGGGTTTTTTTTATTTGTTAGGCTGGTTCAACAACAAAAGCTTTCTTTACCATTACCACCACTCCTAATTTGGCATGTAATTCCAGCCCTGGGATTTTATCTTCAGTTTGGAAGATTAAATAGAAATAAGTTACATCTGTAAACGTATGAAAACACTCAGTCACAAAGAATGAGCCACATAGTTTCCTTTATTTGTTTGTTTTTAATATAGACTATCTCTTGGTGGAACTGGCATGCCTGGAATAGCAAAGGCAAGCCAACAAAACTCAAAGGAATTGCAATATATTCAGAATGTGCCTGTCATTCAATGCCTAATGGGATTTTACAAACACATCTCATCCATAGCTTTATTCACAAACTGTCTACATCTATCCTAAACAAGAGTCCCATGATAAATAAATGTTATTTACTTTATTTTAAAGAAACCCAATTCTTAAGAGTTTGTTATCTAAAATGAAAAAGATTGACAGATGGGGAAAAGTGATTTAGCCCATGCAATAAATTGGCACCATAATTGAAAGCAACCCCAACCCAACTAGCAGTCTTGCAACTGCTAAATACCAAGCAAATGATTCACAGATAATACAGTCTGATGCTTCTGAAGGGTCTGTATTATTTGTTGCTCTGTACGGTCATTTACATTCTTGTAAACGTCGTGCTGTGATTTGTCAAAGCGTGCAGGGATCCGATTGGTCGAGCGAGCCGCTCTGATTGGCCCGCTGAGGATCTCCTGCGATTGGTGGAAACTAATCGTGGGAGATTCAAAGCGGTGCCATTGGCCGTGGCCGCCGCGGCTGGGGAATAAAAAGCTGCAGTTTTTCTCCCGGAACCGGAGCTGTTCTCGAGACCAATAAATGAGCTGAACCAAGTCACTGAGTCCTGGTCTCCTTGCCGCGCCGGACATAACACTGACGACGAGGGTGGGATTCCAAGGCTAATCCCCCACCAACACGTGTCCGGAGGAAGCAAGACCGACGAGATGGCCAGCATTGCACCACCCGCAGCCTTCAATCTCACTACCGAGGACTGGGAATCATACACCGACAGATTCCTCATGTTCCTCGAATGTAGCAACATGAAGGACACCACCGGGCTGAAGAAAAGAGCCGTCTTCCTGACACACTGCAGGCCCACAGTGTTCAAGATGGCAAAAGCTCTAGCGAAACCTGTGGACGTCAAGGAGATGGACTGGGCTGACCTCGAACCATTGCTCCGGAACCACTATGCCCCCGCCATGCCCACCCTCATCAGGCGGCACGATTTCTACCGGCGGGACCAGAGAGTGGGCGATTTTGTGGCTGAGCTACGAAGCCTAGGGGGCATGTGCGGGTTCTCGGACATGGATGAGGCCTTATGGGACCGTGTCATACTTGGACTCCGAGACCCAGTCCTACAGAGATGACTGATGGCCAAAGGAGACATCGCCCTCGCCGACGCCATCACTGAAGCCACCGCAGCTGAGGCAACCCGGAAATCAGCGAATCGCATGCGGAGACCAGATACTGGAGACTGCACCGTGACCACCGACCCAGGACGGGCGACTGAGGCCCAACCGGAAGCAAGTCACCGCGAGACCACCACCCATCATGGCGAATTCCACTCCGCCTCCGACACCACGGACGAGGAGGAGGAGATCCACCGACTCCAGACAGGACATGACCAGCGAAATCGGCGGGGTCATAAGTCAGGGACTGCTAGTGCCGGGTGCGGAGGTGACCACCCTCGAGCAGAGTGCTGTTTCTTCAATGCAGTCTGCTGGCACTGCGACAAAAAGGGTCACATCGCCCGAGTCTGCTGATTGAGGAAGGCCTACAGCCCCAGACGGCGGGACCACAGCGAGCGGAGACGGGACAGCACACCCCCCCAGAGCCAGAGAACACCAAGCCAACAGCCGATGAGACTGGAGTGGATGGAACCAACGAGGTGGCGAAACCCAGCAGAAGAAGGAAACCCACCAGACGGTCATCATTGGCCACGCATCAACCACCGACGCCCAAAATGTCTATGTGGAGGTAGGCATTGAAGGCGAGCCCTGAAAAATGGAGGTGGACTCCAGGTCCTACCTCTCCATGGTCACCTGGCAAGAAATCAAGCGCTTGGTGCTTACCATCCACAAGAAGGGATTGGAGAACCAGAGACTAATAATCAAGGACTACCAGGGGAACTGCATCCTGGTAGTCGGAACTGGACAATTCAAGGTAACATTCAAGGGCCGCACCACAAAGCTTCCCCTGATGATCGTGGACCGAGACCGACCCAGCCTTTTGGGACTGCAATGGTTCGCACCGCTCGGCATCGAAGTCACGGGCATCAACCATACCGCCGAGACCGATTGGGAAGAATAACTGGCACGGGACTTCCAGGAAGTGTTCGACGGCACCCTGGGCAAGTACCGAGGGCCCCCCATCTCCTTCAGCCTAGACCCCAACATTCCCCCGATACGCCTAAAACCAAGGCGGGTACCCTTTGCACTCAGGCCAAAAATAGATGAGCAAATTGACAAGTTCGTCAAGCAAGGGGTCCTACAACCAATTGACCATGCCTGGTGGGAGACCCCAATAGTCACCCCAGTCAAGCCCGATGGGTCGGTAAGAATCTGCTGGGACTATAAGGCCACCCTAAATTGCGCCTTACAACAAAGCGCCTACCCCATCCCAGCAGTGCAGCACCTTCTACACTCACTGGGGGGAGGCAAGGTTTTTGCGAAGCTTGACCTGGCACAAGCATACCAACAGCTGCCAGTCGACGCAGAAACTGCTGAGATGCAAACCATAGTCACCCACCGGGGAGCGTTTCGCTGTAACCGACTCCAGTTTGGAGTCAGCGTGGCACCTGGGATTTTCCAGAGCCTCATGGAGAGGCTGTTGCAAGGAATTAAGGGGGTGGTGCCCTACTTCGATGACGTGCTGGTGTTGGCAACCAACCAGCTAGAACTAGAGGGTTGTCTAAGGGAGGTGCTAACGAAATTTAAGGAAACCAGTCTAAAAGTGAAGAGAGAGAAATGCCAGCTTTACACAGAGCGGGTCGAGTTCCTAGGATACCTCCTAGACCGGCACGGCATCCACCCAACCGCAAACAAAATCAGAGCCATTAAGGAGCCCCCCACGCCCAGGAATAAAACTGAACTGCAGGCATTTCTGGGACTGCTTAATTTTTACAATGTTTTCCTGCCCCAAAAGGCGACCGCAGCGTAGCCTTTGCATTGGCTTTTGGACAAGGCGGCCACCTGGATTTGGGGGATATGCAAGGAAGCCGCCTTCAGGAAAACCAAGGACCTGCTCACCTCGGATGCCGTCCTCATCCAATACAATGAGACCCTACCACTTGCCGTCACATGCGATGCCTCACCCTTCAGCGTCAGTGCCGTCCTCAGTCACACACTCCCGGATAGAAGAGAAGCACCCATCGCTTTCTTCTCGAGGACACTCACCAAACCAGAGAGGAACTATAGCCAGCTGGACAAGGAGGCCCTGGCCATCGTCGCAGCAGTGAAGAGGTTCCACGAGTACCTCTACGGCCGCACGTTCACCATTATCACAGACCACAAGCCGCTGCTGGGCATCCTGGCAGGGAACCGGGCCACCCCGAACATCCTATCTCCCAGAATGACAAGGTGGTCCAAATTCCTTGCCGCCTACAGCTACCGGCTCACACACCGACCCGGTAAGACTATCACCCACGCAGACGCTTTGAGCCGCTCGCCGTTACCCGTCTTAGACACCGACCCAGCACCCACAACGAGCACCCTCAGCATAGAGACTCTGCCCGACCTACCCATAACCACATCAGACATTGCCCGAGAAACTAATAAAGACAAACGTCTGGCACGGGAGTTACATTGGGTAGAAAAAGGGTGGCCGGAAAAAGACGATGATGAAGCATTCAAGACATTCTGGAACCAAAAAACAGAACTCTTGCTACAAAAAGGGTGTGTACTATGGGGGGATAGGGTTGTTATTCCGGAAAAGCTACAAGGGAAGGTATTGGAGTTGTTACACGAGGGGCACCCGGGCATAGTTAGAATGAAAGCCCTGGCCAGAAGTTACGCTTGGTGGCCAGGGATGGACAAGCAAATCGAGGCCTGGGTGGCAAGATGTGAACGCTGCCAAGAAACCAGACCGAGCCCTCCCACGGCACTGATCCTGGAATGGGAAACCCCCAGGGGACCATGGTCCAGGATCTACATAGATTTTGCCGGGCCCACTAAGGGACATACATTCCTTATAACGGTAGACGCTTACTCCAACTGGTTGGAGGTAAGCAACATGAAAACCACCACCATGGAGGCCGTGACCAAGGAACTTAGCAAGCTATTCATAACCCACGGCCTCCCAGATGTCATCGTGTCGGACAACGGGCCCCAATTCACATCGCTAGAATTTGGAAAATTCCTAGCGGAACGGGGCATACGACACGCATTGACAGCTCCGGCACATCCAGCGGCAAACGGAAGGGCGGAATGGATGGTTCAATTTACAAAAAAAACCATCCAAAAAATCAAACACGGGGAAATCCAAGAAAAAATAAATAAAATGCTCTTCATACAACATATAACCCCGAACACAACAATGAACAAAAGCCCGGCAGAGCTACTAATGGGGAGGAAAATAAGGTCCCCACTTGACAGGCTGCACCCCACATACAACCCGGAGAGACCCCCCAACTCCTCTAGCAAGCACCGGTCCTTTGCACCAGGCGACGCCGTCTACGCAAAGAACCTAACCGGAGACCCACTGTGGATACCAGCAACCATAACCCAACTAACAGGCCCCCGCTCATACTGGCTGCAAACAACCGACGGACGAGCCTGGAAACGCCACATCGATCAACTAAGATCGAGAACAATCACAGGAAACACAACCGACACACAACCAAACACAGACAACCCTCTTAATACAAGCCAAGAGGAAAGGGAATACCCCGGGAACCAAAACCCAATAGAAAGAAACCAGCAACACTTACCGACCAACAGCCAGTTCGAAGCTTCATCAGGAAGAAGCAGCCAGGCCAGCTCAACCAGCCCAGAAAGACTAAGCGGGAGTGGCGGAAACCACAGCTCAACCAGCCCGGGTAGACCGGGAGGGAGCTGCAACAAGAGGCCCGGCGACACCTTCCATGCGGTTCCATTGACGAGGCCGAGAGCAACAGAGAACCCGACCAAACCGGCCGGGAGCCAAACAACAACTGACCTGCGCAGGTCCAGTAGGCAAGTACGGAGCCCTGCCTACTTACGGGACTACGTCACGTGGGACCGAACCAAGAGGGGAGGGGTGTTCTGTACGGTCATTTACATTCTTGTAAATGCCGCACTGTGATTGGTCAAAGTGCGCAGGGATCCGATTGGTCAAGCGAGCCGCTCTGATTCACCCGCTGAGGATCTCCCGCAATTGGTGGAAACTAATCACGGGAGATTCAAAGCGGTGCCATTGGCCGCGGCCGCCGCAGCTGGGAAATAAAAAGCCACAGTTTTTCCCCCAGAACCCGAGCCGTTCTTGGGACCAATAAATGAGCTGAACCAAGTCACTGAGTCCTGGTCTCCTTGCCGCGCTGGACATAACATTTGTAATATCAGTATATAGCATGAAGGGGAAAAAAATCCTTAGGAGCCTCACTGAACCAAATAAGCTAATCTGGACATTTTGCATTGAAAATATCCAGGGCATCTACTTGAAAGATAGTTTGCCTTCTGATCAAAGAATGGGTCGTAGGGAGTGCCCCAAAGTATAGAACCTTTGAAATGTTTTGAAAAAGATATATTTGGATTCTATTTATAAATTATTTTTTTAACTGATTTGTTTGCCCCAATAACGCCAACACACACAGTGCTTTTTGGGGAGTGGGGGAGGGGTATTCTTAAATGTGTGCATCCTTGAAAAATCCCTTTAATTTTACAACCCCATAAAATTAAGACAATATTATGTTGAACTACGTACATTAATTAAAGAGAGATTTGCATCTACCATTTTTTTTTTCTCATCCACTGAAAAGCATAGAGGAAATTTTTAAACAGTTTATTCTTAGTTACTGCTGAATTCCTTTGGCAACTTTCTCATTAAGTAATCAGGCTGTAATCCCTGGAGGTATTTGGAAGCTCTCTTACTTCTGTCATTCACATTTGCTTCTTGACCCTAGTTGGTCAGTGCCCTTGAACGATTTCAACAGGCCTATCACTTTCTCCTTCCATTTCTCAGCCCAATCTGCTTGAGAAAGACTGTAAAACCTACAAAATAGATCCTTCTGATTGTTCATTTTTGAATATGGATTTTGGGGTAGTCACTTGAAGAAAACAACATCCCATTTGTTGAGAGGCTATTCAGATTTCCTGTAGCAAAAATATAATCTCTCTCTCTCTCTCTCTCTCTCTATCTATCTATCTATCTCTTATCTATCTATCTATCTATCTATCTATCTATCTATCTATCTATCTATCTATCTATCTATCTAAGATCAGCTAAGCACTACTGCCTCCCTGGCACCATCCTGGTTGGACACCAGCTTCCAAAATTCCCAGCCTTCATGCTTTGTTTTTGTTGTTGTTTTGCTGTCTTGGAATTCTGGGTATTGTCATCCACCGTATCTATGAGTAACTAAATTGGGCAAGCTGCGATAAAGCCACTACAAGAACATGTGATTATTCTAAGAACGATCTTTACAAACCCAGCGGGAATACACAGACTGCAATTTATCTAGTTCAAGTTATCAAATGGATTGTTCTGGACTCTTGTCTTCAACTTCACATCATTACATTTGGCTTCTTTTTATTTATTTATTTATTTATTTTTATGCCAACACAAGTCAATTGTTCCCTTTTACCAGCCGAAAAGGTCAAAAGACAGACGGTTCCTTTCTAATTACTCTAAATAATTTTTTTAAAGTCCAACTCAAAAGAGGGGAAATAATTATTTGCCAGCTGTCAAGCTCAAAGAAAAAGGGCAACTCTGTTTTCCTTTTTCCAGCTGCAGATGGGTGGATCACTGTGGTAATGATTAAGAGCAGCATGAGTTAAACATGAGCTTGATAACAAAGGTTTTCTTTGCACTGCTTAAAAAAAGGACAGTATAAGGGCTCCAGTTCCGATCTCACTCTTACAGTTGTGCATACGGGAAGCCAGTAAAGAATTAACTCTGAATAATAATTCTACTCCAGTCCTGCAATACATTATATACATTTGTACAGAGTAAGTATACTTGTAATGATTGGAATGGATGCTGAAATTTTTAACTTTAGAGTGAAGAACAGAAGAAATGAAATATAGCACTTTTGGCAGCCTATTCAGTATGCTGAGGAGCATCACTGAGAAACAGAAACTGAACAATCAGGTTTCCCCCACAATTGAATAGCTGGTTCAGAAGGATTTGGGGAGCCACAGGGTCAGGCCTACACATTTACGTCTAGAGAGTCACGAGCAGCAGAACCCTATTGGGCTTTCATTTTGTTGGAAAGGTGCCCATGGGGGACATAATGGATGTAATTCTATCATATTTGTTGGCACCTCCAGGAATTTCAACTTCTTTCTGCGCTAAATAGAAATGAGGATCATTTTTTCCAGATTTCCAGCATTTCCCCACCAGTTTTGATCTCCATGCTGTAAAATGATGTTGAGACTCTAGGAAGAGGGAAGAGAAGAGCAACGAAGATAATGAGGGGACTGTGGGCTAAAACTTATGAAGATTGTTTGCAGGAATTACATTTGTCTAGTTTTATTAAAAGGACTGGGGTGCCATGGTCCAATACCTAAGGGGCTTCCACAAACAAGAAGTGGGTCAACCTATTCTCCAAAGTACCTGAAGGCTGGACAAGAAACAACAGATGAAAAATAATCAAGGAGAAGACCAATCAAGAAATAAGGAGAAATTTTCCAACAGTTAAAACAAGTAATCAGTGAAACGGTTTGCCTTAGAAGTTGTAGGTGCATCTTCTCAGATATAAATACTGTATGTATGTTGAGGTTTTGTAACCATGATAGATGGTTGTTTCCCTGTGCCTTTTTTGTTTTTGTTTTACTTGCCTCCATTCCTTCTTTCAAGGCTCTTTGTTGCATGTGGGAACAAAGACTCGAGACCTAGTTGATCTTTTATTCTCTTTATTCTCTCCAGAACCTGAATGCCAGCGAAACCACAGCAGCCTTTTTTTTAAATAGCGGGCTGCTCGCGGCTCGTGGCCAATGACGGCTCTTTAAATTTCCCGCTGTCCGGACTGAGCTATCCAAGGTGAGTATGCAAATATATAACACTCTTTGCTGAAGGGTCTGGCCCTTCTGGGGCTGGGAAGACTCCCAGCCGTGCTTGCAGAAGCAGCTGGGGGATGCCGGACCCCCCCCATCACTGAGGCGACCCTATCCAGGAAAGGCCGGCTCCCTTGGCTCTTCTCAGGTGTTGTCAACCAGTTCTCACAGGCCCCTTCCCATCCCTGGAGTTTATTCCATGCGTGCACCAGAATTATGACGCTGAAAGCTGATTTTATTTTATTGCTTTCAGCCCGAAAAGATTTTTCAACTGAAAAAAAGTAAAATATTTTTCAACCTGTAAAAGAAAAGAAAAAAATTGTGCTTCATCTCACTGGAGGTTTTTGGGAACAGATTGGACAATCACTGGTCTGAAATAGTATAAGGTCCACTGCTTGGGGGAGCAGGTGGTTAGATTAGAAGCCCTCCAAGGTCCCTTCCAACTCTATTATTCTGTTAACAAATATGACATAAAGCTTTGTGGATCTGATGTAGTGTCATGACATAGCCCTTAAATCCACTAGACTGTTGGTGCTTTTTTTTTTAATGTTTAACCTTTTTACTGGGTTATAAAATAAAATAAGATACCAAATATGAAAATAAATGGGAAAAAAGTGGGGAAGAAGAGGAGAAAGAGAAGCAAGGAAATATAAGAAGAAGAAAAAGAAAAAAAAACTTCCGACTCTCTCTGTTGCAGTCAAATAACATTTGATTTAACATCCAATCACAGCTTTTTGTTGTTGTTTTTTCATAATAATATGATCAAGCCATTTCTATAAAGATCTATCCATCTCATCGGTAAAACCCCAAATCAACGTTTCGTTCTTTTCCACTTCAAGCGCAAAGTTCAGAAGCCGTTTTCTAGATTGTTGGTACTTTGGAGTCAGCATTGATTCCAGAGGACTCTCTGCAGGCTTTTTTTTTGGCAAGGTTGTTCTGTCACCAGTAAAGAGACTCGCAGACCAGAGTTGATTTCAGCTCTTTAATAATAGACAGTAACTTCAACTGCAGTCGAACCGCAGCAGCCCTTTTTATAGCGGCTGCTCCACGGCTCACAACCAATGACATTTAGTTAAACTTCCCGCCACTATAGGCAGCCAATCAGATACTAACGTTACTACCCAATCGTATCGTTGCTTCTGCTAACGAATAGGAACATCACCCAAGAAGTCTCTATTTAAATACACTACAAAGGTTTATTTAGATGTGGTTTGCCATTGTTTCCTTCCTAGGGTTGAGAGAAAGTGATTGGCCAAGATCCCCCTGTCAACTTTGTACCTAAGGCGGGATTCGACTTCCTGGTTCTAGCCTAACACACACAGAGACACTTTTTTATGACTGTTTGGTGGCTGTACCTGAAAACAGTGTTTATTTCAAGAGAGACAAATAAGCTTAAAATAAATCCCCATATTGTTTTTATTTAATTCTAAATATATTTTATTGTTATAACAAAAAATGAAGTATTGTCTGGCTTATAAGACATGGAGGATTAATAATCATTGTAGCTTTAATAAAAAATGCAAGGTTGAAAGATTAAATGATTAAATGAGTTGGCTGGACCATAGAATTGTGGGAACAGGCGTGATATTTTGTTCTACGATAAGATATAGATTATTACTCAAGTCTCCTCTGCCACACTTTTGTGTAACTATACCTTCTTTCTAGCATTTGGTCCCACTTCATTTCAGTAGAAAATATTCTACTTCAAGTTCTCTTAGTAAGCAACTACTTGTGGGAAAAAAGAGATAATGTGTTGTTCATGATTGTTGTTCAACTTTGCTGCAACCTGTCTTGCTGGCAAAACAAATGGTTCTGCCTTTTGGATGATGTATTTCATGGCAATGCAATGATGAAGCGTCCCAGGAACTGAGACATAACTGATACAAAGTTATTCCATTTCCTCTCCGGCATTTCTCGCGGTATTTCTCGCGGTATTTCTATAGATGATTCAGGGATGAGCACAACCCAGCAGTATTATTGCTTCTTAAAAAAATTTCAGTTTGTTCATCTCATAGCTGTATGAAAATAATAGTGTCTTTTGCACCAGTTTAGTCCTGCTGCAGAATAGGAAAAAAATGGTGGAAATATAAATCTAATTAAGTCTCAGAATTCTGTTTAGTTTTACTGCATTACTCAGGTTAATTCATGTGAATATTAACAATGATGTCTCTTATCATACGTATTGGTTTAAAGGAGTAATTGTTCTGTTGTTGCATGTATGGTAGAAAAGCAACATACAAATTAATCCACTATATCAAAGGATTCTAGGTGAAATCAATTGCAAAGAGATAAAAGATAGAGCTTGAAGCAATATATGAACATGATAAATGTGTCATTTTAGAATTTAGAATGAGAAGTTCAAATGGTTTTCACTTCTGTTTCAAATAGACTTTATATAATATGCTATAAACAATTACAATCAAATTAGTTTTATATTGATGTCAATGGATATCTTCCCCTTTTTTTATAGTTAATTAGCTTGTGGTCTCTATGATCATTGCTTATCTTTTTTTCCCTTGCTAGTGCAATAATTTTTGTAAAGTTCTGCGCATGGGTGCAAGGAACGGAGACAAGGCAGTTAACAGTGAACTTCAACTCTTTATTAATCATTCTGAACAGAGCAAAAACCTAAGGCAGCAGCAGCCCTTTTATAGGGTAGGCTGCTGACCTATTAGCCAATGAGAAACATGGAAGTGTTAAACCCTTGAACCAATGAGAATGGCTCATTAACAGCCAATCAGATTCCCCAGAACAGACCAATCCGATACCGCTATTATCGGCCAATCAGAAGTGCAGGATTAGAACCCTGCTTTTCTTAAGGTTCGTTAAAACTTTATTTAACCGCCTTTATTAGTTCATAACACCTCTTCCCCCCGGGTTCTGTTTGAGGGGTGCGGTGACGTAATCCCTAAGATATGTAGGTTGTTTTAACTGTCTATTAGATTTGCGCTGCCCCACCGGTTCCTGTCTGTAGTCCGGTTTCAGCAGGACGTTTTTGGGAATATCTGGTACAGGCGGTTCCGTATCCTCACTGGACGACTCGGTGCCGCTAATTCTGTCGTTGTTGTCCTCCGATCTTTGCGGGTTTGCCTCCATTGAGGTATTCCTCTGTGGTGAGGCCAATCCCCTCCCTGATTCTTCTTCATGTATTGCGCCCGATTGCTGACTTCCTTCGCTTCTGCTTTCCACTATCTTGAAATCGGTTTCTTCGACATCCCCTCCCCCCTTAGTTTGGGAGTCACAGGAGTCGCAGAAACTGGATTGTAGCCTAGAGCAAAGCTGATCTACATGGCGTTTCCATATTTTCCATCCCAGGTTTGCACACGGTACGATCTGGGCCCGGTGGTTTGAATTACGGTTGCTTCGACCCATAATGGTTCGCATGAGAGGTTTTTAGTGAAAACTAAGTCGCCTACCTTGAATTCGTGGCATTTTCTGCTAAATCCACAGGGTTTCTCTGGCTCGTAGGATGGGTGGAGCCGGTCGAGGTGGGAACGGAGCTTGCGTCCCATCAACAGTTCAGCTGGAGTCTTATTGGTGACGCTGTGCGGAGTGATGTGTTGGAGTAGGAGTATTCTGTTAAGTTTGTCATCAATGTCCCCATAGTCCATTTTGTGGAGAGTTTTTTAAACAAATTGTACCATGCGCTCGGCCCTGCCGCTAGCCGCAGGGTGCACTGGCAAAGTTAGCACATGGCGGATACCCCAGTCCGCTAAGTATTGTTCAAACGCCAAGGCGGTAAACTGGGGTCCGTTGTCGGAGACCAGGACGTCTGGCAGCCCACGCGTTACGAATAGCCTATTCAATTTTCGGATAACGGACTCTGTTGTAATATTCTTCATTTTGTGGATCTCAAGCCAATTGGAATAGGCATCCACTGTTAGGAGGAACGTATGTCCCTTAGTAGGTCCCACAAAGTCAATGTGGATGCGGGACCACGGCCCCTGGGGGGTCTCCCACTCTGTTGGAGTTGCTCTAGGTGGGGCACTGCTGACTTCTTGGCACTTTAAACAAGTCTTTACCCAGGCTTCGATCTGCTTGTCGGTGCTTGGCCACCACTCGTAGCTTTGTGCGAGTGCTTTCAGACGCACGATGCCGGGGTGACTGTCATGCAATGTTTTCAATACTGCTCATTGCAACCGCTCTGGGATAACGACTCTATCTCCCCATAGGATGCAGCCTTTTTGCGAAAAAAGTTATGTTTGCCAGTTTCTGAAAGGGTTGAAGTCGTCAGGGGTTTGTTCTACTGGCCATCCTCGTTCGACCCAGCTAAGAATTCGCGCCAGAACAGGATCTCATTTTGTTTCAATCGCAATGTCTCTGGCTGTTAGTGGCGGTGAATGTAGCATTTCAATCTGGAGTGTCGTAAGGGTTGGAGCTGGGTTGTCGACAGTTTCCGGAAGTGGGGCACGGCTCAATGCATCTGCATGGGGAATGGCTTTCCCCGGGCGGTGTTGTAATTTATAGTTGTACGCAGCTAAGAACTCCGACCAGTGAGTCATTCTAGGTGACAATATATAGGGGGTTGGCTTGTCTCCCACTATAATACCTAGCAAAAGTTTGTGATCGGTAACAATAATAAAAAACTCATCCATATACATATTCATGAAACTGTTTCACAGCAGATACCACAGCAAGAGCCTCTTTGTCGATTTGGCTATAATTACATTCAGCCTTTGATTGGGTCCTTGAAAAATAGGCAATAGGGGCCTCACTACCATTTGGTAACACATGACTCAAAATGGCTCCTACTCCAAATGGTGACGTGTCACATGTAATTGTTAAAGGCAAAGTCTCATTATACTGCATTAAAACAGCATCTGAGGTTAGTAAGTTTTTCACTCGTCGGAATTCGTGCTCCTCGCGATGTCCCCAGACCCAGGTTGCTTTTTTGTCAAGAAGTCTATGTAGGGGCTCAGCTAAAGTCGCTTTCTGGGGCAAGAAGATGTTGTAAAAGTTAATGAGCCCAGGAAAGCTTGGAGGTCAGTCTTATTTCTGGGCCTTGGGGCGTTTTTGGTTGCTTTTAGTTTGCTATTAGTGGGGTGAATGCCTTGTTTATCGATTAGGTACCCCAGGAACTCTATTTTATCTGTACATAGTTGACATTTATTTTTTTTAATCTTAAGGCCAGAGTCTTTAAATTTCTGGAGGACCATTTTAAGATGCTTTTCTAGTACTTCTCTATTTGGGGCCGCAATTAAAATGTCATCAAAGTATGGCACGACCCCCTTGATCTCTTGCAAGAGTCTCTCCATCAGACTTTGAAAAATCCCTGGGGCTACGCTCATTCCGAATTGGAGTCGGTTGCATTTAAAGGCACCTCGGTGTGTAACGATCGTCTGTGCCTCTGCTGTTTTTTTATCTACAGGCAGTTGTTGGTACGCCTGTGCTAAATCCAATTTACCGAAGACTTTTCCACCCCCCAGGGAATGGAGAAGGTGTTGTACCACCGGCACCGGGTAAGCGTTCTGTTGAAGGGCGCAATTAAGGGTGCCCCGGTAGTCCCCACAAATCCTTAACGATCCATCCGGTTTGATGGGTGTTATGATTGGGGTTTCCCAACAAACGTGGTCAGTTGGTTCTAAAACACCCTGGGCTATTAATTTATCGAGCTGCTCGTCAATCTTTGATTTAAGGGCAAAAGGTACCCGACGAGGCTTAAGGCAGATGGGGGCTACTTCAGGGTTAAGGTTAAATGATATCGGGATCCCTTTGTACTTGCCTAGTTTGTCTACAAAGACGTCCTGGAATTCCTGGATGAGGGCCTCCTCCCAGTCGTCGCTTCTGGTTTGGTGAATGCCGGCTACCTCTATCCCGAGTGGGGCAAACCATTGAAGGCCTAACAAGCGAGGCCGGTCACGGTTGACGATGGTCAGTAGTAATGACACAGTACAATTTTTGAATGATATTTGGACTTGGCTGGATCCAATGACCGGAATTCGGTTCTCCTGATAATCTTTGAGTATGATTCTTTGGGCTCTGAGGTCTTGATGCCAGACGGCAGGGATTAATTGTTTAAGGGTCTTCCAGGAAACCATCGAGAGGGACAATCCTGAATCGACTTCCATCACGCAAGGCTGGTTTTCGATGGCGACCTTCACTCGGATCTTCTTTGCATCTAGCGATGAGGTGTGACCGATTGTAATGGTTTGGTGTGCCTCTTCTCGTCTCGTTGAAATGGCCAGTGTTTTATTTCTGTAGGAGTGGTTGTTCCATTGGTGGTTCAAATGTTCCTGACTCACAGGACGATTCCCTGTGGTCTGGCGGTAGTTGTTTCCCATCTGAAGTGGGATGGTTCCTTGCTTGCTTCTACAGACCTTCCCGATGTGGCCTCTTTTCCCACAGAAATGGCAGAGCGCGTCGAGGAATTTGCAGTCTGATTGCGGGTGGTTTGCCCCACAACCCACGCATTGGTGCGGTAGTCTTTGATTCCGCTGGTGGCGTTGGTCACATTCAGACCGGAGCCGGTTGACCTCCTCCTCATCACTTTCTGATGGCGATTCGAGGTCCTCGTGGTGGGTCGCTGTTGTGTGCCTCTCTTAGCAAGGTGAGGTATCGCTGACAAGTTGACGGAGCGGGGCATTGGTGCGGCGCATTCGGGCGGCCGACTTCCTGGTTGCTTCTGCTGCAGTAGTGTCCTTGATGACATCAGCAAGGTTGATGTCCCCTTTGGCCATGATCTTGCTCTGTATTGTCTGGTCATCTAATCCCAGAACTATTCAGTCTCTCAGAGCTTCTTCGAGGTCTGCGAACCCACAGAGGCCTCCCAGGTTCCGGAGATCTGCGATTAAATCTGCAACACTCTCTCCTTTCCTCTGGTCCCTCTGGTAAAATTCATGTCTTTGGACAAGCGTTGGTACGGCGGGTGCATAGCGGGCCCGTAGAAGTGGCGCGAGGACGTCCCAGTCCATGGATTTCACCTCAGCCGGTTTCGCTAGTGCCTTGGCCATCTTAAAAATGGCAGGCCCGCAATGGGTCAGGAACACTGCTCGCTTTTTCCCCGTAGTGGCATCCTTCAAGTTGTTGGTCTCCAGAAACATCGGTCTATGTACGAGTCCCAGTCTTCTTGTGCCGGGTCAAATGGAGCGGGTGGTATGGCGCCGCCGGACATGGTTTCTGTTGTCGATGTGCCTTCAGCCACGTGCTCTGTTTGGTGCTCTGTAGTGTTCGGTCAGCTCTGATGTCTCCGCATCCCATCTTCGTCGCCAGTGTTAAGTTCTACGCATGGGTGCAAGGAATGGAGACAAGGCAGTGAGCAGTGAACTTCAACTCTTTATTAATCATTCTGAACAGAGCAAAAACCTAGGGCAGCAGCAGCCCTTTTATAGGGTAGGCTGCTGACCTATTAGCCAATGAGAAACATGGAAGTGTTAAACCCTTGAACCAATGAGAGTGGCTTGTTAACAGCCAATCAGATTCCCCAGAACGGACCAATCCGATATCGCTATTATTGGCCAATCAGAAGTGCAGGATTAGAACCCTGCTTTTCTTAAGGTTTGTTAAAACTTTATTAGTCTTTATTAGTTCATAACAATTTTCTGTTTCACTATTTTTTAAAAAAGGATAAACATACTTACTCCAACCTTTATAGCCTTTAGATATATGGACTTCACTTCCTCATTCAAGCAACTACCTGAAGAATTCTGACAATGACTATAGATCTCAAGGGTGATAAAGTTCAAAAAAGCTAAGAGTTTGAAAAGCTCTGTGATTGTTTTTTGTCAGCCAAAGTGCTATGAGGTAGAAAACATTATTCCCTATCACATTTTATCTCAGCCATCCATTATGTCCATGCCAACTATAACAGATCAAATGGAAATGATTTTGAAACTACATCTGGCTGAAAATCTAGCTTCTTTGAAACTGATTAAGGAACTCTCAATTCCAATAGTATTAGAACAGAAGAAAATAAACTTACTCAATGTTGACGCTCATCAGTCAGACTTTATTTTTCTACATATTTGGTGCGATTTTTCAGGTACTGGACTTAAATACAAGTGTTCTTGAATATGGCACTTCCACTGAATGATTTTCTAATTTTGGAAGAGCAAAATGAACTGCACGGTCGGGGAAATAAGGGACAATTGGTAGGTACCCAAAAGCAGGCAAAGCAGGCAGACAGATTGAGTTGCTCACAGAATTGCAAATTCACTTAGAGATCTATCTATCTGCAATCTGCCACCTGAGTCTGTCACATAAAATTTGCTTGCAAGCAAACTCACAAAATTAACTCACAGCCATGTATGTAAATATTGAATTTTTCATTTAAAAAAGCATCTTTTACCCAAAAGCAGGCAAAGCAGGCAGTTGAGTTGCTCACAGAATTACAAATTCACTTAGAGATCTATCTATCTGCAATCTGCCACCTGAGTCTATCACATAAAATTTGCTTGCAAGCAAACTCACAAAATTAACTCACAGATGGTTTAAAAAATCATCTTTTACCCAAAAGCAGGCAAAGCAGGCAGGCAGATTGAGTTGCTCACAGAATCATTCAGAGATCTATCTATCTGCCATTGGCTAGCTCAGTCTGTCACATAAAATTTGCTTGCCATGAGTCTGCACTGAATAATAGAACCTTCAGTCCTAAGGGAGGTTCAGCTGTGCTTAAAAGCAGAGCCAAAGATCTAAAGACTAGCTAGAAAGCAAGAAATCCAACCATTTCCTGCTTCCTATGCGTGCTTCCTATTCCTTCATGAGCTCTGGTATCAGATGACTGCAGTTCAAATGAAGGTGACGAATTATTGCATCTGGTGTAGGGATTTCAGATTTATGGTCAGGGATCTGGTTGCATTCAATAAGAGTTGGTAAAGTCAGGCATGTTTTTCCATCTACCGACTTGGTAACCAGATGCTTTTTTCCTCGTTGTCTCCACAATTTCTCCATAAGTTTTTTAGAAATAGGGAGTTCTGGGGCCTTTAGTTGCAAAGATATCAAAGAAGATTCAGCTGGTTAAAGACCTGTTACTTTGGTCATCTGGAATAGCATAAAACTTAACGGCTTTGTCACTTTAACCTGCTGGGTAGAGTCCGACTATGCAGATTTTGGAACAGGACCTGCTGCCTACAATCTCTTTGCAGACTTTCATGCATTTTGAACTGATTTTTGTTGTGGTTGTAGCAGTTCTTTCTGTTCTTTCTCCCTGCCGTGCTCATTGGCACTGTAATTGCACTGTAAAGTCCACGGAGCTGGCCCTGGGTATAAAGCTGTGTTGTGTTCTGTGCTGTCACATTCCGTGCATTTTACACTGACCTTACAGTCCTTGGCACAGTGAGGGGGCTGATGAGCACACTTATAGCAAATGTTTTTGTTCAGGAAAGCCTTGCAGTCCTCAATGGATTTCTCTCTTCAGGCTCTTCATTTTAGAAGAAGATTTGGCTTCTGGTGAAGATCTCTGATCTCAGTTTCTGTGTGAGAAGAGCTAGAAGACCTATGAGAGGAATCTGGAAGAGTCACATTAGTTTTGTGGACTGCTACTGGAGGCTCGCAAGGATTATGTCCTGAAGGAACAGCACATGACAATGTGAAGTCAAAGCTAGAATCATTTTTTTGTTTTAGCTTGTTGACACACAAAGTCCACAAAACCAGAGAATGGGGGGAAATGGAGCATGGGTGCGAATGATGGAGACGAGCCAGTAGAAACAGTGAACTTCAAACTCTTTATTTACATCAGCTCAGCTCAGCTCAAAGGCTGCTCAAGCCTTACTTATATAGGCAACTCATTAACTACTTAACCAATAGCGAACCTGGAGCGCTAGCTCCATTAACCAATGGGAATGGCCTGTTAACGGCCAATTGGATGCTCCTGAATGGGCCAATCCGATCGTGCCATTAACAGCCAATCAGAAGTGCAGGGCCAGAATCCTGCACTAGACTTCAAGCTCAATGATAACTTTATTGGTATTATGCATTCACAACATGGATCATTGTACATTTTTTTGTATTTGGAGCCCTGTGTAAGCCACTGCTCTTGTAAGTTATAGGGTAGCTTTCGTACAATGGGATTGACACTTCTGGCTGTGTCATGGAATGCAGGTGGTATATTCAGCAGGTTCTGACCAGTTCTAGAGAACCAGTAGCAGAAATTTTGAGTAGTTTGGAATATCACCTCTGACTGGCCCTGCCCCATCTATTCTCTGCCTCCTGAGTCCCAGCTGATTGGCTGGGTCTTTTTTCGTTGCCCTGCACAGGAGAACGGAGCTGGAAATCAGGTTAGTGGGGTGGGGATAGAATGGAGATTTTGCAGTATCCTTCTCCTGGAATAGGATAGGAAAGGAGATTTAACAGAATCCTTCCTGCCCATCAAGCCACACCCACAGAACGGGTAGTAAAAAAAATTTAAATCCCACCATTGCTCTGTCAAGTATTTTAGGAAAGCTGTCAAGACTTTTGAACAGTGCCTTTTCCACTGCTTCATAGCATCAGCTTTGTCTCAGATTATTTTAAAGCTTCAGGCTGCTTTGTGATGATGATTGTCTTGATTCATTTTGCCTGCTCAGCAAATTCAATTCCGAGTCATGTCATTGTTAAGTCTATCTCTTCATTTCATTAGTTGTCCTTGGGTGCTACAAATTTCATGGGGTATTGCTAAATCTTAGAATAAAACTTGTTAACTTTTTGGGAAAAGTTAAACTGTGTTTCCCACTAACCTGTTAAGGATTTTAGTTGAAAATAGTACACAAAGTTTTACAACCTTTTCCCTTTAGAGTATCAAAGGGATGTAGCCTGACTAGGGTCAACCAATGTTAAGCATCAAACAGTGTTTGTCTATGCTTCTATGAATCCAGGCAAGGTCTGTCAAGTTTCCATTCTGCAGCCATAGCTGCACTTTCCTGAATACCAGCCAGGAAAAAAAATGTGTATATTTGGCACTATAATTGTGGGAAGCCTAGTTTTTAAGACCAGCCCAACTACTGTAGCACAGGGGTGTTTCTTTTTTTTAATGAAGGGCAGAGGATCCAAGTAACTTCCTTTGTTTCACTCTGAAAGGAACATAAAATGGAACCCAGAGATATTAATCAGCCTCCATTGTATAAGCTCTGGGCTTTCCATGAGTGTTCTGCATTTCTTGGCATGTTGACTTTTATTATTTTGCAGATGGAAAATCAATTAAAACAAATTCCATTTTATTAGGGTGGTAATACTTCAGTGTTCAGGCATTCTGCTGGCCTTTAGCCACATGAAGCTGTTGAGAGCTCTGTTTTCATTCCCTTTAGTAAGGCCTGACAAATTGAGATAAAGTCACTATTTAAATGTTCCCTTGTTAAGTGAAAACAAAACTGTTTCCTTGTTGCATTAATCTGATAAAGTCAATTTCCATGTTTATTTGTTTGCTTGCTTTTAATTTTAGTATTTTGTATGTTGCTCCTATCACATCCTATACAAGTGATTCTTAGGAGAGATGGAAGAGACAAGGAGAAAAGATCTGGAGACCTCGGAAACATCTTATGCCAGAATTATTGCCAAGTCCATATTGCTCCCTAGTCTCATAACTTCCCCATAAATTTGGGGGGAGGAAACCATAGCATTATGGAAGAATTTGAAAACCATGACAACTATTTGATTTACCTTAAAGGAAATCCACAGCATTCCAGACATTATGAAATGTATGAATCAATGCTGTGGAAAAGGTGCCCTTCTTTTCAATCTCAAACAGCTGATGAAAGTATAAATGCCTATTTTGCTTGCTATTCTTCAAGAGGTCTTATATCTCCCACTAAAGAAAGGAACCAGAGGTTTGGCGCAGGGAGGGTATGCAGGTGTGACGAGATGGAGAAAAGGTTAGAAAAATCCTGACACAACTTCCTCCCTATTCTCTTTGGCAGTCTTCCCTTCAGCCAAGCCTGAGAAATTAAGATAAAATCACTCGCTTAGCAAAAACAAATTTTGAATCTTTTGTCACATTAATGGGATAAAACATTCTGCATGTTGGTTTGCTTGCTTTTAATTTTAGCACTCCCTGTTTGCTGCTCCTTTCACATCTTACAATGGTGATTCTTCCAAAGGGATACAAAGGAGAGTAGTATATCTGGAGAACTTAGAAAGAGAGCTTAGGACCAAAAAGTTATTGCCAAGATCACTGTGTTCTCTTCTTCAGAACTCCACCTCGAGAAACTCCTAAAAATATGGAATCTAGAGTAGGAGAACAAAGTGCTATGGAAGAGCGGCAGAATTAGGGCAACCGTTTTATTTAACCCAATAGGACACCCAAAGCATTCCAAGAATTAACCAGTACTGAGGAAGAGATGTCCTAGAGAATTAGCAGTTGAAAGTGTTGCCATTTTTCCAGGTTTAGATAGGAATACATTTGTGTTTTATTTGCTGATTTTTAGTTAACCTTATTTTGAGTTTTATACCTCACTCTAGCATAAACATTCTCTTGCCATGGCAAACAAAAATTACTTCTAGATAATTGTACCCTGTTTCTCCAACAATACGGCCTCCCCCAATAGGAAGCATGTTTTATAGGCATGAAATGAAATTAAGCCCCTCCCCCCAAATTAAGGCCTATATTAAAACATGTGAAATGGGGGGAATGGTGGGGGGGCTTGCCGTTAGGAAGGACTTTTGTGGCACACCCAGATATGGTGCTGCCTGCACTGACCCCGATATGAAGTGCCCCACCAACGCCAAGGTCAACATCCAAGCCATCGCTGCCTGCCCGCCCGAAGATGCAAGGGGGGGAGGAAATTAAGTCACCCCCAAAAAGACGACCTAGCCATTTTTTCAGGGCTCAAAAAAAAATAAGACCCGGACTTATTATATGAGAAACACGGTAGTAGAAAGAAAAAGGAAATGAAAGAATGTAAGAACCACTAGTCAGTACTGCTAAGAGATAATAAAAGGGAATGTAAATGTCTGTTTAGGCCTGGTAAAGAAGAAGGGATGAGAAGGAAACTCAAGATAGCTACACCTTAAACTCTCCCTTAATACTCTTTAGCATAACAGGAGACAATGGGAAACTCAGACAGGCTTTCACATATCTGTTATAATAGATAAAAGTTCCAGTAACACTTGCAGTGTCTGTTTCCTGACCCGACCTACCCTGAAGAGCTGACATTAACAAAATTTGAGGCTCTTTCCATCTAAAGGCTCTGAGTTTTACTTAATCCTCACTATTGAAAATTAGAGAGCAAATGATTTGTGGATTATCTGTCTCAATTGTCTTAATTATCCTGTTCTGTGACATTTTGTTTTATTCAAGTCATTGGGTCCATGCCAATTAATATTTGATCTCAATTGGTTCAAAATCATGTTTCTTATACCTCTAATTAAGAAAGCCTTTGACATTTACAGCGTTTATCTGCTGCTTGCTTGATAGATTCATACATTAAAAGCCTTTTTTTTTACTACATCAGGACATTGTCTTATTTAACAGAAACATTTTCAATACTTTTTTGCTAGAATAATTCTTATCTCTTTTCCACTGCTCCCACTTGCATACTTTCAGAAGAATGTTCTGCTCCTTAGTTTACATTCGAAAGTTTAGATATGTAGTACTCCTATATTTTTAGTGAATGTGCTATTTTCTATCTCAACAAGCTGTCAACAACCTGTTTTCTTGCAGAAAAACACTTGAGATGGATTCCTACGATGACCTATATTTCAAAAGAGCTTATTTTCAGAATAGGCAAAATTAGCTTTCAGATGTGCAATCAAAACATATATCCTAATTTCTTGACATATTATCAGTCTTGTGAGATAGTCCAAACAAGGAGCATATCCAGATGAATTTGTTCAAATTTACTGCAAGGTTATATCAACAGATTGTATTTATCCTTCCTTGGGATTCAGAATGTTGGTAATAATGATCAAGCTCAGGGGTGTCAAACTCAATTTCATTGAGGGCTGCATCGGCATTTGGGTTGCCCTCATAGTCTTACATGCAACTGCCTTTGAGGATAACCATAATGCTGATGTGGCCCTCAATGACATTGAGATTGACATCCTTATTTTCCCTATCCCTATCCCATTGAGGCCACCTAGAGGTTGATTTACATGAATAAAGTCCTGTGGCCAGGGCTAAGGCGATAGGGGCCAAACCCTCAGTGTTTCCGGGGGGGGGGAGAGACCTGACCACATTGCAGGCCAGATCTGGCCTGTGGCCCTTGAGTTTGACTTGTCTAATCTAGCTGAATTAAGTAGAAATTTGAGTCTGAAAAATCTAGTTGTTCAACATTCTATCAGTTATTTTTTTAATTGTTCTGTTGTACTTATTTATATTGCTTTTAGATTTCTTACTAGTTTTGGAAGCTCCTTGGGATGGGACAGAGGTGGTATTCAGCAGGTTCTGACCAGTTCTGGAGAACCGGTAGGAGAAATTTTGAGTAGTTTGGAGAACCAGCAAATATCACCTCTGACTGGAGATTTTACAATATCCTTCCCGTGCCACGCCCACCAAGCCACTCCCCCAGAACTGGTAGTGAAAAAATTGAATCCCACCACTGGGATGGGGTATATGATGCCAAACTGCACTGAACAAAACATTTTCAAAAGTTTTGCTTCTAGAAAAACTTGGTGATTATGATAGACTCCTTCAAACTAAATATAATTTCAATATAAATATAATTTCAGAATGACTGTATTACATAGGAATCCTGAGAAATCTGAAAATAACCTTTAATTCCTCTAATGTATTTAATTGCATAATATTTCCAATAGGCTGTATAAATTCGTTTGGTGGACAAAGGATAATGGGAAGTTCAGCCAGGGGAGTAGAATTTATTTTGTGCATTTCATGTGCAAAATGTTAGAACTGGCTTTTCCACTTTTGTACCCACATGGCCACGCAAGCCACCAGCACATGCCAAAACCCAAAACCGGAGAAGTCTGAGCAGCCACCCACAGCTCCGAAGGAGCAAGTGAGGGAAGCACTATAGAAGGCAGACAAAATGAGTTACAACAGGGGAGTGGGATACAAGAGTGTCAAGAAAGTGATAAGGTGACAGAGTCAGCAGAAGAATTAGCAAGAGAACTTCTAAATTGGTTTTGATGAAGTATTAATAAATTTGGATTTATGTGTGTGTGTGTGTATGTTATAGACACACACACGTCTTTGTATAAATATTAATGTATGTATGTGTATGAGTGTAGTGGGTATAACACATACTTACTCAACTGTTTATTCTCAACATCAAGCACATTCACTGTTGCTAGAGTCCCAAAATTCTTTCTCTGAGTCACATTATGACTAATGAGACTTTCCTAATATAAACAACTGGTCAAAGAATGCACCCAAAGAATGATGGGAAGGTCTCTGTGTTCTTAGGCTGTTCTAAATGTTCTTTTTATTTTATACTTTAACTTTGATTCATTTTCTTGCTCCCTAGACTGCTTCTCTTCAACTTCCTCTCCCAGAAATTTACTAAGATGTGGGGAAATCCCCATTAGAAAACACTGGCCTACAAATTTTGGGAAATTATCTACTTCAAGATGAAATTTCTTAATTTTTAATTATTATTTTAATTAAATGAATATTTTAATTAAATGAATTAGAAAACAGGTGATAAAGGTGCTGGTTGAGTAAACTTTTCAAGATATTTTACAATAAACATTTATACACGGGCGAGTACATTTGCCTTCAAGGGAGGGAGGTGTCTAATTATCAAGATGCCTCATAACTTCTCGACAAAGTACAGAACTACAGTGAAAATGGTTCCACGTAGAAGTGTATACATTTATCTTCACTTTGAGAGCAGCAAGGCAAATGGCTATGAAAAACATGTGGAAAATTTGCTTAGGTCTTATAAAGCATGGTGCAAAAATGTCACTGAAAATTAACTTCTTACACTTGCATTTAGACTACTTCTTTTTTAAAACTATAGAGCAGTAAGTAATAAGCATGGGCTTTATTCCACCAGGATATCGCAGGCATGGAGAAAAAAATACCAAAGGAAATGGAGTCTGTCCGTGCTTGCCAATTACTGCTGGAATCTCCCCAGGGATGATCCTACTGCAGTTCACAAGAGAAAAGCCAAAAAGCGCAGTTTAGATACCAAATAAATAAGAAATCTGATCTAATCTTATGTTAGAACTTTTCAGTTTTTCATGCAAAAAGCATGAAAATGTTACATGAAAAACCAATAAATGAATGGAAAGTTATGTTACTGATATCAATAAAAAGATAACTTTGTAATGATTGGTGTGGCACCATTCTCATTGCTTTATCACATTTTGCAGAAAAGGTATGGAGCATAATTGCACACACCCCTCATAATTTTGAATTTATTTTGATGCAGTTTTGACCTGAAGCTCTATCGTGGAATTTGGAGCCAATTACTACTCAGGAACTTAATTTTCCTTTATGAATGACCCAACATTGGTAAAAGTAAGCTACTTTCATTTCCAAGGCTTTCTTCTTGTTAGACCAGTAAAATCCGTGTAGGCTCTTATTATCATTAAATACTGGCATAAAAATTATTCATTTATTAATATATTTTTTATCTTGCCTTTATTATTTTTACAAATAACTCCATGCAGTGAATTCTCAATTTAAAAAATGGAGAAACCCTGATGTCACTTGGGAATTGAAGCAACAGCTATCAAGCTATTATTTTCCAAAAATGATCTAAAATAAGACTTGGCATAAATCTCTTCCCAGATGTTGTATATTTACCAATCAAACTCTATCCTCGTTTCCCTAGTCAACTAAGGTTGTTGGTTTTTTTTTAAGGACTACATTTGCCTTATATGGGTTAAAATTTGCAATACATTTATTTCCAAGTATATCTGCTTTGTTCACTTACATTTATTAGATCCATATTTTACCAATGTCTTCTACTCCCTTAATTAGTAAAAAATGGTAAATGGTGAGATCAAGAGAAGTTACCCTTTTCGTTTAAGAAATGAACAGTTACAAAGGGCATATTTTACTTTAATGTGCTTACAAGATTAATATTCCACTAGTCTCATTTACATATAATACTAAGCCATATTATGGTATGAAATAAAGTTATCCTTTAAGTTAAACTCACCTCCTAGATTGGTCCATGTGGTTTTCTTGGCAATTGCATAAAATGGTTTCTAATTGTCTTCTTCCAGGACAATGATAATTAAATTAATCATTTCATGATCTAACTTATTGTTCAGGGACGTCATTTAAATCTTACTTCCAAAATACTAACCAGTTAAAACTTTGTATAGCTTTTTGAGATCATTAACTATATGTTGCAACTTTACACCTTAGCTGCAAGTTAAAACAATATTGGTTGTGGTAGTGGATGAGTTGGCTAAAACTAGTCTGTATGTGTTCTGTTAATCAACTACCAATGGCTTAGTGGTTTTTTAAATCTGCAATGCAGATTAAAACTCTTGTTTTTTTGAGGTATTAAACAAATTGTAACTTTTAGTCAGAGGGGGTATTCAACAGGTTCTGATCAGTTCTGGAGCACCAGTAGTGGAAATTTTGAGTAGTTCGGAGAACCGGCAAATACCACCTCTGACTAGAGATTTGACAGTATCCTTCCCTTGCCACGCCCACCAAGCCACTCCCACAGAACCGGTTGTAAAAAAAATTGAATCCCACCACTGCTTTTAGTGATATTTAAATATAATTTTCATAACCAATTTTCGACCTGCAATAATTCATGCATATATCAAATAGGATTTTTAATACTTCACTGTCTGCTTTATTCAATATGTTCAATGTATAGACTAATACTAGCCGTGCGTGTATTCAGCATGTCACTATTAGATCTGATAGAAACAATATACACAGATGCACTTTTTGTGGGATGAATAACAGATTTGTTTTACAGCATGTAGAATATATATACGCATACATGTACACATACACATATATATATTCTTAAGTTTTCGTGGGTATCTATATGTATGGTATTCAGCTTTGTTCGGGTATTTTCCCACATCATTATAGTTGTGCTTTTAAAGTTGCAGCAACGTTTCGGCAGAATCTCACTTGCCATCATCAGGCTTCTGTATTGTGTTCGTCTGTGGGTCAGACTTTCACAGCCATTTCTGTTTTAAATTTGGTGCAAGTCTACTGCTATGTTAGAATGGTTTTTTCTTCATCCTGATTGGTTGGGAGACTTGGTCTGTGTTTATTGGTCTTGGACTTTGCTGTGTTCTGCTTGATTGGTGTTTCTAATATCTTCTGTCTGTTTTGTAGCATTTTTTTGTTTTGATTGGCTAGCAACATTGTGTTTCCTGTATTGGAGGCTTTTAGTGTGGCTTGGCTCCAAGTAAATGGACGGCTATCATTTATTAGGAAGCTAGATTTCATCTGGGTGCCTGGTTGGGGTGTGTTTGAGCTGGAGGTATGGCGGGGGGTCTGTTTGTGCCCCGGTGTTTGCTTGGCTTGTGATGTGGAGATTTTTTTGTTTGTGAGTGAAGGCTTCCAGATGATTGACAGTCTGGTGGAGTCATCTCTTCTATTCATGCTTTCATGTCTTTTTTCAATCTCTATGGCTTCTCTGATAATTCTGTAGCTGGGATTTTCTATAGTGGCTCGGGTTTTGGTGCCATTGAAGTCGATGCTATGACCTGTGGCTTTCATTTGTTGGACTAGTGAGGAAGTGTGTTCCAGCTTTTTTTTACTGCATTTTTATGTTCATCCAGGTGGGCACTTATTCTTCTATTGGTCTGTCCAATGTATGTGGCAGGGCATGATGGGCAGGGGACTTCATATATGCCTTGGTTTTCCAGATCAATTTTATCTTTGGGGTTTCTTAGGATTCAAGCAAACATTTGAAAGGTTTATTAAAGAGCTCAAAATATCAGGACATTAGAATAATAGACTTGGAAAAGACCTTGGAAATCTTTTGCTCCAACCCCCTGCTTGAACATCCTGGACAAATGCTGTCCAATTTCTTCTTTAAAATATCCAAGTGGAGCACCCACAATGTTTGGAGGCAAGCCATTCCACTGATGCAGAGGTCTTCAAACTTGCCAAATTAAAGACTTGTAGGCTTCAATTTCCAGAATTCTAAGAGTTGAAGTCCACAAGTCTTAAAGTTGCCAAGTTTGGGGACCCCTGCACTGATGAATTATTCTTACTGTCAGGAAATTTCTCCTTAATTCTAGGTTGGCTCTCTCTTTGATAATCTTCCATCAGTTATTTCTTGTCTTATCCTCAAGTGCTTTGGAGAATAGGTTAACCCCTTCTTTTCTATAACAGCCTGTCAAATACTGAAAGATTGCTATCATGCCACCCCTAGTTCTTTCCAAACTACAGCCCACATGTTGTACATCTCCAGAAGGTTCCTTCTGGCCCACCAGCTAATACTCTGTGCTCTGATCCTTTCCAAACAGCACACAGAAAGAAAGCAGGCTTGTATTCACCACTGTTTGGAAAGGAAGGTAGGATTCCCTGATTTCTCCAATGGGAGGGTCCAAGCCATCTGGAGAGTTGCTGGACAAGGAAGCATCTTCCCCTTTAAAATGTCTGCTGCTTTGGCCCAGGTGGAGGATTGTTTCCTTGTTGTGAACCAAATCACATTGAACAAAATAAAACATTCATTCAATTATTATTATTTTACTCATTTATAAATTTCTTTTTTTTTCCTGACCTTTGAATGTTTACAAAATGTCCAATGTGGTCTCAGATTGAAAAGTTTGGAGAGCCCTGCAGTAGACATTCCTAGTTCCTCCAACCTTTCATCATATGTTTAGCTTTCAGTCCCTAATCAATTTTGTTGTTCTCCTCTTGAATGTTTTTAATCTCAACATCTGTTTTGTATTCTGATGACCAGAACTGCATGTAGTATTCCAAGTGTAGCCTTATGTGAATGCAATTGAAGGTTCAATTATTATACCATTTGCACCATGTCTCCTTTAGAAGAAAATCCCATTCCTCTTGCTGAGTGAAGCACTGCCAATAATATTCTGCAGCAAACAATTCCAAATATTGAAGAGGTCCACTTAAAATCTAACTTCTTATAAATATCTGCATTAATTTTTATTTTACATGTATACACAAGTGCTGTTCTTTCACATATAGACAGTTGCATTTTTTAAAACACTCTTTGGTATTTACTTTTCTCCTTAATTAATATTGTCATCGAAGTGTATATTTTGCTAATTAGTTCACCCAGATTCACATTCTTAAATTGCCATTGACAAAAGTACCAGGCTTAAATCACAGGAAAGCAAATTCCTTTCACCAGGGAAAAAATAGGGGCCCATATCCTCCTGCTTTATGCCAACATGAAGGAATTGCTGCAATTACTTCAGTCCTCTAGTGATTTTAGTAAGTGTGCAATTTGGTTCCAGTTGTCTTGGACATGCTAGCAGCTGAACCAATGAACTGTGATTTCACAGATTTTTTCAGAGATGTTGAAATATGTGTTTTACTACTTGGTAAACTGTAAATCTCTGGAACATTTGAACAAAGGTTATCACATTGCTCAATTTCTGAAAAACGGCAGTTATGAAAACATTTGCCCAAATTGGTATTCTTTGCACATGTTGTATTTCAATTCTAATACATATGAGAAGAAACTAATGATGTAAAGCCAATTAATAATATGAAGTCAAAGATAAAAAAATCTATATTGCTGATTGTCAAGTGAAGACTGATATAAAGGAAAAAATGGTGAAAAATAATATTCAGACTGATATTATATGTGGCCCTGATTCTGATTGTTATGCATTAATATTCCATGTAATGCCAAGTTTACTTGATTATAAAACTTTCCAGATGATTCCTGCATGGAAGAAAATTGTGCCCAAGATTATGAGATTTATTTCAATTTATACTCTCCTTTCCTTTATGCTCTGAATACAAGCACACCTTCTGTGGATATTTGAAAACAGAAAAGTAGATGCAAAGAAAAAATGGTGATTTATAAGGAGGGAAGAAGAAATATCACTATCCTGGTTCACAACTGATGATACAAGACTAGCTAGGAATTACATAGAGGTTCATATGTGCAGGTGTGGACAATATCTTGAATTATTGATTGTTAAACTGCTATGCTGCCCATCTCACTAAGGTGACTCTATTAGATGAGATATATTACTCCATCGGGTCATCAAAGTAATTCAAAAAGCATTGTTTATGGTGTTACATTCTGAACAACTTTTTAGACCATACCTGAGCTAGGTATCTAATTAGTTTTGGCTTCACATTCAAGTATCATTCAATTCCACTCTGATGGTTTAATAATATGAAATACCCCATTTTCCTGCTGGGGATAAGTAATAAGCATTTTTTCATTTGTTCTGCTATACATTACTCCAACTTATTTTTAGCTTTTGAATTTTTTTTTCAGCACATTGCTTCGTCTTATTTATTTTCAGTTTCCACTTTATGTGGTACTGACTCTGCTTGGAAGAACATTTCGTTATTTAAACATAACTGTCATTGTGGGGCCAGTTTTAGCTTTGGGGGGAAAAAACCTATCATTCATTTTTCTAAAAGCCAGAGTTCCACAAATATTTCTAAACAAACATTTAATAAACATTTGGCTTACTAAAGGGAGATTTCAGGAGGGAAGGCCATGCTAAACAGAAATAACCCAGGCAAATTCACATTCCAGTGAAAGGTGTGTCTATGCATATATACTTCAAGTGTGTCATCATTTTCAAAGCCATCTTGATTGGATTGCATTTACTATTTCTTATACTGATAAGATCACCGCTGTAAGTAAATTGTTCTTTAAATAAATAATAAAGATCTTAAAAATATTCCCTTTGTGACCTTGGAACGTTATACCTCTATGGGTGTTATAACACCCACAGAAGCCTCCAAAATATGAACAACCAAAATTTCAAAATATCATCATGTTCTTCTGATATTTCAGGTTTTTTTTTTTTTTTAAAGAAAACAAATAATGAGTTTGGAAGAGTTTGGAAGAATTATGTGATCACTAAAGTCTCAAAGGTTTTGATCATTTTTATGCTAATTTTGTGTGTCAACTTCCCAATACAACATACTCCTCCCCTGCTGAATTCAACTGATGAGAGGGTGTTGGGATTCAATTTTTTTTACTACAGGTTCTGTGGGTTTGGCTTGGTGGGCATTGCAGTGAAAATCTCGATTCCCACCCCACTCCTGGGGGAAGGTTACTGCAAAATCAATTTCTTCCCCACCCCACTAACCTGCTTTCCAGCTCCATTCTCCTGTGCAGGGCAACAAAAGAAGACCCAGCTGATCAGCCAGGACTTGGGAGGCAGAGAATAGATAAGGGAAGGGCCAGTCAGAGGTGGTATTTGCCAGTTCTCCGAACTACTCAAAATTTCTACTACCAGTTCTCCAGAACTGGTCCGAACCTGCTGAATACCACCTCTGGTTTGGCACCATAGCATAATATACCAATACACTTTGACTATTCTATCAGTCATGATCCTTTTCAAATTGTATCTTCTTTTCTTCAGATGGTGAAAATAAGCAACAGGTCTTTAAACAATAATTTAGTTTTTGGGAAGAAGGCGGAGCCTCCTCGCCGACGGACGGTAGATCGTAACTCTCTGCGACTATCATTCGTGCTCTTTTGTTGGAGAGCCCCAATTATCCTGATTAGGGGCTGAAACTGCCTTGGAGGGGCAGCGGAGTAAGAGGAAGCAGCAAGCCTGTCTGTGGGAGCCGCATCTCCCCCCCCCCGGGCTTGGCTTTTTTTCCTCCCGAAGACGACTGCAGCGATGGTCTAAAATGGCCATCCCGAAGAGGATGACTCAGCTTGACTAAGATTTGTGCAGGAGGGAAGAAAGAGGTGGATAACATCTGCACCGGGACAACTGGGCAGTATAACCAAATAGAAGTAACCCCGGGATTAAGGTAATATGGAATTTTTAAGAAAAGAAAAGTGAGCTGCGAAATTACAAAGGAACAGAGAAAAAAAAAAAAGGAAAATATTTTTGACAGCTAAATGGGGCTTCGAACCGGGAAAGGAAGAAGCTGGAATTAAAGATTTAATGAAATTGGACTAAAATAATTTGGGAATAATCAATTATAAAATTAAAGCTGGACTTAATATTGCCAAAGAATAATAATAATAAAGTTTATAAATTGGAGACTGGATTGTCTTGGAATATTGAGGTTCGAAAAACCTTAAATAAAAATATAAGGGGAAAAAAGACTTCGTATAATGGAGAGTGTCACCTTTTGATAAAAATTTAGTTCAAATAAAAAGGAAAGCATTTTGTTTTTGAATGAACTGGTATAAAATTACAGAAATATTGAAACAAAGTAAGAATTTTAGAAAGTGAAAGCAGAACCAGAATAAAGGAAAAAGCAAGGAAGGAAAGATTGTTTGTGGGACTGACTGATGTTTTTGGTATGAACCCTGAACTGGAATAGCTGAGAACTTTAAAAAATTGAAAGAAGAAAAAAGGAAAGTAAAAGTGGGTTGTTGGTTTTTTGTTTGTTTTTTTGTGGACTTTGAGGATTATAAAATATAAGAATGATGATATCTCTTTGGGACTTAAAAATGGAACTTAAAAATATGAGAGAATTACTACAGGAAAGAGGCGAATCACTTTGCTCTGTGCTAGAAAAAATGGAAATGGCGATTGAAGAACAAGAAGAAAGATTCTCAGAAGAGCAGGAATTGACTCAAGGAGAAGACATTTTGAATGGACAATTAACACAAAGAACATTACAAAGAAGTGGGGAAAGAAGGAAGGTTAAAAAGTTGAATTTTAAGAAAGCAATTAAAAGAGGGAATAATTGTGAAGTTAGAAAAGGCAGGAAGATTCAACAGAAAAGGGAAAGGGAAGATATTAAGAAGGAGATAAATTGGAATGAGAAAAGTCATGGGGAAAAAAGAGGGAGGAGAAACAGTAAGACTAGTAAAACGTTGAAAGGAAATTGTTTCTTTACAATTAAAAGAAGGAATACTTGTGAAGTCAGGAAATGTAGAAAGAATGAGAAAAGACATAGGGAAGAGAGCGGGAGGAGACTCGGGTTCTCTCCCTGGACAATGCACCGGAGAAGCAGTAAGAAACAGGCATGTGACAGAAAGAACCACAGAACTAGTAAAAGGTTGAAAAGAAATTGCCTTTTCAGAGATAATGGTTGATGAATTAAAAGGGGGATTCTGCAGGGTGACAAGGGGTAATAAGAATATTTCTGCAATTAAAAATATTTAGAAAATAGGGTAATATAGATATTGATAACTCTTATTAAAGGGGGGGAAATATGCTGTGGAATCCAATTGAGAAGATGTAATGACTCATGGTTTATTGGGAATTAAGATGAGGGAATAAAGATATATTCTAATCATTAAGGTGTCACACTCAAAATAGTAAAAGAGGGGAAACTTATACTTGTTCTTTTTTCTTTTTGTGTGGGTGTGTTAAGATCTGTATCAATTTAGAACTTATTAAATGTGTGTAATTGAAAGGGAATGTGACAGACTAAAGAACCAGCTAAATTAATAAATTTAATATAGATTATTAAAAGCAAGGAGAGACATTGGTAACTTCATTATTACCACTATTAGGCAAATATATATTGTTTATTTGTATTTTTAAAATAAATATTAAGGATTATATTTGAAATAATTGAAATTAAATTAAATGTTTAGATTGGGATTAATGAAAGAATTTAGAATTAAACCTTATTAGTATTTATTAGGTAAATACATATTGTTTATGTTTAAAAACAAATACTAAAGGATGAATTTGAAATAATTGAAATGAAACAAAATTGATTGAAATTAAGGAAAGAGGCTAGAATTAATGTGTTTGTTTCTCTCCCTACTGAAAATTTGGAATGGAAAAGGTAATAATAGAATTAAGTATGCATATATCATTGTATAATTTCTGTCATATTTGTATGTAAAGATGATGACCCGGAAATATGTTGTCCACCAAAAAGAGATATTTGTTTTTAATGTGAAAACTGAATAAAGTTTGTTAAAAAAATAATAATTTAGTTTTTGCAGTGTATAGAAATTGCATCAGAATAAGTTTTATATATTTTTCACTGGAGTATGAGTAATTAAGTACCTCCAACTGTTTTCAGCTTCAAATTCCAAAATATTTGTAGGGGATCAGGTTGTAATATATTTTGTGTGGTCCACATTAACTTAATATGGGCAACTCTTTAATTTGGTCTTCTGAACATTCTTTTAATAGCACCTCTGTATGTAAACTGGGATGCATCTCAAAATACCCAAAAAATTGGTGAGGCAATTAGATTGAGAAATCTGTTTCACAAACAACTGTTTTTAACTCTGAGAAGTGTATTTGTAATTTGCTTTTTTTTTTAAGTGATTCCAAAATTAGTGTGAATGCATGTCAATAAGCCTTGAAATGGGTCACAACTTTTAAAATGGCAGAACCATCTATCACATGTGGAATATATAAGATCAAAGTAACAAAGTAATATATAAGATCAAAGTGACATCAATCATATGAATAAAATTAAGCTGTATCACTCCTTTTTATGTAAATAGAGACCTTGAGAGAGGGGAATTGTTCTGAACTAAGCAAACTCGTTAACTTGCAATTCTAATAGTTTTCCTTCCACAACAGGCTCGTAAACCTGCACTTCTGATTGGCCCGCTGATAGCGGATCGTGATTGGTCATTGTCGGCTGATCTGATTGGCTGTTAGTGGGTCGCCACTGATTGGATGCTTTCCAGTGCGGCAAACTCAAATCATTGGGTGTTGTGGCAGCAGCCAGCTTTATAAAAGGAGCTGCTGCTGCCCTGGTATTTTGCTCTGTTCTGAAGTCACTAATAAAGAGTTAGAGTCACTATACAATGCCTCTTCTCCGTTCTTGCACCCACTCTCCCAGATCTAACAGGAATGGCAACTCCCTCTTTCTTTGCCACAGTCCCAATAACTGGGAACTTTGTCGAGCTAAATTACAAGGTTGTCCCTCACTCTTAAAGACAGAAAATCTTAGATATCTTAGATATATAAACCCTGAAAAACGTGGACTCAATACTCAATACTCAACCCAAGTGTCCTTGTGGGGATCAATTTGGAACTCACATATGCATTGTTCTGAAAATGAGACATTCTGTTTCTTGTGCTTCAAAAAAACGCTCTGAAAGGCTGTCTAGAAACATTACTTGCTTTGTTTTCTTCTGGGATCATTTACTAATGTCTCCATGTGTGGTTTGTGTGGGTGTGAGAGATTGCAATAAAAAACACATGGGGAAGGCTTTGAAAATTTCAGGTGAAATGGGAATACCTGGAAGGCATGTTCAGAGTGGAGGGGAAAAAACCCATGCAGTTGAAATAGATGATGTTGGCAAATCCCATGGGATAATAAACAAGTTCCCATATACATCTTTTGTAATGCTATGAGAAAAAGTTGAGGGAGGTGAGAGATGTTCTCGAAGTAATGCAGACTTAGAGAGAGATAAAACCCAGGGTGCCTGCCAATATCTATTCTGGCATGGATCCTTTTCTTTTTTTAAACATTAACTCCACAAACTAAGCTTAAGATTTTGAAAAAAATGAAAAGTTTGCTTTGATTTAGAGAGCAAGGGCTTATATAGTAATGCATTCCTAGGACTTTGTATCCAGCACTGCACATACTGTAAATCATTCCTGGCGATATTAAATCTCGATCCTAGATTTTTGAAAAAAATTACTTTAATAGAGATTTCAGAGCACCAAATGGAAGTAAAAAAGAGCAGGAAATGAAATTTGAAAAAGCAGAAAGAGACGGGAAAAGACATTTATAAGCAGAATACAAGGAAACAGATCATTCACATCAGACTGAGTTTATTTCTCAGTGGGGCTGGGCCAAGCCAGCAAACTCTCTTTGGGGCCGCTTGCTTTAAGGAGGATCTTAATAGGAGGCACCATCTCTCCTGCACTAAGGCTCCCGCCATCACCTTGCCATGTCGTGGTCCCTTAACAAGGCAGCTCTCTGGCTGAGCATGCAGGGCACAAACTCCAGTCTGAAGCGGCAGGAAGCAAAGGCTGCCTTATGCGCAAATGTGGTGTGAAGGTAGGTACAAGGCTGCTTTCCTCCTGCATTAAGGCTCCAGTGACCATCCTCCTCCTTCTGCTCTCACGACCCCCCTGGCCAGCTGTGATGCTGTCAGGAGGGTGCACACACACACACACGAGGAGACCCTTCTCAAGTCAGCAGCCGGGCTCAGCCAAAGCGCAGCAAAGGCATGCATGGGGCAGGTGGCTGCTCACTTAAGGAAGGTCTCCCTCTGGGTGCATACCCTCCCACATAGATAGTCAGGGGGTTGCAAGAGGAGAAGGAGGGTCACCCAAAGGGAAGCCTCTTGTGCAGCTGGTGATTGCTCCTCAGCCAGCCCGAATTTCAAAAAAGAAGAAATAAAAGAAGTAGCCAAGAGCCTCAAAGAAAACTTGCTGGCTTGGCCCAGCCACAGCTTTCCAAGAGAGAGAGAAAAGGCAAGCTCCGAGCCTGACCCCCAGCATGAGCGTGCAAGGTTTGGTGGGGCTAGCCCCCTTTTCCTGCTGCCTTGAATTTCTTAAAGCCGTGGCTGGGCACTGTGGGCCTATCCCCCTTTCCATCATTCCATCCTCCCAGATCCCATTCCCACTCCATCAGCCCCCATGTTAGCAAGGCAGGTATTGGTTGCAGCTGGGCCAGCCCCATGTTTTGGGGCAGAGAGCAGGTTGCACATTTCCCCCAAACGACCAAGGCACACCCAGCACCAGCAAGGGCCGGAAGAAACTCCAGCAAGAGAGAGGCACTGGGGAATCAGCCTCTGCCGCTTCTTCATCCCCCACAGTTGCCCTTACCTTCTCAGATCAGGCTAAGGAGGATGGGGGGTGGGGCCAGCCAGTGATGGGACAGGGAACCACAGCAGAGGGCCCAAAGAGCCACATGCAGCTCCAGAGCTGCGGGTTGCCAAAATCTGGTTTAGGATGTTCCATGAACCCAGCCAATTCAGGGGTGGGATTCTACCTGTTTGGACCAGTTCTATAGAACCGGTTGTTATGATTCTGCATGGTTCTGAGAATTGTCAAATCATTCCATTGACTGGCCCTGGCCCTCCCTGCCTGCCCCTCCCTGCCCCATACAGTCACTCCTTATCTTGCATGCGTGCCATCCAACTTGTCTGCATTGTACCTTTGCCTAATTTTTGGTAAGTTGTTATTTTTCCTATTTTTTTCCCGACGATCAGCTATTCTGACTATCAGCTGTGCCGCCCATTTAGATTAGCTAGAAAGCAGGAAATTGTCAGATTTCTTGCTTTCTAGCTAACCTAAATTGCTGTTGCTTTCACCCAGGAGGCTTCCCTGAGGCCCAGTCATGGGTGGTATTCAGGGAGAGGGGGAGAAGTGGCCTGAGAGCAGAGTTGAACCTTCCTGAGGACTGAAGCTTCTATTTTTCAGTGCAGACCCAGGCAGCAGATTGCAGAAAGGTAGATCTGTGAGTGAATCTGTGATTCTGCAAGCAACTCAAGCTGCCTGCCTGCTTTGCCTGATTTTGGGTAAAAGTTGCTCTTTTTTATAACAAAATTCAATATTTACATAAATATTTGCAATGTTTACATACAAGCCATGCCCAGCCAGTCACGTGACCACCAAGCCATGCCCAGTCAGCAAGCCACACTCACCCAGTCACATGACCACCAAGCCACACCCACAAATTAGGTCATGCCCACAGAACCAGTTAAGAAATTCAAATCCCACCCCTGAGCCAATTGTATCATAAACCTTGGTTTAAAAAGAACTGTGGCATAGTATAGTACAATGTTTGTACTAGATACTGAACTGGTTACCTGGTTCCCCTGCTGTGATCCCACATCACTCAGTAAAGCATGTTAGTCATGACTAGGCTGTCCCACTGAATTCACTGGAATTAAACTGTAATTACCATTCTGACCTAAAACTTGATACTTGTGGAATATGAATAGCTGGAATTGTAATATCTTGTTTAACATACATACACTATGAATCAAGATCTTGTCCAAAACATATATCCCACATGGTGATGTATATCCATATGCTTCAAACGTACGTGCAAAACAACAGAGGCATTGGCGAGAATGCAAGGTTCAAAATACTCTAGCTTTATTTTACTACCGTGTTTTCCCCCAAAATAAGACCCAGTCTTATTTTCTTTTGGGCCCCAAAATAAGCACTGAGGCTTATTTTCAGGGGTGTCTTAATTTTTTTTGAGTGCCACCACCGTGAGGTGGGGGAGTGGAGATGCCTGACATGCACATCAGTTTACCTCAGGGCCCCATGCCTGGCAGTGGCAGCGCCAGCACCTATGTACAACAGGAGCCCATGTGGCCACCGTCTCATTTCTTCCAGCACCAGCAGGAGGCTGAGCAACACAGCAAGGCAAAATACTCCATTCCCAAGCAACCCATCGGCACCCAAATAATTTTTGCCACATGGAGAAATGAGGGAGACTCAACGCTTTATCTGCTTGCAAATGGGACACATTTGCAAGTAGATAAAGCTTTGTCTTCCTGTGGGCAAAAAAAGTGCATGGTACAGACTGGTGGAGGCAGAGGCATGGGGGGGGTGGAGTCAGGTGATCCCAACACGTCGCCCACTCCATCTCACTGTCTCTCGACATGCCTCCAGCCATGCTAGGCAGGCACCTGAATGGAGCATCAGGATCACCTGCCTCCTCCTCCACTGTGTCTCTGCCTCTGCTTGCTGCACAAGCCTCCCATGAGCATCCCATGAGCTAGGCAGTTGCGCAGCATATCCGGATCACCTGACTCCATCCCTGCCTCTGTCTCCACACTTGGACTTACAGGTATCTGCACCAAAGGGCTGGCAGGCCACGTGTATCCCCTGGGCTTATTTTTGGCATAGGGATTATATTAGGCCTACCCCAAAAAAATTAGGCTCGGTCTTGTTTTTGGGGTGGGTCTTATTTTCGGAAAAACATAGTAATATACCTATTTTTGTTGGTTTTTGTGTTTTAGTGATAAACCATGAACTAGCTTATTTGTGTGAATATATCATAAAGTAGCCAATCAAATGGGAAACCTACAACCCGACCATGAATTGTCAATTACCATATCTTTTAAAAAATCCTGGAGCACCAGGGAACTATCAGAGGATTGGAAAAGAGCTTTTTTTTTTCAATAAAAGGAAATGGGGGAACCAATCCAGGAAACTACAGACCTATCGGCCTAACAGTAATACCTGGGAAGATACTGGAAAAGATAATTTAAAAAAACAGATCTGCCAACCTCTGGAAATGAGTAAAGGAAAGTAATAACTAGAAGTCAGCATGGGTTTGTTAAAAACAGATCATGCCAAACCAATCTTATTTCATTTTTTGACAAAATGGCTAAATTAGTAGTTCAGTGAAATGCTGTGGACATAGTATACTTCAGCAAGGCATTCAACAAAGTAGACCACAACCTACTTGATGAACAAGAAAAATGTGGGATGGATAGCATCACCACCAAATGGATTTGTAACTGGCTGACAAATTGCACTCAATGAGTAATCCTTAATGGTACATCATCTACATGGAGGGAAGTAAGCAGTGGGGTACCACAAGGTTTTCTTCAGTATCTTCATAAATGACTTAGATGAGGGAATAGAAGGGGAACTCATCAAGTTTGCAGATGACACTAAGCTGGCAGGAACAACCAACATCCCAGAAGACAAGCTCAGGATCCAAAAAGATCTTGACAGACTTAAACAATGGGCCCTATCCAACAATATGAAATTTAATGGAGAAAAGCAAGGTTTTATACCTAGGCAAGAAAATCCAAAGATACAAGTACAGAATAGGTGAAACCTGGCTCAAAAACTAACTGTGTGAAAAAAAGGCGGAGCCTCCTCGCTGACAGACCATAGATCGCAACTCTCTGCGGCTATGGTACGTCCTCTTTCGTTGGAGAGCCCAGACCATTATGGTTAGGGGCTGAAGCTGCCTTGGAGGGGCAGTGAAGTAAGGAGAAGCCGCAAGCCAAGTTGAGAGGAGCCGCATCTCCCCCCCTGGGCTTGGGCTTTTTCCCCCCCAAAGATGACTGCAGCAGTGGTTTAAAATGGCCACCCTGAAGAGGAGGACTCAGCTGGATTAAGATTTGTGCATGAGGGAAAAAAGAGGTGGATAACATCTGAACTGAGACAACTGGGCAATACAACTAAACAAAAGTACCCCGGGATTAAAGTAACATGGAATTTTTAAGAAAAGAAAAGTGAGTGGCGAAATTACAAAGGGACAGGAAAAAAAAATTTTTTTGACAGCTAAGCGGGGCTTTGAACTGGGAAAGGAAGAAGCCGGAACTAAAGATTTAACTAAATTGGACTAAAATATTTTGGGAATAAATAGGCATAAAATAAAGCGGGACATAAGATTGTCAAAAAATAATAACAATAAAGTTTACAAATTGAAGGCTGGACTGTGCTGGAATATTGAGGTTTGAAAACCTTAAATAAAAAAAATAGGGGAAAAAGGTGAAGACTTTGTATAATGGAAAGTGCCACCTTTTGACAAAAATTTGAGCTCAAATAAAAGGGAAACATCCTGTTTCTGAATGAACTTGTGTGGATATAACACTAAAGAAATAATGAAACAAAGTAAGAATCTTAGAAAGTGAAAGCAGAACCAGAATAAAGAAAAAAGCAAGGAAAGATTGACTGTAGGATTGATTGGTGTTTTTGGCATAGACCCTGGGCTGGAATCACTGAGAACTTTAGAAAATTGAATTGAATTGAAAGAAGAAAGAAGGAAAGTAAAAGTGTTTTGTTTTTTTTGTGGACTTTCGTGATCATAAAATATAAGAGTGTGTAATGATGATATCTCTTCGGAAATTAAAAATGGAACTTAAAAATATGAGAGAATTATTACAGGAAAGAGGTGAATCACTTTGCTCTGTGTTAGAAAAAATGGAAATGGCAATTGAAGCTTCAGAGGAGGAGGAGTCGATTCAAGGAGAAGACATTTTAAATAGACAATTAACACAAAGAACACAACAAAGAAGTGGGGAAAGAAGGAAGGTTAAAAAGTTGAAATTTAAGAAGGTAATCCAAAGGGGGAATACCTGTGAAGTCAGGAAAGGCAGAAAGACCCAGCAGAAAAGAGGAAAGGAAGATATTAAGAAAGAGAGGGATATAAACTGGAATGAGAAAAGATATGGGGAAAAGAGAGGGAGGAGAAGCAGTAAGAAACAAGTGCATGAAATAAAGAAATACGGAAATAATAAAATGTTGAAAAGAAATGGTTTTTTCAGAGATAATGGTTGATGAATTAAAAAGGGGATTCTGCAGGGTGACAAGGGGTAATAAGAATATTTCTGCAATTAAAAATATTTAGAAAATAGGGTAATAAAGATACTGATAACTCTTATTAAAAATCAAGAGGGGGAAATATGCTGCGGAATCCAAATGAAAAGATGTAATGATTATTATTGTAACTTCTTAAAAATAATGGTTTATTGGGAATCAAGATGTAAAGGTATATTTTAATTATTGAGGTGTCACACTCAAAGCAGTAAAAGGGGGGAAAACCTATACTTTTTTTTTCTTTTGTGTTAAAATTTGTATTAATCTAGAATTTATAAAAAGAATGTGTAATGGAAAGGGAATATTACAGACTAAAGAACCAACTAAATTAATAAGTTAATATAGACTATTAAAAGCAAGGAGAAACATTGGTAACTTTATTATTATTATTATTATTATTATTATTATTATTATTATTATTATTATTATTAGGCAAACATATTGTTTATCTTTATTTTTAAAATAAATATTAAAGGATTATATTTGAAATAATTGAAATGAAACAAAAAGATGTTTCAATTGAGATTAATGAAAGAGGCTTGAATTAATGCATTTGTTTTTCTCCTTACTGAAAATTTTGAATGGAAAAGGTAACAATAGAATTAAGGATGCATATATGAATGTTTAATTGCTGTCATATTTGTATGTAAAGGTGATGACCCGGAAATATGTTGTCCACTAAAAAGAGATTTTTGTTTTTAATATGAAAAACTGAATAAAATTTGTGGAAAAAAAAAACAGTAACTGTGTGAGAGATCTTGGAGTCCAAGTGGACGATTTGTTAAAAATGAGCCAGCAGTGTGTGGCAGCAACAAAAAAAAAGCTAATACTGTCGTGTCCTCGAAAATGATGCCAGGAGTCGGTGACTTCAAATCATGCTCTTTTATTAAAGTAGGAACCGAACTGGCGCTTTGCAAAAGGTTCGCGGCTTTTATTCTTTTAGCCGCAGCGGCCACAGCCAATGGCACCGCTTTGAATCTCCCGTGATTCAAATTGACCAATCGCGGGAGATTCTTAGAGAGCCAATCGGCGCGGCTCGCCTGACCAATCCGAGTGCCCTGCGCTTTGGCCAATCAAAGTGCGGGGATCTCAAGAATGCTAATTAAGGACAGAACACGCCTCCCCTCTTGGTTTAGTCCTTATGTCACGTAGTCACGTAGGTAGGCGGGGCTCCGTCTGAGCCTACTGGACCTGCGCAGCTCAGTCGTAGGTTGGATCCCGGCCGGTTCGGTCGGGATCTCTGTTGCTCCTGATGCCGTCGTGGGAACTGGCTGGTCGGTCGGGCCGGGCCGCTCTCCGTAGCTCCCTCCTGGGCCTCCCGGGTTAGTTGAGCTGCGGGTTTCACCGCTCCCGCTCGGTCTCCCCGGGTCGGTCGAGCTGGCCTGGCTGTCTCTTCCTGGCGAGGGGTCGTGCTGGCTGCTTTCCGGTAAGTATGGCTGGTTTATTCTTCTTTGGTTTTGGTCCCCTGGGTATTCCCTCCCCCCTTGGTTTGTGTTGTGGGGGTTGGTTTCGCCTGTTTGTGCATCGGTGGTCTCTTGGTTGGTAGTACTCGACCTTAATTGGTCGATGTGGCATTTCCAGGCTCGTCCGTCTGCTGTTTGTAGCCGGTATGAGTGTGGGCCTGTTATTTGTGTGATGACGGCCAGTACCCATAGTAGGTCTCCCGTCAGGTTTCTTGCGTATACGGGGTCTCCTGGTGCGAAAGTTCGGTGTTTGCTGTTTGAGTCTGGGGGCTTCTCCGGGTTATACGTGGAGTGTAACCTGTTGAGTGGGGACCTTAATTTCCTCCCCATTAATAGTTCGGCTGGGCTCTTATTCGTTGGGGTATTTGGGGTTATGTGTTGGGTCAAGAGTAGTTTGTTTATTTTGTCCTGGATCTCCCCGTGGTCTATTTTCCGGATGGTTTTCTTAGTGAATTGCACCATCCGTTCCGCCCTACCGTTCGCCGCCGGATGCACCGGTGCTGTCAGCGCGTGGTGGATGCCCCTTTCCACGAGGAATTTTTCGAATTCCAGCGAGGTGAATTTAGGGTGGCCTTATTGTCCCCACAGATCCTCACCGACCCATCGGGCTTGATCGGGGTGACTATGGGGGTCTCCCACCGGGCGTGGTCTATTGGCTGTAGGACCCCTTGCCTGACGAGCTTGTCAATTTGCTCGTCTGTCTTGGGTTTAAGTGCGAATGGCACCCGCCTTGGTTTCAGGCGTTTTGGGGGAACGTTTGGGTCTAGGCTGAATGATATAAGGGGCCCTCGGTACTTGCCTAGGTTTCCGTCGAAGACCTCTTGGAATTCCTGGGCCAGTTGTTGCTCCCAGCTGTCGTCGGTGACGTGGTCGACTCCTGTGACTGCGATGCCGAGCGGGGCGAACCATTGCAGTCCCAGTAGGCCTGGGCGGTCGCGGTCGACGATTGTCAGGGGAAGCCTTTCGGTGTGCCCTTTATATGTGATGTTGAAGTGTTTGGTTCCGACTACCGGGATGCGGTTTCCCTGGTAGTCCTTTATGATGAGTCTCTGGCTGTCTAGGTTCCTCCTTTGGATGGTAGGCACCAAGCGCTTTATTTCATGCCATGCTATCATGGAGAGGTAGGACCCGGAGTCCACCTCCATTTTGCATGGCTGGACCTTGATGCCTACCTCCATGTGGACCTTCCGGGCGTCATTGGTTATGGCGTGGACGATGGTGACCGTCTGATGGGTCTCCTCTCTTTGCCGGTTATTGCCGCCTCGAAGGGATCGTCCGTTCCGGTCCCATCTGTTGTCCGAGTGGCGATCTCTGGTCCGGGGTGGTGTGCTCTCTCTTGTCCGGTCGCTCTGGTCCCATCAGGCCGGGCTGCGGTTCTTTTTAAGGCGGCAGACACGGGCGATGTGTCCTTTCTTGTCACAATGCCGGCAGATCGACTCAAAAAACCGGCATTCGGATCTGGGGTGGTTGCCTCCGCAACCGGCACAGTTGGTCCTCGACTTACGACCCCGCCAGTTCCGTGGGTCGCGGCCTGTCTGGAGGCGATGAATGTCCTCCTCGTCATCGGAAGTGCCCGATGCAGAGTGGAAATCGCCCTGGTGGGTGGTCGTCTCGGGTTGGGCCTCGGCCAACCTTGCAGGGTTGTTGTTTCCACTGCGGTCCCCAACGTTCGGTCTGTGCATGCGGTCGGCGGATGTTCGGGTTGCTTCAGCGGCTGCGGCTGCGGTGAGGGTGTCTGCTAGGCTGATGTTGCCCTTGGCCATCAGCCGGCTCTGGAGGACGGGGTCCCACAAACCGAGCACGATTCTGTCTCGCAGGGCATCGTTCAGGTTGTCGAATTCGCAGAGCCCCCCTAGGTGTCGTAGTTCGGCGACGAAGTCGCTGAAACTCTCACCCGACCGTTGGTCCCGACGGTAGAACTCATTGCATCGGATCAGGATGGGTACCTCTGGAGCATAATGCCGCCGAAGTATTGGCTGGAGGACGTCCCAGTCCATCGCGGTCGCATCGGCGGGTTTGGCAAGCGCCTTGGTCATCTTGAATACCTCAGTCCTGCAGTGGGTCAGGCAGACGGCACGCTTCATGGGGCCGGTGGCGTCCTTCAGATCACTGCACTCGAGGAACATGCGGAATCGGTCGGAGTACAATTCCCAGTCCTCGGTGGCGGGGTTGAAGGGTGCGGGGGGTGCGATTTTCGCCATCGTGGTGGTTCGTCTGGCTTCCGTCAGACACGTGGTTCGGTTCAGGGTCTGGATCCCATCCTCGTCGCCAGTGTCGTGTCCTCGAAAATGATGCCAGGAGTCGGTGACTTCAAATCATGCTCTTTTATTAAAGTAGGAACCGAACTGGCACTTTGCAAAAGGTTCGCGGCTTTTATTCTTTTAGCCGCGGCGGCCGCAGCCAATGGCACCACTTTGAATCTCCCGCGATTCGAATTGACCAATCGCGGGAGATTCTTAGTGAGCCAATCGGCGCCTAACCAATCCGAGTGCCCCGCGCTTTGGCCAATCAAAGTGCGGGGATCTCAAGAATGCTAATTAAGGACAGAACAATACAATCCTTGGTTGCATAAACAGAGGCATAGAATCAAAATCACATTAAGTATTAGCACCATTTTATAAAGCCTTAGTAATGCCACATCTGGAATACTGCATCCAGTTTTGGTCCACATGACAAAAATATACATTGAAACTTTGGAAAAAAAAGTGCAAAGAAGAGCAACTCAGATGATTAAAAGCCTGGAGGCAAAAAAGCATGAAGGTTTGCAGGAATTAGGTATGGTCACTCTGGAATAAAGAAGGACTAGGGGTGACATGATAGTAGTATTCTGGTATTTTAGGGGCTGCTACAAAGAAGAGGGGGTCAGCCAATAGTGGAATTCAAAAATGTTTACTTCTGGTTCTGTGGGCATGGCTTGTTTGGTGGGCGTGGCTTGGTGGTCATGTGACTGGGTGGGTGTGGCTAGCTCAGCCAATCCTACTAACTGTACCTCATTGTTGCGGCGCTGCCTGGTACTGCTGCGGTATCTGGCTACCCAAGTAAAGAACCGCACTGGCTCAGGGCGATTGTGAGGAGCAAGAGGGGAAGCCAAGGCTATAGGCCAACCCTATATCAGTCAACTTTTCTCTCTCTTGCTCCGGTTAGGTGCTCCTGGCATGCACAAGAAGCGTGAAGGGAGGGACCCCTTCCTCCCGGAGCACGCTTTCTTCCTTCTCCCAGCAGACGCGCCTCTTATAGCCCGGCCCAGCCCGGCCAGCCAGCAGGTGGCCACTTGTCCTTGGGCTTCTCATCCCCCCCCCTTGTTGCAAGATGCCTGCAGCTGCTGTGTGCTTTTTTCAGTGCAGCTGGACTCCAGCAGCTGCACCAAAGAAAACATGCCTTGCTCTATATGCTGGGCCAGCTGTTCTCCTCCTTGTCTGCCTGTTTGTTCTGTTTGGCCAAGAAGGAGGAAGAGAGCAGCCAGCCGGTTGAGGGAGGCCTCTTGCACTGCAAAAGAAGTGGCTGGAGACCGAAAAAGAGTCGCCTCCAGCCAGCCTTTTTTCAGTGCTGGTGCTCCATTTCTCCAATGGGCCGGTGCATGTTGTGCTTTTTTCAGTGGGACCAGAGAACATGCAGCAGTCTCGAGCTTCTTGCAGAAAAAATTACTGATCTCCAGCTTTGCTACACTTCTCCAATGGTCTGGCACCACCCTGTTCTATGCGCCAGCTGCTCAGACTTGCTGGGCCCAGCACATAGAACAGGGCTTGCTTTTTTCGGTATGGCTGCTGAACTCCAGCCACACCGAAAAAAAGCACGCAGCAGCTGCAGGCATTTTGCAACAAGGCGGGGGAGAGAAGCCCCAGGACATCTGCCCACCCACTTGCTGGCTAGCTGGGCCAGATGGGCTGAAAGAGCATGTCCGCTGAGAGAAGGAAGAAAGCGTGCTCCAGGAGGGCAGGCAGGCAGGCAGATGTCCTGAAGCTACTGCACATGTGCAATGCATGTGTAGCAGCTGCACGCACAGTACACATGTGCAGCAGCCCTGGGACATCTGCCTGAGCTGCGTCGTGGCTGCCACGTGGTAGGAAAAGGTTGGAGAGCGACCGGGGCAAGTGAGCAACTGTTGGTTGGCAAGTTGGAGGCATGGTCAGCCAGGGTTCGGTGACTCATGCCAAATTACCACTACCAGATTGGTGTGAACCATTTGAATACCACCTCTGAGGTCAACTTATTTTCCAAAGCACCGGAAGGCAAGACAACAAACAATGGATGGAAACCAATCCAGAAAGAAGAAATCTGTAACTCAGAAAAAGCTTCTAATGGTGAGGATAATTAACCAGATGAACGGTTTCTCTTCACAAATTGTAGGTGCTTCATCAGTGGTGGTTTTTAAGAAAAGACTGGACAGCCACCTGTCTGAAATGGTATAAATCTCTTGCTTGAGCAGGGTCTTGGACTAGAACACCTCCAAGATCCTTTCCAGCTCTATTCTGTCTGATTGATCGATCATTATTGTTATTTTTTGCTTTCCACAATGCTATACCTATTAAAATCCCCCTTGCTACAGTGTTTGTTTCTGAGGTTTCTGATTCACCTCTAATTATTCAAACTCTATATGTAAATCATGGTCACTACAGGTTAAATGGCTTATTGAGTAATCTGATCAGCTGTTTATTAATAATTAACAATGATGCAATACATTTAAAGTGTTCCCAATACATACATTAGCTAAAGTATCATTACAATGAACTATTAAGACATACCAGTATGACAGGCATAAAAGACCAATTCCCCACACGAAGGTCTACTTAAACTGATTTATTGCTACAAAGCCTGTACACAGGAACCTTCTCAACTATTGGTTAGCACCTGCCTGGAGTTAGAGTCAACAAAATTCAAGGCGGAGTTGGACTGGGTCTGCTTGTAGCTACGTGGGGATTTTAGGTTGATACCTCTTTTAACGCTGACTCCAGATTCTGCCACTCCTTCTCCTCCACAGTATTACTTTTGCCAATGTCTGTGTATCAGAACTGAGCTCCCAAAATACAGAAAACCACTAAGTGGGAACAAAGAAAACCTTCTATGTCTCTTTTTGGCTTCTAGAGGTGGTCTAGGTACTGGCAGTTGAGATGGTAGCTGTACTGCAGATGGAAGACTGAAGCAAACTATACAAAGCATCATTGATGTACTGTGAAAATGCTATCAGTTGTGGTTTTCAACTGTCAGTAAAACTGTCTTGATATACTGTATGAGCTCTGGTCCTAGTCTGCCTCAGATTTCCATATGAGTTTGTAACTGAAATAAAACTGAATCCAAAGGCTGGTTTAATCACCACAAATAAAGGTATATCATAGTTAGCAACATTTTAGTGATCCATTCCATTGTGGTGTTAGATATGAATAAGGCAGAAGAGGGCAGAAGATAGTATGGTTCCTGACTCCATATTTTCTTGCATCTAATTTATTTTATTTTATTTTTACTAACCTTCATCTACTGGCCACCTTCATTTCCCAGAATGAATAAGGCCCAAAATAGCTTTTTCAAGAAAAGGGAATGATTAATTGAAGACTAGCGCCTTGCATTGTGATATTATATAGAGAGTTTATTTCATTTTGCCTAAACTCATCTGATTGGAAATGAGTAAAATCACATTTAAAGAACCCAGTGCTTAGTGCAATGTATGCACTCAGGTTTTTTTTCTAATGTTTGGAATGGAAATTCTAAAAGGGAATGAGTGGATTTGGGAATCTAGGAGTGGGATACATATCATCCGGTAGCTTATTACCTACCTACCGAATCCGTGCTTTCAGATAACTCATATTGACCTCACCCCTTTCCTAAGAGGTCTGTCCATAAGTGCACCAACGTGGCTACCATCCCTGTCCTATTGTTTCTTTTTATTTTAATTTCTTTGATTTTTCTTATATGTATCCATTTCATGTATCCATAACTATGTTTATACTTATACCTGTTATCTTTTAATTGCTTGACAAAATAAATAAATAAATAAAATAAGTAATTCTTCAGATGACAGCTCATACTAGACAACTCTGAAGCAACTGTAATGATTTCAATCCCTCTTTTTCTTTTACAACCAAACATTTCAAGTTAGGATAATGAGTTGCCAACAGGCTATAATTAGTGCTGTGTATAACATTTCAGATTTGGAACTCCAAGAGTTCTGTTTCAAGTTTAGAACAGTTGCCTTAAATCTGAAACAGGTTGTTTTGACCATTCTGGAAGGCTTTCAAATATGAAATAGCCCCAAGTAGAGTATTTGATATAGCATCAAAACACTCTTAGGACAGCTAAAATACCTTCTTTCAAAATACAAAATTTCAAAAACGTTCATATTCAAAATATTCTGCATATCTCTATCAAAAGGTGAACCCTTATATACTGTTATTTATTCATGCATTATATTGTCAACATTCATCACATTGATTTTCATAAAGAGACATGTCTTTATATCAAATATGATTCTGAGTTTTCTTTTCATTTGAATATATTCCTCCTACATTACTTAATTTATAAAGGCAACTATGAGTAAATATGTGTTCTGAAATGTTTCTCGAAATATGTTCCTCAAGTATATATTTTCGTAAATAAATATGTATACAATATAGGCCTTGAAAAATAGGCCTTGAAATGAATAACAAGAAGTTGCTTAAATCAAAGTTTTTGAATAACACTCATGCTCTTTAGTGTTAAAATTATCTGGGTGGCAAAAAACCTTATTAAACCACGAGATGGCAGTAAAGAGGTAAAGAAAAATTCTTATCTTTTGCACTATCCAGAGGTAGTCTGGATTCATGCACCTGAAATCTGGCATTTCTGTACTATAATATGTTATCATTCTGGGAGCTACATTCTTTAAATGATAACTGTTTTTCTCTCCCACTGGGAAATGTCTGAACAGAAAAATTATGCGTCTTCGTTCCAAAGTCAACATAATAATGAGTTAAATGCAATTCATCAAAAATCTGAATCAACACAGAAGATGATGCCCCAAAGATTAGGATAATAGTTTTTCATTTTCTATTATATCCTACCTATTCCCCATGCCAGCCCTTAAATTCCATAAAATCATGTTGCATCTGCAGTAAAGCAAAGGGAAAAAATTCATCACAAAAAAGGCCTTTCAGTTAATTACGCCTTAACTTGGCAGGAAGAGACAGTGGAATCCCTGAGTCACCCATCATTAGTACAGTAAACTAAATCTTCCCCTTGCATTAGTTTTAGCTGGTTGGTTAATGACAAATTCCTTATGTGTGTAACCTTTTCCTCAGGACACACAGAGGAGAAAAATGTATATTGACTAACATTTCCCAAATCAAATGCAGCTGCCCTCCATTCCTAAGCCTACCCTGGCAGTATGTGATTCTTCCAAACACATCTGCCAACTCGCATGAATATGGGATCTCATATTCCGTTTTTTCAGACCTTGGGTAATTCTTGAACTCTTTTTAAAGGCAGATGATGAGAGCTGCTTAACATCTGTCCAATTTATGATCTAACAATGAGCAGAATGGAACATAATTTTCCCAGGAAGCAAAAAGATCCCAGAACCATTGTGAGCATCACAGCTGGTATATCCATAGAGAACGCAAAAATCTAGCAGAATTGGATCCCAGAAAGAAAATCACAGGGCCTTCTTTGGGTCAGAAAAAGCAGGCAGAATCCAGAATACATAGAATTGATAATATTAGTCAAAATGAAGGTTCATTACCATTAATAACGAATGCAAACAAATTAATTAGATGTCATTGATTGCTCTCTCCAAATCCCTTGTCATTTAAGAAAAAATACAGGAATGGAATGAGACACTTTTTTATTTTAATTTTCAAAATATTTTTATTAAATAAAATATATATACAGTTACTAGAAAAGATGGTTTTTTTTAAAAAAAAAATAGAATAAAGGGAAGTAGTGAGAACAGAATATGTGTTCCTTTCAATTCCTGCATTTCTGCCAGCTTAAGGAAATTTAATTTAATAAAATTAAATTATCCTACAATTCTTTACTCATCTATTATATATTGCTAAACTAAAGATAACTGTGGTTAAGGAGTTGGATTGAAAACTGACCATGTATTCTAGTATCTAAGTTCTCACTTAGGCGCAGAAACTGGCTCGGTATTGTATATGCTACCGTGAGTTATCAAAATAAATGTGAGATATAAATTTAATAAATAACAGAACAGAATAACAGAGTTGGAAGGGGCCTTGGGGGTCTTCTAGTCCACCCCCCTGTTCAGGCAGGAAACCCTCTCCCATTTCAGACAAATGGTTGTTCAATAGCTTTGTAAAAACTTCCAGTTTTGGAACATTCACATCTTCTGTTCATTAATAAAATGAAAGTGGAACTTGGAAGCTTATCTCCCAAACTTGGGAGATCTGCTCCATAAAATGGAAGTCCTGTATTGTGGAATTGTACCTTCTCTCCCAATAAAGTTTACCAGAGTTATTATACATGTTGCAATCTTTCAACATCCTCTGTTTCTTACGTCCATGGTACATAATTGTCTTCCACAAGGGAGAAATGTGGAAAAATTATATAAACGCAATAAATCTGCATGAAAGTTCTACAGATGAGGAAATTTGACATGGAGTTGCCACTTTCAGTGGTAGTAGGTTCATGTCAAGTTCTAGCTATAATTCTGATATAAAGAGTGAGATTTTGCTATGAATTCAAAGAGCTTTTTCCTCATAATCATGTTAGTGCTCTTTCCTATCCTTAAGCTGGGAGAAAAAGTATATGTAACTTATATAAATAGAAAAACATCCATTCTCTTTATTGTAATCATCATTCCCTCCATGCTACGGTGCAAGGGTGAAGTTAGATAGGATTTTGTTATTACAAAGTTGGGTTTTTGTAATATTTTAAATTGCAGTTTAGATGCATCAGAGCAAAGATAGATGAGTTTGAGAGCCTCCCCAGAGCCTCTTGAGTGAGTAAATTGAAATCTTGGGTGTTTCTTTGGTTGTGATGTTTGGGTTAGCCTTGGGAGAGGTAGTCCCTTAAGCCTTGTAGGGAGATAGAGCACCCATTACACCTCTTTTTTTTAAAAAAAAAAAATCCTTGAAAAGTGGAACCAATTACTCTTGTTAAGATAGTTAAAAACAAATGGGACTGCCCATATTGTGACAATATAAATGCTCAGCAATAATTCTTTATAGTTCCTGGGCAAAATAGAAGGAGGAAGTATACCCCCAAAGCTGAAACAGGTTGCCCAACTTCAACTTAAAGAAGAGGAATCCTTGGAGATTACGATAAACATTAACAACACCATCTTCAGTTTCAGAGTTCTGTTTCATTATCATAAAGGAGCTTCCTAAAATTGCCTTTTACTTCAGTTCTTAATTTTTTTTTTTTTCAAAACAATTATTCAGAAAACAAAGCAAAGTCATAGATAGAGGAATAGCACAAGAGATAAGCAATAGGCCGGATGTGAGGACTGGAAAAGTATTATTCATCTGCATTCTTGGTTTATATACAAAAAGAATACAATATAGGGATAAACGAACAATATATTACAATATATTGCAATATACAGCATCACCTTTCCATTCTCCAGAGCCTGCCTTCCCCACCTGACTGGGGCCATCTGTATTGATGACTACTCAAAGTCATGACCAACTCAAAGGGGGCCTTACCTGGATTTGAAATTCTGATGTGACCAAATTTCAGGCACTCGACAACATGGCCACATTTACACTCATGATCACTGAGCTTTATAACAGTTTTGCTGAAAACCAGCATCAAACCACTGGTTCATTTAATGACTGCTGTGTTTGCTTAACCATTGCTGCGGCTGTTTTCCAAACACCACAGTCTCTTAACAATCACCATCAAAAAAAGCTTGTAAAATCTTTTTTTTTTTACATTTTCTAGCCATGATGATGTACAACTATAATGGGCAGGCTCCTTTATAGTTATATGTAGTTACAAAGTCACTCTAGTGACCTTATAACATCATTAACTATATCACCACTGGCTTTCAGAGACCACCTTTTATTTAGAAAAATACAATCGCCATGCAAGAATGAATGTTTCCTTCTTATTTAATCCATAGTCAAGCCCATAGCCCCAGTACTACTGAACACATGACATAGTGATCTACATAGGTTCTTGTATACAATAACACACACAAGGTTCAGAGATGCAGTGGTTCACAGCCAGGGGTGGGATTCAACCGGTGTTACTACAAGTTCAGTGACTACATTTTGCGCTGTGCGCGTGTGTAAAATAACTTTAAGCTGTGCCACCTGGACAGCTGAAAAGTGCTGCGTGCGGGTGCGCAGTGTTTGAAAAGCCATTTTTTTCCTGTTTTTTCAACCTCAGCTGTGCCACGCAAAGCAGCTGAGGTTGAAAAAGCACGAAATAAAGGACAGGTAAGAGCCTGGGCAGGCGAGTGGGCCAAACAGCAACAAACACAGAACTGGTTTGGTGTCTGCTGCTCTTCAGAGCAACCAGGCAGAACCGATAGAATCCCACCCCTGTTCATAGCACTATGATATTCTATTGCATTCGTACAATACTTATAATCCAGTCTTTATTTAAAAGTATTTCAGGCTACCTAGATGAATTTTATATTGAATATTTATTAGCTGATAGAGATAATACACATTTTCTACTTGCAAAAGTCTGCTTCTTACTATTTATAATTTATTTTATATTCTGCTATGCAAGTAATAAAGATTTTCAGTCATAGTTATATTTACTTATCCATCATCTCTAATATATATATATGATAAGAGGATAAAAAAGTAAGTTAAATTGGTTCAAGTTACACATTTATTTTTCATCTTTGCACAATATATGATATGACATGCCTGCTCTGTACATCATGGATGGATTGATCTTATGTTTTGACACCAGAGTACATCAGAGTAACAGAGTTGGAAGGACCCTAATCCAACCCCCCCACCCCACCCCAAGCAGGAGACCATACACCATTTTTGATAAATGGTAGTCCAATATCTTTTTGAAAGCTTCCAATGATGAAGCTCCCAAAATTTCCGAAGGCAACTATTCATTGGATGACTGTTCTCACTGTGAGAAAATTTCTCCTTATTTCCAGGTTGAATCTCTCCTTGATCAGTTTCCATCCATTATTCCTTGTCTGGCCTTTGGGTGCCTTGGGAAAATAGCTTGACCACTTCCTCTCTGTGGCAGCCTCTCAAATATTGGAACACTGCTATCATGTCTCCCCTGGTCCTTCTCTTCACTAGATTAGCCATGCCCAGTTCCTGTAACTGTTTTTCATATAACATAGTCTCCAGTCCACTAATCATCCTGGTTGCTTTTCTCTGCACTTTTTTAGAATCTTTTTATAGTGTGGTGATCAAAATTGGATGCAGTATTCTAGGTGTGGTCTAACTAATGCTTTATAGTGTGGTATTAGTACTTCACTTAATCTTGATTGTATCCTTCTCTTAATGCAATTTAGGATTGCTTTGGCTTTTTCGGCTGCCACCAGACACTGCTGGCTCCTATTTAGCTGGTTGTCCACGAAGACTTCAAGATCCCTCTCACAGTTACTGCTATTGAGCCTGGTTTCACCATAGACTGGCCCAGCTTTCTGAATGCATACAAAATATCTATTCCTCTGCTAGTTTCTACTTGAAATGCCTCTCTTCTTCTCCTTCAGGGGATATATTCTATTCTGCCTTTTTTAAATATTAAGAATAAAGAATATTTTATTCTGGTGAGGCGGAGCCTTCCTACAATTGATTACTTTCACAAATCCTACATCAGTAGCATTGGAGTGGAGACTTAAAATATGGTCTGCAAATCATATATCTCTTAAGAAATCTCAGGGCTCACCACGTAATTAAGAATAAAGTAAAAGTATCTGGGTTTTTTTTAATGTGGGAAACCTTATTACAAAGAATAACAAACAACAAAAATTAGGAAGTTCTAAAAATTAAATATGAGGGCATTGTTGGCAAGGAAGCAAAAATGTGGTGTTTATTTATAATGTAAACTTGTTTCTTATCATACTTACCACTAACATGCGACACAGAGGAAACTCCCATTTATTTCTTTGATGGTTTTACAGAGCTTTAGGTGAAGTTTTTGATTACTTGTTACAGATTGTGCTTAATGTCCTTTAAAAGAAGCTGTTTGATCCCCAAAGCTCAGAATAATCAAGTGTTAAGGCTTGGTTCCCTACAGGCTATTCTTTTTTCCCCTCTTCTTAAGTTTTATTAGAAACAGCATTCTTGGCGATAACTGCTCTGGAAAGATGGGTAAAAGCCAAGTTGGATGCCAACAATCATATTTTGAAACTAGGCTCCTCTTAGGATTTGATGTAGAAATTTTGTTCTGGGTCTGAACAACGCATAAGAGGAATTAGAACAAATGTGCTTCTGTGGAAATTGCTTTAACTTTTGTTCCTGCAAATAAACATACTTAATCTGTACAAATCCAACTTGTTGGGGATGAAAGCCCCCCCCCCCCACAGCAAAGCTATGTCAACTCCAGTGAGACGTGTTTAGATGTCAATAGGTCTGCCCTGAGCATGAATAAATTCACCTTCAATCTAATGTTTTCAAAAGCTTTTCTTAGGATTCTTCATTTACAGGTAGTCCTCAACTTACAACAGTTCATTCAATCACAGTTCAAAGTTACAATGGCATTGAAAAAAAAGTGACTTATGACTGTTTTTCACACTTACAATTATTGCAGCAACCCAATGGTCATGTGATCAAAATTCGGATGCTTAGTAACTGGTCCATATTTATGACGGTTGCAGAGTCCCAGGGTCAGTGATCAGTTTTTGCAAACTTCTGACAAGCCAAATCAATGGGGAAACCACATTCACTTAACAACTGGGTTACTAATTTAAGAACGATTCACAAATGCAATGATTGACAAATACTGTAGCAAGAAAGGATGTAAGAAAACTCATTTAACAAATGTCTCACTTAGCAACATAAATGTTAGGCTTAATTGTGATTGTACGTTGACTACATCTATTATATTTCAATTGTTTTTTACAGAATAAATTTATACATTATTAAGAAGTCCTGCAGTCAAATAAGATGAATTTCAGGTAAATGAATCCAGAGTTTTGGGTGAAGTGACGTTCTCTGCTTTACACCTGTTACTGGCATAAATGATCCTGTGGGTCACTGCTATGATCAAAGTTATACAAAGGAATAGATCTGTTTCTGTTGTATGTGAACTGAGCTCATCTGGATTTTCTCTATGTCTAGGAAAATGTTAATATGGAAACATGATACAGTAAAATCCTCCTCAAAGCAGAAATTTAGGTTTGAAATTATCATTTTTAAAAGTTCTCCACTGGGCATCTTATTGTTTGTCAAAATCAATCCAGAAATAGATAATTACTTCCATTAACTATATCAACACAAAAGAGCAAATGTTTAAGTTGTATAAATCTGTCTACATATAAACTGGCCTATATTTCAAATCCAATCTTTAGAACAATCCAAAAATATATTTAAGAAGTAAGTATTAAGTAAGTATTAGAAACAATGTATTGTTTCTATGATTGTTGTTATGATGAATTAGACAAAAGGCACATTGAGTCCGGCATCAAGTTTTCCATATCGGCCAGGTAGTTATTAGGGGTGTATCAGAAGCAGGGTCACTTCTACTTCCCAACACTGGAAATCAAATTTTGTTGCCTCTATCATGGAAATAGTGTTTCAAGCTTGTATGTCTAGAAACCAATATACATTTAAGCATTATGAGTTTATAAAGTTGCATTTCCAATTTAACCACCCAAATTTGTGGTAACAAATTCAAGGGCTGTACAAAATACTTTAAACGAGTGTTTCACAAGCACTCCATGTTTCTGTGCAAAATGCACCTTTTCAAAGCATTAAATAGCTATGTTCTCTCATACACTCTTCATAACTTTTTTGAAGACTTTGCCAGGTTGTTTTCATGCATTGATTAACCTCCAAACTGTCAACAAAACTGCTAGTCAAGCCTTCTGGTGGACATGGTTGGTTTTCTTTAAGGGGGTTGAGCTAATACGCTTTATCTTTTGCTAACACCTCTCAAATACCATATTTTTTAATGGAATGAATTAGCTGTGAAGCATCTCTTTTTGGCTGCCTTGACTGTCTTGCCACTCAACTTAATGCAATGGTTCAAGATTCTAGACTGAAAAAGGAAGAAAAAAGTTTTTTCTTTTACTAGTGATACAGGTAAATCAATGTCTTGGAGACTGTCTCTGCCAAGGAAACAAGGTCTTGGCCATACTTATGGAGACTCAAGGACATTAGTTTCCAAACTACTAGAGAAATTAACCATGCTGCATTGCATATAAACTTTGTACACCTCAGTTATATAAATGACTATCTGGGAAACAATTGTAATCTGTGTTGTATTTTTAAATTGATATGTAAGCTTTTTGTTCTAATTGGCATGAGCTTTTTTCAGTCTGACACTTTACCCACTTCTACTGTAATGCAAATCCTGACTGTGGCTCACATAGCAGGGCTAAGGACTCAGATTACAACATCAGCTTTTAAGTAGCACAGTGGTGCTCAGGTTTGAAAATAAGTTTCTTACACTTTGCAAAGAATGAAGGACAATCAGGTAAAAGATTCTAATTAACAAAAAAAAAGGATTGCTCACAAGTACAGGTAATCCTTGTCTTAACAACCATAAGTGAGCCTAGAATTTCTAATGTAAGTCACGATGATCATACTAACCAACCCAATTTTATGACCTTTTTCATAGTGGTTATTAAGCAAATTCTTCAGTCTTAAAGCAAATGCCATGGTTGTTGAATGAATCAATGCATGGGAGTTTCTGGCAAAAAAAAATAATCTGAATTGCATCATGTGACCAGGAAATGCTGCAACTGGCTATAAAGGCAAGTTGCCAAGTGCCCAAAATATGATTATGTGAGGAGTGGGGTGCCCCTGTCAGATTTCAGAACTGGTCATAAGTACCTTTTGTGGTGAGTAGTCATTAAGTGAGGATTATAGATTACATATTGCTCTGTGAATCTTTGTTCCATTCTCTCATAGTCACACAGCCTTTTAATAATTTGAAACTGCTTTTTACAAACCAGCACATGCTACATACAAAAAACAAGGATGGAGCTTTGATCGTATAGTCCTTGCCACCAACTTAGCCTTTGATACCAAACTCTGCAGATACCCTTGCAAAGCTGCCTTTACAAACTTGCATCTTCCATATAGATCATATTATAACTGCCATAAATCCTACTCAACATCCCAAGGCAATGTGATAGGGGAATAAGATAACTTTTAATATATATGGAGGTAGCAGTCTGAGAATGGTTAGTTTAGATCATCTTTGGAATGTTTTATAAGATAGTGTACTATTAATAGTAGCAGGAATCAACAATAAATTGGAAATAATAATAACAGTAATAATGTCATGATCAAGTTGCCAAAAATCATATATTTGAAGCTTTGCCAGAAGTTTAGGTTTGAATGCAGCAAAAAATTATTGGGAATACCAAATTGACAAAAGTTCTTGAAAATGAACAGGTCAAGATCCTATGGGACTTTCATACCCAAACAGACAGACATCTGGCCCATAATATGCCTGACATCACTATTGTGAAAAAGAAAAAAGCCTGATTCATTGATATTGCAATACCAGGTGATTCACAAATTGAAGAGAAACAGCTGGAAAAAAAATAACAAAATATCACAATCTGCAAATTGATGTTGAGCGATTGTGGAGGAAAAAAAATCAACAGTTGTACCAATAGTAATAGGACCCCTTGGCGCAATATCCAAAGGGTTGCCTAGATACATAAAAATTTTGAAGTTATCAGATCTGAATATTCTGACTTTGCAAGAACTTACCTTACTAGGAACTGCCTGTATACTCAAACATTACCTTAACAGCTCTTAGGTTCTTGGTTAGAACTTGAAGTTTTTAACCTATGACTATACAATGGCCAGAATGTTACCACCTTCCCATTGATCTACTCACATTTCCATGCTTTCAAATTGCTAAGTGAGCAGAAGCTGGGGCAAGAACAGGAGCTCATCCTGTTGCGTTGCACTCAGGCCTTGAACTGGGCTGTTAGTTTTCCAGCTGACAAGCTCAGCGTATTTAACTGCGGAGCCACCCATCGTATCTCCTCCTTGTAATTTAGGTTTATTCAAATGGTTTTAAAAAATAGCAAAATTTCCTCCTCCTCTCCTGTTTCATTAGAATTAACACATGAATTATAATACATTGGTGTCCTTTCAAAAGTCGAGTTCATTCTTCTACTGCTGAGTTCTCTGATAGCATGTTTATTAAAAGCAATGCAACTGCTAAATATATCTATAAGATAACATTTAAGCAGGTCTCTAGTCCTGGAAGATGATTAATTGTTTCCATGGCAAATTTATAACAGACATTTCACCCCCAAAATATTACATTTAATGAAAATTAAGACCTCTTAAAATAATGTATAAAGTGTCATAAAAGGAATAAACAACTTTCCAATTTTCTAATCTGTCTACATGTTATCTTTATGATCCTATTCACTTGGAAAGATTAAAATTATTTTCTCCATTCCATGGACTATTTCAAGGTGATTTAAAAACTTCCAGATACATAGTTTTGCAGGTCATTCTAGTTTGAATCAGCACCTCACAACAGGAAGTACTGTTGCTTTGAGATAACTTTCTGTTTTGCTTCCTGTTCGAGGGGCTCTGCCCACTGGCCAGTTTGAGCTGCGAGATGAGGTCACAGCTGCCACCTTTTGCCAGCAAAGTCTTTATCCAAAGGGACTACAGCAGTGGCACCAAGTGACAGTTCCAGACCAAATTCCCCTCAGAGTTGGAAAATCGGGGCAAACCCTCCATGGCTACTCTGCCCAGTGCCGAGCGGAAGGCCTTCGCCCTGAAAATCAACAAGTCAGACGGGCGGCGGGAGGACAGGCCCACCATGAGCAATGGGAAACGGAAGAAGAGGGAGTGCCTCTTTCAACTACACAGTCCATATGCAACCCTACCAAACAACTTAAAATGGATGACTTTTTAAATGATATTCAGTCAACAGTCGAAAGTAATAAATTATCATCCTCACTTATTAGCCTTTCTAACAGATACGATCCACTGGAATGGGACTTACAAGCTGAGGTAGAGAGCTCACAGCTTCTGGACATTTCTGTTTCTTTATCAGGGGAGTCTTCCCTCTTTCAAACATGTTGCTGCTGAAGGGTTTGTTGCAACAAGAGTATGGGGAATTACAAAATAAAACCCTTTTTGATTTTATATCTAGACAATGCATACCGATGGCACAGACGGTGCTGACTACTTTTGAGCTTTTAATTGAGGTCAACAATAAAGTGGACTCATGAAAAGAGTCAACTGTTAACTTTTCTGATCCAAAGATGGACGCAATCTTGGGTTTCACTTAAAGTATAAAAAACTTGTCATGTGATCTACTCCCTCACCTAGAGGTGCATGCTAAGCAAGGTTCTCTCTCCCAAGAAGTCTCAGATAAAAAGTGTTAAGTTCTGCGCATGGGCGCAAGGAACGGAGATGAGACGATGAACAGTGAACTTCAACTCTTTATTAATCATTGTGGAACAGAGCAAAAACTAAGGCAGCAACAGCCCTTTTTATAGGCAAGCTGCTGATCTAGTAACCAATAAGAAACGTGAAGCATATGAAATGGATGCACAAAAGGGAGTGGTAAACCAACCAATACACTGTAAATTTATGAAGAATGATATTTTTTTAATGTTATGTTTTATGTCTTATATGTTTTTTGTTTGTTGTTAAAATCAATAAAACTTTTATCAAAAAAAAAGAAAAGAAACGTGAAGCGCTAGCTCCCTTAACCAATAAAAGAGGCCCGCTAATAGCCAATCAGATTCTCCTGAACGGACCAATCCGATATCGCTATTATCGGCCAATCAGAAGTGCAGGGCTAGAACCCTGCACTTTTCTAAAGGTTTTAATAATCTTTATTTAAACACTTTTATTAATTCATAACACCCCTTCCCCCTGGGTTCCGTTTAAGGGGTGCGGTGACGTAATCTCTGAGGTAGAAAGGTTGTTTTGACTGTCTATTAGATTTTCGCTGTCCCCTCGGTTCTTGTCTATAATCTTGTGCCGGTGGTTCTTCATTGAAAAACTCGGTGCCGCTAATGTCCTCTAGCCTTTGCAGGCTTGCCTCTGACGAGGTGTTCCTTTGAGGCGTGCTTACCCCCATCTCTGATCCTTCTTCATGTGTTACGCCTGAATGCTGACTTCTTCCATTCGTGTTTTCTGCCATTTCGAATTCGGTTTCTTCGCCATCCCCTCCCCCCTCAGTTTGGGAGTTACCAGAGTCACAGAAACTAGGTTGTAGCCTCAAGCGAAGCTGATCTATATGGCGCTTCCATATTCTTCCGTTGCGGGCTTTTACTCGGTATGACCTGGATCCAGTGGCTTGGATTACAGTTGCTTCGACCCACACAGGATCGCCAGAAAAGTTCCTGGCAAAAACTAAGTCGCCGATCTTGAATTCGTGGCATTTTCCACTCGAACCGTAGGGTTTTTCTGGTTCGTACGACGGGTGTAGTCAGTCGAGGTGGGAGCGGAGTTTGCGTCCCATCAACAATTCAGCTGGAGTCCTGTTGGTGACACTGTGTGGAGTGATGTGTTGCAGAAGGAGTACTCTGTTTATCTTATCTTCAATATCCCCATAGTCCATTTTATATAGGGTTTTTTTTGATGAACTGTACCATGCGCTTGGCTCTTCCGTTAGCTGCAGGGTATACCGGGGAAGTTAGTGCATGGCGAATACCACGGTCCGCCAAATATTGTTCAAAAGGAAGCGTGGTAAACTGGGGGCCGTTGTCGGATACCAGAATGTCTGGCAGTCCATGTGTTGCAAATAATCTGTTCAACTTCCGGATGATGGACTCGGTTGTGGTACTTTTCATTTCGTGGATCTCGAGCCAGTTTGAGTAGGCATCCACTGTTAGGAGGGACGTGTGTCCCTTAGTAGGTCCCGCAAAGTCAATATGAATATGGGACCACGGTCCCCGGGGTGTTTCCCATTCCGTCGGTGTTGCTTTCGGTGGGACATTGCTAACTTCCTGGCATTTATAACAAGTCTTTACCCAGGCTTCGATCTGTTTGTCAATGCCCGGCCACCACGCATAGCTTCATGCGAGCGCCTTCATGTGCACGATGCTGGGGTACCCCTCATGCAGTGTCTTTAATACTGCTCGTTGTAACCACTCTGAGACGACGACTCTATCCCCCCATATGATGCAGCCCTTTTGATTCTTGAAGGGGATGAAGTCGTCAGGGATTTGATCTAATGGCCATCCTCGCTCGACCCAGCTGAGAACTCGTGCCAAAATGGGATCGCATTTGGTTTCGATCGCGATAGTTCGAGCTGTCAGCGGTGGTGATTAGAGCGTCTCAATCTGGAGCGTTGTGATGGTTGGAGCCGGGTCGTCAACAGTTTCTGGAAGTGGTGCATGGCTTAGTGTGTCAGTGTGGGGAATGGGTTTTCCCAGGTGGTGTTGCAGCTTATAATTGTATGCAGCCAAGAATTCTGACCAGTGAGTCATTCTGAGTGATAATATGTAAGGGGTTGGCTTATCTCCTGCTATAATCCCGAGTAAGGGTTTGTGGTCAGTCACTATAGTAAAAACTCGTCCATAAATATATTCATGAAATCGTTTAATGGCAGATACAACAGTAAGAGCCTCTTTATCGATTTGACTATAGTTACGTTCAGCTTTTGATAAAGTTTTTGAAAAGTAGGCAATAGGGGCTTCACTACCATTTGGTAACACATGGCTCAAAATGGCTCCCACTCCAAATGGTGACACATTACATGTAATTGTTAAAGGCAAAGTCTCATTATACTGCATTAACACAGCATCTGAAGTTAATAGGTTTTTCACTTGTCGGAACGCGTGTTCCTCTCAGTGTCCCCAGACCCAGGTTGCCTTTTTGTCCAACAGGCGATATAGGGGCTCGGCTACGGTTGTTTTGTGGGGCAGGAAAACGTTGTAAAAATTGATAAGGCCCAGGAAAGCTTGGAGATCAGTCTTATTTCTGGGCTTTGGGGCATTCTTGATTGCCCTTAGCTTGCTGTCAGTGGGGTGAATGCCTTGTTTATCGATTAAGTACCTCCAAAATTTTACTTTATCCGTACACAATTGACACTTATTTTTTTTTACTTTAAGGCTGGAGTCTTTAAATTTCTGGAGAACCAACCTAAGGTGCTCCTTTAGTATTTCTCTATTGGGAGCAGCAATTAAGATGTCATCAAAATACGGTACAACCCCTTTTATTCCCTGTAATAGTCTCTCCATCAAGCTCTGAAAAATTCCCGGGGCCACACTAACTCCGAATTGGAGTCGGTTGCACTTAAACGCACCTCGGTGCGTAACGATAGTTTGTGCTTCTGCCGTTTTTTTATCTACAGGCAGTTGTTGGTACGCCTGTGCTAAATCCAATTTACTGAAGACTTTTCCGCCCACCAGGGAATGGAGAAGGTGTTGTACCACCGGTACCGGGTAAGCGTTCTGTTGAAGGGCGTGATTCAGGGTGGCACGGTAGTCCCCACAAATTCTTAATGATCCATCCGGCTTGATGGGTGTTACGATTGGGGTTTCCCAGGGAACGTGGTCAGTTGGTTCTAACACACCCTGAGCTATTAATTTATCAAGCTGCTCGTCAATCTTTGGTTTTAGGGCAAAAGGTACCCGACGAGGCTTTAGGCGGATGGGGGCTACTTCAGGGTTAAGGTTAAATGATATCGGGGTCCCCTTGTACTCGCCTAGTCTGTCTGCAAAGGCATCCTGGAATTCCTGGATGAGGGCCTCTTCCCAGTCGTTGTTGCTGGTTCAGTGAATGTCAGCTACTTCAATCCCAAGTGGAGCGAACCATTGGAGGCCTAACAAACTAGGCCGATCCCTGTCGACTACGGTCAATGGTAAGGATGCAGTACGATTTTTGAATGAGACACGGACTTGGCTGGATCCAATAACTGGAATTCGATTTCCCTGATAGTCCTTGAGTATAATTCTTTGGAATCTGAGGTCTTGCCTCCGGACGGCGGGAATTAATTGTTTAAGGGTCTTCCAGGAAACCATCGAGAGGGATGATCCTGAATCAACTTCCATCACGCAGGGCTGGTTTTCGATGGCAACCTTCACCCGGATCTTCTTGGCGTCTAATGATGAGGCGTGACCAATCGTAATGGTTTGGTGTGCCTCTTCTTGTTTCGTTGAATGGCCTAATGGTTTGTTTCTGTAGGAGTGGTTGTTCCATTGGTGGTTCAAGTGTTCCCGATTCACAGATCGGCTTCCAGCGGGTTGGCGGTAGTTGTTACCCCTCTGATGTGGCCTGGATCCTTGCTTGCTTCTACAGACTCTTCCGATGTGGCCTCTTTTTCCGCAAACATGGCAGAGCGCATCGAGGAATTTGCAGTCTGATCGTGGGTGGTTTGCCCCACAACCAGCGCATTGATACTGCAATCTCTGGTTATGTTGATGGCGTTGGTCTCATTCAGACCGGAGCCGGTTGACTTCTTCCTCATCACTTTCATGTCCCTCAAGCTGAGGTGAGGCTTCGCCGGCGAGTTGGCGGAGCGGGGCGTGGGTGCGGCACATTCGGGCAGCTGACTTCCTGGTTGTTTCTGCTGCAATAGCGTCAGCGATGGCATCTGCAAGGCCTTTCGCCATCAGCTTACTCTGCACGTTTGGTGCTTCTAATCCCAGAATTATTCGGTCTCTCAGGGCTTCTTCGAAGTCGGCGAACCCACAGAGGTCTCCCAGGTTCCGGAGATCCGCAATGAAATCTGCAACACTTTCTCCCTTCCGCTGATCTCTCTGGTAAAATTCATGTCTTCGGACAAGCATTGGTATGGTAGGTGCATAGTGGGCTCGTAGAAGGGGCTCAAGGACGTCCCAGTCCATGAACTTCACCTCAGCCGGTTTTGCTAGTGCCTTGGCCATCTTAAACACGGTTGGCCCGCAGTGAGTCAGGAATACCACTTGCTTTTTTCCAGTAGTGGCATCCTTCAAGTTGTTGGTCTCCAAAAACATCTGAATAGGTCCATATATGAGTCCCAGTCTTCTTGTGCCGGGTCGAATGGAGCGGGTGGTATGATGCTGCCGGACATGGTTTCAGCCGTTGGTGCGTCTTCAGCCACGTGCTCTGTTTAGCGCTCTGTAGTGCTCCATCAGCTCTGACATCTCCGAATCCCACCTTCGTCGCCAGTGTTAAGTTCTGCACATGGGCGCAAGGAACGGAGATGAGACGATGAACAGTGAACTTCAACTCTTTATTAATCATTGTGGAACAGAGCAAAAACTAAGGCAGCAACAGCCCTTTTTATAGGCAAGCTGCTGATCTAGTAACCAATAAGAAACGTGAAGTGCTAGCTGCCTTAACCAATAAAAGAGGCCTACTAATAGCCAATCAGATTCTCCTGAACGGACCAATCCGATATCGCTATTATCGGCCAATCAGAAGTGCAGGGCTAGAACCTTGCACTTTTAATAATCTTTATTTAAACACTTTTATTAATTCATAACAAAAAGCACACAAGTTTTAACTGTTATCTACAGCAGCATCAGATTACCTTACAAATTTTAAATAACCAAATGAATAAAGGGAAGTGGGGATTTAGAATTGCGGTTATTCTTTCCCTTAGCCAGCTTCTTCGCTGTGAAAGGCAGTTGGTGGATTTGCAGAGGGTGGAATGGCTTCCCACCAGAGGGGCTTTTAAATGTATTTTGTTGACTTTTAAACAACCCACTATAGCCAGTATGCTGTTTAAAATGAATTCCTTCCTCAGTGAATTTGGTATTTTTCCTAATCGCGTGTTTACTCAGGAGGGTATTAGTCCTTTAATAACTCATATTGGCAAGAAGAGCACTGCTTTCCGCAAGCCTAATTGCAACGATTTTAAAGCTGTTAACTCTAAGGGTGTTATCACTCCCGCACCCTTGAGAAGTGGCAACTTGAAAAATCAACCTCCTACCCAGCAGCGAACTGAGATATTGGAGTCAAGCCTGTTTAATTCTTTTTGTACTTTGCCAGAGCTAGAACAAGCAGGCATCATTAAAAGTTTAGACAACCTGAAGGATCTTTTAAAAGTCACACGTAAAGCTGCAAAATCTCCCATAGAATTTGCTATCCCGGTTGCAGATGTTATTAATGCTCTTGCTGAGAATTCTGATGAAATTCCTCTTCATATAGATGCTGCAAATAATAACTCTGTAAAAGAGGTGTGCAGGCGAGAAGAAAGGAGTGGTTGCTCAATTACTGCGGAACGACAAATAGAACAACAAATAGAAGATGACCTTGGAGTAGGTGTTGAACTGCGTCATAAGGAGGTTCCCACCTGCTCGTTGCTACTCCCTTTGGTCTCGGACACTATCCCACTGGGCCAACCTACAATGATACCTTTGCAACAGGTTGTTGGCCCTCAGAAGCATTTGGACTACCAATTTGGCAGTAGTGAAGGCAAACACCTAACAAACCAGTGCACCTTTTTTGATTCTGAGGGAATCTTGGATAATATTACTCCTGTGGAATGACTGGAAAATGTTAATGTCCCTCCCAATGCTCACATTAATTCCCTCCCTATAATGACAAATGATAAGCAAGCAGATTATTTTCACCTATTGTCCTGGAATATTGCTGGCTGGAAAGCCAGAGCCATGGATGGTAACTTGGAGGATTTCCTGATAAACTTTGATCTTATAGCCCTTCTGGAGACCTGGCTGACTACGGACGAAGAACAGATCCATCTGCCTGACTTTGATTCATGGTCTATTCCTGCAGTTAAATCTCAGACTAAAGGAAGGGCCTCTGGAGGCTTGTCAATTTTAGCCAAAGTAGAGTTGGGCTGGCAAGCCCAGAAGCTTGATTTTGGTGATGCTTCTGCTTCTCATTTAATTGTCAAGTTCTTCTATGGTTCTTTCGGATTGATATTGCTGAATCTACATATATGTCCCTCCCAGCTCCTCCCCTTATTATACACCTAATATCTGGGCAAATTTGGAAGAGACAGTTATAAAATTAAATGTCCAACATCTTAACATTACTATAGTTTTGGCAGGAGATTTTAATGCCAGGGTAGGGGCATCTTTACATAACTTTGTTTATTCTGGTGTTATGCCTGAGGATTATTTACTATCTATTCTTTCCTGGCATTCCAGTGATTACAAAAGAAATATTGCAGGTACACAATTGGTTTCTATGATTTATAATTGTAATCTTTATATTATAGGAGGGAAGGACAACGTTTTATATATCCTTTTACTTATCACTCAAGTAACTCTTCTAGATTATATATGTGTTTCAAGAGATAAGCTTGAGAGATTCGCAGATATACAAGTCCACGTGAGGGAAGGTAGTGATCACCAACCAATTACAGTTTTATTTCAAGGCAGTTCAGATATATGGAGAAACTCATCTTGTGGCAAAAGGTTTTTTCCAAACCTGGAAGTGAGACAGGATAGAAAATGCAAATGGGCCAAAGTTGATACTGCAGCATTATCCATTGTTTTGGATTCTGCACAACCTCAGATCTGGAGAAGCTTAATATCTCATTCATCTTCAGGTTCAGATAATATTATGGCCCATTATGACGATCTATGTCATTCATTGAAGAAATTTCTTACTGTCAAACTTCCGATAAGAAACCGCCAACAAGTTGGAGTTAGCTGGTTTGATTCTGACTATTCGCTCAGTCAAAAATATTTGAAAGCTGCAATGCGTAGGGTTCAGCGATGTCCCACCTTAAAAAACTATAGTAACATGTTGAAAATTAGGCATGATTATAAGAAACTGATAGCATCAAAGAAGGCTTCCTTTAGAACTAAATTATGGTCGGACTTGGAAATTTGGGCAAAAGGGTCAAATTCAGCTTTCTTTTGGAATGATGTCTCAGGTATATTGAAGGAATGTAAATTTTATTTTGATATCCCCATTTCTGCTTCAACCTGGGAGAATTTTTATTCCAATCTTCTTTTTAAACCCAATCAGGACTCTATGCATACCCAAAGCAATGATTTATTAACTTTAGGAAATCTCCTTGTTTCTGTTTCAGAAATTAAATCCATTATTCGATCATTAAAAGCTAATAAGGCACCTGGTGAAGATTTTTTGCCCCTGGAATTATTTAAGACTTATATGGACTGGTGGGCGCCTTTGTTAGCAGGGCTATTTTCCTTTTATAAACAGTACTGGCTGAAAAGCTGTGGGCTGGGAAGTGGCCATTATTGTTCCCTTACATAAAAAAGGAGAGAGAGGCAATCCAAATAATTACAGACCAATAAGCCTAATTGGAATTGTTGCTAAAATATGTGCAAAGCATTTGTTGGGCAAAATTGAAATCTGGGTTATGGAGAATAATCTTTTGGTAGAGGAACAAGCAGGCTTTAGACCAGAGCAATCTACCATAGATAATTGTTTCACATTATATCATTTGATAACAAGAATTTTAAAAATGGGTAAGAAATTATTCACTGCATTTATTGATCTAAATGCGTCTTTTGATTTGTTAAACAGAAATATCATGTGGAGGAAACTGGCGGACTTGAACATGGAGCCCAGACTCCTTTATCTGGTTAGGGCTCTTGACTCAAACATCCATGTGAAAATCTGTACTGGCATAAATGGAGCCCTGTCTAAGAGCATACCTACCAATATTGGCATAAGACAGGGCTGCATTTTAGCCCCAATGCTTTTCAATCTCTATGTCAATGATTTACCAGGATACCTGCAAGCAATAGATTTGCATATGCCAAAGATTCTTGATAAATTTATTAATACCCTTTTATATGCCGATGACATGGTATTAATGGCTCATTCACAAATAGGCCTGAGGAGACTGTTGCATAAGCTGAATACCTATTGTACTTTTAATTTCTTAAATATTAATAAAAGCAAATCCAAAGTGTTGGTTTTCAGCACAAAAAGTAGGAAATATAATTGGCAGATTAATGGGGAGTCAATTGAACAAGTAAATTCTCACACCTATTTAAGAGTGGTCTTTACTAATAAAGGATCTTGGTCTAATCACTTTAAAAGTAGTGCCTTAAGAGCTGAGATAGATTATATAAATTATTTAACCATAATTACCCAGGCACTTTGATTTAGGACAAAAGTATTTAGGGCAAAAATAGTTCCAATGCTGTCATATGGTGCAGAACTGTGGGGTTTAAATAAAGCCTCCCCACTTGAACAAACACAGACCCGCTTTTTAAGACACTTATTGGGGACTGATAAGAACACTTCTGAATTGGGCATCCACTCCTTGCATAGCCACTTAATAATTAAAACATTTACATACTGGCTAAAGATACAATCAATGGATTTGGATAGACTTCCCAAACTATGCCTAACTGAACAGTTAAATAAGTTCCAATTTAACTCCTGGGCCAGTCAATTCCACAGAGCCATCTTAAGACATGGGTTTTCTACCCATTTTTATTGACAAGGGTTTCCCAGGCAAGGGAAATTTTTAAACAGATATTAGTGCCCAGACTGACATGGAATTATTAGCAAAAAAACAGGTCTATAAAATGGTTGGCTAAGAATAAAAACATCTTCCAACCTGAAAAATACCTTTCAATGGGTATGCCACAATTACAGAGAAGAGCCTATACCAGAGCTAGATTTGAGTTACTGGATTCCATGTCCAGACATGGGCGCTTCCACCATGTACCATACCATGAGAGAACCTGCTTATGTTCATCTGCCATTGAAGATATTTCCCACATCTTGTTCAACTGCCAAATATATGCCCGCATTAGGTTTAAATATTTATCATTTCTACTGGAAAGAACAGCCCATTGGGAATCAAACCACAGATTATTATATTTCCTCTGGGCCTCATCGTCGTCTGTAGGACTGCTAAGTTTATAATCAAGGCAGCAGTCTTAAGAACAGTCTTAAGAACTTATTGAACAAATTGGTGTATCCTGCAAGGGTGATCTATTATCTAATTTTTGACTCCCTGGTTTTCCACATATGTTTTTATTACTGCATTCTTATATATCTAACTTATCTGTATTTTGTCTTATTATATATTTATGTTATGCTACTGATAAGGTCTTATGACTATTCAATAAACCTCTTACTTTATTTTACTGCTTCCTGTTCTTGATGTAGCCATTCCTTGGATCAACATCTGGAGGACAGTAGTTTATGTTAAGTTGAATGGAAGGCACAACCAATGAACAAGAAAACCAAAAGGATGTGCATTCAGTGAATGTTAAGAAACTTTTTAATGAAACCAGGAAAAATGATCTAATAACTTTCAATATCTTTCAATAAAATATCTCTTTAGAGCAAATATTATATGATCTTTTAAATTAATGAAATATCAAATTTTATTTATAATCTATAACTATACAATCATTGGACAAAAAACTTCTTCAATACTTTTTACAATATACACCAAATACCAGCTTACTGAAAAACAAAATGTACTGAAATATAAATGATGTATTTACACATAATTAATAACATGTTCATTTACATTGTCAGATAAAATCAGTGTACATATATGTTTGTATTGATATCTAACCAACCACCAATGTCACTTCAGATTAAAAAATTCACATAAATTATTATTACAAATTACATTACATATTTTATGTTGAATGTTTTTATTTGAAGATGAGGTACATTGATTAAATTAATGACAGAGGGATAAAGGTGATCTATATGACTCCATGTTATAATACAGTATTATTTCCAGCATTAAAATAAAGATTTTAATACTTAATATATAAGAATAATATCTTTAAAAGAAACTTAATGCAAACAAAAGCTTTAAGTCAGTTCAGTCTATTTGTCAAGATCAAACTACCACTGTATGTATATATATGGAAGATGGCTTGATGTTTTTATGTTTTGTTTGTCTATGTTTATCTTAAAAACCAATTAAATTTTTTTTTAAAAAAATAGATCAAACTACCTGTCAGATCCATTATCTTTGGTTTGATGCCCCATTGAGTCTCTTAAAACCCCAAAAATCTGTCCACTACACCCAATGCCGTCACCACTACCAGAGCCATTCAGGATTGAAGGGGAGCAACACTTAGAAATTAAAGACATTCTAGATTCTCGTAAACACCAAAGAAAATACCAGTATTTACTTGCATGAAAAGAGTTCCTCCCTCCAAAACTGAATGGGTAAATCTTAAGCACATCAAAGTGATGAGGTTCATTAAACGCTTTCAGAACCAATATCCTGATAAACCAAAATAGCTTGCATATCTAACCATACTGTCTCTTTCTTCTGTTTTGCAGAACTAATGTCCCTGTCATGGGAGAGACAAACATGTCAGATCCACCATCCTTATGACCATCCTTGGCACTTCCCGTCATCAAAGTATCGAGGAAGGGAGAGAAAAACAAATAAACAATAAAGTTGTATGGTTCTGTGGTGGGAATTCAGGAGAGGGGAATGACATTGAAGAGGAAGGACCAGGAGAGACATGATAGCGGTCTTCCAATATTTGAAGGGCTGCCAAAGAGAGGAAGGGGGTCAAGCTATTTTCTAAAGCTCCTGTAGGCCAGACAAGGAATAATGGATGGAAACTGAACAAAGAGAGATTTAACCTGGAAATAAGGAGAAACTTTCTGACAGTGAGAACAATCAACCAATGGAACACCTTGCCCTCAGAAGTTGTGGGAGCGCCATCACTTGAGACTTTCAAGAAGAGATTGGACTGCCATCTGTTAGAAATGGTATAGGGTCTCCTGCTTGGGTGGGGGGCTGGACTAGATGATCCCTTCCAACTCTAGCTCAGTGTTTCCCAAAACATCTGACTAAAGATGGACTGGTCATGGGTGAAGGGTTGGTGAACCAGAGGAATTGGGAACTTTTAGATTATGCCTGGCTTTTCTGCAACCAACATCTCTTAGTAAAACCATCTTTGGTCAATACTATTAAATTAAAATATACCCTGCTAATTCAGAGAGATTTGTTTTTACTCCCTCTGTGCTGGACATTTCTGGACAAAATACAACTTAAGTTGAAGTCCTTGTTTGTTGGGAGATGGTAACAGATTTAAAATCATTTTTGTGTATTGCTACCTTGCCGTAATCATATAAAGACCATTAACAGCTGAATGCTGATATAGATGAATTTAAATGTATTGGCTGCCCAACTCAGCAACCCTGGAAAGTGTACAAAACCAGAAAAAAACATGAACATGGTTAAAACATTTGTGTAGCCCAGAAAAAATAGTGATAATGACGACGACGACGATGATGATGATTGCAAAATTCCAAAGATTTGGTGGGTTTTTTAAAATGGTCCACTTTGCACAGGGAATTGGTGGGTTTTTTAAAATGGTCCACTTTGCACAGGGAATTGTTCCTTTCTCTGATTTCAAATAACATTTCCTACTTTGGGAGGTAGAATAGATATTCTTTTCTTTTTTTTCTTGTTGGTAATTTCTGATCCCTGCTGTCATTCTTCCCCTTGGTAGGTTCAGCAAATTTTAATTTTTCTGGGGAGATGGAGAGAAGAAGAAGAATCCCAAATGCCCCCATTATGTCTCTGTTCTGTTGGTGCCCATGCATTTTATCACGTGTAAAATGGTGACTTCTACAATTCAGACCAATCAAATAATTAAAAAGGCAGGTTTGCAAAAAAAAAAAAGAAAAGAAAAGAAAAGAAAAGAATGAACCATCTCTCAATGTAAGTGATTCCATATCAGACTATTTTCACAATCAATGCAATCAGCATTCAAGAAATAATTTTGAAACCTCTTCTTTGGTCATTTTCTTCTGTACTGAATTCCATTTACAACAATAGATGATTTATTTAATTAATTAAATAATTATATGCTGCCTGAATCTCAATAATTCTGGGCAGTTCACAAAAAAAACAGTAGAACTATAAACGTATACATGATGATGATCCTGATTAAACCACTGCAAGTTGAAGATCCCTTTCGTTAAAGTTAGGGGGGCATAAAGTTAGTCCATTGTGGGTTAGTAAATAAAAAATTTTCAGCCTTCTCATCAAGGACTGACACTGAGTGGCTGGCCCAACGTTACCCAGAGGGAATCGCATGGCCAAATGAAACAGAGTAGAAGCTGCACTGTCAGCTTATCAATCTATTATGATCAAGCCCATGCTGAATAAGCAGTAACAGTGTATTGCTGCTACCTAGTAAAACTGGTCTGGGGAAGTCACAGGAGAAAAAAGTCATTTGCAAATGTTCCAGTTATGTGTCCAACAACCATTAAAAAGTAATACCCCAAACTCTTAACTCCTTGCTGCCATCTATTGCAGTTTGGGTTTTTATAGCCCAGATGCATTAGTCCTAGGTATGAATAAGGTACAGGTTTTGTGCAGTGCAGTTTCTTTTCCTGTTTTATTGAATTTGGGAACAGATTTATATCAGAACTTATGCCCATGCATTGGTATGTATTTGTGTAAAATGTTGCAGGGCCCCCACAAATGGCTGTTCTTAGTGCTAGAACTCCAGCTATTATGAGACCTTGTTTTCAAAGTATCACTTAGAAACAAGTTGTTAAACTCATTTCTGCTCTCTTTTTTCTCTGACATCACCCCACATCTTGTATTAACCAAATCTGTGCTATCTTCGTGATAGAACAGGATGTTGAAAATGGGCTCCCTTTTCTGAATTAGCAGGGTATATTTTAATTTAATAGTATTGACCAAAGACAATGAAAAGCAACATGATGCAGGGGGTCCAGAATAGCCTTACAATACATTCAGCATTGTCCTACAGCAGATGAACATGCGTATATGAAAGGAGTGGAGCCTATGTCTTGATGGTGTAGTACAGCTAATCCTCAATTTACAACCAGTTGTTTAACAACCTTTCAAAATTATAACCGTGCTGAAAAAGTGATGTACAATGAATTCTTGTACTTACAACTGTTGCAGTGCCCCTATCATATGTTATGTATTAAAATTCAGGCACTTGGCAACCAGCATGTATTTACAATGGTTGCAGCACTCCAGGGTCATGTGATCAATTTCCCAGTGGGTTCTGCCAAGCAAAGTCAATAAGAAAAGTCAGATTCAATCAACAACCATGGTGACCACTTAAAAACAGCATGTACATGTGCAATATAATACAAAGTACAGGCTGGGCAAGACTTTGTATTATATTGCACATGTACACACTGTATTCAGCCTATATGCATGCACAAATACACCTTTGTTACAAGAAGAAAATACAAATGCTCATATGATCACTGCTAATTAAAGAGTTGGGAGAATTCAAGAAGCTGTATCCTATCTCTTTTCCTACAACAGGGATGTCAAACTCGATTTCATTCAGGGCCATATCAGGGTTGTGTTTGACCTCGGGGCAAAGGTGGGGAAGCATGGCCAGGGAGGCGTGGCCACCTCAACATCACTCATCAAGGCTCCGTTTTTGGCTGAGACCGCCTCTTGCAGCCCTCTGCCAGCTAAAATGAAGCCTGGGCAGACTCACTAAGACTCACTTTTGCTAGCAGAGAGCTGCAGGAGGCTGTCACAGCCAAAAATGGAAGCCAGGCAAGCTGCACGCGGCTCCCCTGAAGTCCTTTTTCACTAGCAGAGGCACTGTAGGCCGATCCTTCACTGTTTGCAAGGTGGGCCCATGGGCGAGATCTAAACACCTCATGGGCCGCATCTGGCCCACGGGCCTTGAGTTTGACCCTGTCCTAGAGTATATTGTTTTCATGGTGCAAACAGCAACATTCCCATCTGATCAAAAGAGATCCAATCACTTAAAGCAGTGGCCCCCAACCTTTTTTGTACCACGGCCCAGTACCGGCATCACAAAATGAGCCATGACCCGGTACCGGCATCAGCACACACGACCAAGGCAAGGCGAGCTGGGTGACCGGCCAGCCAGCCGTCCCCCGCTTCTCCCCGCTACCTTCAACTCCTCCTTTGTACCTTTTTTGTGCTTTTTGGGCTCTTTCTTAATCTCCTCCAGAGTAACGTGAGACTCCACTGCCATTGGGACGGCTCTTCGTTCAAAGCCGCACCCCCCCTTCGATGAAACTAAGGCGCGAGGATTCCTTCAGCACCCAAACGCCGCTTTTCAACAACCGACGACTGACAAGCTCACCGGGAAGCACTTTCTCAAGCCCTGTTGAAACAAGATGGCAGCGCCCAAGCAAACCGGTGGCCCGATACAAAATGATCCACGGACCGGGACCGGTCCAGGGCCCGGTGGTTGGGGACGACTGACTTAAAGAACTGCTCAACAAATAAAAACTCAGTGGCCAGCCAAAGTAGTTGCTAGCTGCATCTTGGAACTAATTCCAAGGATACTCTTGATACTTATGTGGGAGAACAGGCTGAGACCTGTGAATATTTCGCCCCCACTCCTTATGCTAGGCGTCAGCACAACAGCAACAGGAGAGAAAATAGACTAGAGACAATAACAAACCCTCACAATTTATCATAGATACCCAAACACAAAATGCATGAGCCTGTTCTCCACATGCATGCACATACTACCCATACATACTGAAATAGCTCCTTTCTTTGGCAAGGAAACAATATTTTAACAGATCCATGAATTATTCCCAGCTGTAAGAAGATTGTTTCTTTGGTAACTATGTATTTCTTCTCTGACTAAAGAGATTGTGAAACAGATCTTCCACAGTTGCTATGCTTTAAAAGCAGCTGCAAAGCACTGATAAAAACTGTCTGAATCATCAGGAGTCGGCTTTTTAAAATTAATTTTCTAACCTTTGTCCTTATGTAGTTTTCTTGATTAACCCCTACCTTCCTTTCCCATAAAGCTGTTATTTATATTAGTTGTGTGTTTTGATTTGAAAGACAAATGATAGCTTGTAAAGATAAAACTGAGGAAATGTTTGCAGAGGGCCATTAAGTACCATCTCAGTCCTGATTCGGCCTTATCATTAAGCAAAGTAAATGATACTTTGGATAGCAGAGATGAAGAAATTGTGCAGTCACAACGACCTGGGGGCCCATCACAAATATCTTAGTTTGGGCAGCTGGCTATCTGAGGATAGTTGTTTGACTATGTTTGCCGTTGTCATTGACCTGCAATAAATATTCGATTAAACCCATGACTGTTCATGTTAAAAGTCTGACAATGCCTACTAAGGCCTCAGTTCATTTGGAATTGAGGCACTGTTTGAAAGTCTGTGTGGTGTATATTGGATTAAGGGATTGGATTTGGATTAAATAAACTCTTTAATCACAGAACTCATTGGGCCACTTGTTCTCCCTTAGCCCAAACTTACTCATAGAATTGTTGTAGACAAAGACATCCATGGGGAGGTTAAAAAAAAAATCAAGATGGCAGTTGTGACCACCAACATGGATCAAAGTCCAGCCCCCTTTGCAGCATCCTATGCAAATACAAAAGAATGGGGCCTTAATTGAAACTGCCAGCTTAACACATATTAAATACTATATAAATAAAATTTGGAAAGATCCCCTGTATCCTGTATACCCTTTTGAGCTAACATAGAAAATGTGGAACAAAAATTCATCCATTATTTATTTACTGCTTTATCTCAGGTAGCAAATTGCACTGAACTGAGTTTCATGTTGTGGATAGTTTAGAAGCTAGAATACTTTGACCACTGTTGTGAATGCATGGGCCTTAATAAAGATATCTTAAGCTTGGAGTCAAGTGCAGGGTTCTGGCCCTGCACTTCTGATTGGCTGTTAACAGCAGGATCGGATTGGCCCGTTCCGGGGAATCCGATTGGCCATTAACGGAGTGTTCTTATTGGTTAAGGGAGCTAGCGCTCCTAGATTTTTATTGGTTAATAGTTATTGGGTTGCCTATATAAGGAGGGCTATAACTGCCATTGAGTTTTGAGCAGTCACTATGTAAATAAAGAGTTGAAGTTCACCATTCCAGAGGCTCATCCCCATTCTTTCTCGCCCATGCTCCATACATAACACTGGCGACGAGGATGGGATATGGAGACGTCTGAGTTGACTGAACTGAGAAGAAACACCGAGCACGTGGCTGACAGCGCTACACGACGGAAAAATGTCCGGCATCGTCGTACCACCCGCTCCGTTCGATCCAGTGCAAGAGGACTGGGAGTCCTACATGGATCGTTTCCAAATGTTTTTGGAAACTAACAATTTAAAGGATGCCACAGCCGGGAAGAAATGGGCGGTATTCCTAACGCATTGCGGTCCAACCATATTTAAGATGGCTAAAGCACTAGCCAAACCTACCAAAGTGAAGACGATGGACTGGGACGACCTCAAACCCCTACTAAGAGCTCATTACGCACCAACCGTGCACACGCTCATGAGACGGCACGAGTTCTATCAGAGAAACCAGCGAAAAGGAGAAAGCGTCGCCGATTTCATAACAGACCTCCGAAACCTGGGAGGCCTCTGCGGATTCGCCAATTTGGAAGAGGCACTGAGAGATCGAATAGTTCTGGGATTAGATGCACCAGGCGTGCAGAGCAAGCTGATGGTGAAAGGTGACATCAGCCTTGCCGATGCCATCGCCGATGCTACTGCAGCAGAAGAAACCAGGAAGTCGGCTGCACAATTACGCTGCAACCATGCTCCAGTACACCAACCGACAAGCGAAATTTTACCCAAGTCAGAAGGGCAGCTTTCAACGACACACCACGAGGACCTCTCTTCATCGTCAGACAGTGACAAAGAAGAGGTCCATCGACTGTGGTCCGACCGGGACCACCACCCGAAGTCCCTACGCCCTTGCGCTGGCTGTGGAGCCAACCATGCCAGGTCCGAATGCAAATTCCGTGACGCGCTCTGCCATGAGTGTGGGAAGAGAGGCCACATCGGACGGGTCTGCCGAAGTTTACAAGGACCCGGCCAGGCCTCAAAAGGGGCTAACTATCGCCAATCGACAGGGAACCGTCCTGTAAGGCGAGAACCAGTAAACTACTCCTACAAAAACTGAGTTTTGCAGCAAGAAGAGGCTCACCATACTATCACTATCGGTCACGCCTCTGCCTTGGATGCCAAGAAAATCTGAATTACAGTGGCCATCGAGAACCAGCCTTGCCACATGGAAGTCAACTCGGGATCGACCCTCTCGATGGGAGCAACTCATCCGCACGATCCAGCGCCAAGACCTCCGCTTCCAAAAACTTATTCTTAAGGACTATCAAGGGAATTGAATCCCTGTTGTTGGTTCCTGCCGAGTCCGGGTCCTGTTGTTGGTTCCTGCTGAGTCCAGGTCATTCAAGAAGCACACAGCATACTTACCGCTAACTGTGATCGACAAAGATCGGACTAGTCTGCTAGGTCTCCAATGGTTCGCGCCACTTGGCATTGAAGTGGCAGGCATAAACCGAGTCAGCAGAAGTGACTGGGAGGAGGACCTCATCCATGAATTCAAGGACGTATTCGCGGAAAAATTAGGCAAGTACAAGGGGACCCCAATATCGTTCAGCCTTAATCCAAAGATAGCTCCCATCCTCCTTAAGCCTCGTAAAGTTCCATTTGCCTTAAAGCCAAAAATCGACAAACAACTCGATAAACTAATAGCTCAGGGGGTGCTAGAACCTACCGATCACTCTCCCTGGGAAACCCCAATCGTAACACCCATTAAGCCAGATGGTTCAATCCAAATTTGTGGGGATTACTGGGCCACCCTGAACCACGCCCTACAGCAAAATGCATATCCGGTGCCGGTGGTGCAGCATCTCCTCCATTCCCTGGGGGGCGGAAAAGTCTTCGCCAAATTAGACTTAGCTCAGGCATATCAGCAATTACCTGTTGATGAAAAGACGGTGCAGGCACAAACGATTGTGACGCACCGAGGTGCCTTTAAATGTACCCGGCTCTAATTCGAAGTCAGTGTAGCCCCGGGGATATTTCAGAGCCTTATGGAGAGGCTACTACAAGGGATTAAAGGCGTGGTCCCCTACTTTGACGATGTATTAATTTCTGCACCTACAAAAAAAATCTTACGGGATCATTTAAAGTTGGTCCTACAAAAATTCCAAGATGCCGGTCTTAAGGTAAAAAAGAATAAGTGTAAATTGTGTACAGATAGTGTTGAGTTTTTAAGGTATCTAATTGACAGTCAGGGTATTCACCCTACCGACAGTAAATTAAGAGCAATAAAAAATGCTCCTAGGCCTCGGAACAAGGCCGATCTCCAGGCATTCCTAGGCCTCATCAACTTTTATCATGTATTTCTACCACATAAAGCAACTGTCGCTGAGCCGTTACATCGTTTGCTAGACAAGAAAGCAAATTGGTTATGGGGTCATAAAGAAGAACAGGCGTTCCGGGTTTCCGGTTTCGCGTGGCTTCGGGGCAGCAGGAATTCGCGACAGCTCGCGATTCCTGCTGTGCTAGCCGCCGAGGTACCCCCGATCCAGATGGGTCAGGGGGATATGGCTGCCCTGAAGGGACAGCTGAAGAGAGAGGGGAGTCGGACAGGGGGTTGGGGGTGTCGCAGACCCCCTCCTTCTCCAGAAAAAACCCTTTTTCCCAAGGCGGTGGAGCGGCGGTCAGCAATGGCCGCCACAAAGAAGCCAGCAACCGGGTAAGATTGCGCTGGAGGAAGTAAGAAGAGTGAAAGTGCTGTCTGAGCCGGGTCAAGTAACATCTTTCAAATTGGTCGGAACTGAGCTGTTTGAATTGCTGGAGGATACATTGTATCCCTAAGAAGATCGAAAGCGGCGGAGAAGCTGTTAAAGGGAACTTTTTTTTTTTCTTTACTCTCCCACCCCATGGAAACAGCAGAAATGTTTGGATATATTGGACATTGAAAGTGAATTGTTTTGAGAGTTGAAGCTAAGGGACAAAGGATTTTTGGACATTGAAAAACTTAAGAAATTGGAAAACCCTTGTTGGAGGTATGGATTTCTGATTATTTAAAATTGATATTGCAAGTGGGAAGGGAGAGGAAAAAAAATTGGAGCAGAAGCTGAAAAAGGAGGAGATTGCCTAGAAACCCAAAGAAAGGTATATGGTAATTGGACCTCTTTGATTAAACATTAACCCCAGAAAGAGAAAGAGAAGAAGGAAGAAAAGTATTAATTTTTGGAACTTTTTTTTGAATTATTTTTGATTAAAAATACTTGTGGTTGTTTTGGGAAAAGTTTCTCTTTTCATAATGACATCGCTTGTGGATGAACTAAAGACTGAATATCAAAAATATAAAAAGGAAGATACCTTGGGCGCTTTGTTTCAATTCTTAGAAATGGCGTTATGTACTTATGAAAAGTTGACTACGCAGCAGAAGGATTGGGACAAAGAAGAAGAGGAAGAAGAAGCCATCTTTGATGAACAATGGGTTCTTTCCGGGGAGGAGGAGAAAAAGGATAAGAAAAAGGGGATTTTAAGAATTATAAAAACAACCAAAGAAGAGAAAAATGAGCGGAAAGGTGGAGGCAAGGTTAGAAAGCAAAGGAAAAGGAATAAGAAAAGGGAGGAGGAAAGACAAAGGGGTAAAAAGGGCAAGGAGAAGAATAAGCAAGAGAGAAAGGGGGGGAGGAGGAGCCTCAATGGGGGGAAGCAAGATCTAAAGAAAAAAAGTTTATTCAGAGACAATGGGTGAATTTAATTTAGGATAAAAGAGGGATTCTGGAGGGTACATAAGATTGTGTTTTTTATATGTGTATTTAGAGTATAAAATTCATTGTGTAATTTTAGAATCTTTTAAACAGAATCCCAAGAAAAATTGTTATATGAAGTACTTTTAAGTTAGGGTAAGGAGTTATAGACATTACTCCAATTGGTGTATAGGAGAAGTATAATAAAAGAAAAAAGATGAATGGATAGTTGGAAATAGAACAGACAAAGAATATTATTGAAAATGGTAATAAGATATGAAAGGCTATATAAAGGTTTTGTTATGCTTTTTTTTTTTGGATGTTGTATATTGAAAAAAGGCAAAAAAAAAATTTTTTAATTAATAAGAAATAATTTGGATGAAAAGGAGAAGTTGGCATAAGATATGAAGTTAAATAGACAAAGTATTGATACTATAATTTGGGATTGTTATGTTCTATTGGTTCTCTTCTTTTATTATTTTTTCTTAGAAAAGAACTTATAAGCTGTTATGCCTTGTGCATTGTTTATATAAAATTGATAAAAATGGTTTATATATATAATATAAAAAAGAAAATGATAATAAGATATGGAAGGATATATAAAGTGAATATGATGTTTGAATTTGTGTCTGTGCGAAGAGTTTCAACCCGGGATCAGACAACCTTCAGAAAAGATCTTTTAGTTTTGTTTGTGTTCTGTAAAATCAATAAAATTTGTTTTAAAAAAAAAAAGAACAGGCGTTCCGTCATGTAAAAAAACTACTGACTTCTGACTCTGTACTCATGCAGTACAATGAGACTTTGCCATTAAATATCACATGTGATGCTTCGCCTTTCGGAGTGGGCGCCATTCTGAGCCATGTACTGCCTAATGGTAATGAAGCCCCTGTTGCATATTTTCAAAGACACTTTCAAAAACTGAGCGAAATTATGGCCAAATCGGTAAAGAAGCCCTTGCAATTTTATCGGCTGTTAAAAGATTTCACGAGTACGTGTATGGCCGGGCTTTTACTATTGTGACTGGCCATAAACCGTTATTGGGGATAATAGCCGGAGATAAGCCGACTCCCTACATATTATCCCCCAGGATGACTCGCTGGTCAGAATTCTTGGCCGCTTATAATTATTGGCTGCAATACCTCCCGGGGAAAGCCATTCCCCACGCCAATGCATTGAGCCGAGCACCGCATCCAGAGACTCTCGACGATCCCGCATCAACGGTAACCACATTACAAATTGAAACACTCCACTCGCCACCATTAACCGCTCGAGATATCTCGAGAGAAACCAGACGTGACCCCACCTTGGCACGAGTCCTAGGCTGGGTAGAACGCGGATGGCCATTGGACCAATTATCAGATGACTTCACACCATTCAAGACTTGACAAACGGAGTTGTTCTCTCAAAAAGGCTGTGTCATCTGGGGCGATAGAGTCGTTATCCCAGAACGACTCCAAAAAGCAGTACTGAGAACCTTGCACAATGGCCACCCCGGTATCGTGCGTATGAAAGCCCTCGCACGAAGCTACGCATGGTAGCCAGGCATCGACAAGCAAATCGAAAATTGGGTTAAAGCTTGTCATAGATGCCAGAAAGTAAGCAACGCCCCACCAAAAGCCATGCCTACCAAATGGGAGACACCACGGGGACCCTGGTCCCATATTCACCTGGATTTTGCGGGGCCGACCAAAGGCCACACCTTTCTTCTAGCCGTCAACGCCTACTTGAATTGGCTCGAGATTCACCGCATGACGAACACAACCACTGAAGTGGTTATCAAAAAATTGGAAAGACTGTTTGCAACCCACGTATTACCAGACGTTCTGGTATCCGACAACGGGCCCCAATTTACCGTGCTGTCCTTCAAGCAGTACCTGGCTGACCGCAGCATCCGACATGCACTCACCTCGCCTGTGTATCCTGCGACCAATGGCAGGGCTGAGCGCATGGTCCAATTTGTTAAGAAAACCTTGCAGAAATTAGACTACGATAACATCGACAACAAAATCAACCGAATCCTTTTTCTACAACATATCACACCTCATAGCGTCAGCAACAAAACTCCCGCCGAACTGCTAATGGGACGAAAACTCCGCTCCCACCTCGACCGGTTACACCCAGCTTATGAACTGGAAAAACCACTAGGATCCAGCGGCCGATGTCGTGCCTTCCAGGTAGGCGATTTGGTATATGCAAAAAACCTATCGGGCAATCCGCTGTGGGTAGAGGCGACAGTAGTTCGTGTAACCGGCCCGAGATCCTACCTTGTACAATGCCTTGACGACATACTATGGAAACGCCATATCGATCAATTACGATCATGGCTCCAGTCGGGCAATTCTGAACTCCCTTATGACCAAACTGAGGGGGGGGAGATATGGAAGAAGACAAATTTCAATTAGAAGAAAACCCGTTCGAAGGGAACGATGGTGGAATAGAGACACAGGAATTGGAACTAAAGAAGGGAATAGATTCACCTCAGGGAGTTGCCGAAGATATTGGTGATGATGGAAACATGAACTCTGAACCAGAGGCAACCCCGTCGACAAACAACGATCTACCTCAGCGAGATTGCAGCCAAATGCAAAACACACAGAGAAAATCAAAAAGACCAATAAAGCAACCGTCCTACCTAAAGGACTATGTAACTGCACCCTGTAAACAGAAGCCAGGGGGAAGGGGTGTTGTGAATGCATAGGCCTTAATAAAGATATCTTAAGCTTGGAGTCAAGTGCAGGGTTCTGGCCCTGCACTTCTGATTGGCTGTTAATGACAGGATCGGATTGGCCCGTTCCGGGGAATCCGATTGGCCATTAACGGAGTGTTCTTATTGGTTAAGGGAGCTAGCGCTCCTAGATTGTTATTGGTCAATAGTTATTGGGTTGCCTATATAAGGAGGGCTATAACTGCCATTGAGTTTTGAGCAGTCACTATGTAAATAAAGAGTTGAAGTTCACCATTCCAGAGGCTCGTCTCCATTCTTTCTTGCCCATGCTCCATACATAACAACCACTATTCTATTTTTAAACATAATGAGCTTTACAGAGTTTCAAAATAGCATCTGCTTGTTAAAAACAACAACTGAGGCTTTTTTAAAAATTTAAAGCCAGGCAAGATTTAACTGTGCACGCTGAAATAAATTTATTTATTAATTTTTATAGCCACCTATCTCAGCAAAGCTGTCTGGCAGCTAACAATTATAAAAACTATAAAACAGTTATTTCCAAACAATAAAGCATCCATAAATAAATACATACTATAGCCAAGATAATTAGACAACTGTCACTTAAGTCAAGAAATGGCCTTTAACATATTGCAAACCTCAGGCTTTAGCACATAACCAAATTCTTAAACCTTGCAAAAGTCCAACAGGATTGAGGCCATTCTAATCTGATGGGAGAATACCGTATTCTGCAAAGCTATAGCAGAGAAAGCTCTTCTAGTTCCTGCCAGTTGATAGTCTTTAGATGTTGGGATCTGCTGGATCAAATTGGGTGAGTAGAGACTCTTAGAAAAAGATGATTCCTCAAGTTATGATCAATTCTTTCCTATTGAGTTCATATTTGCCCTTTTTTTCCCACTGTGTTGTGTTTCTCCCAATAATCACAGGATTGTGGATTATAGTAAATAGGTGCAAACATTTGTGACTAATATTGTAAAGTACCTAGTACATATCCAGTTCATTTCTTAAAAATAAAATAATTGCACATAGTTTTGTAAATATTACACATATTTATCTGTGGTTTTGTTCAGAAGGCTCTTAAGACATTTATGAGAAGTTTTCCCATTGGATCCAAAAATCCAAAACTGAAGAGAACCATTTTTCTTCTGTAACTTTCTTAGGTTAAAGTATTTTAGCCTTTGGGAATGGGCTTCATAGAAATGAGATGAATAAAATAAAGAATGTAGTCATGCTTTTTCCAAATTGAATAAACAGCTTATGATAAAACCCATGTCCAAAAAAAGATTTCTTTCATCCAATTGGTGGACAACGCTAATAATGAAATATTTGAATTGTTACATGAAAGAATACACTGTTCAGAGTGTTTATGCTAAACTATGAACTACGCTTGCATTTTGCTCCAAAACAGTCTTTTTGTGTTTTCTGGAAAGCTGGCTTTAATTCTATTTGCTCAGAATGGACTAGAATGAAGGCATTTTATTGCAGCTTTCCATTACTTCCCCAAAAGTCTTTAAAATGGGAGATAGTTCCTTGCTAAACTTTAAAGTCAGGGTGAGTCATAGTTGCTATTGTACCATTGTATTCTGGAATTCATACAAGGTACAAATTATGTGTGTACATTTGGATCAGATGCAGGAAGAGATTATCAACCTCCTTTCATGAATTCTAAACAACTCTGGTCTTCCAAAATTCTAAATTAGTGTCAGAATAATACTGTGAGTTCTGTATGGAACAAGGATAAATGTATTATGACTAGGGAAAAATGATCTTTTTGATTCAGCTCATAGTAGTCTTATTGATGGAAGTCCAAGAAAAAAAATGGACCTTGCACAGGCATGAAATCAGTCATACGCTTTTAAATTCTGGATGTGTTCAAAAAAATTTTACTACCAATTCTGTGGATGTGGCTTAGTGGGCATGACGTGACTTGGTGGGCGTGGCAGGGGAAGGTTACCGCAAAGTCCCCACCCCACTAATTTGATTTTCAGCTCCGTTCTCCTGTGCAGGGCAACCAAAGAAGACCCAGTCAATCAGCTGGAACTAAGCGAGGCAGTCAGAGGTGGTATTTGCCAGTTCTCCCAACTTCTCAAAATTTCCACTATTGGTTCTCCAGAACTGGTGAGAACCTGCTGAATACCAATCAATTCTGGTGCGTTCCATTTCTATGTTTTAAATGCACAGTGAAACAATGTAAAGTCTACATATTTGCTTCTAAACCACAACTATACCATAATGAAAGGACAATATGAAAAAAAATGTGGAAAGTATTAAATTTAGGTGATCTTCACTGCATGATTGCTAATCTGCAATTGTATAGCAAGAGAACAGAGTAAACAGAATTTTAATTACATTTGCAGATACTACTTTACAAGAATATGTTGGGAACACAGGAAGCAAACAGGACAGGATTTAAAATTCTGTATAGAGGTGTGAGTTAAAAAAAAGGAAGTGACTAAATATGTGTGTGAGAGATCAGGACAAGAGAACTTTTATCTGTCAAATTCTGCACCAACATTTTAAAAAAGATATAAGTCCACATTGTGCCTAGAAAAGCATATTTGATATAGTAGTTTCTCTGAAGCCATTGGAAATCAGTAGTAATTGAAAATAACCCAACTCATTTGGCTTGCCAGAATTATACTATCAAGCAACAATGTTCATCTGGGTGAAAGAGTGGATAAATTTAAAGAATAAGAGACTAGTAGCGTTAGAGGGCCATGATTTTACACCTAGGATGGCATGCATTCTTGTGGTACAGAAAACATGTAGCACATTAATATTTCCAATGACATTATTCTGCACCAACATTTTTAAAAAGATATAAGTCTACATTGTGCCTAGAAAAGCATAGACAGGCTTTATTTGTGGTATGGTATAAAATTAAACAGTAGAATTACAGGAACGTTCTGATCTGGTTACCCACCTTAGAAGTGTTGGTACATTCAAATTTCATTAATCAGGGAAAAATCGTTACATACAAGGATATAATAAATGAAAAAAGGGAATTGAATAGAAACAAGAACTAAAAGAACAAGGGGTAGAATTGGAGTGGTGGTCCTATTTACAAATCCAATCATGTTATCTGAAAGATATGATAGAGAGCCAATGATGATAGATAAAATCTTACTGAGGACAGATGACAATTTGTTAAAAAAAAACTTATAAATTTCTATTAGATGGAGGAAAAGCAAGTTAAGGAAACCATACTGGTATGGGCCAAAAATTTTGGGTATAATATTGAATTGGAAAAATGGCAAGAATTATGGGACAGAATAGGAAAATAATACTGACAATCCTATACAAAGAAAAATCTATATAAAATATTGTACAGGTACAAGGCTGGCAAAAATGTTTAGAAATTTATCACCAAGTTGCTGGAAATGCAATCAAGAATCAGTCACGTACTATTGTATATGGTGGTCATGTAAAAGAGCAAAGGAGTATTGGCAAAAATTCAGACATGATTGGAAGAGTTGATTGGACCAAAAGTAGAATTCAAACCAGAATTATTTTTATTAGGAATAACAACAGAGAGATATAGCAAAAAGATGACTTGTTTAATAATACATATTATAATGGCAGCAAGAATGGTTTTTGCCCCAAAATGGAAAAATAGAGAAATTCTCTTAGAATGTGAAGTGATAAAGAAAATATTGATTTGTGCAGAAATGGATAGATTGATGTTGGAATTGAAAACTAAAAGCGAGACAGAATATCATGAGATATGGAATAAATTTTATCAATGGTTGGAACTGAAAGAAGGGTACCAGAATAAAAAAATAACTAAGATTCATAGAATGGAGAGTTGAGGTTATGTATGTAATCATAACTGAATAGAATAGATAAGACAAAAGTAAAAACCTAATAATACAGGTGAGATTATGACATCATTATAAATATATATATACATACTGGATAACCCTAACTGTATAAAGGTAGCAATGTATATATGATATTTATTTGATAATTTATTATGTAAGGCAAGGATGATGCCAGGACAGTCACACCGTGTCCAATGTTCTAATGTGTAATTAATAAAATTTATAGGAAAAAAGAAAGAAAATAACTCAATTCATTCCTTCTTGGCATACAATTTTCAAAAGCACCCAAACTCAAACTAAGTCACTAATTGACAATACATAATATATATTCACAAGTGATATTTAAATAGTTTTTGAAACAATTGGGGTTTTTGTGTGTGTATGTGTGTTGATGTGATACGTGCCAAGCCATAAACCTTTTAGATTTCAATTCAAGTTTGTAGCAGCTTTAAAAGTCATTACACTGTATGAATCCAACTTTTTAAAGTTTTCAAAAGACTTTTAGATGCAAAAGTGTATGACTGAGCAGAAGGCCACTGTGATTTATATGTTTAACTATCCTAGTATGATATCTGAGCACAGCTAATACGTTCCACTGAGTTCAGTTGAGTTTGCTTTCTAGGCTGGGCTGTTTATTCTTGCAATGTTTGGGTTGTGTATGACGACACCGGTTTAAAAGCACAACTTCTACATATTTAGGAGAAACAGCCCAATAGTGTGTCACTGTCGCTTTATTTCATAGCTAGATTTTATGCTTAACATAATTGCACAATTGTATGCAAATATATCAATCTTCTCCCCCAGTCCAATTTGGGTAATAATACATTATATATCCCCACAACTGATTTCATTAGGAGTGAAAAAGCAGTTTGTTTCCATTGAATGTGGTCTTAACAGATGTTAGTTTGAACCTACCAACATAGTCCACTTTGTCTGCAGGGGCTCAATTTAATATTATTATGGTTGGTTTAATTGTTAGCCACATGTTTAAACTGGATTTGACATTTTTATTCCCTGTTGAGATACTACATTCTTATTGGTTAGTTAACACAGCATAATGATTGGTTAAGAACAATGGGTTCCGATTGGCCACATAAGTGGCGGGAAGTTTAAACACATGCCATTTGTTGCGAGCCGCGAGCAGCCGCTATAAAAAGGATTGCCGCGGCTCGACTTCAGTTGAAGTTACTGGTTGCTAATCAAGAGCTGATTTCAACTCCAGTATTCGAGTCTGCTTTGTCCTGGCAATAGAACATCTTACATAGCTATTCTTGCTCCTTCAACAAACATTAATTCCTTGCAACAGACCATATGTGACAACCTTTCCATCAGCATGTCAGATTTCACCCAGTCCAATGTGGAAATAAAAGACACCCAGCTCTTGAGAAGTTAATTTTATTTCTAGGAAAATCTGAGATTGTACAAAGAAAGGAAGACTCTGAGGCCCAATCTTTATACAGTATATACAGGGCCAAGGTTCAACTCTGACATTTCTTTATCCTGTCCATTTGTCGTGATGGGCTGAGGACCATTTATTCTTGGGTGGGAGAAACAATTGACAGTGATACATTGTTTTTGCAATGGATCAGTCTGCTCTCAAGCCCTATACTTCTGACTTTGCCCTCACGGAACATTTTCATAAAATCTCTTCATTCATTTTCCCATCTTTGGTAAGCATTCTATTTTAAGACAGTGTTTCTCAACCATGGCAACTTAAAGATGTGTAGGTTCCCAGGATTCCAACCAATTTCCCTCTTCTAGAAGATGTGTAGCTTGTAACGATTCACTCCAATTACTTTCTCAGACACAAGTATTTTGATCCTTGATACATTAATTGTCAGATCCATATTTCTCATTACATTGCACTGTGAAACATTTGATTTCTAAGCACAGTGTCATTTTTATATGAAAGTATTAGTCCATGCATATTCACACCTCCAACAAACACGCCTCAAAATCAATATTTATACATAAACGTATGTATAAATATATAAAATAACTATTCACATTCCCTGTGTTATTCCCTGTTAAATTTGTTGAAACATTTCCCGTTACAAGAAGTTCATACTTACCAAGCCCTCATTCAGGGACTGTTCAAAGTTACAATGGCACTAAAAAGGAGGTTTAGGACCAGTTGCAGCCGTCACAGTGTTCCCACATTCATGTGATCACAATTCAGGTTACTTGGCAAGCATTGCACATTTACAGCAGTTACAGCATTCTGTGTTCACATGATCACTACTTGCAACTTTCCCTGCTGGCTTTTGACAAGCAGAGTCAGTGGAGAAGCTGGCAGGAAGTTGCAAGTTGTAGAAACATGGTGTTGCACTTAACAGCCTGCTGTGATTTGCTAAATAACTGCAGCCAGAACTGACATAAGTCAGTGTGAACCTGTGATGCCATGCTTAAAGGCCATGTTGCTGCTCTGAATTGTGGTTCGTAAGAGAGAACTACCTATATTCCATTTACTCTCATGCAGCCTTACTTCCATCCTTCTCATATTTAACACAAACCATCAACTCCTTATTCATGCCATGTAATCCATAATTCAAGCCCATTCAGTTTATCATATATTTTCTCAAAATGAACAAAGATATAATACATGCTTTTTCTCATATCCATATGTTTCTCATAATTTTTATTGCTAATATCTTTGATGGCTGAAGTATAGAAATTATTGCAAATGGCAGGATCATCTAAAGTATGAGTAAAATTGAAGATCCCTCTGAATCCTCTGGGAGCATCCTATCTTTACCATTAACTAAGCAAAGACCAAGGCCTAGTTTAAGCACCATGGGACAATCACATCAGATGCTATGATAGGCAGATGGTAGCCATCAAAAAAACTCTCCGGAATTTCTTTGGCAGTTCTACTCCTTTAGAAAATCTGCTCTTCCTTTGTGTCCAGTTGAGGAAATAATTATATGTCGTCAGCAAACTTTTGTACCTGAGCTAAAACTATTTTGATGCTATTTTTAAAACAAGGTTTTGGAAGAGGAAAAAGAAAACAAAATTACTGATGGAGCATGGGCAAACGGAGGAATAATGCAGAAAAACAGATGAATGAAAGATAGAAAAAGTATCTTTATCCTTCTTTAAAACAAATAGGAATGGAGGAAGAATGAATGGGAAACCATTAAGCACTCTCTGTTTCTTACTACAGCTATATTCAGTCCTAAAAGTGACTTTGCATTGCTGTTTTTGAAAGAGGATGTTTATTTTTTTATCATTTTTTAAATGTAAAATATATTTACTTCTAATTTGTGATATTGGGGTGACAAAAATGATGGGGGAAAGCTATGTAAGAACAATTTTGAGCACTATTGCTAATATTGCCTCACTACATACTCTGTTGTAGACTCATTTTCCAATCTTGCTGAGAGTAATATTCCAGATATAGTCTTTCTCTTGCATACACAGCCAGGTTCCATTTGTGCTTCAATATAAATCTCACAATCAGAACCTTTAAAGTTTGTATGACTGCTGTTTCATTGTTCATGCCATTGCTTAGAACAGTGTTTCTCAAACTTGGCAGCTTGAAGATATGTGGATATGCTGGCTAAGAGTTGAAATCTATGTATCTTCAAGCTACCCATGTTGAGAAACAGAGTGTTAGAGCATTTGATAACTACAGATTATGTATTTTTAACAAACACGTCCATAATTTTCAATGATGCCAATGACACAGATGTCTAGCTTCTCTAATCTTCAGAACAAGTCCATTATTTATTTAGAGCTTCTTCATATATGAAAAAGGATAAGGTTAGGAAGTACAGCTAAAGTCTTGGACATTTAATCTGTAACTGGCTTTTACATGCATGTAATCTTATTTGGATATTATTCATTTTGTAATGAATTGTACAACTTTTACCTATGTTGGTTGTCTCAAAAAGATTGGGGCTTTGAAAAAAATAGCTCTGCCTTTTTTCTTCAGAAAAATGTCTACAAAGGCCTCTGCAGAGGGGACAAAAAAAAAAAAAGTCAAGATGGCACATGAAAGGGCACAATCAAAACTCTACCTCGTTTTTATATGGCCCGTATGTGCAATATTAAAAGAGTAGAATCTCTAGGAATAGCTGCCACTTTGACTTTTTTTTTAACCCCCTACAGATGTCACTTGAAGCAGCTTTTCTTAGCATAAATCTACCAAATTATTTTAGGTTGCTATAGTGCACTTACATGCAATACGGAGTAAGCATGAAATTAATATGGCTCCTGCAGTATTAGACTATAATCACAGAGATCAAAGGAACAAACCACAAGAGTATATACAAATTCACAAATATACATTTCCAGTTCTTATTCCTTAATGATGTCGGACTAATAATAAAATAAGACTCTTTCTCTAAATTCACATTTTTAAAAAATGTTTTTTTATTGGTGATCTTGCTGAGCTACCTTGTGAACTGAACTGTTGAACTCAATATGCTGTTTGCTGGCAGCCATATTGTAGTTATCAGATCCACCAGGTAAATGCGGTTGAAGGTGCCTGTATGGTGTTGCTTCACTGTGAGAGGGAGGAATTGGCTTTTACAAGTTGGCATGTAGCCAGCGGATCAGTCCACACTGAGACCTTTTCCCCATTGCTTCTTCCATCTCTGTTCTTTCAAGGTACCTCATTACTTTCTGAAGAATTTCTCCCACACTGTAGCCCTTTTGGGTTGCTTTCTGAGCCAGCTGTGGAAGATCAGCCAGTTCTCCTTCTCTGTCATTTAAGAATGTCAGGTTGGGCACATTGAAATGAGAAGCTACCATCCACTGGAGGACAGCTTGGAGTTCTTTGTTCAAAGAACCATTTTCACCATTCTGATTAGTTACTATAACTCCGTTTGAGCCACCTTGTCTCATATTCGATCTGACTAAAGCAGCTGTTCTTGGTCCTCCTAAAGTTTGAGACGAACCATTATATTGTTTATGTGATGTGTCTCCGCTGCCTAAATTTGAACTATTGCTTCCGGGCTCCAAAAGGCACAGTTTAGTCATAGATTTCACCAGCTGGTCAATATCTAGCATATTCATACGGTCCATGTTGCCATACATATCCAGTGGTCCACTGGGTAGTTTTGAGGTAGCCTTTATTCTCTGAGGCTTGCTTTCAGGAGGAGGGGCTTGCCGAAGACTTCTATTCATGTTGTTGCTATTGCTGTCTACATTAGAAACAGCTTCACGCATGACCTTCTGGATGGTTGATGTGAGGATGCTTGAAATATCTTCTTTTCTTGATTCTTGGTACTGACTTTCCTGCCACCCTCCTCCTCGTTTTGAAGGGCTAAAATTAGGGGTAGGGACACCCATGGTCATCCCTGCCCTATCGTAACTGGAATCCTGACGTTTGTAGCCAAGTGAAGGATTATTTGACATACAAGGTCCACCTTGCTTTGCTTTTTTCATTAGCTGCTGCTGAATCTTCATTAATGCACTGTCAATAATAAGTTTGGCACAGTCATCCATTGAAATGATTTGTTCTAAACTTTTGCTTCCACAAGGAGAAGGCTCCGCTTGTCGATTTCTCTTTTCCTGTCCATTATTACGGGTATACATTTTGCTGTTTTGAAGCTGAGCTTTTCTGGTGACCCTGCCAGACTCAAGATGTTGTCTCTTCTCTTAGCTTTCTAAGCTCTCCTGCTCATATCTAGGGTATGCCCAGTGTAGACTAATTGTTTCTATGGTAGCAGTGACATCACAAAGCACCAGTGTATTATCCAGTAGCTCTGTCCTGATGACAATGCTCCCATAAATGATTTATTTTGAAAAATAACATTTCTTACTCCATAATTAGTACTTAATGTTGTTAATGAATGTCTGTTATTTTCATGATAGTTGAAACATGGAAAATCATTACATTAGCATATGAAGCTACTACTCCAAGAATCTAAATATAAACTTTCTGTCATGATTTGGAGCTTCCATCCCATCATACTCTTGTTAATAAAGTTTCAGATATCATCCTGCAATAGGTACAAATAAATGATGGCCATTAGATGTTGGACTATAACCTTTATATTCTTTGTCATTCCAGCTAGCATTAATCAGAGTAGTAGCTTCATACTGTGAATTTTGTTGTTGCGTAGTGGGGTGTTTGTTGTTGTTTTTTAAATGCTATCTTTGGGATTGTGGTTGATGCAGTTCTTTCATTCTGAGTGATTGGTAGACTGGATCGATGTCAATATGTTTGTTTATTGACTTATTGGTGTAAAACCAGCCTTTGAGGAATAATCTTTTCTCTCCTTGATTTCGCCTAGTTACAACTGTGGTCCCGGTTAGATCAAATTTGTGTCTTGTTTTGTACTGTTTTGTAGATGCTCTATGAAATAAATATATCATCTGTATGCTCTCAAGAACAGCCCTCTAAATATACATATTCAATATAGAAGCAAAAGTACACAGGCAAAAATGGTTTAAAAGTTACCTTTTATATCATATTCAATGTGATTTGTTAAAAAAAATAAATAATCACACATAATACCAAGTCATAATCTGTGGTTTACAATTCACAGTAGCTAGCTGGATTCATACAAAACTGAACATATAAATCACCCAGAAACTTCAATTGGTCCAGAATTCAGTGGTACGCATAATTTGGGGGATCCTGCATTTCATATCAATCACTGCTGTGTTAGCATTGAATTCCACTTTCTTTCCAGATGCAGTTCAAGGTATTGGTTATCCGCATTAAAGCTCTACACGGTAAGGGTCAGATTATTTGAAGGACCACCTCTCTCTGAGAATATCTACCCATTTCCATTAGATTGGATATGGTGGGCTAACTTCAGATCCAAGTGTTATTTGGCAAGAACTAGAAAGTGAACCTTTTCCGTGTTTTAGAAAGTAAGGGAGATGGTCTTGCAAGAAATATATAAACACCATTACTCAAGTAAATAGGGCTGAAATATTCTTTAAGTCTTGAGAAGCAATATAACATTCAGAAGTGGCTCATTTCCCTGATTCGCTGATATATAATCGTGAGGAAGCAAAAGTATAATTAGACTTGTGAAGTTCAGTTATTATACTCTACCCCAATGTATTGTTCAAGTTTTCCTGTGCAACTGATTTTCTGGTCAGGTTTACACAGTGGGGCTGACAACAAATCTCTCTCTCTCTTTTAAAGAGAAGCTGAAGATCTCATATTTTTTAGTGAAGATCTTCTACCTGAGGGTTCTCCACCATCTATAGAATACCTTGGTGTAGCTTTTTTGCAAAACCAACATGTGAATTTACAAATAATTTGTAAATAATGTACAGCAAAATGCTACCACGCAATGAAGACAACAGATGGAACAGAATTTACTTCAACCACCAGCAGCAGAGCAGCCTGTAGCACAGATGGTATTTCTGTGTTCTCATGGGAATTTATTTTTATATAGAGTTTGCTGAAAGAAGTGGCAACCAAATGGGCCATTAAGGATAGTGACCCCAGGCTGTACAAATAACAAAATTGAATGCAAAATTTAGATATTCCTGTCTGATTCTATGAGAGGAGCAACCACTAACTGTACAATTTGCAAACTGAAAAAAATATGGGCATAAAGTGCAGGGACAGATAATGGATCTTACTGGCCAGAAAATACTAAGTGAACAAAAGCACTTTTCAGTAAAGTTTTTCAAAATGTTATAATTATCACTGTCCTAAAGCTGTGTTTGATATTTAATCTGCAAAGAACTCTAATGGAGATACAAATGTAAACAGTTCTTAGCAATGTAATATTAAGTTAAAGAACACATTCAAACTTAATTCTATTTAGAATATCTATTAGTATTAATATAATTAAACAGGTGAAGAGAAGAATAATCTTTTCACATGTTTTATACTTGTTCATTCAAGATCTTATAATGTTTGAATTACCCGGTTATATTTATTCAATATAAAGAAGAAAAATGGTCAAAATATATCCCTATGGTTTTCACTGAAAGATGTTAATATATGCTGTCATGAACAAAATGAAGTATATGTGTTCCATCCCCATCTCCCAGCCTCTTGGCCTTTTATCTGGATTATTAATTTTCCATTTGATCCCAGAAGAGTATTAAACATTATTTGGGATCTCATTTATCCTACCTTGCAATGTATTACTAACCAGGCCTTATACATTTGTCTTCATGGTAGAACATCAAAATGTTTCAGTCAACCCACGTTATGCTTCTGTGTCAATCTGTCAGCATTGAACTCTCAGTGCAGAAGTCACATGTCAAAGTTTCATGCTGATTTTATACCTACAATAGTGTAAGAGATACAGTAGATAAAGCAATTTGCAAGTCTCCATATGTTTTGGCAGCTGAAACAATACATTTTATTTAAAGCTGAATTGTGACCCAACTGCTGCCGAAATCATCTTCTGATAGTTAGCTTTGTCAAGATTTGCTATTGTTAAGAGAACAGAAATCTAACAGAACGCTGGTTGAATAAACAAGAAGGTATGTTTACATGATCTTCCGGCTTGCTTCAGATATTTCTTATATTTAGAACATAAAACTAGTTCTTACTTCTCAGAAAAGTCTCATGCATACAAAAAAAGTGCATTCCTTATTGTTATCCTACATCATAGGCTTTGTGACTCCAAATGAGAGTCCAAAGTTAAAATTCTATTTTTAAAGCAACATGACTTCTTAGTAATTTTCCATGTTCCAAAATATTTCTTTATTGGTAGCTAGTAATAATTTATAACACAATCAGAATACTTGTTTGGGAAAAACTTTCCCAGGGCAAAGAGCATGTTTCTGATAATGTAACCTATATGCAATTATTAGGAAACAGTTGTAAACCTAATTCCAGCAATCACTTCTATTGGACAGGAAAGTTTTGGTCCAGAAAGCTCATGTCTTTTTGAAAATAATGTATAGTAAAGTGCATTGTACAGAAGTTGCAATCTGAAATGGAAGATGTGCACAATGGGCACAGATCCATTATTTCTTTGACTAAAAACCTTCATTTGCTAGAACAAAATCGGCAAGATAGAGGAAGGAACACCACTGAGTCACAGGCTCTGCCCATGTTGAAGGAACACTTTCAAAAGTGGTGTAGTTTCCATCCAGCCATCATTTTGTTGATTTTGATCCCCCCTCTCTGGATATCATTGCTGCTATTCTCCTTGCAGGAAAACAGATGTGGATAAAAGCCATGCAGCTCAATCACACTAGAATTTTTGACCTTGCTGAAGATCATATCCTGTGTGCTTTTAGAATATAGGAATGACTTCATAACAGGTTTGTGAAACACAACAAAGGCCTTGTTGTCGTTGTCTCATAAATGTTTACTATTGATTTCATTCTATGAAGGCAGTTGACAGTGCCTTCATTTCACCTTGGTTTCAGCACCAACATCTACAAGAGTTCTTCCACATTCCAGATAATCTAACCTTCCCAGAATATGCATATGAATAGAAGCTTTACATGCATGAGATTTATATTAAGAGAATCAATAACTAAGCAATCTAGAAACTTAGTGAATTTATGACAAAGGGATCCATTTTAACGTTGCCTTGCATTTTCTGAGTAGCTGTTGAAGATCAAATACTGTATTTAGCCATTTACAGCATTTTGCATATTTTAAGATACAATTTAAAATACAAGTAAACATTTGTGATTTTTTTGCAGAATTTATTACAGCACATTTCCTCTAATAGTTTTAAAACCTGTATCTTATACCACAAGAAGTCAGCTTTTATTTCAGTGAAAACTGGACCCATGATATTTTGCATGGGAATAAAGTCCTTATATTGTGTAAGAGATTATGTTTTTGACTCAAAACAAATTGCCTAAAATATATACAGGGATTCCAAAAGCTGTCTCCATTATTGTTATGACAAAAATACTGTACTTTGATAGTATCAGGCATATGTTTTAGTTCTTGATTTCTTGCATGCTTCATAAATGAATGTCCATACAATCTGCAGCTGCACACGGGATGCAGAAGACAATGGGCTTGCTGGAAGTAGCAGCTTAATTTTTGCTTTGTCTACATTGTTTGGGGGGGGGGGTGTTAATTTTTTTAACACAGGAAGCAGCAAATCATTCATATTACTAATGGAGAAAGACAAATTCTGGAAGCGATCCATTCATTCAGGGCAGTTGAGGGAAAGGTAATAAGGGGGACTTTTGTACAAGCCCGGAAACAAGGGCAGGACTTAATCGTGCTGAGTGCATGACGAAGACTAAGAAACTTCAAAGACTTGACCCTGTGTACCACAAGAGCAGAGGGAGGTGGGGGAAAAGCTCTAGAAGAAAGCTGGAAGAAAATCTTGGAGAATTGCATTGCTGGGAAACCACCATTGTCTGAATCTGGTTGAACCAAGTAGCTCAATCGGTAGTACAAATTGTAAGCAAAACAGCCAGGAAAGTTCCTGATGGTTGAGCTTGAAATGGAAGACCTCTGCAATGGGATGGTGGAAATAGTATTCTTTTCTGGCATTGTTATTGTGCTAATAACAAATATGTATGGTCCAACTGGTGAAGTTTTGTAAATGTTGCAAATATGCAAGAAGTCTAGCAGCTTAATTTTTATACACATATATGTCAATCGGCAATTGAAGACGAAGAATCCCTAGGCTGACCAAAAGGAGGAAATGCATGATGCTTGGTGGACAGCAACCAAACTGGAGATTTCAAAACATAATCTTCAGGGGAATTACCCTGAAAGTCTTCAACTCTTTAGCTCCTTATTGTTTGAACAAATGACTGTGATTAGGGAGTAAGATTTGGGGTCACATATCACAATCTAAAAAAATTAATTTTTTAGCTCAAAAAAAAAAACAAAAGACAGATCTGTGAACATCTAGAAACAAATAAAGCTATAACTAGTAGCCACCATGGGTTTGTTAAAAACAGATCACGTCAAACCAAACTTATCTCATTCTTTGACAAAGGGTCCAAATTAGTAGCCAGCAAAATGCTGCGGCCATAGTATACATAGACTTTATCAAAGCATTCGACACAGTAGACCAGCACCTACTTCTTGGTAAATTAGAAAAATGTGGGATAGATACAGTGGTAGGATTAAAAAAAATTTTACTACCAGTTCTGTGGTCTTAGCTAGGGGGCATGTGACTAGGTGGGCATGGCTTTTTTTCCTTTTTTTTTTCCTTTTTGCAGCACCCTTCTGCCCCACTTTTTGGGCCTTCTGGGCCTCAGGCAAGCCTCCTAGTGGGGCTGTTTTTGCTCCCAAAAGGCTTCCCTGCTCAGGAAGGCAGAAAATTGAGCCTGGGGGCATGCAGTACCCCCCCCCCCATGCTTCATTTTGGGGCCTTCTGGGCCTCAGGCAAGCCTCCTGGAGGGCGTTTTTGGAGTTTTCGTGAGCTGTAAGCCATAATCATCTCAATTATGACACATCACGGCTTGAACTATCTTGCTTTGCATGGAATGAGTCTATCTCGTATATTTGTTTCACCTTTTCAGTTGCATGACTGAAATAAATGAACTTTTGCACGATATTCTAATTTTTCGAGTTTCACCTGTATTGGTCATAAGTGTGTGTCTGTGTGTATAGCTTACTATCATTTAACTATTTGTGAACTCAAGTGTGAAAGCAGCAACAGTTCGTATTTAACCACATTAATAGATGCTCTCTTAAAACCTCTGTCAAAACCAGAGGAATCATGTGTACTTAAAATAATCGGGGTTTAATACTGAAATCTTTGAGTTGAACATGCTGACTTCTACATGTATATCTCTAGATGTGACTGTAGATGATGTTGGACCTATTGAACGTCTGCATGCATGGTTGCCTAACTAGATAATGTTGCGTCACATACTTTCACTGGAACATGCATCAGAAAGATTGGGAAAGCAGCACTTAATAAATCTCCCTCTCCAACATGGGGTTGATTTGATAGACCCAGGCATATTGTGGTTCTTTTGGATCCTGATATATAAAGCCATAAGAGTGCATGAGACTTTGCAAAGTATTTGCATTTTATACTGCATGAAATTTTAAAAGAAACTCTGAATCTGCCATTTCCTGAAAAAAAGCTTATTTGAAACTGTTGCGCTGAAACTCAGCTAAATAGGCAGTTGTTCAACTGAAATAAGTGGGACTTACTTTCAGATAAATGTATGGAAGCTCTAAGCTGTTAACAAACAAGAGCAACCCTACTGGATCAGTCCCAAAGATTCAGTACTCTTTATCCAATTTTTTTGTGCTATTCGCTGTTTACAAGAACTGTAAAAGTAGGGAGTTGGCTGTATCTGTTAAGTTCTGCGCATGGGCGCAAGAAGCGGAGACGAGACAATGAACAGTGAACTTCAACTCTTTATTAATCATTGTGGAACAGAGCAAAAATCTAAGGCAGCAACAGCCCTTTTTATAGGCAAGCTGCTGATCTAGTAACCAATAAGAAACGTGAAGCGTTAGCTCCCTTAAGCAATGAAAGAGGCCCGCTAATAGCCAATCAGATTCCCCTGAACGGACCAATCCGATATCGCTATTATCGCCCAATCAGAAGTGCAGGGCTAAAACCCTGCACTTTTCTAAAGGTTTTAACAATCTTTATTTAAGCACTTTTATTAATTCATAACAGTATCCTTTCTCACTGAGTTGCAGTATTATATTGGACTGAATTGGAATATGCCTTCTGTAAATTCCATACGGTTTTTGCAACTTTTCACTTCTGAAACATTGCACTTCAGCTCTTTCTCACGCTCTCCCTCCTATAATTACCACTGTCTTACAAACTGTAAAAATGCATGGAAGAAACAAACAACCTTTATTCAGAAACCCTTGTTTCCTTCAGCATATTGAGGCAAGTTTGCATGGCACCATTCTTCAAACGAAGGTTGCCTCAAAGGTGTTTTGTCCTCAAGCATACCTAAATATTACTGCTAAAGGCATGCTACATCTTGTTTCTGCCATCTGTGGCTAATACTGAGAAAATTAACCCAAAAGCCCAACCCATGCATCTTTACTTTTCATAGAAGGCCCATGCACTTCTGCAAATGAATTCAAAACATCATTTGAACATTTGTGTTTCGTTGTGTGACAAGTTCTTCTTTGTTTGGGCTCCTTCCTTTCTTATTCTTCAAAAGGGAGATTCATGCTTTCGTCATGCAACACTTTCTTGGACTGCTTAATGACAGAGATAACAACCCTACTCCAACATTCTTGGCATGGCCTCTGGCATTAAAGGTGGTTTCTAATCATGACTCATACTTCAAAACTCTTAATCCTTGATGGTTAAATAAGGTTCATGCCACATATTGCTTGATATTTAAACATAACTAAAAGTTCTTTCTTTTCCAGAATCAAGGGATTTATCTGTTTCACTTCAGGTCAACAAGGCACCTTAGAAGAGACAAGAGCTGTATTGCTATCCTTGTGGCAACTGAAATAATATGAAAAATATTTCAGATATGATGAAGAAGAGTTTACCTCAGGGGTGGGATTCAACCGGTGTAATGACTGGTTCGGTGAGCAGACGCTTTGTGCCCTTGTCTATCCTTGCCTATGCCACTGCATTCTGAATCATATGTGATTTTGAATGGTTTTCCATGGCAACCCCCTGCAAAGTGTATCACAATAATTCACTTGCAAGATACAAGACATGAGTGACTGAATGTATGACTACCTTTTGGTCCAAGAACAGCACAACTGGTACACCTATAGGATTTGTACAAAGGCTATTCTAGCCAGAACTACCGCTCTTCCTTGACTAGGATTCAAGGATCTAGGACCCATGATGGCAAACCTATGGCATGCGTGCCGGAAGCCCAGTTCAATTCCACTATGCATGCATGCACGGCTCCCACTAGCCAGCTCATTGTCTGATATCTGCCACGCATGTGCAGGGAAAGGGGTGCATGTGGGAGACCCATGTGTGTTATGTCTCACCTTTACAAAGGAGGTGAGAAGTCCAAATTCCAACTGAATACCAACAAGCAAGCAAATCCAGTAATTATAGAGTTAATTCCTTGAGCCGATAAAGTTCTTGGCAGTCTCACACACGCTGTCTGTTAAGTCCGACAAGAAATCAGGAATATAAATCATACAAGCTGTCACAACACAGAATACTCCGGAGCTTCTCTGAATAAGTCACATGTTGTCCCATATGAAAGTCTCAGAGTGAACACACCCACTTTTATTCCCTGTGGGGTGTGTCAGTCCCTCAGCTCAGTCCCTGATTCATCCCTTCCTCCTGAGTTGCAGCTCACACTTTTGCCTGCGACGCTGCCTCGCATCAAGCCAGCATTCCTCTGCTTGATTCTCAGTCAGAGACTCTGATATGCCCTCTTCCTTTTCCTGATTAGCCTCAGGTCTTCCCTCTCGGTTATCTGCTGACACCTGAGGCACAATCAAGGAGGAAGGCATTGCCGAAGAGGAAGGTCCTGGGGAAGAAGGCATTCCCAATTCCTCCTCTTCCCCATTGTCCGAGTCTTCGTCCTCTAACAATGCAGGCTCAAACCTCAGAGCCACAACACATGTGCGTCTGCAGGGGGGAGTGTGGGGGGGTCGCGCGCATGCGCAGGGGGCAGGAAGTGCAGGGGGGACATTTGCACCTACACAGGGGGCAGGGGGAGTGCGGGGGTCACACTTGCATGCGCAGAGATTCAGAGGTCATGCATACACTGTATTATGGGTGCAGACATACATGCGCATGCATGCATGCACTTTTGGCATGCGACAACGAAAAGGTTAGACATCACTGGTCTTGGAAGAGCCTTAGATTACACATTAGTCACAAATGGGGAATTACCATCCCATTCATGTGCAAATATCCAAATATCCAATACCAGAAGATCCAAGTACTGTTAACCACTTCGTTTTGCCAGGATTGAGTCAAGCCTGTTCAAAGGAGGCCAGATCAGAAGTATCACTATCATTATAACTCCCACAGGTAATCAACAAGTATGACCAATGCTGTCTCTACACTTTGCCTAACCTGATGCCTAACTGACAAAAATATCAGAATAATTTCCTCCAACTTGTAATCCTCAATAAATCCTTTGTTCTTGTCCTCATATGAACTCAATGGAGATAGCCCAGATTCTATACTTCCTAGGCCACAAGAATTGGGAATTTGATTGTCAACCCAGCAATAGAATCAAGTAGACAGGGATTTCACTGCCCAGCTGGTATGTCAGTACAAGAGCAATACATTTAAGTGAAAGTTCAAGATATGTTCTCACATTCCATTATCTGTGGTGCAGAGTCTCTAAAGGCCATCACACATTCCTAGATGACAACTGCCACCCTTCCCCACATACCCTGATATTGCAATTGTTGCCAAACACAAATCCAAGTGAGCACATCTCCACACATTGGCCCACTTGGACTTGATTATACAGGCAATGTCAGCTGACTCCTGCACAATCAAGTCATGGAGGAAGATGTATTCATTTATACCTCAGCCTGCTGTTTAATAGCATATTAGAGGCTAGGATATCAAGAATCCAGTAACCTAGCACTGGGTTTAAATGCAGAGGACTGTTTGGCAAATGGGAATGATGTGTCAACATATCCATTCACCTTGTGAGTGTCCGCCCCTCAGGTTCTTCTCATATCTTCCCCTTCCCATCTCCAACAACAGTTCTTGCCCACAGCTCCCCATACCCCAAATTTCAGCCTCCCAAATCATGGGGCTAAATACACACGCTCTCACTCCAGAGCTCCAGCAATCAGAAGGGTTAAGCTGAAAGGGGTACTACCAAATAAAGTCTTCATCTTGTTGATGATCCAAGCTCTATAAAGGACCTTGGAATACTCATCTCTAATGATCTAAGTGCTAGAGCCCACTGTAACTACATAGCCAAAAAGGCATTAAGAGTTGTTAACCTAATCCTACGTAGCTTTTTCTCTGGTAATATCACACTACTAACTAGAGCATACAAAACATTTGCTAGACCAATACTCGAATACAACTCATCAGTCTGGAACCCACATTACGTATCTGATATTAGCACAGTTGAGAAAGTCCAGAAATATTTCACAAGAAAAGTTCTCCACTCCTCTACTCATTGTAGAATACCTTATGCCACCAGACTCGAATGTCTAGAACTAGATAACCTTGAATTACCCCGTCTTCGGTCTGATCTAAGTATGGTATATAAAATCATACATTGCAATGTCCTACCTGTCAATGAATACTTCAGCTTCAAGCATAACAACACAAGAGCACACAATAGATACAAACTCAAGGTTAACCGCACCAAACTTGATTGCAGGAAATACGACTTCAGCAACAGAGTGGTCAATGTCTGGAATACTCTACCTGACTCTGTAGTATCTTCCCCAAACCCCAAAAACTTTAACCTTAGACTGTCTACTATTGACCTCACCCCTTTCCTAGGGGGCATGCATAAGCGCACCAACGGCACCAAGCGCAGCAACTACCATCCCTGTCCTATTGTTTCTTTTATTTTTCTTATATGTACCCATTTCATGTATTCATAACTATGTATACACTTATACTTATTATCTTGTCAATAATTGACAAATCAAATAAATAAATAAAATAAAGTAAATGTCCCTCAATTTTCACTCCTACAAATATCCAATTCATTCATCCAATCCTAAAGAAAAACATCTAAAAGGTGAGGAAAAATAAATAATTAAAACAGTCTCCTTCCATATATTTTTTTTCAAAACTGCCATCTCCTTTTGCTGGCTGATTTTGTCACTTATCATATTGACCTATCCTCTACTCCAGTGTTTCTTAATTTTGGCCACTCAAAGATGTCTGTGTAGGAAATTCTGGGAATTTAAGTCTACAAATCTTCAAATGCACAAGGTAAGAAACACTAATCTATTCACATCCATGATTAAGCTAACATTGAGATATGGGAGCACTTCATATATGATGCATACATGATACAGAACAATGGGTCCAGATTGAGTGGGAAAAATCATAATAAAAGTTCTTACATCCCTTTTGCAGAAGGTTTCTGCTTTGGGCAATAATAGAAACAGCAAATATTTCTAACTTCTAAAACAATTACTACCAACCTGCATCCCATGAGGGCCTGTATACTGCATGAGTCAAAAAGAGGGTTGTGAAAATATTTACAAACTCCTCACATCTTGGACATAAACTAATACCCTCAAAATGATGCTATAGAGCACTGCACAGCAGAACAACTCGACACAAGGACAGTTTTTTCCCGAACTCCCTCACTCTGCTAAACAAATAATTCCCTCAACACTGTCCAACTCTTTACAAAGTCTGCACTACTATTACTATTAATCTTCTCATCACTCCTTATCACCCATCCCCTCCCACTTGTGACTGAATGACTGTAACTTTGTCGCTTGTATCCTATTATTGACTGTTTCCTAGTATGATTTGATTGCTTATTGTACCTTATGACTATTATTAAGTGTTGTACCTTATGATTCTTGACAAATGTATCTTTTCTTTTATGTACGCTGAAAGAATTTGCACCAAGACAAATTCCTTGTTTGTCCAATCATACTTGGTCAATAAAGAAAAAAACAAAGGGGTAGTAATTGCAATGGAACAGATGTCAGGATTCCGGCAGTTACCCCAATTAAATCATGAGTCTCAAGCAAAATTTCCAAAACTTCAAAGGATTTATTTGGAGTTAAAATTTCCGGCTGCCTGGGTGTAGCCGACTCTGAGTCACATAATTCATTGTCACCCTTGACCCTGGTTTTCCCTCACCCCCTGGTGTATCATAATTCATATTCTCCAATGAGACACATCCATAACCAAGAGTCATCAATCATGTTCTTCAGTTAGATTTTTGCGGGAGCAGGAACTTCAGTCACCTAGTTACTATCTCTGAAAAACTATGTATGGAATGCGCTTTCGATGTCCAAGTTTCCGCACTACTCTTTCAAACTCCTTTCCCCCCTCCCTTTCTTTTGGCAATTCTAAAACGACCATAGAAATGTTTTATGAATTGACAACAGGCTTAGAAAAGAAACAAATACAATTTCTGAACCAAATTGCCAGTCTCACTGCTTTACTTTTAACATCAAACTAACCTAATCCCAATGACAATGATTAATGACATGATATAATTGCTCACCTACTAGGTACTAGAATTTAGAAAATCTTGCAGAGTTCAGAGTTGCAGCCTACATTGTCTTGTCATATTAATATGGCAACCCATTTATTTGTTTTCTTGAAGCATTTCTTTGGCTCTTCAGTAAAGAGAATCCCAAAGCAGTTGATGCATAATTAATAAAAACAAAATCCTTGTCTGCGGGCTAATCCAGTGATAACAAACCATTTGGTCTTGGCATATCAAAAATTTGGAAAATCCCTAATTTGACTCTGCTAGCATGTCACAAACACATATGCCCGAACAAAAGAAAAACAATACTCTATCTCCCCCTAATCTACAGCAGCACTCATTGACAGCATGAAGTTAAGCCTCAGCATTGACTTCAGCCTTAGTGCCACCACTGCCACTCAAATAGGTCACCTCATGCTGTTCTCCAAGATATGCAAGCCTTGGAGAACATGTGATTACTTCTGTGGACCATCATTCCCCAGGATTTGCTGCATGCCACTTATCTACAGGTGGTGGTCTCTTTCTGTTGACAGGCCCCTGTGGTCTACCCAAGGCTGCTCTAAGCCACACAAAGCCTTTGCTCTGGAAGCAGCTTTGGAAAATGTTTTTCTGTGGCCGATGAAGCCTCCAAAACTATGCAAAAGCATGTGTCATCCTGTTGTGATTTTTCAAAGGCTCTGCAGGCCATGTGACAGCATTGCCCTCATGCATGACTTCAAGAGCATACCCCATTCTCAAACAGTCTCTGTAGGTTCTGAAAATCACCCAAGAATAGGTCAAGCTTTTGTTGTTGGATGCTGTTGAAAACTGGCATGTCACCCAAAACATGGTGCCGTATCTCCTTCGGCATATGTGTCAAAGGTTCGCCATCACTGATCTAATCTCAATAAACCAGGAGTGCTTTTCTGTACTGAATGTGTATAATAATTTAGGGGCACTCAGACCTTTGAGGTTAGTCAGCACCTTTAACATCTTGAAAGCAGGTGGTGGACTGCCAAAGAGAAATGGAAGTTCCCATTCATAAACTGCCTAATTGGTACATGAAAAAATGTTTTGTCCAAGTAAGAGTATTATTCATGACTAAAAGACACCTCAATTGTTGTGAGCTGGTCAAAAATATATGCATATAATACAGATTACCATGGTTTCAAAAAGAAAGGTGTTTTGTTTTTTATTTTATTTTTTGGTTGAAGAATCGATGACTCAGCAGGTGCCTAGCAGAACAATATGACCAGTTTCTGTTAGGGAAATCCTTCCTACAAAAACAAATGCAGTTCTAAACTTTTAACACTTTAGGAATATGCAGAATCCTTTTTATGTTTAGGGAAGATAGCTATTTTGTGTATGAAACACAGAAGTCTGTGTCTTGTAGATTAAACAGGAATATCCTCTATTTATGGATCAAAAGATAAATGAATGAACTTTACCATTTTCGGTGCAGTTCCCATTGTTTAGCTTTTGACTACTGCTGACTTGTCTCCTTTTCACCCCATACAACCTACAAGTCAAATAAGGTTGTTAATGTTTTTCTTTTAATTGCTTATCTTGCTACGAAAGAAGAAAATTGGAATCAAGTGAGATCAAAGAGAAAGATATACTGAGAACAATTGGTGAGAACACAACTTGGTGCAATTGTAAAAACTGACACAAAATGAATTCATATTGCCAGTCTTTCCTTCTAATACTCATTGGACACTTTAAGAAACTTCAAGAAACAGAAAAGAAGCTACTTGTTTTTTATTCTTTCCTGGTGAAGCAAGAAAAAAATGTGCATGCACTATTTATTTAAAGTGGCAAATGATAACTGTCACCAAGAAAATCAAAGAAAGATAGTAGAAGCACAATTAAATTCTATATAGTAAAGAGGTCTTCTAAGATGCCTTAGGAGATGTAATTTATTTATACGAACCTATAATATTTAAACTTTTGATTAACAAAGCAATCATTACCAAGCCAGAAGGCTACAGAAATTGATAGATATCTATGCAAAGATGAGAAGCAACAAGAAGAACAACAACAAAGAATCTGTAAAGGTTGTTATCAATTATTCTAGCAAATCTGGAGAAAGAGACAGTGGCCAACAGATTGGAAGAGGTTAATCTACATACCAATGCCAAGGAAGACTTAACAAAGCATGGAAAGTATTGCACAATACACTTAATTTCACACAAGAGTACACAATGCTTAAGGTTCAGCCAATAAAGATTAGAGTCCTACATAAAAAAGGAGATGCTAGATTCTTCAGATGGTCTTGCAAAAAGCTGAGACAGTATTGCGCATGCACACTGGATAATTCAGAAAGTCAAAGAATACCAAAAGGAAATAAAAATGTGTTATTGACTACAATAGTCCTTCACTTATGACCACAATTAAGCACAAAATTTACATTTCCACGCAAAATAGTTGTTAAGTGAGTCTTACTCAATTTTATCATCTATCTTACCACAGTTGGTAAGTGAATCACTGTAATTGTTAAGTTAGTAATACAGTTGTAAGTCTAGCTTTCCCATTGATTTTGCTTGTCAGAAGGTGACAAAAGGGAATCATATGTCCCCAGGACACGGCTATCGTTGTAAATACATGCTAGTTGCCAAGCATCCAAATTTTGATCATGTTACGACAGGGATGCTACAATGGTTGTAAGTGTGAAAATAGTCATAAGTAACTTTTTTCCGTGCCAATGTAACTTTAAACGGTCACTAAAATGATTATGTTGACCGCATCTATTACAGAATGTCCTTAAGATTATGGTAATCCAAGAAAATCTCATTGTCCTCATGTGAAATTATACACAGCAACAGGAAACCCTGAATCAAACAGAACATGGTGAAACAGACAGGTTTCAGATCAACAAAGGAATGAGACAAGGTTGTATATTGTAATCTTAGTTATGCAACCTGTATACTGAATATATATTGAGGGAGGCAAGTCTGGGAGAAGATGAGTGTGATTTTAAAACTGGAGGAAAAAACTTCAATCACATGTCCTATGCTGATGGCACAACTCAGTTAGCCAAAAATGCAAATGATTTGAAAATTTTCATAATGAAAATCATGAAGAGCATGAAAAGTGTGATTAAGAGTAAATGTAAAGGCAAAACTGATGACAACAGATAAAAGCAAACAACACTGAACTATCAGTGAAGATATTGAACTAATGGGTAGTTTGCAAGGGGTACGGTTCCTTTCTCGATTGGGCACAGCTTATGAGGTTCCATTTGAGAAAAATTTGGAGAAAAAATTCCAAATTAAAAAAGCCAGAGGCTTGAACACAGCTATAGAGAAGTTTGGCCTCTCTTGCATGCTTCTTTAAGTATAAATCATTTTGCATCAGTGTTTTTGAGAGGTTTCCTTTTTCTGGCTTCACCTGTATCCAAAATACCAGCCTGGCAAAATCATTTATCTGAATTACCAGAGAATTCAATGAGAAAGTTACCAATGGTGGTGAGAAGTGGTGGAAAGCAAAAGGGTTAATGCTCAGGGCAGTTAAATTAGTCTGTTTGCTCTGCAACTGCAGAATTTTCCAAATCAACCAGTTTTTGCATTCCATTTCAGACCTAGGCAAAGATCCTTTGCCAAGGTAAATGCCATCTCTGTGCAGTGTCCTTTTTCTCACCTTTCTCTCTTCCCTTTCTTTCCCTTCCCTCTTCTCTTCTCTCCTTCCTTCTTTCTTCCCTTCCATTCTCATCTCTCTCCTCCTATCCCCTCCCTTCTCTTTCCATTTCTTCCCCCCTTTTCTTTTTTTGATTCACCTTTCCCTTCCTCCTTCTCAACCCCTTCCTTACGCTTTTCTCTTTTCTCTTTCCTTTCTTTTACATATTTTTTTTTTCCTTTTCTTTCTATATATCTTATTTCCACTCCCTTTCTCTTTGTTAGGAATAATCATAGCTACCTAACGTTGTTTGGGTAAATAATATATAAACCACGAATAGCAAAGTTTAAATGTGTTTTTTCACTTTAAACTCTAAATGATATAATTTGGGTGCGGTTGAGAAACTGCCATATGAGGGAGCTAGAGAACCTGGATTGCTGCTGGATTGATGATTGATTGTTCTGCGTGTTCCCTGTTGCTGACCTCCAAGGAGAAAAGAGTTTTGAATGCTGCATATCTAATCTACTGTGAGAAGATATTTACTGGACTGATTTATGGATTGACATTGTAAGTTAACTGACACTGGATTTTTTGCAATTGAACAATCTCCGGACTGAATTGACCAAACACTATTGAATGATATTTGGACTGTTTGACCCTGCTAAACTCTTCATGGAATAAACTATTCAACTAAAAAACACTTTCTCTCATATTCGCCTGACTGCCTGACTGCTGTGCACATTCTGCTCGGGTATATCCCTAACATTCTTACCCCATTTAAGGCAGGAAATCCAAGATTTAAGGGAGCAAAACCTGCACCTTGTGAATGGACAATAAACAGAAAGTGGCCCTGGCCCACTTTAGCCCGGCGCTTCCCCTGTGCATGCGCACAGGAGCAGAGGTGGTATTCAGCAGGTTCTGACCAGTTCTGGAGAACCGGTAGCGGAAATTTTGAGGAGTTAGGAGAACCGGCAGATACCACCTCTGACTGGAGCTTTTACAGTATCCTTCCCCTGCCACGCCTACAGAACCTGTAGTAGAAAAGTTTGAGTCCTACCACTGCATAGGAGGTGGTGTCGAGCTGGCCACACCTACCGAGTGGTGCCCACTTGGCGGCTGTGAATAATCGTCATAGTCTTCCATGCAACTGGCCCTTTGAGGGCAACCATAATGCTGATGCGGCCCTCAATAACATTGAGTTTGACACCCCTGTTTTAGAGAGTCATTGAGGCCACATGGAGATTTATCTGTGTCGTCAGGGTCACCTGAGTGGTGCAAATGGGTGTGGAGCCTTTATGGGACTGTTGAAAGGACTGTGTTGTAATACAGACTGGAGATAGGTGATGTTATATCCCTCCCTCTCTGTTGAGAGAGGGCTGTTCAATTTTGACTTAGATGGCCTCTTCGAGCCCTCTTTCAACTAGCCGTCCTCTATGTCCAAAATGTGGACTCTGCTGTCTACAAAAGAGCAAGTGGCCTGTGTCTTTTAAATGCAGATGGACTGTTGACTCAAGTCCTGATGGATTTGCTCTCCTACACTGTGCCACGCATCCATGAACCACTTTATGAAGAGTCCATGAACCACTTTAGGAAGCGTCCATGAACCACTTCAGGAAGCGTCCATGAACCACTTCAGGAAGCGTCCATGAACCACTTCGTGGAGCGTCCATGAACCACTTCGTGAAGCGTCCATGAACCACTTCGTGAAGTGTCCATGAAACAGTTCGTGAAGCGCCCATGGACCACTTCGTGAAGCGTTCATGTACCACCTCGTGAAGCCTCCATGAACCACTTTGTGCCTCCATGAACCAGTTCGTGAAGCCTCCATGCACCACTTTGTGAAGCCTCCATCCTCCATGAACTAGTTCGTGAAGCCTCCATGTACCACTTCGTGAAGCCTCCATGCACCACTTCGTGAAGCCTCCATGGACCACTTCGTGAAGCCTCCATGTACCACTTCGTGAAGCCTCCATGCACCACTTCGTGAAGCCTCCATGGACCACTTCGTGAAGCCTCCATGGACCACTTCTTGAAGCCTCCATGAACCAGTTCGTGAAGCCTCCATGAACCAGTTCGTGAAGCGTCCATGAACCACTTTATGAAGCGTTTATGAACCACTTTATGAAGCATTCATGAACCGCTTCATAAACGCGTGGCACAACCTAGGAGAACAACTGGAAGAGAAGCGAAGCTGTCTTCAAAGCAAAACCAACAAGTCCAGCTGCCTCTTGAAAAAGCACTTTGGGGACATAGATAGGACTCTTCGGATAAAGTTAAATCGACGAAAACGGGCTGAGAGAACTTAGACGCTGCCCTTGCGAGCATGCGCGGCTACCAAGCGGGTACGTCTGCCCTTTCCACCGGGCTCTGCCGCTCCTGTTCGCGGCAGCAGCAGAACTCGCGCGCGGAAGGCGTCGCTTGTGGAGGGGGCGGTGGGTTGCTTTGAGGCGTGGTCTGGGCTTGGCCAAGCCTTGCCCGGCAGCGCCCTAGTGCAGGAGTCCCTGAGGGCAAAGGGAAGGGCACCGAGAGTGGGGGGGAGGGGGCGGGTGCGTCCCTGGCCGCAGCCCAGGAATTGCTCCGCCAGACCCAAAGGCTGCCCAGGCGAGCGACCATGGGGCTGGAGAAAGAGAAAGCGGACACCAAAATCTTCATGGATGAAGGAGGCTTCAATCGGGACGGGAGTCCCGCGCCGTCGGAGACCGACAGACGTCTAGAGAAACCGCCCGACAGGGACCCGCAGGGGCTTAACAGCCACCTGAAGGTGAGGGGGGGGCGCGCCCTGATTCCCGCGCAAACTCTTGGCCTCCCCTCCCTCCCATTTTGAATGCCGCCTTCGAGCCCCCTTGGAGGAAATGGAGCTCTTGATGCCATTTAAGGCGAATTTAGCGCGTGGGATTCCCCACCCCACCTCCGATTCCAGCCTTGGGCGAATTTCTCCCTGGTCTGCTATTTGGGGTGCCGCTTTCCTCGCTCTTCAGGGGAAAAGGCAAGGAAAGTCCCCTGTATTTGGGCTCGGAGATAGTTTCTGAGTTCTCGAGTGTAGCCCCCCCCCTTTCGAATCCCCCCCACACACACCCTTCTCAAGCCTTCTACGCTAAATCAGCCAGATTCTTCCAGAACAATTAACAAAAGCAACAACAGGTTATTACTGTTGCCTGGCGCGCTTTCCCCTCCCCGTGAAGTCCCCGCTCTGCAATTTCAGAAGAGAAGCTGTTGCTTTGTGACGACTCATGCTCGTTTTCTCTCCTCTCTTCCAGCTGGGCTTTGAGGACGTGATTGCGGAGCCTGCCTCCACGCACTCTTTCGACAAAGTCTGGGTCTGCAGCCATGCTCTCTTTGAGCTCAGCAAGTACCTGATCTATAAGCTCCTGACCTTTGTCTTTGCCGTTCCCTTGGCCTTGGTGGCAGGGCTGCTTTTCGCTGTGCTCAGTTGCCTACACATCTGGTAAGAATTCCTGTTTGCACCCTGTGAAGGTGCCAAATGCAACCAGTCCTCTCTTGGGATCTCCAATATTGCAAAGAGTAATGTTTTTAGGCTTTGCAGTCTAATTGCATTCCATTGACTGCAAATATATGACATTCAACTTTTTTTGGGGTATTTTTCCACATCATTGTAGTTGTTCTATACAAAACACTATACACTGTACAGAAGCCTGATGATGGCAGATGAGATTCTGCTGAAACCTTGCTACAACTTTAAAAGAACAACTACAATGACGTAGGAAAATACCGAACAAAGCTGAATGCCATACATGTAAGTACCCGTGAAAACTTAAGAAAACATATATATATATATATTTGTTTTCTGAGGTTCTCGCAGGTATTTGTATGTGGATCTTTGGTTATTCGGGTTTTCTCCCGCGTAAGATTGGAAGTATCTAGGCAACGTTTCGATGAAGTCTCATTCATCATCTTCAGGCGTGGTCTTCAGCTCTGTGCTTCTCACTCTTCAATCTCACTTCCAATCTTACGCGGGAGAAAACCCAAATAACCAAAGGTCCACATACATACATACATATATATATATATATATTGGATATGCTTAATATGTCTAATGAATGCCAATTGGATGGATTGAAAGAGTAATGTTAGAGTGATTTTAGGCTTTGCAGTCTAATTGCATTCCATTTACTGAGTGGATATGCTTAATATGTCTAATGAATGCCAATTAGATGGAGTTTAGCATCACTAAAGGGTTCCATCTTACCCTGTGCCCAGCTGGCTGCAGATTGGAAGGCCAAAAAAAGAAGAGAAAATTGGATGGGGGCTGGGGAGAAAGGTTGCATCTATTTCCTGGCTGGTTGGTTTCCTTTTCTCTTTAAAACAAAGACATCTTTTTATCTTCCTCTCCTTACAATGAGAATATATTTAGAACAGGTCTCTTGTCATTCTCTGGCCAGACATATGGAAGAATGGCAGGATTGCTTAATTCCCTCCTTTGGGAAGATTTTTTTTTGAGGATGGGATTTCCCAACCTCAAAATTTTAATGGATCCAACAAATAAAAATCTGCAGTAGCCCTAAACAGGGGACATGATCCTATATTGAATTTTTTTTTCTCCAGAAAAATGGTTGGTGCTCTTTTTCTCACTATGGTGAGATTCTCAGATCAGTTCTGTAGTATCTTAGATGTTGCTTCTGGACCAACTGAGGTTTAACTTAGGTCAAGTTCATATACATGCCTGTGCCCTTTTTTTTTTGCTTTTCCTTGCAATGGTTGATGCCTGAATGTGATATGTGCTGTATTATGAAACACTGTATTTGACATATCATTGAGGGAAGCCTTCATGGTGGCTATTTGCACATACACATTCTTTCAACTATAGTCATTAGGTGAAAAACACACACGAGGAGCAGAAATGGCTTTTAAACAAAATTGAGGCACTCTTTCCCAGAAAGCTTAATTAAACCCTGAGTCCCAAGGACCCCTTATTTATTTATTAATGTACCTACATATTTACTTAATATGTGTAGAACACCCACTCCCTTAAGGAATGACACCATTATTCACATATGTTTCTGGAGTAAAGAGATATCTGATTGTGGCATCAGTTTGTTAACTGTGAGCCTCCAACTTTTCAGTCTGTATGTATGTGAAAGATGCAGAAAGTGTATGCGTGTTATTTAATGCAAGATGCACAACAGTGACAACACTATCAAAAGGAATTATTGAGAAGTCCTGAAGTAATGGGTGTTGAACCCCTGTACTTCAACCATGATTGTAAATTATCTCACTGAAAATATATCTCCTTATAAGGCATTACTATGGCACAAATATAGGAATTTCTACATTGTGAGCATTTGTGAGCATAAACCCTTCCCTACCAAGACTGCATTCAAGATATTAACTATTTCAGAAGGGATGTGTTCAATAAACCAGAAAGTGAAAATATTTCATTAATGAGGTTTTTAACATCCAGAAAAGACTATCTCTAAACTTATTTAAGGCCTTTTGTGCTATCATTTAAATATAATTCATGTATAGATTGTAAGCTTTCAAGCAAGCTGATTTGTTATGGTTGATAATTTCAAAAATTCTATGATCACTGAAGAAAGGTGATACTTGGCACATTTTATAAGTTATTGGTCAAGTGTAGTCTATCCCATGGTTATCAAGTTCTTGATTATAGTTGTTGGAATTGCATTATCTCTCTTTGTTTCATGGAACTTAGACAGAACTGTCTTATTCTAATTAAAACAGTGGTGTAATTAGCATTTCTTAGCCTGGAATCTGTTGGACTTTCTTCATGATTTTCAGTCAGCATAGTTCAAATTCTTATTGACCAACAAAAATCTACATGTCATTTTGAAGTAGATTTTTTTAAAGATGGCTTTCAGAGGCAATTTTTCAATAAATGTAAGAAATATCCAACATTACCTGTTCCCCAAAATTGACCTGCATTGCTGCAGACTATACATGGTCAGCCTTGAAGATTTGGTCAAAGTGATAAAAAGACAGAATGCGGTCTTGTGATTGTATTTTGGGCACTTGACAACTAGTCCACATTTATGGTCAATTACACATCCCACAGTTATATGATTATGATTTATGGAGATTTTTTCCCCCAAAAAGCTGGCATTTACTTCTAGTTTCTGAGGGGAAATGTCCACTTAATGATCATGGTACTCATTTAACAAGTGCAATATTCACTTAACAACAGCCCCGAAAGGTCATAAGATAGGGCACAATCCCATAGTGACTTGCTTAATGACTTACTACTATAATTCAGGGCTTAATTTCTCTCTTTCTCTCTCTCTCTCTCTCTCTCTCACACACACACACACAGAGGGAGGGAGAGATGGCATACTGACAAATCTCAAAAGTGATGCTACTATTATGGAGGCCATTTGGAGTGAAAAATTCATAAGTCAGATATTACCACTGAGAAGCTCTTTCTGTAATGAAACAGTAAGCTCGTCTTCCTTCACATACATGGTCCCAATCTAGCTCATATTTTCAAATAAAAAAAATCAGAGAATCCAAAGTATGTTTCATAACTGCATTCCCCTGGGAAGTTGCAAAGGGCTGTAGTCAAATAAGTCTGCTTTTATAGCCCCTACCCATAGAAACAGAGCATTTAAGGTCATTTCACTGTTTTACTAGGACCTTTTAGGACTCCCCAAAGGGTGATTTCCCATTCCAGCAATACTTGGCCAAAAATTTGAAGGCTGAGTCAGGTGAATGGACATGTGAGACCATTGTTCTGTCTTCCTGTGGAATCCCTTTGGTTAAGGAGTGTGCAACTGTTGCTTGTTTTGAGGGCAGGATAGTGAATTCTTCTCAAATGCTCCCAGTGTCCTTTGGGAAAGAGCCAAAGTAACTCCAGTTTGTGGATTATATTCACCAATGCACAACACACACACAGAGAGACATCAATACACACCTTGCTTCATGCAGTTTCATAAGCGACTGCAATTCCAGTGCCATGTTTTGTTCCTTCACCTTCAAAACAAGAGGTTTTATTATTTACCAGTTTTAAGGCGATAGCTGTTGGAGGTTGAATTGCCACCATGGGTAGAGAAGCACTTTTGAAACCATCAGTCAGAAAGCATTGCTGATGTGCCAACAGAGAGGAGTTGTTACACTGTTAGCCTGCCAAAAATTTAAAGAAGAACTTGACCTCGCATTCCTTCTGCACCCAGAACGCACCCTGAATGGAGAAACAATTACACACCCACATTGGAGAACAGAGAGCTTCACCTCTCCATGAACTGAATTAAGAGCATGCACAAAAAAATAACTTCATCAGGCTTGGAGGATAATTGAAAGATTTTTTTTAAAAAAAAAATCATAATCATGAGAATACAGTAATTTGTTCTTTAAAAGCTATCGTTTCTATTTTAATTTAATTGGGACCTTTAACTTATTGTACTCTTTTGTAGGTTTTGTTATACTTGTGGCCATAGTTACATTATCTGTTAGACATAAAAGAATAACTTGAACCTGTGCCAATGCCAACCACTTTGAATGAGCTGCTTGCAAGCATGATCTAGCAAAGCTGCCACTCTGCATTCTTCTGTTGCCTAGATAGATCTTTCTCCTTCCTTTAGTTGCAGAGTTCAATTTGGGAAGAAATGTCAAGAAGTACATTGCAAGTCCTGTATGAATATTTACATATTCTTTAAAATAGATCCTTGTGGTATATGCTTGGCGTTGGCAGTAATTATGTAATCTATTGATTCATTATCAATGTCTCCAGTAAAAGATGCCAAATTCTGTCTGTAGTTATATGGATAAGATGGAAACCTAAGCTACTGAAATGAAAACAACAATGTTAATGCATGCAATTCACTGCAGATTTATTATTTTATTCTTGTTTCCTGGGAGGATTGAAAGAAATTTCCTAGATCCTCCTCACTTTTATGGGCTTGGCTATTGTTTGGCTATTCTAACCATGCCAAAGATAAATCAAACTTGTGATTAGTTGCTTGCCTGTTTGGCCCTCGGGGCCCCAATTTGTGGATGCAAAATCGTGGAAGTTTTGACAGAAATTTAAAGGGGAAAAACAGGAATCTTAAGACTTGCAGAAATACCCACTGTACCCCTTGAAAAAATACCTTCAAAATGCAGATTGAACTTTCCTATTTGTTTTCTGAAAAGGATGAAGAAATCATTCTATAGTTCTAGCAGAAAAAAAGAAGAAAGGGGGACAGTTTTTTTTCAGCTTGGCAGAAATTATTAGAGAACACAAGATAGAATATTAGCAATATGCTTATAAAATGCTGTAAAATTTGTTAATCTTTATTATACCAAAGTGTATATGTGAATAAAATTTATTTTGTCTGTAAACATAATCAGATTGTCAGTACTTTATCAGACCTATTTAATGTGATTGAAACGTAATAATGTTTGAGTAAATATTATCTAGATTAAGGTGGATGTACTCTCTCACTTGGGGTTTATACTGTCTTTTGAGTTTTAATCATTTTAATTCTGATTTTTCTATTTTAAATGTATTGTTCTTTACCAATTATTGTACGACACCCAAAGTCACTTTTCATGAGATGGGTAGCTATATAAATTTAATTAATAAATAAAGGAATATTAATTGCACCAAATTGCAACACAGGTGCTTCTAACCCAATTAAAAGATTTTGTAGGCACCTGTAACCTACAGTAAGACCAATTCTATCTTGCTGCTTATGTACTAAAATTATCTCTTATTTGGGATGTTTCAGATTTACTCACCTTCATTACAAAGGTAACAAAGTTTAAGAAATGATTGCTAACAAGCCTCTCCTTTTTTTGCCTAGGGTTGTGATGCCATTCATAAAGTCTATCCTTTTGATCTTGCCACCCATACAAGCTGTGTGGAAGAGTTTGACAGATGTTTTCATTGCACCAGTGTGTCACAGCATGGGACGGTGCTTTTCAGCAATCAACATACATCTGGACCAAGAGTGAACAATTTGGATCCAATGCTATTTTAGTCTTAAGTGCTATTAAAGTCTCCTTATTGGTATAATATAGAGACACATAAGCATTCATTCCAAAGCTACTGCTGTTTAAAGGGGATGACATTTCCGCCCTTTAGCTGGGTTGCACTTTTTATGGGGGGCACAAAGCTTGCTTTGGGGACAGGGAAGATCTACCAATATTGTAACTAAAAGATAACAAGTGACATTTAACAATGTTAAGGTAATGGTACTTCTAATGCTTGGTTTCCATAAATGTGTTGTGGATAACTAAGAAGGTCATCTTGAGGTGTATCAATCAAATTTTCATCTATTGTATTACTCAAAATTTCCTGGAAATCATTCTACCAATAGGTTTGACATATTTATTGATGTTAGGCTATACAACTCTTAGAAATAAGAACAGAATATAAAGGATTACTTTCTTATTTGAATTCTGCTGGTCAGCATTTCTAGCCACACAAACAGCTAGGTCTGTTCGTATACAGATTCTATAATCTGTCAGCTTCTTGAACTGTGTAACCTCTTAGGATACAGATAGTCCTCGACTTACAACTACAATTGAGCCCAACATTTCTGTTAAGTGAAACATTGGTTAATTTTGCCCTATTTTGCAGCCTTTCTTGCCATAGTTGTTAAATGAATCACTGCAGTTGTTAAATTAGTGACATGGTTGTTAAGTGAATCTGGCTTCCCCACAAACGGTCACAAACTGTGATCACATGACCCCAGACACTGCAACTTTCATTAATATGAGTCAGTTGCCAAGCATCTCAATTTGGATCACATGACCATGAAGATGCTGCAATGGTCATAAGGATGAAAAATGATCATGTCACTTTTTTCAGTAACACTGAAGAGTCACTAAATGGACTATCAAGGACTACCTGTAATTCATATTTCAAGTACTGACAGTTTCCCAAACCCATGGATTTCCAACACAATAAGACTTAAAACCTGGTAGAATCCATGCACTTTCACCTTCAGTGAATACTAAAGGTGAAATTTCGATGGTTGCTTAGAGAGCAGCAGGTCAGAAATATTTATAGTGCAACACAAGAAAAAACAGTTTACGTGGGCACAGCCATTTGAAAAACTTAATACAATATTGCCTGCAAGTCATTGGGGCCCCTTTCCCCTGTTTTTAATGCTTAAAAATATTTTGGAACATATATACAGCTGTACAAATTTCCAAATAACAGAAGAATTCATGCAATCATTTTTTTTTTCCTTTGCATGAATGTGTATAGGAAAGATCTTGCAGAACTTCTGAATTAGAATAGTTATAAGGACTCTAAGCTGGGTAACCAGGTATATGCCTCATGGGAGGAGGGAGGTTATAAGGGATATCTTTTAAGAGGATTTGAACGTTTCCAAAATTCTGTAAAAGTTGTGAATTCAAAAGAGTTGTATAGCAAGTAGACAGAAAGCTTAAGAGATAAAAGATACTGGCTGAATACTTTTTGTACAGCTCTGTGGATATCAGAAGAAAAACAAAACCTTCCCAAACCCACTGTTTAAAATGAGATGTTAATCTGAGAGGAGAGATTATGCTATATTTAATTAAACTTTTGTTTTTGTATATATTGTGTTTTGTATGTAAATGACAAAGTAAAAGGTTATCTTGAAGTATTCTAATCTTGCCAAATGGTTATTCTAAAAACATGGACTACTTCAGCCAGTGGTTTGCTCTAGAGATCTGCCCTTGCATGGAAAGACAATTTCACACATGTAAGATAGAAAGAGCAGGCCGTCCAATGGGGTTGAATTCTATACAAAGAACCAAGCACAGCACTTAACTTGTGCCTGGAAACTAAGCATCTCACATAGAACTAAGACACTGGGATGTGCAGATACTTCATCTACAAGCGATGCTCTTACTTTGCGCAATATTTATATACATTTTAAACACATAGATGTTCAATTAGCTGTATTAAAGAGCCTTTGATTAAGTTATATAAAACTTCCATTGAAATGTACAGGCTCAATTCAAAACACATACGCAAGACTCGTGTAATTTACCTTTAATGCTTCAAACAACCTAGGCAACAATTCTATAGTATGCATTTTAAAGACTTTTATTAAAGTGGTTGATACAACATTCAATTTTTTCTGTCTTTATGGTAGAATATAAATATTGTACTTCTCATAATAAATATATTACTGTATAGAACTAGAAGGATGTTCTTTTGCAAAGAACATTTATTTAGTTAAAATTTATTATAGTCATAGACAAACATTGCAGAAATAGGTATGTCAATTCAGTTGCCAAGTGGATTCACTTTTAACAAAGTTAAAAAGCGATATAATGCCCATGACCACCCTTACTGAAGTATCAATGGAATGCTGGGCATCTGCCAAGATCCTTTCTACATCTGACTTAAAAGAAAACCAAAAAGTGAATGGTTGGGAGAAAAAGACAACATTTACAAAGTTTCATTTTAATGTATGCCAATTAGTATACAGTACATTCAAAGTGAGAAAGTTATTCTAACTCTAAGAGCGAAATATAGTAGGACAGGACAGTCCATGCTGCGCTTAGCATATATATAATACTCGGATACTGCTATTGTGTCACCCCTAATTCTTCTTTTCTCTAGACTGACCATACCCAATTCCAAAACATTATTCACATGTTTTTTTCTCCAGGCCTTTAATCATCTTAGTTGCTCTTCTTTGCACTTTTTCCAAAGTCTCAACCGCATTTTTGTAATGAGGTGACCAAAACTAGATGCAGTACTCCAGATGTAGCCTTATACTAAGGCTTAATAGAGTACTAATACTTTATGCAGTTTTGATCCTATGCTTCTGTTTATACAACCAAGGATTTTATTAGCTTTTTTGGCTACTGCTACACACTACTGTCTAAGTGATCATCCACTAGGGCTCCAAGATCCCTCTCATATTTATTGTTTTTTGAGCCAGTAAACTCTGTACTTGTTCCTTTGGTTTTTCTTGCCTAGGTGTAAAACTTTGCTTTTCTCTACATTAAATTTCATGTTAATGGATAGGGCCCATTGTTTAAGTCTGTCAATATCTTTTTGGATCCTGAGCTTGTCTTCTGGGCTGTTTGCTATTCCTGCCAGTTTAGTGTCATAGTGTCATCTGTTAATTGAATGAGTTCCCCTTTTATAGCATAGCATAGCATAGCATGCATATATGTGTGTGTGTGTATTAAGTTTCATTCATATATATATATATATATATATATATATATATATATATATATATATATATATATATATATATATCTTAAGTTTTCACGGGTACTTACATGTATGGCATTCAGCTTTGTTCGGGTATTTTCCCACGTCATAGTGGTAGCAGACGAACACTATAGTAGCAGTAGTAGTAGCAGACGAACACATAGTAGCAGACGAACACTATACAGAAGCCTGATGATGGCAGATGAGATTCTGCTGAAACGTTGCTACAACTTTAAAAGCACCACTACTATGACGTGGGAAAATACCCGAACAAAGCTGAATGCCATACACACACACACACACACACACACACACATATATATGGCATTCAGCTTTGTTCGGGTATTTTCCCACGTCATGGTAGTTGTGCTTTTAAAGTTGTAGCAACGTTTCAGCAGAATCTCATCTGCCATCATCAGGCTTCTGTATAGAGAAGCCTATACAGAAGCCTGATGATGGCAGATGAGATTCTGCTGAAACGTTGCTACAACTTTAAAAGCACAACTACTATGATGTGGGAAAATGCCCGAACAAAGCTGAATGCCATACATGTAAGTACCCGTGAAAACTTAAGAAAATTATAGAGAGAGAGAGAGAGAGAGATACACACACGCACACACACACATTAAGTGATTTACCCTTGCCTTTCATGGCACATCAAATTGATGCTTGAGCAAGAATAATTGGGCAAAAAGGCTCTGGTTCTAGAAAAAAGCAATTTGTGTGGGTATCACAAAGCAATGTATCACAAGATCAGTGTTGTTCATACACTGCAAAAAAAAAAAACACCATAGAGAATGTTTTAAAAGGCTTTGGAAAATCAATCAGATTGGGTTTGACCTCCAGGTCTAATATAGATGTGAAATGTGGAGTAATGTGTATTTTCAAAGTCTTTTTAATGAGATTATAAAGATCTTGTTAACTGCAATAGAATATTTTATTTATATATTCAACGAAGCAGACACCAAGTGAAGTTAAATTTTTAACACAGGACATTTATATCCTATCCATCCTCTCTGTGTTCGAATAATGCATATCACCTTCTTTGGTTTCTGGGATAATAATTTGGGAAATGATGACAAGTCTTCAGAATCATCCCTTTCTTGTCAAACTGTCGTAGACTCACTGTCATGATACAAAATGAGACATCATCCCTTCAAGGAAACTGAAAAAAAAATATTAAAAAAATATCAAATGTTGGTATCATTTCTACTTACAGCCCTCTGAATGTTGCTGGACTACGATTCCATCAACCTCAGCTAGCATAGACTACAGTGGGGAATTTTGGGAGATGAAGTTCAGCAATATCTTATACATTCTTCCAATCCTTTGGGGCACTAAAACATCACTGAGAGTGACACTTTCCTACAGTATGATGGCAGTGTGAAGAGATCGGGAGAAATATGGGCACCTGGTCTAATATGTTGGCTAGGCCACGAGGGGTACAAAATATGTCAGTGTAATTGTTGCTCTTTCAACAACCGTTGACAGGTTACACAGGCTGGGAATCATTTAGCTGGAGCAGAGGGACACTTTTGACTTAGCCAATGTTGCTGGCCCCTTCCTGTCCACCGTTTACTGATGCACTTGCCAACATGCCACGCAAGGAATCTGATAATGTAGCTTCTTTCCAAATCTTTCATGCAATCAGTTGACTTGATGGAGTTTCTGATTCTCAGTAAGGTACCCTTTAACAATATCAAGTGAAAGTGAAGTTTATTTCTGGGTTTATTTTATTTGCTCCTAATAGAATAACTGGATTAGCTATGAAGGCACCCTCCAGCAAACAGAATGGAAAATGGAAATGGAATGCCACTATTCCCTTCATGCGTTTTTTTTTCTCCTTATTTGAACCTCTTCATTTAATTACTAGCTACATCCAGTATTTTCTGTGTTCTAATTTAGCATTAATTTATTAGCCATACCCGGCTGCTGAAAGAATGGTATTCACCAGAGAAAAGCTTGGAGGGAGGAATCTGTAAGTGATTTTGTTAAGTCTTTTTCTAGGGAATTCTTTGACTTCCAGTCTACCTTACTCTTCTGATATTACTTGGTGGTCTTCCATCCAACATAACCAGTGCTAATTCTGCTCTATCTCCAAAGCCCAGACAGGGTAATCTAGAATATATTGCATGTTGCAGCTTTATCTAGAAAATCAAGTGCTATTAGGACTTCTATTAAGATCCTGACCCAAAAAATGCTTGCCACACCCTGTCTACAGGATTCCTAGACCCACATCACCATTAGGGGACTATCTTCTAAGTGAATGATGATGTAGAAATGTGAAAAACAAATGAACAAATATAGCATCTCATGACTCTCTTGTGTTATCTAGTAGACAAAACCATTCTGTTAACTGCATGACTCTTGATGCCACAGCAGTTAAGCATGCACTACTATAGGCTACTTCTGCTGACTGTTGGCTGCCTGCAATTTGGCAGTTCAAATCTCACCAGGCTCAAGGTTGACTCAGATTTCCATCCTTCCAAGGTGGGTAAAAAAGGAGGACCCAAATTCTTGGGGCAGTATTCTGACTCTGTAAAGCACTTAGAGAGGGCTGTAAAACACTGTGAAGCAGTATATAAGTCTTAAGCACTATTGCTATCTAACAACTCAGTGCAGCAAAGGTCCCCCAGAGACGGACTTAGTATATATTGTAGCAATTGTTTGACTTCACTGGATCTAAAGAAGGTGACACACAGTTTATTGAAGACAATCCATACTCTTAGTCGTATTTTATTCTCTTTTCAAGGATGTGTTGTTTATCTCTTTATTTTTCCTTCAGCAAATAATTGGTTGAAAAGAATGGAGGCATTTTCATAAAGGTGGCTTTCAGTTCAAAGGCATTCTAGCCATTATATTTGAACACAAATTGAAATTTGCTCCAGTGAGCATTCTGTTGAACAGGGATACATGGAAGCTACATTCTTATTATGGTACCTGCTCTACTCCATAAATAAGGTAGCTGAAAGATATCTTTGATTTCAGAAGGGAATTGGCTCTGCTTTCTAGATATAAAAAATGTTGGTTAGTGCAACTATAACTGCAACTGCTCTTCTAGATCTTAGTGATGTATTTCGTTTATCACAAATTATTTCAAATATCTGCATTCCTTTTATACCCATATTTCACAATTGACTTTAAATATGCATATTTGACCACTTTATCAGACATCACAATTCCTCCTAGCATGTCCTGGAATTCATCTAACCAAATATAAACTGTGCCAGCATGAAACTGTCTCTTGCAATCTTGCATGGTGATTAGAAAAAAAAAACCAACAACCCCCACCAAACAAAAAACAGTTACATAGGATTTTAAAGTTCTGACAAATATTAACATTTACTGAATTTTTATGCCGAATGCAAATAATAAATAATTAGACGAGGGAGGGAGGGAGGGAGGGAGGGAGGGAGGGAGGGAGGGAAGGAAGGAAGGAAGGAAGGAAGGAAGGAAGGAAGGAAGGAAGTTTTGAAGCTCAGAAATTCACTGAATTGAGATTAGGATAAATGAAGGTTTGCCTGCCATCACATTTTTTTCGGTGACCCATCAAGCTCTTCAGGGAAAGCACTTTTTTCAGATATTCCCTATAAACTAAGGATCAATTAGCTTTTAAGGAGGAAAAAAGACATTTAAATATTATTTTCAAAAAGAGCTTGTCTGACAGCAACTTTCCAGAGCCAAATCTTGGCTATTTCATCCTCCTAGCTCTTGGTTTTTACTATGGTAAATTATTTCATATAGCTCTTTTAACAAACTTTGCTGCTCCTGGATTGTATGTTGGTCTTTTTAGCCCATGGGGAAAGGGCTTGAAATGCTTATGGTAAAAGATTTTTCGGTATTTATTACTGACTATTTGCATCTGAGGTGTGGCAAAATTCTCCCACTTAGGAGCCTAGAAGAGATCAAGTTATCATAAATAAAGGTGCTGCTCTCTGGACAATTCCGATAACTTTTGGGGCTAAAACTCTTCAAGTATGAACCTGCCTTTAGAAGTTATTTAAAGATTACCAGAATGGCTCCGCAAACCCAGTTTTACTCCCTACTCCCATGATTTATGCAGCCTTATCTTTTGGGGTGGATGGGTGGGAGGCATGAGCATTGCAGGGCTGGGTTCAGTTGAGGTTGGGCTACTGTGGAAATACCATAATTCACAATCCTTCTGTATCCACTCACTGGATTCAATCTTGACACAAAGAAAACCGCACAGTGAATCTGAAATACCAGCACTGGAACATAGGAAAGGGAGTGGTCTCCTTAAGAATGCGGGTTCTGGAACACATTGCACGAATGAAATAGAGATGCAAAATCATTAGACAGATCTAATGTTAGTCTTATTCCCAGCAGGCCACTGAAATCAATTTTGTGCATGTGTGTGTTGTTTTGTGTGGTTTCTGTTCAGTTTCGACTCCTGGCGACTACGAGTGTCATTTTCTTGGCAATGTTTTCAGATGTTGCCTTTTTCCTGGGATTTTGAAAGAGAAGGGACTGGCCCCCAAATCCCTCAGCTAGCTTCTTCACGCAGGACTAGAATTCACAGCCTTCTATGAATTTTTAGCCCAGTGCCTTTCAGACCCTGCACCAATTTGATGCTCATTACAGCCAGTGGAATGACTGAATCCTGAGCAGCTTCTTTATCCTAAGCAAGATCAAATTCATTGCCCAGTGTATCAACTGGACAGCCAGAAGTTTGATTAAAATCCCAGGATTTTGCTGGAGGATTGGATCCAGTGCCCTAGCTGTCCTGTTCTAAGTCTCTACGCTGCCTCTCTGCCTACTTCCCTTTCTTGAAGCTCCTTCCGTACCAAACTTTTTGTTTTGCTGCCAGCAACCACACCCTGGATTCCACAGCTTTCAATATGAGCAAAACAGTTTTGGAGACTCTCTCCCTCTTCTCCGCCATGAATGCCTGTTAAAATACCTGTGTGTTACCAGCCAACCCCATATGCCCTTTAAACGACCATTTCCAATACCAAATGCAATCCAGGTGGTAAAAAACTTTTGTAGGCAACACATTTGCTACTTCTGCTGTTTATGGTACCAATCCATAGCTTACATTTAATAAAACACCATGAAGAAGAATCCAGCTCTTTAATATAATCAGATGCATAATGTACTAATTATGGAAGGGGGGGTGTTTGAGGGAGGCGGGGGGGGGGGAGAAGGAGAGAGAACCAAGTGAATAAAAACATTCTGAAATGAGCAGCCCTGAACAAAAGGTCCCCATGTGGCTGGCACTGAGGGAAGGCCAAGTTTCCAAAGCTTGAAGTTTTTCCTGCAGAAGCTTCATAATGACCGTCAAGTTTTGAACTGGCTCAAATGGCCAACTCTTTCCCCTCCCTCCCTTCCTCCTCCCTCTCCCTCCTTCCCTCCCTCTCTCCCTCCTCCTCTTTCCCTCCCTCCCTCTCCCTCCCTCTCTCTCTTCCTCCTCCCTCTCCCTCCTCCCCTCTCTCTCCCTCCCTCCTCTCTTTCCCTCCCTCCCTCCCTTCCTCCTCCCTCCCTCCCTCTCCCTCCTTCCCTCCCTCTCCCTCCTCCCCTCTCTCTCCCTACCCCTCTCTCTCCCTCTTTCCCTTCTTCTCTCTCTCCCTCCTCCCTCTCCCTCCCTCCCTCCTCTCTCTTTCCCTCCCTCTACCTCCTCCCTCTCCCTCCCTTTCTCCCTCTCCTCCCTCCCTCTCTCTCCTCCCCTCTCTCTCCCTCCCTCTCCCTCCCTTCCTCCTCCCTGTCCCTCCTCCCTCCCTCCTCTCTCTTTCCCTCCCTCTCCCTCCCTCTCCCTCCTCCCCTCTCTCTCCCTCCCTCTCCCTCCCTTCCTTCTCCGTCCTCTCCCTCCCTCCTCTCTCTTTCCCTCCCTCCCTTCCTCCTCCCTCCCTTCCTCCTCCCTGTCCCTCCTCCCTCCCTGTCCCTCCTCCTCTCTCTTTCCCTCCCTCCCTTCCTCCCTCTCCCTTCCTCCTCCCTCTCCCTCCTCCCTTCTCCCTCCCTCTCTCCTCTCTTTCCCTCCCTCTCCCTCCCTCTCTCCCTCCCTCCCTCTCCCTCGCTTCCTCCTCCCTGTCCCTTTCTCCCTCCCTCTCCCTCCCTCCTCTCTCTTTCCCTCCCTCCCTTCCTCCTCCCTCCCTTCCTCTCTCTCCCTTCCTCCTCCCTCTCCCTCCTCCCTCCCTCTCTCCTCTCTCTTTCCCTCCCCTCTCCCTCCTCCCCTCTCTCTCCCTTTCCCTCCTCCCCTCCCTCCCTCTTCTTCTTCCTCTCTGTCCCTTTCCCTCCTTCTCTCCCTCTCTCTCCCTCCCCCTCCCTCCCCCTCCCTCCTCCCCTCTCTCTCCCTCCCTCCTCTCTTTCCCTCCCTCCCTTCCTCCTCCCTCCCTTCCTCTCTCTCCCTTCCTCCTCCCTCTCCCTCCTCCCTTCTCTCTCTGTTCTGTCCTGAATTTGCATACTCGAAATCCCCGCGCCTTGATTGGCTAAGGCGCGGGGATTTCTGATTGGCCAGGCGAGCCGCGCTGATTGGCCCGATTGAGGTCTCCCGCGATTGGCTCACTCCCAAGAGCGGGAGACTTGAATCGCTGCCATTGGCCGCGGCCGCCGCAGCGAAAAGGATAAAAGCTGCGGGCTTTTTCCTTTTCGCTGGTTCGGTTCACAACTGTTAATAAAGAGCTTGAATGACAGTCACCGACTCTGAGCGTCTTTTTGCGGACACGACACTGGCGACGAGGATGGGATCCCGACCCTGAACCGAACCCCGTGTCCAACAAGAGCCAGTTCCAGCGCAGATATGGCGAAGATCGCACCGCCCGCCCCCTTCAACCCCGCCACCGAGGACTGGGAATCGTACTCAGACCGGTTCCGTATGTACCTTGAATGCGCCGGAATGAAGGACGCCCCGGGCCTGCTAAAACGCGCCGTCTTCCTTACTCACTGCGGACCAGAAGTCTTCCAGATGGCCAAAGCATTGGCCAAGCCGGCAGACGCAACCGCCATGGACTGGGACGTCCTCGGAGCCTATACTGCGGCGCCATTACGCCCCCAAGGTCCCCATCCTGATACGGCGCAACGAGTTTTACCGCCGAAATCAGAAACCAGACGAGAAATTGAGCGACTTCGTCGCCGAGCTGCGGCGCCTAGGAGGACTCTGCGAGTTTGAAGGTCTGAACAGCCTCATAAGAGACCGTTCGTGCTCGGCCTATGGGACCCTACACTCCAGAGCCGGCTTATGGCCAAGGGCGACATCAGCCTAGCAGACGCCCTCACCGCAGCCGCAGCCGCAGAAGCAACCCGCTCGTCTGCTGACAGCATGCGAAGATCTGACGCGAAGGGCGGAAACAACAACCCGGCAAGGTCGGCCGACCCTAGAAGTGAATCAACCGCACACTACGGAGAATTCCAGTCAACCTCCAGCACGTCGGAAGACGAGGAGGACATACATCGCGTGCAGACGGGACGCGGCGACCAACGGAATCAAAGAGGTCATAGGTCGAGGACCAACTGTGCCGGGTGCAGCGGCGACCACCCCAGGTCAGAATGCCGATTTTTTGACTCTATCTGTAGGCATTGTGAACGACGGGGTCACATCGCTCGAGTTTGCCGCCAAAAGAAGACCCGCAGCCCGCCCAAATGGGAACAACACGACCGGAAGAAGGAAAGCCCCCCGCCCAGGACCAGAGAGCGCCAACCGGACGGTCGGTGGGACCGTGCCCAACGATCTTCAAGAGACGGCGACAGTCGGCGAAAGGAAGAGACTCACCCAGACGGTGACCATCGGCCACGCCATCTCCCACGGCGCCAGAAAGGTACACGTAGAAGTCCATATTGAAGGCCAACCATGCAAGATGGAAGTGGACTCCGGGTCCTACCTCTCCATGATTGCATGGCGCGAGATTAAACGGCTAGTGCCCACCCTCCATAAGAGGAACATTCATGCCCAGAAAATCATTATAAAAGACTACCAAGGGAATCGCGTCCCGGTAGTGGGCACCAAGAGCTTTAATGTAACCTACAAGGGCCGCACCGAACAACTGCCACTCACTATCGTCGATCGCGACCGCCCAAGCCTACTGGGTTTACAATGGTTCGCCCCGCTTGACATCGCGCTGACAGGAGTCAACCACGTCGCCGACGATGGTTGGGAACAGCGGCTAGCCCAGGAGTTCCGGGAGGTCTTCGATGGAAGCTTGGGCAAGTACCAGGGGCCCCTTATCTCATTTGACCTAGACCCAAGGGTTCCCCCCAAGCGGCTAAAACCTAGGAGGGTACCATTTGCCCTGAAGCCTAAAATTGATGAGCAGATCGACAAGCTCGTCAAACAGGGGGTGTTGCAGCCGATAGACCATGCCCGATGGGAGACCCCCTATAGTGACCCCAGTCAAGCCAGACGGGTCCGTGAGAATTTGCGGGGACTATAAGGCCACCCTAAATGGCGCATTGCAACAAAGCGCCTACCCAGTCCCAATCGTGCAACATCTGCTGCACTCACTGGGAGGGGGCAAGGTCTTTGCCAAGCTCGATCTCGCCCAGGCATATCAGCAGTTGCCAGTAGATGAGAAAACGGCGGAAGCCCAGACCATCGTGACCCATCGGGGGGCCTTCAAGTGTAACCGACTCCAATTCGGAGTCAGCGTGGCACCAGGCATCTTTCAGAGCCTGATGGAACGTTTGCTACAGGGCATCAAGGGGGTGGTGCCCTATTTTGATGACGTATTAGTGGTGGCGCCAAACGAAGCCGAATTAGAAAACCGACTCAGACAGGTCTTAACAAAATTTAAAGTGACGGGACTTAAAGTTAAACGAGAAAAATGCCAACTATGCACAGAGCAAGTGGAATTCTTGGGCTACCTTCTAGACCGGCATGGCATTCACCCTACAATTAAAAAAGTGAAAGCCATCAAAGAAGCCCCCACCCCAAAGTCTAAAACGGAACTACAAGCGTTCTTAGGGTTGCTGAATTTTTATAATGTTTTTCCTACCCCAAAAGGCTACGGCGGCGGAGCCTTTGCATAGACTCCTGGATAAGGCGGCAACCTGGACTTGGGGGAGACGAGAGCAAGCCGCCTTTCAAAAAACCAAAGACCTCCTCACCTCCGACGCCGTCCTGATTCAATTCAGCGAAACCTTGCCCTTAGTTGTCACTTGCGACGCATCACCTTTCGGCGTCGGCGCTGTCCTCAGCCATACCCTCCCCGACAAAAGAGAAGCACCCATCGCTTTTTTCTCCAGGACTCTGACTAAACCGGAGCGGAACTATAGCCAGCTGGACAAAGAAGCTTTGGCTATAGTTGCCGCCGTTAAGCGATTCCACGAATACCTGTATGGCTGCCTGTTCACCATTGTGACAGATCATAAGCCATTGCTGGGCATCCTCGCTGGAAACCGAGCCACCCCGAACATTTTATCACCCCGGATGACAAGGTGGTCCGAGTTCCTGGCAGCCTACAGCTACGAACTGTTACACAAGCCAGGTAAGAATATTTCGCACGCGGACGCCTTAAGCCGTTCGCCTTTACCAGACTCTGATCCTGACCCAGCACCAACGACAAACACCCTTAGCATCGAGAACCTACCCATTACCGCGTCGGACATTGCCAGGGAAACTATTAAGGATAGGAGTCTGGCGCGAATCCTACACTGGCTAGAAAAAGGTTGGCCTGAAAGGGACAATGACGAATCCATTAAAACATTCAGAAACCGCCAGACTGAACTCTCACTGCTTAAAGGATGTATATTGTGGGGTGACAGGGTGGTCATCCCGGACAGATTGCAAGGGAGGGTCTTAGAGATGCTACATGAAGGTCATCCTGGCATCGTCAGGACTAAAGCCCTGGCCAGGAGTTACGCTTGGTGGCCAGGGATGGACAAACAGATAGAGGCATGGGTCACCAAATGCCAACGTTGCCAGGAGACCAGACCCAGCCCACCCGCAGCACCCATCCGGGACTGGGAAACACCAAGGGGGCCCTGGTCCAGAATCCATTTAGACTTTGCGGGTCCAACGAATGGGCATACTTTTCTGATCACAGTTGACGCTTACTCCAATTGGTTGGAGGTAAGCGACATGAAATCCACTACCAAGGAGGCCGTCATCAAAGAACTGTGTAAACTGTTTTCCACGCACGGCCTCCCAGACGTCGTCGTCTCAGAGCACGGGCCCCAGTTTACTTCCCTCGATTTTGAGAGGTTCTTGGCGGAGAGGGGCATCCGCCACGCATTAACAGCACCGGCGCATCCGGCGGCGAACGGTAGGGCGGAACGGATGGTACAGTTTACAAAAAAAACCCTCCGGAAGATGGACCACGGGGAGATCAACGACAAAATCAATAAACTCCTCTTCATACAACACATCACCCCGAACACCACTACCAACAAAAGCCCAGCCGAATTACTAATGGGCAGGAAGCTGAGGTCCCCACTCGACAGGTTACACCCAACATACAACCCGGAGCGGCCCCCAGACTCCAGTTCCAAATACCGGACATTTGCCCCCGGTGACTTAGTTTACGCGAAAAACCTGACGGGGGACCCCCTATGGATCCCAGCCGTCATCACTCAAATCACAGGTCCACGGTCGTACCGGCTCCAAACCACCGATGGGCGAGCCTGGAAACGACACATCGACCAGCTCAGGTCGCGAACGGCAACAGACCTCAACCCCCAAGACACGAACCAAGGGGGGAGGGAATACCCGAATAAACAAGCGCAGGAAAAAATAATCCAAAAGTACTCACCGGAACGCAGCCATCGCGAGTCCCCACCGGAGAAGAACCACCTGGCCAGCTCAACCGACTCGGAGAAACCAAGCGGGAGCGGCGAAACCCGTAGCTCAACCGACCCGGTAGGCCCAGGCGGGAGCCACGGAGAACGAACCGGCCCGATCATCCAGCCGGTTCACACAGAAGGAGGAGCAGCCAAAAAGATGACCGCTCCGGCCGAGATCCAGCTTGCAACTGAGTTGCGCAGGTCAACTAGGGCTAGACGGAGCCCCGCCTACCTGCGTGACTACGCAACGTGATGGACTATACCAAGAGGGGAGGGGTGTTCTGTCCTGAATTTGCATACTCGAAATCCCCGCGCCTTGATTGGCTAAGGCGCGGGGATTTCTGATTGGCCAGGCGAGCCGCGCTGATTGGCCCGATTGAGGTCTCCCGCGATTGGCTCACTCCAAGAGCGGGAGACTTGAATCGCTGCCATTGGCCGCGGCCGCCGCAGCGAAAAGAATAAAAGCCGCGGGCTTTTTCCTTTTCGCTGGTTCGGTTCACAACTGTTAATAAAGAGCTTGAATGACAGTCACCGACTCTGAGCGTCTTTTTGCGGACAGGACACTCTCCCTCCCTCCTCTCTCTTTCCCTCCCTCTCCCTCCCTCCCTCTCCCTCCTCCCCTCTCTCTCCCTTTCCCTCCTCCCCTCCCTCCCTCTTCTTCTTCCTCTCTGTCCCTTTCCCTCCTTCTCTCCCTCTCTCTCCCTCCCTCCCTCTCTCCCTCCCTCTCTCAGCAGCGAGCTCTTACAAACAAGGCAACCGGTGTTCGTTTGCTTTTCTTTTTCTCCCCCCTCCCCCCCCCCCCGCCGCTCTTTTAGCGGGGAGCAACCGGACGGATCAAGTAGGTCTTGGGGGGGGGGACCCGGGGCAACTTTCAGGGTTGCTGGGACTGGCCTTAAAAAAAAAAAAAGGCCTCCAGCTTTCAACTGTGCGGGGGGGGGGATCCAAAGGGCGTGAGGGGGGCCTCTCGGACGCGGGGAGGGTCTCCCTGGCGTGCGGGGGGGAGGGCCCTTCCTCCGCCCCGCGCGTGTCCCCCGCGTCCTTCGGGGCTGTGTGTCCCGTCTCCCGTCTCCCCCCCCCCAAAGACCCCCTTCTCGCCCAGAAGGAAAGCCTGGCCGTCGGCCAACCCGGCCGCTTGGAGAGACCTCCCACTTCGGCAGCCACCTCTGCGGGTGCGGGTCCGGGTGCGGGTTGGGTGGGGATGGTTGGGTGCTGCCAGCGTCAGGTCTCCTCCTCCTTCTTCTTCTTCGGACCCGGCGCTGATTTCTCCCCTCCGAAAGGTTCCTTGCAGCGCCTCAAGCCGGCATGTCTGGGAGCAAATACGGAGAGTCCGAGGTAGGAGCCGCTTTGCAATTTTTTTTTTATTATTATTTTTTTATTTTTTTATTTTTTTAAAAAAATTATTATTTTGTTTTGAAACCTGCTTGACATTCCTGGCAGCCGGGTTACCTTTGCTCCAGGTCGTCTGGCGAAACCTTCTTGGCTCGCCTCTTATCTCTCGTCCTCTCCCACCTCTGAGCCTCTTCTCTTCGAGACGAGGGGAGGCAATCCGGACTTTTCCGGGCAAGGAGGAGTGGGGGAAGAGGGAGGAGGTTCTTCTCTCGGTGGGGGCCCGTAACTCGATCTCCTTGGGTCGTGGCCCTTCTCTTTCCTCTCCACTTCCCACCACCCCGAGCTGGGTGGCTCCGTTTCTTTCGGCCCTTGCAAGCAGTCGGAAAGAGCGCGCCAGTCTTCGGGCGTCTCTCCAGCCGGAGGCCAGCAGGCAAACAGCTCTCGGCGTGTAAGTGCGGGGCGCGGGCGGGAGTCTTTGTCCCTCTGCCAAATCTCTTCGGGTGCAGGACCCCAGTCACTCATTCACACAGACGCACACACGCACATCTAGCTTGCGGGGCGCAGGGGGGGGGGAAGGCTTTGCCCCTCTGCAAAATCTCTTCGGGTGCAAGACCCCAGTCACTCACTCACACAGACACGCACACGCACATCCAGCTTGCGGGGCGCAGGGGGGGGGGAGGCTTTGCTCCTCTGCAAAATCTCTTCGGGTGCAAGACCCCAGTCACTCACTCACACAGACACGCACACGCACATCTAGCTTGCGGGGCGCAGGGGGGGGGAGGCTTTGCTCCTCTGCAAAATCTCTTCGGGTGCAGGACCCCAGTCACTCATTCACACAGACACACACACGCACATCCAGCTTGCGGGGCGCAGGGGGGGGGAAGGCTTTGCCCCTCTGCAAAATCTCTTCGGGTGCAGGACCCCAGTCACTCACTCACACAGACACGCACACGCACATCCAGCTTGCGGGGCGCAGGGGGGGGGGAGGCTTTGCTCCTCTGCAAAATCTCTTCGGGTGCAGGACCCCAGTCACTCACTCACACAGACACGCACGCACATCCAGCTTGCGGGGCGCAGGGGGGGGGAGGCTTTGCTCCTCTGCAAAATCTCTTCGGGTGCAGGACCCCAGTCACTCATTCACACAGACACACACACGCACATCCAGCTTGCGGGGCGCAGGGGGGGGGGAAGGCTTTGCCCTTCTGCAAAATCTCTTCGGGTGCAGGACCCCAGTCACTCACTCACACAGACACGCACGCACATCCAGCTTGCGGGGCGCGCGGCGGGGGTGTTTACCCCTGCCAAATCTCTCGGGTGCAGGACCCGTCACTTACACACGCACACGCACTTACATCCAGCTTGCGGGGCGCGCGGGAGGGAGGCTTTGCCCCTCTGCCAAATCTCGAATGCAAGACCCCAGTCACACACACGCACACAACAGCTTTGCGTTGTGGTTCTCCACCAAGGCGGGAGAGAGGATTGCTGGAGAACGCCGTCCCAAGCCCAGCGGCCACCCACCTTCGTCGAAGGGCTTAGGGTGGAGTAGATCAGAAGTGCGATTGCCCCGTTCATTTCAGGAGCATCTCCCCAAATTAAGTTTTCAAAGCCGGGTTTCCTTTTTTTATTTTCGCCCCCCCCCACCGGGCACCCTCAAAAGCAGGCAGCCTTTGCGACGCGGTCCAGTCTAGATGCCAGTGACCACCAGTTGCTGGCTGGATGTTGGGTATTCAAAAAGAGTGGCAGGCCTTTTGACGTGGTCCAAGTTGGAGAAGGCTTGAAAAAAAAGTTCACTTTCCTTTGTGGCTTTACTTCAAACTAAATCGTTCCAAGTCTCTCGTTCTTCATCACCACCCCCCTCCCGCGATTTTAAAATAGCAAGGAACAAAGTTATAGCTGTCGCCCCTCTTCGTCCCCGACTTGCCTGCGGGGGGGGGGGGGGACACCGGACCCAAACTGTCCGAAGTTGCACTTGGAAGGATTGCTGCATGGCCTCCTTCCCACCCCCCCACCCTCACTTCCTTGGGGATGCTCAACTGAGGCGGGGGAAGAGCTTCTATGCCAACCTCAGATCCTTGCCCGGAATAGTCCCGAGGAGCCATTTTTGGGGTCGCCTCTTTTTTTAATCTTAAGAACGAAATAAAAGGAGGCTTTAGGCGATAGGCACCCACCTTTCCTCATAGAGAGCAAACTGTTAGGATTTAATGGAAGTCTGTTCCCGAACTGTTTTTTTTTTGACGCTGGACTTTTTGATTTATGCATTATCCCTGGATTGAAAACTTGACTGATTTAACTTGTGAATGGCTTTTGGATTGCTTATTTTGGACTTTGCTTAAACCTTTTCTGGAAGTAAAAAACCGACATTTATTGTACGGTGTATCTGTGTTGCTCTGCGTGTATTATTCCAACACTCCTTTCTATACGTCTCCCTGTATGCGCTCATTCTCCTCACGGGGAATTACCTCAAAACACAAACTCTAGTCAAAGGGGAGCTCATTGCAACGCGCGAAACAAACTCGTGGGCACTGAAGTCAAGAAACCTCCCAAAAACCCAAAAGGCTCTGGGGGAAGTTTTGGTCTGGTTTTTTTCCCCTCACACGAAGGGGGTTAGTAATTTTGGCGGCCATTTCGGCGGCCGGAGCTGGAAGCGCCCGGAATTTAAGGGCGAGGTAGCCGCTCCCTGCCCCGCGGAGCTGGCCTCGCCCTGCTCCTGCTTGTGGAGGGCTGCTCCCTCCCCCTGGCGGCGGAAAGCGGAACAGCAGGCTGAGGCCCGGTTCGCGTTGGAGGTAATTTTTTCAAAAGCCCAGCCTGGAAGGGACGAGGACTTGGATGAAGTTTGCCCTTGGGGCTTGGATCTGCTCAGCAGCTGGGAAACGTCGCGGGTATCTCTTTCCCTTCCTCCCTTATTTTTTGCTCCCCCCTCAGGGACGGACTGATCATTTTCCCACCCATCTTCCACCCACCCACCCACCCCGTTTCCCTCTCTAGGATTTTCTCGACACGGGGCCTCTCCGGGACCAAGGCAACATTTACAAGCCCAACAACAAGATCATGGCTGACGAACTGAGCGAGAAGGAATTCCAAGACGTCCATACCAAGGAAATCGACTTGGTTAACCGGGACCCAAAGCATCTCAATGACGAAGTGGTGAAGGTAAGTGTCGCGGGTCCATTGCTACGCTTTCCCCATCCCTGGACTGAGGAGAGTTGGCAAAGCCATGTCAAGATGCGCAGGGATTTCATCCCGAGGGAAAACTTAACTCCTGACCAAATGTCTTTCTGCAGTTCGGGCTTTTCATACAGGGCTAGAAGTTTGCATAATGTAGCTCAGTCCTCATTTTGGGGTAAAATGTGATGCACGAACCAGCGGAGAGAGAGAGATGTGCAGGATGTACAGCTTTTTATCTTGGCTAAAGCCATTCCGATGGCTGAATGGATCTATGAACAGGTTTAGAACGAGAAAAGCACTCTACTTACTGCACCCGTGAAGCTTTTTCATGTTTTACCCTTCCTAATGGATTCTTATCTTGGAGTATATGATTACCTTTTAAGAAATGTGACTTCTTTCGGAAATAACCAGCCGGAAAAGCTGCAGGCAGCTGAATGTGGGTCTCTCTCTCTCTCTCTTTTTTTTCCCAGCAAGTAAATATTTGAATAAATTGTTGGTTACCTGCGAAATGAAAACTGTGCTGTTGACAAGAATGCTAAAACTGTGAAAAAATAGAAATATCACAAAATATATAGAAAAAAACAGTAGATCTTGGAGAAAGGTGTTTTGGCTTTGGAGTTTTGGAACAGGGGGTTGGCCATCCTCCATAAAGTTTTGAATGTTCTACATGTGTTTATATTTAAAATGCCATGTGATTATATATTATATATATATATGTGTGTGTGTATGTATATGTATGTGTGTGTATATATATATGTGTGTATATATATACACACACATATACACACACACATACATACATCATATATATATATATATATATATATATATATATATATATATATATATATATATATATATATATATATTATTCAGCTTTGTTCGGGTATTTTCCCACGTCATTATAGTTGTGCTTTTAAAGTTGTAGCAACGTTTCGGCAGAATCTCATTGGCTGTCATCAGGCTTCTGTACTGTGTTCATCTGTGAGTCAGACTTTTACAGTTGTTTTAGTTTTAAATTTGGGGCTAGCCTACTGCTGTGCCAGAATGGTTTTTTCTTCATCCTGATTGGTTGGGAGTCTTGGTCTGTGTTTATTGGTCTTGGAGTTTGCTGTGTTCTGCTTGATTGGTATTTCAAATATCTTCTGTCTGTTTTGTAGCGTTTTTTGTCTTGATTGGCTGGCAACATTGTTTCCTGTATTGGAGGCTTTTAGTGTGGCTTGGCTTCGAGTAAACGGACGGCTATCATTAGTTAGGAAGCTAGGTTTCATCTGGGTGCCTGGTTGGGGTGTGTTTGAGCTGGAGGTATCAGGTGGGGTCTGTTTGTGCCCAGGTGTTTGCCTGGCTTGTGGTGTGGAGATTTTTTTGTTTGAGAGTGCAGGTTTCCAGATAATTGACAATCTGGTGGAGTCATCTCTTCTATTCATGCTTTCAGGTCTTTTTTCAATCGCTGTGGCTTCTCTGATAATTCTGTGGCTATCACTACCCCAAATTTAAAACTGAAACAACTGTAAAAGTCTGACTCACAGACGAACACAATACAGAAGCCTGATGATGGCAGATGAGATTCTGCCAAAACGTTGCTACAACTTTAAAAGCACAACTATAATGACGTGGGAAAATATCCGAACAAAGCTGAATACCATACATGTAAGTACCCCACAAAAACTTAAGAAAATGTTATATATAATGTTTAATATAAACATACATATATATATGTTTTCTTAAGTTTTTGCGGGTATTCATATGTATGGTATTCAGCTTTGTTCATCAGGCTTCTGATGATGGCAGATGAGATTCTGTCAGGGCTTACTGTTGAATAACCATTGCATTATTTTGCAACATCTGATCATAGAAGAGAAAACAAGTTGCTACCTAGAATAAGTTTGGGAGGTTGTGGGATTAAGAGGAAACATGCATTTAAATATTTTCTCATTAAACATAACACTGTTCACAAAAATCTGCCTTCAGAAGATTGGAAGAGTTACAAAAGGGGAGAGGAGGGGAGAACCATTAATCATTAATTGCTAAGCTAAACAAATGGAAAAGAGTAGGTCTAAAATGTTTCATTTCTTTTTAATTTCTTATTTAATTCTAAAATGATGGAACTGGGCAAATTGTTTTTTTCAATGGATAGGTATTTTCAACAACTGCAAATACGAAATGCCGCTTTAGAAACTTATTCCAATTCTTCTGTGTCACAGAAGGAAATGCCATCTCTAAGATGATGTTTATTAAAGGGGTAAAAGGAGGGAAATCAGGGATGTTGAGAAATGTATGTAGGCTTTTATTTATCTATGAAATTTTGGTACTGTCCATCATGCTTGCATTAATGAGCAATTTACAAAAAAATCAAAATCACATAAAAGCCACAGACAAAAACAAAGTTAAAAACAAGAGAAAAAACAGGAAAAACGAACAGTTGCAAAATTGAAAAGGACACTTTGAGATGTGTACTTAAAGTAAACAGGACCTGCCAAGACAAAAACAAAATTTGAATCAAGTTAATTCTCAGGATATATTTCACTTCTTCACCCTTTCCATCGGGTAGCAACTTTTAGAGATGGTGTAGAAGTCTCATATATATTTTTGGGGATTGCTTATGGCCTCACATTGAAAGCTGTGGTATAGCAGTGATGATATTTTGTCCAGTACAAGTACATTTAGAATGTAATTGCATGAAGATTGGCCTTAAATCTCACATGTTCTGGATGCATAGTACTAAACTCCAATTCAGAGTTTTTCAAAGGGCTTCAAATGCAATTAGCAACAACCATATGAAATTTTCTTGAAGTATAAAGAAAGGGTGGGACTTGTATTCCCATGGGAAAAAAATGCCATAGCCTCCATTTTGTGTTTGTTGATGATTAAGAGGTTCTGCGGTTTGAAAAAAAATTGGAAACCCATACTCTAAATCATTAAAGGATGGTCCAGATTTCTGTAACTGGAAAAAAAAAGGAATTGAAAATTTATGTGAGGTGGATTCACAGTTGATGAAAAGAAAGAAATTATTTCATTCAATTTTCTAGCTTCAAGCCTCAGTATTCCTGCCTATGTATGCACTGTGGATTCACAGATCACAGATAGGCTAGGGTGGGGTAACAGAATTAGAATTTGTGGAAATACAGAAAAGGGTAAAACCAGTGGTGAGATTCAAATTTTTTTACTACCAGTTCTATGGGCGTGGCTTGGTGGGCGCGGCAGGGGAAGGATATTATAAAATCTCCAGTCAGAAGTGGTATTTGCCAGTTCTCTGAACTATTCAAAATTTCCACTACCGGTTCTCCAGAACTGGTCAGAACCTGCTGAATACCACCTTTGGGTAAAACCAAACTAAAATAGTGGAGCAGGGGTAAAAACAACAAGAAAAGCAGAGTTTCCCAAAAGGTGGTTCCATACTAATACCCATTAAAAGTGACAACAGTAAACATTTGCACTCAGTAAAGTGAGTCAGAGGAATGGTGTCATTGCAACAGATGCATGGTCTGTGGAGGAAACAACCAACATGGTAAGGATGGGAGGAAGATAGAGAAGAAGGGAAATAAGAGTATTCTTCCTCACTTTTTCTCCTCTGATACCTGAAGCAGCCAATGTACCAGAAGTGGTATTCAGCAGGTTCTGACCAGTTCTGGAGAACCCGTAGCAGAAATATTGAGTAGTTCGGAAAACTGGCAAATACCACCCCTGACTGGAGATTTTACAGTATCCTTCCCCTGCCACGCCCACCAACCACAGAACCAGTAGTAAAAAAATTGGAATCTCACCACTGCAATGTACCATATGCCTACAATAAAGTCCAGGTCAGCCCTGAGACCATGAAGGCTGGAAAGGGTCTGGCTGGATATCTATACTGTCACATTGTGCTGCAGGTCCCGTCTGGCCTGCACCACTTCCATTATGTTGATTTGGATTTCATGCAAGATGATTGACAAAAGAACCATTTTGAGCTTCATCAGTCCAGACTGCACCTGTAGACACCTTTTATCTGTTAAAAAATGCCCCCCCCCCCAAAAAAAAAGAAAAATTACAAGAAATGATGGGGTTGAAGAACTTTTTAACATCTTTTATTGCCTTGTTAGTCAGACTTGGTCCATTCCAACAAATGGAATGGCCAATGGAAATTACTGGGGGGGGGGGGATTATCAAAGAGAATTCTGGATATTTGCATTTGAAGATATGACTATTGAGGGTGAAGGGAATATATTTGAAATCTTGGGAGCCTGTCCTTCTGAAGGGTACTTGACTTAAAACTGAGACATGCAACAACTGAAAGTTGACTTGGCTTTTCAGTGGAATGCCAGAGACTGTATGCTGTAGGACCAAAGGGGGGGAAAGCTAGAATAAAGGTGATTTGATTTCTGTTTAATGTAATTAATTTAAACCCATCAAAACTAATTAAATAAAGTTAAAGTGATTCCTCTTAGTATATTGTATCATTTTAATCTTTTTCTATATGAGAAATTACAATTTGGTGGCAAATTTGGGAAGAACTTGGAAGTCTCAGTTAAGGCTGTACAGCACTATCAGGCCTGAAACTTCTAAGATAGAGAAATCCATGTTACACAGCAGTGTTGCCTAGTGGAAGTTTTGTAAAGGGGGAAAACTGAGTTTAACGCTATTGTTAGAATATTGGAGTAGGCAAGATTTTTTTCATATTAGGTTGATATACATGAGAAAGCTTTTTGAATACTGTCCAGAGTCACTTTTTTTTTTTTTTTGTGAAATGGACAGCAATGTAAAATTTGACAAATAAAATAAAGTGGTTTTTAAGGCCAACAAGCAACTGAATTTATGCTTCTGGAATTTAAATTTCCAAGTTTCTATGAAGGGCTTTTATGAAATTGAAGGGGACTCAAGTTGATTCTGGTTAGTTGTGTTTTAGTTAGTTTTATAAAATTGTGGATAATTTGTAGTAGAACAAGAGTATATAGATATTGGCATCTGTGAGGAAGTAAAAAAATCAGATGGTGGTTATGACTACATGACTGAAGCTCCACCAAGTTTGACATGCATGTCACATCAACACATATACCAAAAGCCTCAGGACTTCGATTGCACAGTTGTGACTTCCATCTTGACTTCTTCAACTCATCCCTGCAAACCCTCCTGGTGCCTGCGGTATATATGGAGCATCCATTACAGTGAAATAGACAGATGACGTGTATTTGGGATATATGACTAGAGCTTTCAAAGTAGATTTTTTTCAACTGAGGTTTGAAATCTGGTATGCTCACATTTCATAAGCTTGAAGTAGTTCTTAAGCTAGTTCATTTCCTGAAAGGAAATTATATCATTCACATTGTTTTGCTTACAATGTTTTTCTTACAATGTTTTGCTTGCATTATTGACATTTCTTTTGTCTCAGAGCTAATTCAGGTGTTTCCTTCTATAGCACAAGTGGTTCAGTGAACTGGTTAGGAACATATATTACTTAGGAGATTGTATAATTGGATATTTCTGCCTGTTATATGTTTTCTATTGCAGAACTCCCCTGAGATTCTCTCAAGAATTTCCTTTTAGTTGATTGCCAAATGAGCAATCATCACTGTCTATTATAATCTGTATTCTATAGTGGTACACTAAAATGAGTATTGCCAAATTTCTCCTCTGGGTTTCCATTAGTTCTTAATCTTTATGAAAAGGATAGGGAACTTTCACTTTCTCCATCAAATAATCAGCATTAGGATTGGCCAAATGGCCTTCTAATCTAGACCCTTTCACCAGTCACTACCATCTAGGTAGTATCTCTTATAAACCCAACAATCATCCAGCAGAATTCCCCCAAGTCAAATATTCTGATTTCAGCTGTTGCAAATCAAAACTCAGAGATAGACTTGAATTTGAGACTGTATTCTAATTTACTTTTAGGTCGACCTAAGCACAACTAAATCTGTTAACTTAAAGCACAACACACTGAATTGGATTTGGGTTTTTCACCATAAGGCGACATTGTCCCACGGTACATAAAATTAAGATATCTTGCAGAACAATGCATGAGAAACTAGCTTAATATTTGCAACATAACTTTGTTTTTAACTTGGGAAGAGAAAATGGGCTTGGGAAGAAGGGAGTGTTTGGGGAATTCAGAGAACATACATACTTCTTAGCTTGTTCTTCAGAAGAACTGAAGGTCGCAAAGCAAGAACATCTTATAAGGCTTCATGATATAAAAAAGGCAGGATGGAATCTACACTGCTGTCTAGCAACATATCCAAACAGAAAAAGAAGGGCACTACTGGGAATAAAAGGCAGTTTACAAGAAAGAAAAATAAGGGCAACAATGCATATTTTAGGGGAAATGTTTGCAAACTTTCCTCTAGAGAGAAATCAAAGGGTCAGTAACATCTAGTGTCCTAAATAAAATGGGAATGCTATATTGCTACAAACAGGTTGAAATTATGGACCCATTAAATACAAAAGGTTTTTTTTTTCCTCCCATGTCCATGTACTCCCATGCTACTGGTGAGGTATTTCAAAAGTATAGTCTCATTTGCTGCTTTTAAAAAAAACAAAACTATCATGTTGGAGGATAGAGGTTTGCAGTATTTTCTTTTGAAGATAATTGTTCTTTCAGTCAGATAAAACAGCAAGCACCTCCAAGAATACTTTAGAGCCAGATCCAAGTTTTACAAGTATAAATTGGGTGATGTTATATAAAGCTTATTTCAGACTGCAGTGATTAGGGGACAGATCTAATTTATAGTAAAGTTTTGCATCCAAATTTTTGTTGCTTCTGTTAGGATGATACTTTTTTTTTTTATTGTTAAACAGCTGAAGATCAGAAATCCTTGCTGATTTAGAACAGATCACTAAAGATCTACAGATGGTTACTGACTTACTTTCTGCTCATAGGGATCTTGAATTAAATGTTACTTTTGAATTGCAATTGTTTGGAACACTGATAAATACTTTCAGTCCCTGTGTGAAGGACAGAAACAAAGTTACTTACCTAAGTCCAGAATAATAGTAGGGCAAATCTGCTTTATTTTCAAATGTATTTCAGTTTCTCAATCTAGCCACAGCTATGGTGTTTTCTTGTTGTCTCCTATCCTACCAGCAGTGCCATCTTTAAACATTTACCCTGTAATAGCTTAAATCATGCTGTAACTGACCAGGTCCAATCCTGCTTAACTTTCAAGCCCAGACAAAGTTAGTTGGGTGTGGCCTATAGCCAAGTAGCTGAATGTGTGTAATTTGCTGCAAATATAACCATTTATCTAGGAATCAGCTTCCTTGAAATGACTGAGTTCCAGTTTTAAATAAGCATGCATGGGATCGCTAATTATACTAAATGATAATAACATACATAATTTTTTAAAATAAAGTTCTAGCAATTGTCACATATTTCATTGACTTGAAAGACACAATTCCTTTTTTGTGAGAAGTTTCTACCTATATACTTGTGTATTTTTTTTTTTTGGCAACTATACTGGTTTTAAATAAACATGCATCTTTAAGGCACAGGGAAGACCCTTATTTGTCTTCTTGTGATGTTCTTGATTTCCTTCAATGTTTGATCCCCCACAACCATTTTAGGGCTTCTTTGTGTTAGGATATGACAGATGTGATAATCATTCAGCATGGCCCATCCAAAAATATGCATTTTGTTTTCATCCCAGTTACAGGAGGAGCTTTTGAAGGTATTCCTGTCAATTCATTCTTCATATTTCTTTCATAGGCATCCATTAAAAGCCGCAAAGTTGTTTCACATAATGAGACCCACATTATAATGTCATGATGAGAAATGATGCAAGTCTGTTCGTTTATTTGTGTCCCACCTTTATTATTTTTATAAGGAACTCAAGGCAAAAAACATATCTCATTCTCCTTGCTCCTCCTATTTTCCTAACAACAACAACCTGTGAAGTGTGTTGGGCTAAAAGAGTGTGTCTGGCCCAAGGTCCAACAGCTGGCTTTCATGGCTAAGGCAGGATTAGAACTCACAATCTCCTGGTTTATAGCCTCCCCACCCACCGACTCTTTCTCTCTCTTTCCCTCCCTCTCCTTTGGAAGATGGCATCAGCATGCTTGTCATATTATTTGCTGTCCCTGCTCTCCTACCAGAAGATGCCTCGAATTTATTCAGCAAGTGATAGCTTAGCTCAGGGGTGTCAAACTCACGTCATCACAGCAGCATCACGTGATGTATTGGGACTTTTCCCCCCTTTGCTAAACTGGGAGTGGGCGTGGCCAGTGCCAGATGCATCTGGTTCACAGGGCGGGACTTTGATAGCCCTGGCTTAGCTCATGCTGTAACTTACGAACTGGAATTTAATAAGGATGCAGAGCAAAAGTGGTGACAATATCTGGCTTAGTGTTCATTTATTCCTAGGAATCATAAAATTGGAAAAGACTGCAAAGATCACTTAGTTCTCAATTTTGCAGCCCACAAAACCAATTAGATCTTCCTTGAGATGTGGCTATCAAGACTCTTCCTAAAATCTCTCTAGAGATGGAGAATCCACAACTTAAATAACGTTATTTTCTTTCTTATCCTTAAATGAAATTTTAGAAAGCATAATTCATACCTATTATTTCTGGTCCTAGTTTCTGCGGCAACGGAAATTAAAGGGGGTTTATTTCATGGAAGCACCTTTGGAGTCTTTATCACTATAAAATGATTGTTAAGATCTGTATTTAAAATCTGTTATTTTGAAGATTGCTTCCCATCTCATGAGGGATCCTAGTCCACCCTGTTCAATCTCCTACAACAACACTCCAGAGCAAAACCATATCAGTCCGCAATCATTTTGTAGAGGAGATAGGCAGCATAGAAATGTAATAAATAAAAATAAAATAAATAACAAAGAAACAAGTTTGGTCTAGCAAGGAGGCAATTTGGTCTAGCAAATAAGGCTCTAGCCTATAAAACAGGAGACTGATTTGTTGTCCTGCTTGAAACATGATAGCCAGCTGGGTGGTTTTAGGTCTGCTGCTGTCTCTCACTCCACCTCACAGGGATGTTGTCACAGAAGAAAATAGGAGGAGAACACATTATTGACACTGACCATGGTAGCAGGCAGGTAGGTGTGGGACAGCGGTGGGATTCAAAATCTTTTTCCACTGGTTCTGTGGGCGTGGCTTGTTGGCCACGCTTTCTGCATGTGCACACAAAAAGCATGCACTTTGCACAGGCGCAAAGGCATTCCAACTAACCTCCTGCAAGTCTGCCAGCAAGCAACTGAATTTATGCTTCTGGAATTTAAATTTCCAAGTTTTTATGAAGGACTTTTATGAAATTGAAGGGGACTCAAGTTGATTCTGGTTAGTTGTGTTTTAGTTAGCTTTATAAAATTGTGGATAATTTGTAGTAGAACCAAGAGTATATAGATACTGACATCTGTGAGGAAGTAAAAAAAACACCAGATGGTGGTTATGACTACATGACTGAAGCTCCACCACGTTTGACATGCATGTCACATCAACACATATAGCAAAAGCCTCAGGACTTCGATTGCACAGTTGTGACTTCCATCTTGACTTGTTTAACTCATCCCTGCAAACCCTCCTGGTGCCTGGGGTGTATATGGAGCATCCATTACAATTGAATAAACAGATTTTGGGATATATCTCGGTCGCTTCAGCAGCTGCCACACAGCATTCTACTGTGCCACGCAAAACAGCTGTATTTCAAAAGCAGAAGATACAGGTGAATATGGGAGCCCAGGTGGGCAGGTGGGCCCAACAGCAGAGCGGCAGAGAGAGCCAGTTTGGCCTCCACTGCTCATCGCCACTATCGGCTCAGCAGAACCGGTAGAATACCACTACTGGAGTGGGACTTCTATTTTATTATTCTCACCATGCTTTATCCCTGTTTTAAAAATATGTCCTGCAAACATAATGTTCTCTTGGTGCTTATGAGTCAATGTTTTCTCAAAGAGGCCTTGTGGGGGGGTGCCAGGTCTTTTTCCATGCAAATAACTTGGTTAAAGTGGAAAAGTATTTCCAGGTTTCATTGAATACATACAGGCCAGAAGTGGTGGGATTATTATTTTTTGTACTACCAGTTCTGTGGGCGTGGCTTGGTGGGCTTGGCAGGGGAAAGATACTGTAAAATCTCCAGTCAGAGGTAGTATTTGCTGGTTCTCCGAACTATACTCAAAATTTCCACTACCAATTCTCCAGAACTGGTCAGAACCTGCTGATACAGGCCAGGAAAATAAGAAATTGAGTAATAAAGAATACATTGGATAGTGTTAATAGATACACACTCTTCAGAGTCACATTTTTGCATGTATTGTATGGAATCCCTGGTTTATTCCAGTTATTTGGTTTATTTTATATTCTGTGCACTGTAGTCAATTGTTTAGGATCTTTGCATTGTGTTTCCCTAATGCCAACATTTACATAGAAACACAGCCGAACATGGACAGATGATTAAGCAAAGGCCAAGGAATCTGCCCTATAAGCAATTCTTTGCATGGCTTCATTATTGTTTCGCAAAGTGCCTCATAATGTTATGTATTTGTTCATTATTTGGGGGTGTCGGTGTGTCAGTGCCAAGTGCATAAACTTTATACCAGAAAGGATAAAGACATTTACAAGGCAGAAAGTAACAGCCACACAGAAGGAAGTCTCAGAAGGAATTAAATTTCATATTGCTGGATAAATGTTGCTGGTTTGCATGGACAATGTTGAGTTTCTGACACTGCCTAAACTCCTTGACTCTCCTTGGTGGAAAAACACAAGAATAATCCATGCAAAATAAAACAAGCAATTCTTCAGATGATGTCAGTATTGTTTCCAAAATTGGTTTACAATCTATGAAAAACAGTGGGTTTTTATAATTTTATTATTCGCATCCTCTGTCTAAATAGTCCAGATTTTGGATATGAAGTTTTGTAATGGTAAACCAGCAATAAGAAACTTAAAAACAAGTCAGAAGATGCTCTGAGCTAGTTTATGGTAAAATCACTGACTTGGGCTAAGAATTGTATTAATCTGAGCTATAAATCCAGGCATCCATTCAGTGATAATGGGGTTAGAATTTTCTGTTTCACTTGGTTGCTATCTAGCAAGTATCTGGATTCTTACAGACCTCATTAAACCTGAATTGGGAAAGTTTCACTGACCAGAAGCCACAGTTAGCATTTCTGGAGCAAAAGTCAGTGGGATAATAATTCAAAATGAGTGAGTCTTATTATCTTCTTTTTTTTTTTTTTTTCCTGTTTGGAAGACTTTAGAAGTTCTTTTTAAAATTGTGCTCATGGATTTATGCCATCATTTTTGTTTCCAATATCAACATAGTAGAAACCATAGTGTAAATCAGTGTTTTCCACCTGTCAATTTAAAGAATTGTGGACTTCAAAATTGTCTAGGATTTCTGGGAGTTGGACCACATTTCTTAAAGTTGTTAAGATTGAGAAACACTAGCATAGATAATTGGCAATGGAGTGTGGGGTTTGAGGTTGTAAAGAGAAGCTCCAGCTGCATTCAGTCCTTAAATCTTGGATTTCCATATGTGCACTAAGCTGCAATTTAATAAGAAACAATTTGATTTTTACAGTATTTTGCATTTACCAATATGTCAAAGCAAATTGGCATTTTTAATCCTGCTTTTAATCCTGTGTAAATATAATTGGAGAAAGCAGCTTGGAAAAATAAAAAGGCAATGAATTAAATTATTTTTTTGCCCAATATTCTCTCTTTATTGCTTTTTCCATATTACCAATATACGTTATCTAATTCACATTTAAAGATGGCCCTTTGAAAAAGTTGGATGACTAAAAGAAGGACATTTCTCAGCCTTAGCAAATTTAAGAAATGTGGACTTCAACTTGTAAACTTCCCCAGCTGGCTGGAAAATTCTGGGAGTTAAAGTTCACACATTTTACAGTTGCTTTGAGACACACTGCTGTAGAAGAGAGGCTTATCACAACTAGATTGTAATAACCAGGGCTGGGATTCTACCAGTTTGGATCGGTTCTATAGAACTGGTTATTATGATTCTGCGCAGTTTGAAGAACCAGCAAATCTCTGCCTTGCCCCACCCAGTCACTCCTTATCTCGCATGCACGCCATCCCACTTGCCTGCATTGTGCCTTCACCTAATTTTTGGTAAGTTCCTATTTTTTCTTTCCCCCCCCAATGATCAGCTGTTTCAACTATCAGCTGTGCCGTGCAATTTAGATTAGCTAGAAAGCAGGACATGGTTGGATTTCTTGCTTTCTAGCTAATATAAACCGCTGTTGTACTGCTTTGCCTTCACCCAGGAGACTTCCCTGAAGCCCAGTCAGGGGTGGCATTCAGGGGGTTGAGGGGTAGGGGGAGAGAAGTGGCCTGAGAGCAGAGTTGAACCCCTTCAGAAGGACTGAAGCTTCTATTTTTCAGTGCAGACTCAGGCAGCAGATTGCAGAAAGGTAGATCTATGAGTGAACCTGTGATTCTGCAATCAACTCAATCTCCCTGCCTGCTTTGCCTGATTTTGGGTAAAAGTTGCTCTTTTTAAAATAAAATATTCAATATTTACATACATGGTGTGTTGTGAGTTAATTTTTTTTGAATTTGCTTGCTAGAAAATTTTATGAGTTTGCTTGCAAGCAAATTTTATGTGACAGACTCAGGCAGCAGATTGCAGAAAGGTAGATCTGTGATTCTGAGCAACTCAATCTACCTGCCTGCTTTGCTTGATTTTGGGTAAAAGTTGCTCTTCTGTTTTATAAAAAAAATTCAATGTTTACATAAAAAAATTCAATATTTATATAAATGTTTACAAGCTATATAAATGTTATATTAAATTTACAAGTTATATAAATGTTTACAAGCTATGCCCAACCAGTCACATGACCACCAAGCCACACCCACAAATTAGGCCATGCCCACAGAGCTGGTTGTGAAGAAATTTGAACCCCACTCCTGGTAATAACTCAGTATAGCCCCAATGTAATCCAGGGTCAAAGACAGCTACTTGTAAATAATCAGAAATTTGAGATAGAGGGTAGGAAAGGCTGTTAATTTTAAGCAATTTTTGGAAACCCTGGAATGATCTGGCTGACGGGTTGGAAAGCAGGTATTTGATCAGTCACTGTACAAATAGCTCACTGCTGAGAAGATTTCCTTTGCTGTTCAAAGCTCTGAGAGAATTTGAAAGCTTGCTCAGTTATAAGACGATGGTTAGTGTCGTATCCGCAAAAGACGCCAGGAGTCGGTGACTTCGCTAAATGCTCTTTATTGTGAAGCTAGGAACCGAACCGGCGAAAAGGAAAAAGCTCGCGGCTTTTATTCTTTTCGCCGCCGCGGCCGCGGCCAATGGCAGCGTTTCAAGTCTCCCGCTCTTGGAGCGAGCCAATCGCGGGAGACTCTCAACGAGCCAATCGGCGCGGCTTGCCTGGCCAATTAGAAATCCCCGCGCTTTAGCCAATCAAAGCGCGGGGATTTTGAGTATGTAAATGAAGGACAGAACACCCCTCCCCTCTTGGTTCAGTCCTTACGTTGCGTAGTCACGTAGGTAGGCGGGGCTCCGTCTAGTCCTACTTGACCTGCACAACTCAGTTGTAAGCTGGATTTCGGCCGGAGCAGTCGGGTTTTTGGCTGCTCCCTCTTCTGTGCGAACCGGTTGGTTGATCGGGCCGGTTCCTTCTCCGTGGCTCCCACCTGGGCCTTCCGGGTTGGTTGAGCTACGGGTTTCGCCGCTCCCGCTCGGTCTTTCCGGGTCGGTCGAGCTGGCTTGGCGGTTCTTCTCCGGTGGGGGATCGCGATGGCTGCGTTCCGGTAAGTACTGCTGGTTTATTTTTTCTTGCATTTGATTATTCGGGTATTCCCTCCCCCCTTGGTTTGTGTTTTGGGAGGTGGGTTCTTTTGCTGTCCTAGACCTGAGTTGGTCAATGTGTCGTTTCCAGGCTCGCCCATCTGTGGTTTGGAGCCGGTATGAGCGTGGGCCTGTGATTTGGGTGATGACGGCTGGGATCCATAGGGGGTCCCCCGTCAGGTTCTTCGCATACACGAGGTCCCCGGGTGCGAATGTTCGGTATTTTGTACTTGAGTCTGGGGGTCGCTCCGGGTTATATGTTGGGTGTAACCTGTCGAGTGGGGACCTCAGCTTTCTACCCATTAGTAATTCGGCTGGGCTTTTGTTGGTAGTGGTGTTCGGGGTGATGTGTTGTATAAAGAGGAGTCTGTTAATTTTGTCTTGGATCTCCCCGTGGTCCATTTTCCGGATGGTTTTTTTGGTAAATTGGACCATCCGTTCCGCCCTACCGTTCGCCGCCGGATGTGCCGGTGCTGTTAATGCGTGGCGGATGCCCTTTTCCGCCAGGAATTTCTCGAAGTCGAGGGAAGTGAACTGGGGCCCGTTGTCGGAGACGACGATGTCTGGGAGGCCGTGTGTTGCAAATAGTTTGCAAAGTTCTTTGATCACGGCCTCCGTGGTTGTAGATTTCATGTCGCTTACCTCCAACCAGTTGGAGTAAGCGTCAACTGTTATGAGGAAGGTATGTCCATTCGTGGGACCGGCAAAGTCTAAATGGATTCTGGACCAGGGCCCCCTTGGTGTTTCCCACTCCAGGATGGGTGCTGTGGGTGGGCTGGGTCTAGTCTCCTGGCATCGCTGGCACCTAGCTACCCAGGTCTCTATCTGCTTGTCCATCCCTGGCCACCAAGCGTAACTTCTGGCCAGGGCTTTAGTTCTTACGATGCCAGGATGCCCCTCATGCAACATTTCTAAAACCTTCCCCTGTAGTCTGTCCGGAATGACCACCCTGTCACCCCATAAGATGCACTCCTTAAGCAGCGAGAGTTCGGTTTGGCGGTTCCTAAATGTCTTGACGGACTCGTCGTTGTCCCTTTCTGGCCAACCTTTTTCCACCCAATGCAAAATCCGCGCCAGACGCCTGTCTTTAATAGTTTCCCGGGCAATGTCTGACGCGGTTATGGGTAGGTTGGGTAGGGTCTCGATGCTAAGGGTGTTTGTCGTTGGTGCTGGGTCAGGGTCGGAGTCCGGTAACGGCGAGCGGCTTAAAGCGTCCGCATGTGAAATCTTCTTACCCGGTTTGTGTATAAGTTCGTAGCTGTAGGCTGCCAGGAACTCGGACCACCTTGTCATCCGGGGAGACAGAATGTTCGGGGTGGCCCGATTCCCTGCAAGGATGCCTAGTAACGGCTTATGGTCTGTTACAATGGTGAAGGGGTGGCCGTAAAGATATTCGTGGAACCGTTTAATGGCGGCAACTATAGCCAAAGCTTCTTTGTCCAGCTGGCTATAGTTCCGCTCTGGCTTGGTTAGAGTCCTTGAAAAGAACGCGATGGGTGCTTCTTTTCTGTCAGGAAGGGTATGGCTGAGGACAGCGCCGACGCCGAAAGGTGATGCGTCGCAAGTGACGGCCAGGGGCAAGGTTTCGTTGAATTGGATCAGGACGGCGTCGGAGGTGAGGAGGTCTTTAGTTTTTTGGAAGGCGGCTTGCTCCCGTTTCCCCCAAGTCCAGGTTGCCGCCTTATCCAGGAGCCTATGCAAAGGCTCCGCCGCCATTGCCTTTTGGGGTAGGAAAACATTATAAAAGTTCAGTAACCCCAAGAATGCCTATAGTTCAGTCTTTGATCTAGGGGTGGGGGCCTCTTTGATAGCTTTGACTTTTTTACTCGTGGGGTGAATGCCGTGCCGGTCTAGTAGGTAGCCCAAGAATTCCACTCGTTCCGTGCACAGTTGGCATTTCTCCCTTTTTACTTTAAGTCCCGTTACTTTAAATTTTGTCAAGACCTCCCTTAGTCGGTTTTCTAATTCGGCTTCGTTTGGCGCCGCCACTAATACGTCATCGAAATAGGGCACCACCCCCTTGATGCCCTGCAGCAACCGTTCCATCAGGCTCTGAAAGATGCCTGGTGCCACGCTGACTCCGAATTGGAGTCGGTTGCACTTGAAAGCCCCCCGATGGGTAACGATGGTCTGGGCTTCCGCCGTTTGTTCGTCGACCGGCAACTGCTGGTATGCCTGGGCGAGATCAAGCTTGGCAAAGACCCTGCCCCCTCCCAGTGAGTGCAGTAGGTGTTGCACGATTGGGACGGGGTAGGCGCTTTGTTGCAGCGCGCCATTTAGGGTGGCCTTATAGTCCCCACAGATTCTCACTGACCCATCTGGCTTGACCGGGGTCACTATGGGGGTCTCCCACCGGGCATGGTCTATTGGTTGCAACACCCCTTGTTTGACGAGCTTGTCAATTTGCTCGTCTATTTTAGGTTTTAGGGCGAATGGTACCCGCCTAGGTTTTAGTCGCTTGGGGGGGACGCTAGGGTCTAGATCAAATGAGATAAGGGGCCCCTGGTACTTGCCCAGGCTTCCGTCGAAGACTTCCCGGAACTCCTGGGCTAGCCGCTGTTCCCAATCGTTGTCGGTGACGTGGTTGACTCCCGTGAGAGTGATGTCGAGCGGGGCGAACCATTGTAGGCCCAGCAGGCTTGGGCGGTCGCGATCGACGATTGTGAGGGGGAGTTGTTCGGTGCGCCCCTTATATGTCACATTAAAGTTTTTGGTGCCCACTACCGGGACGCGGTTTCCCTGGTAGTCTTTTACAATAATTCTTTGGGCGTCTATGTTCCTCCTTTGGAGGGTAGGCACTAACCGTTTTATCTCGTGCCATGCAATCATGGAGAGGTAGGACCCGGAGTCCACTTCCATTTTGCATGGTTGGCCCTCGATGTGGACCTCGACGTGGACTTTTCTGGCGCCGTCGGAGATGGCGTGGCCGATGGTTACCGTCTGGTGGGTCTCTTCTCTGCGCCGGTTGTCGCCGCCTCTCGAGGATCGTTGGTTCCGGTCCCATCGGCTGTCCGATTGGCGATCTTTGGGCCGGGGCGGTGGGCTTTCCCTTCTTCGATCGTGTTGGTCCCATCGGGGTGGACTGCGAGTTCTCTTCTGGCGGCAAACCCGGGCGATGTGTCCTTTTTTCTCGCAATGCCGGCAGATGGAATCAAAAAATCGGCATTCTGACCTGGGGTGGTCGCCACTGCAACCGGCACAGTTGGTCCTCGACCTACGACCTCTGCGATTCCGTTGGTCGCGCCCCGTCTGCAATCAATGTATGTCTTCTTCGTCTTCGGACGTGCTGGACGCAGAATGGAAATCGCCGTGGTGTGTGGTTGTTTCGTTTTTTAGGTCGGCCGACCTTGCCGAGTTGTTGTTTCCGCCGCGGTCCTTCGCGTCTGGTCTGCGCATGCTGTCGGCGGAAGTGCGGGTTGCTTCTGCGGCTGCGGCTGCGGTGAGGGCGTCTGCTAGACTGATGTCGCCCTTAGCCATAAGCCGGCTCTGGAGCGCAGGGTCCCATAGGCCGAGCAGGAATCGGTCTCTCAGGAGGCTGTTCAGGCCATCAAATTCGCAGAGCCCCCCTAGGCGCCGCAGCTCGGCGACGAAGTCGCTCAGTTTTTCACCCGGTCTCTGGTCCCGCCGGTAGAATTCATTGCGCCGGATCAGGATGGGGACCTCGGGGGCGTAATGTCGCCGAAGGATAGGTTCGAGGACATCCCAATCCATGGCGGTTGCGTCGGCCGGCTTGGCCAATGCTTTGGCCATCTGGAAAACTTCGGTTCCGCAATGGGTGAGGAAAACGGCGCGTTTTAGCGGGCCCGAGGCGTCCTTCATTCCAGTGCACTCGAGGTACATGCGGAAACGGTCGGAGAACGATTCCCAGTCCTCGGTGGCGGGGTTGAAGGGGGCGGGCGGTGCGATTTTCGCCATTTCGGTGCTAAGTCTGGCTTTTGTCGGATACGGGGTTCGGTTCAGGGGCTGGATCCCATCCTCGTCGCCAGTGTCGTATCCGCAAAAGACGCCAGGAGTCGGTGACTTCGTTAAATGCTCTTTATTGTGAAGCTAGGAACCGAACCGGCGAAAAGGAAAAAGCTCGCGGCTTTTATTCTTTTCGCCGTGGCGGCCGCGGCCAATGGCAGCGTTTCAAGTCTCCCGCTCTTGGAGCGAGCCAATCGCGGGAGACTCTCAACGAGCCAATCGGCGCGGCTCGCCTGGCCAATTAGAAATCCCCGCGCTTTAGCCAATCAAAGCGCGGGGATTTCAAGTATGTAAATGAAGGACAGAACAGTTAGTACTCCCATAAACAAGTCTATTGACAGTGCATTTTCCTTATAAAGCAGCATAGCCACCTCGCTTTTTATGTATCTTACACAACCATAATATACAGTCCCTAGAACCCACAGAACTGCTTTACAATTGGAGAGAATGAATATTTGTTTATTTTTGTCTGAACTTTTTAGCATCCAATGCCAGCACGAATAGTTGAAAGCTGCTGTTTATTTTTTATTTTTTTTAAAAAATCTAAAACAGACATGATCTAATAAGAAACATGGGAAAACAAGCTTAAAATTATAGTATGAGATATATAAAGAGTACACAACAGGGAGCGAGAGAAAGGGAAGGTTAGTTGGTGGAAGAATCTCATGACACAGAGTCCAGAAGCTATGTGCCCTCTCACATGCATAAAACAGTTGTGAAGTTTATGCACATAATTCTGTACATTAGGGTGGATGAATTCAGCCTTTTTTCCCAATGCTTTTTTGTCTCTTTCCCATGTGCTGCACCCCTTTCTTTACACCCACTCGTGGCCTTTCTCTGAATCGGTAAATATTGCCACAGATGCAGCAACGGATTATTGTTTTCAGCCTGCTTGAGCACAGCCAGTTATATTATGCTGCCTCCTGAAAGGGTGCGGCAGAGAAAAAAGGGCCTTGTTTATGTGTGTGTGTGTGTGTGTCCCCTTTGCCAACTCCTACTCTTGTTGTCTATAACTTCTTTCATTTTAGTTGCTTTTTAAACTAATGTTATAATCCTGTGCATGCTTACTGGGAAATAAATGCCTTGCCAATTGGTTAATATTAACTTCCAAAGAAGACCAGGATCTGGCTATTAGACCCTTCACACATTGTTTTCATCAGAAGAAATCAAGCCATTAAAACATGTGAAGAATGGCTTGGTACTACCAAGCAAAGCTCAGCAAATTAAGCCATTGCACAAGTGCAGTTTTGTTATTCACTTTAGCAACTCTTTCAGCAGTCTGGTATTAACTCTCATCAGGATTAGACATAGTCCAGATACTTAGTTTGGAAATTAACAAACTCTTGCCAGCCCCACCTAGGTATGTTGGCTTCTGGAATCGGTATTAGTTATACTTCAGTGCTGATCAGAAATGAGGCATTTTAAGAGAATAACTTCTGAAGATGAGTAAAGTCAGGCTGAATGGTTCAACTGAAGGCATTGCTCAAAAAATAATGCCCCAAAATACAGTTTCAAATATATTGGGAATATACAGCTGGTTTATTATTGCTATCGGAATTCCCCTTTGCATTTAACTGATGGGCATTTCCTCAAGATAATTTCTTGGAAAATAATAAATTAGTTGGATTGCTATAGCTCTGGCTTTCTATATGGGCTGATAAAACTAATCTGCTGCACCAAGGGCCTGTTCAGTTTCAAACTCCTTTGCAATGCACCATAAATCCAGCCTGCTTTTCCTTCCCTTTGCCATCATTTACTGCAGACCACAAAAACTTTCGGGCTCCTGCTGCCACTGACTGAATGATAGTCAAATCAAACTAAACCTTAATTACGTTCATAGGTGACATGCTTTGAGACACACTGCTGTAGAAGAGAGGCTTATCACAACTAGACTGTAATAACCAGGGTCATGAATTAGGCAGGCGTGGATGTGGCAGGCGGTGTTTCCAATGAAAAGCAGCCCACTGGAGAAACATGCTGGAATGTGCATTCCTTCCAACAGAGCAACACCGGATGGGGGAAATAAAGCTTCCCATAATAATAGAGCAAGCTATTTATTTACTTGCTGTTTGCATTGTGGCAGTGTTAGAACACTGCTGTGCTATCATGGATGAGGCATATCTTGCAGCAAATAAGGTATAATCCTATATGTGAAAGACACACTTCCCTACCTGGCCTCCCCCTTTAGTCGCGATTTGTATCCTAACACCTTGATTTTAATGATAGAATTCAGAGATATATCCATTGTATATAACTCTAAACCAACAACACTGAAGTACAGGTTGTCCTCGGCATATAACCATAACTGAGCCCAAAATTTCTGTTGCTAAGCAAGACAAGTTATTAAGTGAATTTTGCCCCATTTGCAACCTTTCTTGCCGTAGTTGTTGCATGAAATAGCTCAGCTGTTAACTTAGTAACCTGGTTTGTAAACGAATCTCTCCTCCCAGTTGACTTTGCTAGTAACAAGGTTGCAAAAGGTGACTGCCCCCCCCAAGACACTACAACCTTCATAAATATCAGCCAGCTGCCAAGAATCTCAATTTGGATTATGTGACCATGAGATGCTGCCATAGTCGTAAGTGTGAAAAATGGCCATAAGTCACTTTTTTTCAGTGCTGTTGTAACTTCAAACCGCCACTAAATGAACTCTTGTATGTGGAGGACTACCTTGATGCAATTATTATAGTATTAATTAGATTTATATCCCATCATTGTTTTGTACGACTCAAGATGGCATATATAATGCTCTTCCTCCTATTTTTTTACCCCCAACAGCCCTATGGGTTCAACTGGGCTGAGAGTGAGTGATTGCCACACCCAGCTGGCTCTCATTGCCTAAAAGACAGAGGTGGTATTCAGCAGGTTCTAACAAGTTCTGGAGAACCAGTAGCGGAAATTTTGAATAGTTTGGAGAACCAGCAAATACCACCTCTGGCTGGCCCCACCCCCATCTATTCTCTGCCTTCCGAGTCCCAGCTGATTGGCTGGGTCTCCTTTGGTTGCCCTGCACAGGAGAATGGAGCTGGAAAGCAGGTTAGTGGGGTGGGGAGGGAATGGAAATTTTACAGTATCCTTCCTCTGCCACACCCACCAAACCACAGAACCGGTAGTAAAAAAAATTTGAATCCCACCACTGCTACGAGGACCACCATTCATTGTCACCTGGTTTCTAGTCCAGCAGCATTATTACTATACCAGAACCACTCTTTCCATATATCAATAGCATTTTTTTAAAGAAGCCCAAATGTTTTAGAAGGAAAAATAAGAAAAAATAAGAAAAAATAGGAGTAAGGGATAAGTATAGATATAAGAGTAGGAAGTGGCATGAGGTAGGAGTGCTTGATTATTTTCTTGATGGTCATTTTTCTTTACTAAGGGTGCAGTCTTGTGCCTGTATTTAAGAACTAACTCCATTGAATTTTATAAGACTACTTTAAACAAACATGCAAAGATATTTCACTGGCAATCTGCAGATTTAGTGGAATAAGATATCATGTAAATACGGAACACAGAAGTAGCAAGGAAGATAGGAAGCAAAGACATCCATTCATTTGGCTTGAGGGAGTCTGGCATGAAACTCATACTGTGAAATTATGAGAATAGATGTTTCAAAATATGAGAGTCAGCTCTCTAATCCTATCCATGCATAGGAAGCATACATTGAACAACTGGAATTGCCCATTAGGACAGTGCCAGCTGCCTTCCACATTAATAGATGTTATGAATTCAGTGGAACATAGCCATTTCATATACTGTATTTCTTTCCATATGCCCAATAAACATGAATAGTTTACCCTATCCTCTGCCTCAGCATCTCTGATAGACTTACAGTTAAATAGTGGCAAGAGAAAAGAGAGTTGTGCAACTCTATGCACTTCTGTTTCTCTGGGATATCAGTAATCTCCCACAATCCGATTCTGGATTGTGTGGATGAAAATATATTCAGCTGAGCCTGTACTTTTATTCAACCCTGGGAGTGAAGGAATATGTAAATTCACATATCCTTTTTCTACATGCTATTTGGCATCTTGCAGAAATACAGGCTCACCAACCTCATTTAAGCTGACCTAGACAGGGTCTATAGAATGTGTGTAGGGCAGACCAAATAGGTATGATAGAACTATCAAAGAATAGCCATTCCAGATAAGTGGCTGTCCAATTGTGGGGAGTACCCACATCTTTTGAAAGCAAGCTGTTCCAATTGGTTGATTTCTGTTATCATTAGGTAATTCCTCCTTAGTTCTAGATTGCTTCTCTCCTTGCTTAGTTTCCATCCATTATTTCTCATCTTCCTTCTGGTGCTTTGGAAAATAGTTTGACCTCCTCATCTGCGTAGGAGCTCCTCAAATATTGGGACACTGCTATCATGTCACCTCTAGTCCTTATTAGTCTAATGAAACTGAGACTGATTAGCCTAATGAAAAGTCCTTCTTTTCATTAGCCTTTCACTAATGAAGCTAACTTTTCACGAGTGGTTTTTTTTTTTTTAAATTAAACTGATCTCAAAACGCACAGATTATGAGTATATATTCCGCTCTCTTTTAATTTACAGATATAAATAGGTATTCTTCAAAGCAATAGGGAAATCCTACGTGAAGTGAACACATGTCTGATCCAAGGAGATTTTGTAACCATTTCTACACATTATTTTCTGATGTCAGAGGGAAAAAAAAAATAAGAATAGTAATTTAAAAGTTACAGGACAGTATGCCAAGCAGTATACTTCAGTTTGCTCTTCCTTTCAGGACATGTCTTTTCACAGCTTTAAATTGTGACTTTGCTTGAGTAAAGGCCAATTTCATTGTAGAATTATAGGTTGTAGAATTACATGGGTTTGGTAAGAATTACATAAGAGATGAAAATGATCCAAAGCTTTATTTATATCTGATGCACTTGCTTCATTTTTAACAAAGTGGGGCTGATAAGCTTGGCTCCTCAAAGAGGAAAGAGAAGGATTCCATCACACCTAAGCATGAAAATTGCTGCATTCTTTAGCAAGCCTGTCTCCTGCACATAAGCAAAGATTTTTAAAGAACATGTTTTTTTTTTTCCTTTTTTCTCTCTATACAAACTCTATGGCAAAAGTACACATTTGCAGCAGGCTCTGGATGATGCATCCTTGAAAGGAGAGCATTTAGACAATTTTGGCTGATCACACACAAAAAAGAACAGAGATGGATAGACCTGCCCATACAAATTTCAGGACTTTAGTCTAAACTGCAAAGTCCAACAAACTCTACTGGAAAAAAAGCAGTGTCACTAAGAAACCAGGTGGACATGTTCATGAAGTCACCAAGCATCAGACTCAGTTGGAAGGAAATTATTTGTTTCACTTGATTTACAGAAGAAAATAAGAGAAAGAAAGCATTGCCATACAGCTCCTGAATCAAACACTGTGCAACCTAAGCTCTTGTAATGTGTTTGTGACTGCTGTGCTTGCTTCTGATTTAACACTGCCCATCAGCTGAACCTAGCATTGTTTGTAAAAATGAATTTAAAAGGGCTGGAAAATGATTGGTGATGCAATAAGATGTCTGTAAAACATTTTTGGGTGGTGTTGATGTCTATTTATGGTGGTACTCTAACTTTCATTTCAACAGTAAATCATTACTCAGCAAAGAAATGTCCACATAATGAAAACTAGAGAGCAAAAATTGGATTCACCTTCTCTGCTGTGACCTACTTAATTCCTTTTTATCTTAGTGTGATGTGCATACAATTCTTCAGCCTATAAGGCTAAATGGTGTTTTATGCTAATTGTATCACTCAAACCTTGATTTTAAAATCCTACTCATCAGTATAAAACAGTGGTGGGATTCACATTTCTTTTACTTCCGGTTCTGTAGGATTGGCTTGGTGGGCGTGGCAGGGGAAGGATACTGTAAAATCTCCAGCCAGAGGTGATTCTTGCCGGTTCTCTGAACTACTCAAAATTTCCACTACCGGTTCTCCAGAACTGGTCAGAACCTGCTGAATACCAACCTTTGTGTAAATGTGTCTCTACAATTAGTGTCAGATGAGCAAAACCATTGCCAGGAGCAACTATGACTGGGATCAAGAATATTTAGATATGGCTGCTCAGTGTGTTGAGCTCCTAGAACAGTGTTTCTCAAGACCATGACGATTTTAAGACGAGTGGACTTCAACTCCCAGAATTCCCCAGCCAACTTTTCATGTCTCCCTGTTGGTTAATATTATGCCAACTGGATCTATCCACTCAGAAAGAGTACACAAGGGTTCCTTGTGCAAGAAAATTTTCATGGCCTCAGTATGTTCTTTCTATCGTAATCCCTTGAATCTGTTCCTGGCACTGCTTCAGCTTCCTGATTACTGAGAATTGTCTGTACAGCTTCACATCCACTTCTAAAAGATAAAGGAATTCAAACAGACTCTTGCCCTTTTTTGTTAGCCACTGAACTATAGAGTAGTATTGCTGACTTGGTAGAACTTGGAGATAGGGAGAGGGGAAAGATGTTTGTGTGTGTATGTGTGTGCTCGCGCATGCATATCTACTTGCATACATATACACACAGAAATAGGTATGTGAGTGTGCAGAGATTTACAAGGCTCCGTAATATTTGCCTGCCCCAAATTATTTTCATCAGGTAATTTAGCACTAAACGTTTTAGATACAATCAGACCCACATGTTTGTCCTAAACATTATCTCTTGCAGGTCATGTGGACAGTGACTTATCATGGTTTTCCTCTTCAAATGCAATGTTTCTTTGATAAGTGGAGTAAATGTCCGGACGTCTGTGGGTTACATGTATATTCCAAAGGAAGTGGAAAAGTGCTGGTCAGATAACTTTGCTAGCTCTGCATTCCTCTGTAGCTTTTTGAAAATTGTTTTTACAAGTTAGGTCCAACTTTCAAGGTTCTCCAAATATTTTAATGTCGTCATCATCATCATCATCATCACCATCATCATCTCAAAGTTTATGGACAAATGTAGCGTCCATTTGCCCATTTGAACCTGGTAAAATTAATTGTTTGGCCTTATTATATATTTGGTGTTTTTTCTCTCCTTCCCAAATGTAGATTTGTAGGAGTTACTCATGACCATGTTATGACCAATGTCTATTTGACCCTTTTTAATTGTTAATTGTTAAAAAAGGAAATAGGGCTATATGAGAATATGACTACGCTAACAATCTTTCTCTGTTGTGATAAACCTTATTGTTTTCAGCTGTATAGTTGGAACATTAAGCATTCAAAGATACTGGCCTTGACATGACCAATTTCTATGATTTCCAAAAACAAGTTTGTGTCAAGTTTTCAGATAGATTCTCATCAGTATACAAAAATAAATATTTAAACAATATAGACCAGGGGTGTCAAACTGGCAGCCCACAGGCTGGATGTGTCATGTGTAGGCCACACCTATCCCAAATCCGCAAAGGGAAAAAACATTGCAAAACATCACATGATGGTAACGTGACACAGCGAGTTTGACACCCGTGATGTAGACACCCGTGATGTGTAAGTAAATAGTTGGATGCTCATTTATGAACAATATCAGTTCTCTGAACATGAATTCTTAATCCACAGCACTGCTTATTAAGTACTTTAATAATGTCAATATAATATTAGATAACCTTTGTATTTTCTCAAAGACAAGTCCCAAAAGGCAAATGGTGTTTTTCCAAGATAAGTAGATATAGGATTGGAGGCATAAGACTGATTAACTTCTCTTAGTTAAATACAGATACAGATAATCAGAGTTGGAAGGGACCTTGTAGGTCATCTAGTCCAACCCCACGCCCAAGCGGGAGACCCTACACCATTTCTGACAAGATGGCAGTCCAATCTCTTCTTGAAAGTCTCAAGTGATGGCGCTCCCACAACTTCCGAGGGCAATGTCTGTTCCATTGGTTGATTGTTCTCACTGTCAGAAAGTTTCTCCTTGTTTCCAGGTTGAATCTCTCCTTGTTCAGTTTCCATCCATTATTCCTTGTCTGGCCTACAGGTGCTTTAGAAAATAGCTTGACCCCCTCCTCCCTGTGGCAGCCCCTCAAATATTGGAAGACCGCTATCATGTCTCCCCTGGTCCTTCTCTTTACTAGACTAGCCAAGCCCAGTTCCTGCAACCGTTCTTCATGTTTTAGTCTCCTAATCATCCTGATTGCTCTTCTCTGTACTATTTCTAGAGCTTCAATATCCTTTTTATAATGTGGTGACCAAAACTGGATGCAGTAGTCTAGGTGTGGTCTTACATTGCTTACTTCCCTCCATGTAGACTTAGATCCATTAAGGACTACTCATTGAGTACGGTTTGCCAGCCAGTTGCGAGTCCATCTAGTGGTGGTGCTATCTATTCCACTTTTTTCTAGCTTACTAAGAAGTAGGTTGTGGCCTACTTTATCGAATGCCTTGCTGAAATCTAAATATATTGTCCACAGTATTTTGCTGGTCTACTAATTTAGTCAAATTTACTAGGGACTAAGATAATTATAAGTTATCAAGTCAATGTGATTTTTTTTGAGACCACATAGTCCTTCTGCACAATTTCTTGATTCCCAATCTGCCCAGTGGTGGATTTCAATTTTTTTTACTACCAGTTCTGTGGCTTATTTGGTGGGTGTGTCTTGGTGGTCATGTGACTGGATGGGTGTGTCTTGGTGGTCATGTGACTGGGTGGGCATGGCCAACCCGACATCACTCATGTCAAGGGGCGTTTCGCCCAGTCCCTCCTCTCCCAAACAGTCCTTGTTACCCCCAGCCTCAGTATCTATAGTTCTGTAAAAAATTTCACCTTTTTTCTACTTTATTATCTGCATCCACATACTATAGATGTACTTTTATGGACCACTGAAAGGAGGAAATGGCTCGTATGCTTTGCCCAAAAGTGTGATAGGCAGGTCACAAAACAGGGTTTTGAAGGGTTGCCACAAAGAAGGTGAGGCAATGTATTTTCCAAAGCAGCAGAAGGCAAAACAAGAAGCAATGGATCGAAATGGAACAAAGAAGAAGCAACCTAAAACTAAGGAGAAATTTACTGACAGTGAAAACAATGAACCAGTGGAACTGCTTGTCTCCAGAAGTTCTGGATTCTCCAACACTGGAGGTTTTCAAGAAGAGACTGGACAGCCATTTCTCTGTCAGGCAACCTTGACAACTTTAAGACTTGTAGATTTCAACTCCCAAAATTCTGGGAGGAATTCTGGGAGTTGAAGTCCAGAAGTCTTAAAGATGGTAAGGTTGGAGACCCCTGGTATAGGGTCCCCTCCAAAGATTATTCTGACACCTTTGCCTGACCCTCCACTCAGACTTGGCATCCTCAGTTTTCCTGCCTGCAGCAGAGGGATGGATTAGAAGACCCTTCTCCCTTCCTCTCTCATTTCCTCTTTTCCTCTTTCTCTCTCTTTCCCTCTCTCTCTCAAAGCCTCTTCCCCTCTCTCTCCCCCACTCTTTATGTGTGTGTGTGTATGTCTCCCTTAAAGCCGCGGCTGGGCTTTCCTTGGTGCTCTTTGCTACTTTCATTTCTTCTTTTTGGAATGCAGACTGGCTGAACGAGAATCGCCAGCCGCGCTGGAAGCATCCCTTCGGGTGACCCATCTCCCCCTCCTTCTCCTCCTTGGGTGTGCAGGCCAGTTGCGAGGGGAAGGGGAGATGGGTCACCAAAGAGACGCTTCCAGCAGCGGCTGGCGATCCTTGTTCAGTCAGTCTGGATTCCAAAAAGAAAAAATGAAAGTAGCGAAGAGCACCAAGGAAAGCCCAGCTGTGGCTTTGAGGGAGGGAGGGAGAGAGACAGAGTGGGAGAGAGAGGGGAAGATAGGAACCCGGCCGTTTCGCTATCCCCTGCTGTCACCCTTACCTTCTCAGGCCAGGCGAGGGAGGGGAGGGTGAGGGGCAGGAGAACCAGCCGCTTCAGGCAAGGTGAAGAGGCGTCGACCAAGCTCAGGAGAGGAGAAGCCTGGGAATGGTGGCTCCCAGCTCAGCCGTCCCGAGGGCTGCTGCAGGCATATCAGGATAAAGGCAGCGAGAAGCCCCAGGACATCTGCCCACCCACCTGCTGGCTGGCCAGGCTGGGCTGGGCTGGAAGAGGTGCTTCAGCTGGGAGAAGGCAGAAAATGTGCCCTGGGAGGGCAGGCAGGCAGGCAGGCGGATGTCCCGGGGCTGTTGCACATGCGTATTGCATGTGTAGCAGCTGCAGCCCTGGGACATCTGCCTGAGCTGCGCTATGGTCACTACGTGGTAGGGAAAGCTAGGAGAGCGAACAGGACAAGCGGGCGACCAGGTGACTCGGTTTGGGGGCGTGGCCAGCCAGGGGTCGCTACCAGTTCTGCGACCCACGCCAAATCACCACTACCGGTTCTCCCGAATAGGTGCGAACCATTAAATAGCACCTCTGAATCTGCCCCTTCAGGTTTTCCAAAGGCTTCCCCATTGCCACTATAACCAAGTCCACCCTATTCTCTTTCCCTTCTCATTTCCTAGCTATATGGACTTCACAGGGGAGCTAAAATTTTGCATAATAGGTTCAAAAGATTATAATTTCAGCCAGATCATTTGGGCTTTAATTGAGATCTATAGAATGATTTGTTTTATGATCCATTTATTCATTTTATGTCTATTTATGGTATTATCAAGTTTCTCTCCAATCTTTTTTCTATTGAGCTTCTTTAATGTTCAACTTTGTTTTCTATAGGGTTCTATGAGGAAAATAATTGTCAGCCCTAGTCTGATCTTGGTATGTATGTGTGTGGGTGTGGGCATGGATGTGCACACATGCACGCATGCACACACTCACACATACACACACAAAGATCAAAATATATCCTTCTATGACTGGAGCCTTGATGAGATGAAGGGGTTTGTGTGGGTAAATGAAATAATGGGCTATGTTGTCAGACATGTATATGTCCAAAAGGGTTTCCAAAGGTGAGCCATGATAGATACCCCAGACTAACACCGATCTCATTTACCAACCTGCACTGAACCAGTGTAGCAAATTATAGTCTATTTCTTCCGCATGCCAATACAACATCAGAAACGACCCTCATTCTCCAGAGGCCATGGGGCAATTGCCCACAGCAGTGGGAAGACCTGCCTGAAGGCAAAGGGTGCTACAAATCATCAGGTTAAATCAGGCTGCCTTTGGACTTTGAACATAGGAACGCTCAACATTTGAACAATGAAAACGGATGCTTAAGTAAAAAGCTGGTTGAACTCAACGATATGCATTGGGATTATGTGAAACACAATGAAAAGGCAAAAATTGAGTTGAACTTGATAGAGCTAGATATTTACTCTACATTAGAGGTATCAAAATGTACAATGTGGTACCGTTGGTTTTCTCATTAACCAAAAGCTGAAAGACTCTTTAGTAAAATTTGAAAGTATATTAGAAAGAGTAGCCCAATGCATCGTTCAATTGAACAAACAATACAAGCTTCAAATCATCCAAGGTTATGTGCTAACAATAAACTATAGTGATGATGAGGTCAAAAAGTTTTAAGATGATGTGGTCTGCCTTCAAGACAAAGAAAATTGCCAATACAAAATATTAATGGGTGACTTTAATTTATATTATTTATTATTTATTGAATGTATATTGCCACCTATTCTCCCATGGCGACTTGAGGCAGCTTACAGAATGTAAAACCATATTTAAAATAAAAAACAATAAAAACTAACAAAAAAGAATCAAATAAATTAATAAAGTACAAAAGAACAAAATCTGGAAAAAAATAAAAATAAAAAATCATCCCCAACTCCCATCCCCCACCCCGACGACAGCAGATCACCTGAGCCATTTGATGGGCTCCATCCTGCTCTGGGTTCCCCAGTCCTGCTGGCAGAACTAGGTCTTCAGTGACTTCTGGAAGAGTATTAGTGAGGGGGCCATTCTAATCTCTTGGGGGATGATGTTCCAGAGAGAGGGAGCCACCATGGAGAAGGACCTTCTCCTGGGCCTCACCTGGTGTATCTCCCTCAGGAATGGGACCCATAACATTCCTTGCCTCCTCGCTCTGATGGGTTGGGTATATATGACCGGCAAGAGATGTTCCCTCAGATAAACCCAGTCCCAAGCCATGAAGGGCTTTAAAGGTGACAACCAGCATCTTGAATTGCACCCGAAAGCAAATCGGCAACCAATGCAGCTTCCGCAGAAGAAGTGAAACATGCACATTGGAGTCTGCACAAAACCCTGTGGACTACTGCATTTTGTGCCAACTGAAGCTTCCAGATGTTCTTCAAGGGAAGAATGATTAAAGAATTCTTTAATGCAAGAATAAGAAAATCAATACCTGGAGAAAAAATGACCGGCCCGTATGGAAGTAGTGAATGAAATAATAGAAGTGACTAACTAATAGATTTTGCTGAAGGATGGGGACTTTATATCATGAACTCATTTTACAAGAAAAAATGCTAGCAGTAAATGGACATGGAAGAGTCCATTTGGGTACACAAGTGAAATGGACAACATCAAGTCAAATGATAAAACTATATTCTGCAATTGTACTGTCATCAATTGTTTTAACATTGGAAGTGACCATAGAATGGTACAAGCAAAAATGAAGATAGACTGATAAATAGACTGTGTATAAAAGTGATAAAGACATCACAAAAAAACAAAAATAAAGAATGAATCTATGTGTGTGTGTGTGTGTGTGTTAGTGTCAGGGCTGCAACAAATCCACCCTCATTTAAATCCACCCTCTAGCTGCATCTCAGAGAAAAGTAAATTGATTTATTAGGAGTGGCCATGTTGGCGTTAGCTGATGCAGCTGATACTAAATTACATCATACATTTCCCCCTTGACCCTGGTCTTTCCCCCAACCCCCTGGATGTGACTTCTCCAATGGAACACATCCATCTCCAAGAGCCATCCATCATGCTCTCCAATAACTTTCTTATGCTCCAACAACTTTGGGCTACCGGGGATGATTATCTAGGCACTTAAGGAATGCCTTGTTTCCCCCACTCCCTTTTTCTGACAGCTAAAATGACCAAAGCAGTATCTTTTTAGTTGACAGTTAGCATATGAATACTTTTTCCAAGGCCTTCAGTGCTACCTTGTAAGTGCTAGTCTGTGATGTATTTCTTGAGTGCCAGTTTCTTCCATGTTAATCGGTCTTAAAGGCAGAAGCTATCTAATAAATACATTCTCAAATCTAAGGCTAGGCTGTTTGCTGTACCAGTTGTCGTTAATGGACTCTTTTTTTGTAATAAATTGAGTCACTATGGTATAATCCATGACTTTTATTACGAAAGCTTGGAGATTACCTGTATTTTCCACTATCAGCATAATATCCACAAAGTAAAGGTTACTGATGTTTCTTCCTCCATGCTATCGTCTTCCATTCTAGCCTCCCACAGTGTGTATATTCAGCATATAGGTTGAAGAAATAAGAAAGGGTATATAGCATTTTATCTGGAGATAGTCTGCTTCACCATGTTCTGTCTAGGCTACAACTTTCTCTCTTATGTATAGGTTTTGTTAAGTTTTGAGCATGGGCGAGAAAGAATGGAGACAAGCCTCTGAACGGTGAACTTCAGCTCTTTATTTACATTGTGACTTCTCTCTCGATAGCAGTTAAACTCGCCTTATATAGGCAAACCCTGTAACTTTTAACCAATAACGAGCTAGGAGTGCTAGCTCTTATAACCAATAGGAACTCTCTGTTAAAGGCCAATCGGATTCCCCGGGACGGGCCAATCCGGTCCGGCCGCTTAACAGCCAATCAGAAGTGCAGGGCCAGAACCCTGCACTTAACTCCAAGCTCACACTTTATTAAATCTTTATGCATACACAACACCCCTTCCCCCGACTTCTTATTTGCAGGGCGCAGTTACATAGTCCCTTAGGTAGGACGGTTGTCTTATTAGTCTCTTTGATTTCCGTTGTATCAGCTGGCTGCAATCATGCTGAGGTAGATCGTTGTTTGGCAGTGGGGCTGTTTCTGGTTCAGAGTTCACTTCTACGTCGTTGCCCACATTCTCTGCAGTTCCCTGAGGTGCAACCGTTTCTCCCTCCGGCTCCGCTTCCTGAGTCTCTATCAAGCCATCGTTTCCTTCGAACGGGTTCTCTAGGAATTCATCTTCTTCTGTACCTCCCCCCCCCCTCAGTTTGGTCATAGGGGAGTTGCGGATTGGCTGCTGGAAGCCACGATCGTAATTGATCGATATGACATTTCTAAAGTTTATCATCAAGGCATTGTATAAGGTAGGATCTGGGGCTGGTTACACGTACTACTGTCGCTTCCACCCACAACGGGTTGCCCGATAGGTTTTTAGCGTATACCAAGTCTCCTACCTGGAAGGTACGACAGCGGCCGCTGGATCCTAGTGGTTTCTCCGGTTAGTAAGCTGGGTGCAACCGGTCGAGGTGGGAGCGGAGCTTTCGTCCCATTAGCAGTTCGGCGGGAGTTTTGTTGGTGACGCTATGTGGGGTGATGTGTTGCAAGAAAAGGATTCGATTGACCTTGTCATCAATGTTGTCGTAGTCTACCTTCTGTAAGGTTTTCTTCACAAATTGGACCATGCGTTCTGCTTTGCCATTGGTCGCAGGGTGCGCAGGCGAAGTGAGCGCATGGCGAATGCTGCGGTCAGCGAGGTACTGCTCAAATGCTAGTGCGGTAAATTGAGGGCCGTTATCGGATACCAGGACGTCTGGTAATCCCTGGGTTGCAAAGAGTCTGTCTAAGGTTTTGATAACAGCCTCGGAGGTCGTAGTCGTCATGCGATGGATCTCGAGCCAATTCGAGTAGGCTTCGACAGTAAGCAGGAAGGTGTGGCCTTTGGTTGGCCCCGCGAAGTCCAAGTGAATTCGGGACCAGGGTCCACGTGGTGTCTCCCATTCAGTAGGCATGGCTTTTGGTGGGGCGTTGCTGACTTCTTGGCATTTGGGACAAGCTTTAACCCACTGTTCGATTTGCTTGTCAATGCCTGGCCACCATGCGTAGCTTCGCGCAAGGGCTTTCATTCGCACGATGTCGGGGTGGCCATCATGCAAGGTTCTCAGCAGCGCTTTCTGGAGTCATTCTGGGATAACGACTCTATCGCCCCAGATGACACAGCCTTTCTGGGAGAAGAGCTCGGTTTGTCGAGTCTTGAATGGTGTGAAGTCATCTGATAACTGGTCCAATGGCCATCCGCGTTCTACCCAGCTTAGGACTTGTGCTAGGGTGTGGCCGCGTTTGGTTTCTCTCGCGATATCTCGGGCGGTTAGTGGCAGCGAGTTGAGTGCCTCGATTTGCAACGTGGTTACCGTTGGTGCAGGATCGTCGAGAGTCTCTGGAAGCGGTGCTCGGCTCAATGCGTCGGCATGGGGAATGGCCTTCCCCGGGCGGTATTGCAGCCAATAGTTATAAGCAGCTAAAAATTCTGACCATTGGGTTATCCTAGGGGATAATATGTAGGGAGTCGGCTTATCTCCGGCTATTATCCCCAATAATGGTTTGTGGTCAGTCACAATAGTAAAAGCCCGGCCATACACGTATTCGTGGAATATTTTCACAGCTGAGACAATTGCAAGGGCTTCTTTATCGATTTGTCCATAGTTTTGCTCAGTTTTTGAAAGAGTCTTTGAAAAATATGCAACAGGGGCTTCGTTCCCATTAGGCAGTACATGGCTCAAAATGGCGCCTACCCCGAAAGGCGATGCATCACATGTTATAACTAACGGCAAAGTCTCGTTATACTGCATGAGTACAGAGTCAGAAGTGAGCAGTTTTTTAACATTTCGGAACGCCTGTTCTTCATGGTAACCCCAAAGCCAATTTGCTTTTTTATCTAACAACCGGTGTAACGGTTCAGCGACCGTTGCTTTGTGCGGCAAAAATACATTATAAAAATTGATGAGGCCTAGGAACGCCTGGAGATCGGCCTTGTTTCGTGGCCTGGGAGCATTTTTTATCGCTTTTAGTTTACTTTCGGTAGGGTGAACGCCCTGGCTATCAATCAGGTACCCTAAAAACTCAACACTGTCAGTACACAATTTACATTTGTTTTTTTTAACCTTAAGACCGGCCTCTTGGAATTTTTTTAGGACTAATTTTACCCGGTCCTGTAAGATTTTTTTTGTAGGGGCTGCAATTAATACATTGTCAAAATAGGGGACCACACCCTTAATTCCTTGCAATAACCTTTCCATGAGGCTCTGAAAAATCCCCGGGGCTACACTAACTCCGAATTGCAGCCGTGTACATTTAAAGGCACCTCAGTGCGTCACAATAGTTTGGGCCTGTGCCGTTTTTTCATCTACTGGTGATTGCTGATATGCCTGAGCTAAATCTAATTTAGCGAAGACTTTCCCACCCCCCAGGGAATGGAGGATATGCTGCACCACCGGAACTGGATATGCGTTCTGCTGCAGGGCGTGGTTCAAAGTGGCCCGGTAGTCCCCACAAATTCGGATTGACCCATCTGGCTTAATGGGTGTTACAATTGGGGTTTCCCAAGGGGAGTGATCGATGGGCTCTAACACCCCCTGAGCTATCAGTTTGTCGAGTTGTTCGTCGATTTTCGATTTTAAGGCAAACGGAACTCGACGGGACTTTAGACGGATGGGAGCTATTTTTGGATCTAGACTGAATGAAATCGGGGTCCCCTTGTACTCGCCTAAGCTGTCCGCGAAGATGTCCCTGAACTCATAGATAAGGTCTTCCTCCCAGTCACCGCTGCTGATTCGGTTTATGCCGGCCACTTCAATGCCAAGTGGCGTGAACCATTGGAAGCCCAGTAGGCTAGGCCTATTTCTATCGATGACCGTTAAAGGTAAGTATGCTGTGTGCTTCTAGAAGGAGACTCGGACTTGGCAGGAACCGACGACGGGGATTCGATTCCCTTGGTAGTCCTTGAGGATGAGGCGTTGGGAGCGGAGATCTTGGCGTTGAATTGTGGGGATGAGTTGCTTGAGTGTCTTCCAGGACACCATCGAGAGGGATGATCCCGAGTCGACCTCCATGTGGCAAGGCTGGTTCTCGATGGCTACTGTGACTTGGATTTTCTTAGTGTCCAAGGCTGAGGCGTGACCTATAGTGATAGTATGGTGAGCCTCTTCTCTCTGCAAAGCTCGATTTCTGTAGGAGTGGTTTACTGGCTCTCGCCATACAGGACAGTTTCCTGTCGATTGGCGGTAGTTAGCCCCTTTTGAGGCCTGGCTGGGTCCTGGCAAGCTGTGGCAGACCCGTCCGATGTGGCCTCGTTTCCCGCACTCATGGCAGAGTGCGTCACGGAATTTGCATTCGGACCTGGCATGGTTGGCTCCGCAGCCAGCGCAAGGGCGTAAGGGCTTCGGGTGATGGTCCCGGTCAGACCACAGTCGGTGGACCCTTCTTCGTTGCTGTCTGATGACGAAGAGAGGTCCTCGTGGTGCGTTGTCGCAAGCTGCCCTTCTGAACTAGGTGAGATGTCGCTGGCCGATAGTGGTACCGGAGCGCGGTTTTGGCGTAGTTGTGCAGCCGACTTCCTGGTTGCTTCTGCTGCAGTAGCATCGGCGATGGCATCGGCAAGGCTGATGTCGCCTTTCGCCATCAGCTTGCTTTGGACACCTGGTGCATCTAGTCCCAGAACTATGCGATCTCTTAGTGCTTTTTCTAAATCAGCGAATCCGCAGAGGCCTCCCAAATTTCGGAGGTCTGCTATGAAGTCGGCCACACTTTCTCCCTTTTGCTGGCTCCTCTGATAAAACTCGTGGCGTCTCACGAGTGTAGGCACGGTCGGGGCGTAGTGGTCTTGTAGGATAGGTCCGAGGTTGTCCCAATCCATGGCCTTCACTTCTCGGGGTTTGGCTAGTGCTTTAGCCATCTTAAATACAGTTGGACCGCAATGCGTTAGGAACACTGCCCGTTTCTTCCCGGCTGTGGCGTCCTTTAAGTTGTTCGTCTCTAAGAACATTTGGAAGTGATCCATGTAAGACTCCCAGTCTTCCTGTGCTGGATCGAACGGAGCGGATGGTACGATGCCGCCGAACATGGTTCCGTTGTTGGCGTCGTCTGTCATGTGCTCGGTGTTCTTCAAAGTTTCGTTGGTTCAGATATCTCCATATCCCATCCTCGTCGCCAGTGTTAAGTTTTGAGCATGGGCGTGAAAGAATGGAGACAAGCCTCTGAACGGTGAACTTCAGCTCTTTATTTACATTGTGACTTCTCTCTCGATAGCAGTTAAACCCGCCTTATATAGGCAAACCCTGTAACATTTAACCAATAACGAGCTAGGAGCGCTAGCTCTTATAACCAATAGGAACTCTCTGTTAAGGGCCAATCGGATTCCCTGGGATGGGCCAATCCGGTCCGGCCGCTTAACAGCCAATCAGAAGTGCAGGGCCATAACCCTGCACTTAACTCCAAGCTCACACTTTATTAAATCTTTATGCATACACAACAGGTTTCACACAAGGACAGCAAGAAATTACAGGATTCCCATTTTCAAAGGCCTTTCTATAATCAGTGAAGCACATTTTGACTTCTTTTTTTAAACTTTCTCAGTTATCTATCCTGCATCAGCAATAATGTTCTTTGTTTTCTGTCTTTCTCTAAAGCCAGGTTAAATATTTAGCAGCTATCTTTTCACGTAGGGTTCAATGTGTGTTGGCTGGTTCTAAATATTATTTGGCTAGCTAGCATATGAAATTAAGATTACTGTGTGATAGTTTGCGCGCTAATGAAATTTCTTTCTTTGTCATTGGGATATGGATTTCATTCTGTAGGGCATTGTATCATTCTTCAGATTTGCTAATTCGTCTTCTGTTATTTGCCATATTATTGTAGATGCTCCATTCATTCCTATAGACTTCTGACTTGGTAATCCCAGAGTGCTGATGTAATTTCATTTTCTAGTACAGGGTCAAATTGAATTTCATCGAGGGCTGCATTAGGGTTGTGTTTGACCTTGGGGTGTGTGGCTGGGGAGGCATGGTCAGCTCGACATCACTTGTGCTCGGGGCACCTGTGATGGCCCAGGCAGGGCTGGGGGGACCCATGGTCTCTAGTAGTGGAAGGCGAGACCAGAAAGAGCACCAAATCCTTGTCCTCCAGAGGAGCCTTCCCATCTGCTGATGGCCAAATGCTAAGGCAGGACTTCCCTTCCCTTCCTTCCTTTTCTTTTTTTTCCTTCCTTACTCTCTTCTCATCTTTTCTTCTTTTTCTTTATCTGTCGTCTTTCCTTGTCTCCTTTCCTGTCCCTTCTTGCATGCTCAAATGCAAAAGGGGAAACATTTCTCCTTTTGTTTTGTTTTGCTTTTAGTTTGTTTTGATAGCCATCGGCCAGCAAAAATGGAGCCTGAGGCAGGGCACGTGCGGCCCTCCCAAGCTCCATTTTCACTGGCAGAGGCACCGCAGGCCAGTCCACTATTTTCACGGCTGCCCTGTGGGCCAGAATTAAGCACCCCATGGGCTGGATCTGGCTCACAGGCCCTGAGTTTTGACACCCCTGTTCTAGTACAAAGCTTCTTGTAACTGTGGAATGTCTTATTCTGAATGTTGACATCTCTACTGTATGGAAATTCAATATAACCCATCTTTCTTGGAACTTTTTGAATCTTTTATTATCTATCCACTGGCATCTTTTTACCTACCAATCTGAGGTTGGAACCTCCTTCTGAATTTAGACATCTTTTGGGAGAATGTACTTGTTTTTCCACATAAGTTTCTATCTTTGATGCCTTTACAGAAATTGTAATACTACTTCTTGCCTCTTTTAGCAGTTCTCTGATGTCTGTGTTAAATTCCTTTGTCTTTCTTGGCTCTTATCTTCTCTTCTCTTGGCAATGTCCTCTGTTTATTCTGACATCCAGTTTAATTCCTTCTGTTTGATTTCTTCTGAGTCACTTTTCATATTTATCCTTAGCAGCCTGTTTAATTTCATTGTACAGGTCCTCTGGATTCTCAGAGCGATTCCTGATGTTGTCCTTAAAAATGGGGGACAGGGGAAATATGCCCAAGATCATATTGTAAAAACTGGTTGACTTTGTTCTTCTATTTTAGCTTGGCATCGGACTTGCTCATGACCATTTTGCAATCTCTTCCACACTCAAATCTGTCCACAACCGAGCTCTTCGTTTTGTTATACTCAACAGCAGTGGTGGGATTCAATTTTTTTTTTTACTACAGGTTCTGTGGGCGTGGCTTGGTAGGTATGGCAGGGGAAGGATACTGTAAAATCTCCAGTCAGAGATGGTATTTGCCGGTTCTCCTAACTACTCAAAATTTCTGCTACAGAACTGTTCAGAATCTGCTAAATAACCACCTCTGACTCATAGAATATTCAGTTTTGTTTCTATGTACTTCGTCTGATGATGTCGTTGTATATAAGTATATTGGTAAGGAGAGAGCAAAAAAATATGCTTGGTAATATTCCACCCCACTTTTGTAGAAGCCAATTCCAAGAAATACATCAAAGGTGCTTTCTAGAAAATACTTCTTTTGAAATAAATATTTTAATACTTTGGAAATAGCTCTTAAATTTGATTGCTATTATTTCTTTTTGCTCTCCATTTAGATGGAAATGGGTGTTACGGAGCATACCATTCTACAATGAGAAGTACCCATGTCTTCTTGTCCAAATATTAGGGATTTACTCAAATTTCTCTTATATTGATTTATAACCTAAATTGCAATCACATAACCATGGGATGGTGTAACACTGATGAATGCAAGTGCTGGACTTTTTTTAGCACCATTCAAATAGTCATTAAATAAATGACTGTAAGTCAAGAGCTACCTCCAGCATACCAATGTTCTTCTGGCACACTTACCTCAGGCAAAATAAAGCAGATATCTCAGTCAATTTATTGGTTGTATCAGAAAATGACAACAAAATATGTTTTAATATGTTGTAAGGGAAGTGTTTGTGGATTGACTCTCTCTCTCTGCTAGTACGGTATCATAAAAATATCCCAATAAAGAGGAACACAGACAAACTTCAAACAATAATTCAAACAATAATTCTAACTTTAAGATTCAAAGTTTTTTTCATGAGCAATTTGAAACACGAATAGCCGGCATAGCACAACTTACAGTAATAACCCATTGCAATGAGGTCCAGAGACAATAGCTAGATCCAACAAGGAATAGCTACAGCCAGTGGCACTGAACTCATCCCAAGACATTCTTTTTATACTTTTCTGCATTCATTTCAAAACTTACTTCCTTGTTCTTTCTTACTGACAGTCTCCACATATACCTGTGTACATCTCAAACCTCTACCCCCCAAGCTTCTTTCAGTACCTTATTTCTTGTGGTTTTGTCCTTCTATATCCAAATATATTTATAAAGCTACAAACTTTGCAAAATCATGTTTCACAATTAGCAACAGTTCAGCAAGATTACAAATAGTTCTGGTACATTTTGAAATCATTCTATCTAAAACTTTGGTTCATGTCTCTTTATTCTGGGGCCTGCTATCATCCAAAGGCCTTGTTAAATTTGATAGATAGCCTATATTTTTGTTTCCCATAACAGATTTCAAATCCTAGCCTTTGGGGTCTTCCCTATTACCTAGTTATTGGATATTTTGGCTGCTACTACTGAATGCCAAGATAGCCTACCATAAATTCTCCTTCATCCAGCCCTTAACCATGGATAAGAGGGCTGACTTGATGCACATCATCAAGACCTAGTTGAACACAAAGAGGATTTCACTTTAGGAAATGAGCCATCTTTGTTTTGAATGGGTCACCAAGCATTCCCAGAAAGGGTGGGCTATGACTATATTCTTAGTTTTCAGAGGCATTGCTCTTCAAAGAACTAGATGTGAAACTCTGTGAAGTTAGATGAAGGATGAGATCAGATGGGTTAGCAGCTATTGTATCAGCTTACCTGCTGCAAAGCGTCTTCCCTTCTTGGAATGGTTCGTGGTGTGTGGCTGGTTGGTAGTGGAATTCCAGTTTGTCTTCTCTAGAGGCAGTGATAGCTCAAGAATTCATGGCTACCATGGCAACCATGGACCTGATGTTTTAGAGTTGGATGATATTATCATTAGTTAATATCAGGTATTGTCATGGTCAGATCACCTTCTAATAGTTTGGGAATTTTCTATAACTGCTCCCTGCCCCACAGGGAAGAATGGTGGCTAAGACTGGTGCTCAGAGTTCTGGTCACTGGAGCACTCCTCCCCTCCAGTCACATGATCAGAGTGCTCGGCAACCCGTTTGTTCTTACAAGTTGCCAAGCACCTCATGGTCATGTGATTGCCATTTGGAACCTTCTCTGTTGGCTTTAATGGCATGTTTGGAATGATCTCAAGAGATGTTGCCTTGGGAATAATCAGATAATGAGGAATACACTTTCCTTGACCCTCCTTTGTATACCTCTGCCCACCCCCTGATTCTGTTTCCCACCCATAGCAGCCATGTACTTGCTTGTAGATCTGGGACTTTGGTTGTGGGAAGCCAGCAGGAAGTTGCCTCCCTAACAACTATAGGATTCAGAGAATGAAGGTAACCGGGAATACAGGAATTGCCATGAATGAGGTTACAGTTTATGACCACCTCACTTAATGACAGAAATTACAGCCCCAATTGCCTGTAGCTTGCGGTCTACCTAAATTAACTAGGCGATGGCCCCCAAATGGATACTACCTGCTGCAAATTATTTATTGTTTTATGTTTTTATGGCTTTTACTCTCAGTTTTTGAATGCAGGAATCTTTGCTGAGTTGACAGTCTACAAATGCTGGTGATAAGCTGCATGCTCACAAATAAACTGTCCATCATGTGATATTCCATGAGGGATGATAATCTCATTTATTTAACAGTGTGCACTGCAGTGTGATCGCTAAAATGGTATACTGCCAATCAAAATGCCTTGTTAATTGATTTTCTTCAAGGAGAGGTGATGATCTTTGTGACAAAATTGTGCCTATCCACAGATATTCTTCTAACCATCTACTTTGGTGATATGCACTGCCACCAGTATACTATATATTTAAGTAGAAAAATGTTTTTATATAAAATCCTTGTTTTCTACACACAGTTCTTGGCTGAGAATCTAAACTTCAATTTTCACGCAAGAATGCTTATGTTTGAAACTGTCCTCATTAAAATACCAGAATTCACTGCATCTCTTTTTTTAAAAAGGTAAATCATGTCCTGAATAGAACACTAGTTTTTAGTATTTTTATAGCAAAAATGAACAAAAGACCCTGTAAAAATAACATGCCCAAATTGAATAGTAGGAAACAAAGAAGCATTGAAATCAGGATGTGGGTTGCAACTGAAAAAGAGAAGCTGTTACAATTTAAAATCTTTTGCCCCAAACAAATGGTTTTTACAAAACTGATTGTCTCTACTCAAAATTTATTTTCTTTACTTCCTATAGTTTACTATAATATCTTTAGCATTTTAAATGTCAAGTTCACTTCACAACTTGCCTTGATAATTTATATAGTTGTGTAATTTATACAGGTTGCATATAATTTATATATAGGAATCTGCCCATTTATGAGTTTGACCAGGGTGTATAATTAATTAATTAATTAATATTGGCAAATCTGGTAAGTTGAATTGGTCAAACTACTAGAAAAAAACACTGCCTTTCTGTGATGAAGTTGCTAAAACAGCCTCTTCAATCTGATCATCTTCTAGTGACTATTGCACTTCAATTTCATCATCTTCATGCTGGCTGTGGAACAGATAATCTAATTTATTTTTAATCTTATTTATTAATTAATTAATTAATTTGTTTGTTTATTTATTTGTTTGCTTGTTTGTTTGCTTGTTTATTTATATAAATAAATATATATAAACAGAAAGAAAGAAAGAAAGAAAGAAAGAAAGAAAGAAAGAAAGAAAGAAAGAAAGATCACAGAAATGCAGTGTTTTTTTCTAGTAGTTTGACCAATTCAACTTAGCAGATTTGCCAATATTAATTAATTAATTAATTATACACCCTGGTCAAACTCATAAATGGGCAGATTCCTATAATACATATAATTTAAATCCTTATTCAACTGCAGGATTTTCTGTGTAATCTTGGGCTATTTATGAATTGAGATAAAACTGAAGACTAAAATACAATATGATTGTTTGATTTTTGCTTAGTGTATTTAGTAGCCCTGTTAATTTCCTCTGGTAAAATGAGTTGTGTTGGCACAATGTGTGAACAAAGCCTTTCTCTTCATTTCTCCTCAATGCATTGTTGAAATAGTGAAACGTAGGAAAGAACAACATAGGCTACTTTGGAATTTTCAGAGGGAAAAAGAATTAAATATATATTAAAAAGTAAGTCTATAAAAACCTAATAACCAAATTAAGAGTATACTTATAGAATAGTTATAATAGAATTACCTCAGATTTAGCATTGCATCCCTTAAACCTAATGCTATTCTGTTGATATAAATTAAAAATTAGTGAGATTTCCAGTTCAAAATGTGCTGTTCAAGTCTTGGAAGTTTTACCCAGCTGTTTAGATAGGAAATGATTTATTCTGCTAAGTGTTTGGATAATATTGAAGTAAAGTATGTATCTTCTGACAGTGTTCTCCCATTTATTTAAAATTTGTTATCCCCAAAGACTTTATCTTTGGTCTGCAGAAAAAATATCAAAAATATCCTAATGATAGAAACAATTAAGCAGCAGCTCAGAATATTATTGACAGTTTCATTATAAATTTGTCTCCTTTCGGGTCATGTGATCCAAAGTGGAGCATATGTAAGTGCCTTATGCTTCCCAAGGTATGTATGTAGAAGAAAGGATAGGCCATTTCTCTCTACCACAACATTATTGATTGATTATGCTATCCTGTTGGTGCTGACTCTTAGCAACATAGATATTACCAACCACATAGATATTATCCATAAAAATGCGTACACAATATATCTCAAAGATATGTACCCAATATATCTCATATAATATATAGTACTCACTACATTAAAAGACTTAAATTGTAAATTTCTTTGTGAAGTCTTTTTTAACTAAAGAAGTCTTGAGTTTCCCTACACAAATGTTTTTCATAATGCAAGCCTAAAAAAATATTTTTGACCAAATTCAGCAGTTTGCTAGTCTACTTGGACCTAAGAAATGTCACACCTTTCAAGAAAAGACTGTTTTTACTGAAAAAAGTAATCCATCCAGATTGTGGTTCAAGACGTATCTTTTAAATTAATCAAAATGTTTTATAAACTTGTGTACTACATCAAAGTATTCATTCTCCTTTATGATTCATCTTAAAGTATCAACTTTTCATTACTAGCAGATTGCCAGAGGAAATCCTCTACTGGCGTACATTTTTATCTGGATGTTCAGTAGAAAAAGAATAAGCCTCTTGCCAGCTGATCAAACCCATCCCTTACATTAGTTTTACATTTAAAAAAAATGTTACCAAAAGTTCAAAATTTTCAGAAATGTCAAGAGTATTGTAAGATTGCCCATCTTTAAGAAATTTTGCTGGAAATCTTGAGCATTTTTTTTTCATTAGCATACAAAGCAAATGCAGCGATCACCTGGTCCCCAGCTAAATGTGGCAAGAATCCCAAATATCCCAGTGAACAAATATATAGAAAGAGAGACTATAAAGGTATCACCAAGATGTCACAAATAACTAATGTATGACTGATGAAGGCAATGCTGAGGTAATATGGGGCAACACCAACCAGAAGATATTGGCACTCTGCATCTGAATATGTCTTCTCTGCCCATAGCTTTATACCAGCAACACTGTGTTTCCTAATTAACTAAACTTTATTATGGCAGTAGGGATGTTCTTCACTTTTGTCCTATGAAATGCCAAATGGTATTTGTGTCCTCGGCCATTACTCAGAATCACGGATTCAATAGAAACATAATACCCAGCATTCCTATAGGAAATATTACAAATGTCATTAGCAAACTAATTATAAGATCTTTAAAAGAACATGGCCGGTACTAAAGAGTTATGGAATACAAAAAAAAGTATAATCTTAATTACAATAAATAAAACAAACTCAGTCATACCGATCAAGCCACCTTTTATTCTTTATCAGTAATTGTATAACATGTTGATGCGTCTCATAGTTTACAACCAGAATTTTCAGGTCCCTTCCAATTATGTTACTCTGTTTTGTTCTGTTCTGTTCTGCTTATATTCCCATCTTACTGGTTTTACTGGTTTTAATGTTTCCCATTTTAATATTGCGTTCCTATATCCACTTATTTGTGAAAAAGTATAGTAAGGATTATAGGGATTATCACTGAATTCACATAGATCATAAAACCTTGAATTACAGCAAGTAACTCATTAATGTACTTAAGTTTAAGATTATGTCTGCCTTGAATGAAAATTATTTTACTGGATATGAGCAAAGAGAGTTTTACTCTAGTGTTTTTTTGAGATGTAGAATAGTTACTTACAGTATTTCTCTTTCAGTAACACTTGTCTTTCCAAATGAGTTTCTGAAAACTAGAAAAAGAAATTTCACCTAATTCTAATTTGTAAAGAAATAAGAAATGCAAAATAATAATAATAAAGATGATGATGATGATAATGATAATAATAATGTCAAATAAGTTTGTATTATTATGGTTGATTTCAGAGCCAGCCAGATGTTTAGACTGGTTTTGGCATTTTTATCCCTGAATCAAGTCCTTACTAAAGATCTTGGATAGGCAGATGTTGCTTGATGATGTTAGAGGTATTGTCACAGAATGTAAGCTATTCCAAGTAAAGCTGCCTTTTGCAATTGACTGGTAGTGATTTTGTCAATGCTAATGGTGTTCAATTGGTTTTGGGATTGCACCCAAGAAACCTATTACCCTGTTTCTCCAACAATACGGCTTCCCCCAATAGGAAGTCCCAGCATGTTTTATAGGCATGAAATGAAATTAAGCCCCTCCCCCCAAATTAAGGCCTATATTAAAACATGCGAAATGGGGGGGAAAGGTGGGGGATCTTGCCGTTAGGAAGTACTTTTGTGGCACACCCGGATATGGTGCTGCCTGCGTTGACCCCGATACGAAGTGCCCCACCAATGCCGAGGTCAACATCCAAGCCATCGCCACCCACCCGCCCAAGGATGCAAGGCGGGGGGAATTAAGTCACCCCTGAAAAGACAACCTAGCCATTTTTTCGGGGGCTCAAAAAAAAATAAGACCCAGCCTTATTATATGAGAAACACGGTACTATTGGTACTATATTTGCTCTTTTGGCCACAATTGTTCTACTTCTCTTTGCAGATTTTTGTGTTTTGAGATTTTACGCAGTTCTCTCTTCTCTTTTCTTCTCTTAATGTAATGTAATGTAACATAACATAATATAACATAATATATAATATAAAATGTTATAAAATAATGTTACAAATCCATATAATCCTATAATTTGCTATTGATTAATCTGCCTTCTATAAAAATGTTACTCTGAGGAAAAAATTACCTGCTATAATAGCATGCTTTCTATTATGCTAGCACCACAGGTTTTTATAAAATAGATGGTAGAAATATCTCAATAGCAGGTAATAAGTGGATAGGTTTTTTTAAAGAAATGCAGATGCAGTAAATAATTCCAGAACTATTGCTTCCTTCCAGTTCATTTAGGTCATTTAGGATAATTCTTTATGAAATGCATAATTCCAAACAGAGGCTTCCTGAAAACATTTGCTAGAGAAAATCTTCAACATTCACAGTTGGTAGCCTGACAAGCATTATCTATAGGTATAGACATTCTCTGTGATGTGCAGAACAAGACATTCTGTTCGTGACATGGTACTGCTGAGCCTGATAAGAAAAGTTGTCTAGTGTAAAACTGACAATCTCCATATACGAAGCTACTTTTCAGCTTCTACTTTCTAATTATTGAGAAAAAAACTTAACCTATAAACCTATAGTTTAACACACCTTCATAAATTGACAGATTTAATTCAAGCTTATTTGAGTACTGTGTTTCTCATATAATAAGGCCGGTTATTTTTTTTTTTTGAGCCCCGAAAAAATGGCTAGGCCGTCTTTTCAGGGGTGACTTAATTCCCCCCCCCTTGCATCTTCGGGCGGGCGGGCGGCAATGGCTTGGATGTTGACTTCCGCATTGGTGGGGCACTTCGTATCGGGGTCAACGCAGGCAGCACCATATCCAGGTGTGCAACAAAAGTACTTCCTAATGGCAAGCCCCCCCCACCATTCCCCCTATTTTGCATGTTTTAATATAGGCCTTAATTTGGGGGGAGGGGCTTAATTTCATTTCATGCCTATAAAACATGCTGGGACTTCCTATTGGGGGAGGCCGTATTGTTGGAGAAAGAAGGTACTAAAAAAAGTACTATCAATACTATAATAATGCATATCAGGATCCATCTTGAATCTCCCTATCTTTCTGAAGAAAATTAAACTATCATCAGTGGACACATAAAATTTGAGAAAATGCCATATGATTCTAGTGCTAGTATACCTGATAGCTCCAATTTTGTTCTTTTTCTGAGTCAGTTTTACTGTTGAACATATTGTGGAAGATTATATCTGCTAGGAAGCGATATAGGACAGGGGACCTCAACCCCCTGTCCACAGCCTTGTATCAGTCCGCAGCCCATTGGGAACCAGGCCACGCAAGCAGCAGATGAATGCAGCACGAAGCTCCATTTGCACAAGCAGCGGGCTTGTGTGTGAAACCATTCCCTCCCTCTACCATTGCCACTGGTTTCCAAACTGGAAGGGTTTGGGACTACTGATGTAAAATGTTTCAGACAAATGTAACATATTATACCACTTGTAAAGAACAATAAAACAATTTGGTGAATTCCAGATGCTTAATCAAGAATAACAGGTTATGAAAATTGTCATGTTCTCAAACGGCTACCACTCTATTGTCTTATTTAATTGCAATAGATTCCCAAATGATCTGTAGCTCCTTCTCAGGAATATGAGAAACTTTGAAGAGTTTCCCAGAAGGTCTATTATGCACATATTTAGTGTATAGCTCATTAAATTCAAGATTCTATGTGTTATGTTTTTTTCCTGTGGAGTTGACATACCTCTATTATTTGGTTATTTTAGCTGCAATAAATATCCTGTGCTGTGGATTATATCAAAGACATGGTCATGTGATACATAGAGAGACTCTTTTATCTCAAGTTGTTTCTGTTAATTTTCTATTTGGAAATGTTATGACAAACCTCCTGGGATATTTTGGCATTTCATTTGAATAAATATGTACTTCCTTGGATAACATTTTCCCCTTTCATGGGATACCAACATTCAAACTCCCAAAATTAAAAAAAACCCAGATATTTCTTCTTAATAGTCAAATGACATGTTTGCCTTTAAAATCAAGATCCAGCCTTGCTATATTGGAATAAATTAATACTTCCATAATAAAAGTATGAATCACCCAAGATATTTAGATTATTTTTATGCATGATAGTAATTCCACAAATAATGCTAAAATAGTAACAGAGTTTCTAAAAGGGTCATCTAGAAATTTGGAATTCAAAGTTATTAGCACACTGATGGACCTTAGTTCTTCTGTTTTCTTCTTTCCACCTGTAGCTTCTTGACGGGTGCCTCGACTTGATTAGGGTCCATAAATTAAAACTGAATGCAGATAAGGAAGAGGTGGTGTAAGATGGGTGGTTGTCAGTCTAAGAAATTAAAAGGCGGCCTCTGTACGGCTGTATGTAGAACAAGTAGAACAAGTGAGGGTTCTATCTGTTTCCAATGTATCATTAGCAGCATGGGTGTACTCCATGGCAAGGAAGGTCTTGAGTTGCTTTGCTGAAGTTGTGCAGTATTCAGATCTGGAGTAGTAAAGTGCTTCAGAATTGGGATGGACACTTTTTAAAAAAATATTTTATTGAACAAAACAATTAAAAACATTGAACATAGTTAAGTTGGTTTGACATAACTTTTGGTCAGTATCAGATAAACATATAGTTTCCTATATACAGTTATTCAAATATGTACATATGTACATAAGTTATATTTCCAACATCATTGGTCCTCTTTTTATCTCATACATTCATTTACTCTCTCAGCAATTCCTTTCCCAACTTAAGACCTTCCTTTCTGCTCCCACCCGTGATAGAATTATCCCAAATTGTGTAATATGCCGATTCATCTTTATTTTTCATTTCTAAAGTTAGCTTGTCCATTTCAGCGCATATCAAGATTTTGTTCATTACTTCGTCTTCCCTTGGTATGTTTGTGATGGACACTTTCTTTGGACCTGCCAGCAGCTCCATAAAGAAGTCTTACTTTTTCTTACAGTATCCATACAAAGCAGATTCAGGACAAGAATTACCTGAATTCAGAAAGCATTTATGGCTTCTCATATCAAGAGAATTTGTAAAAGGAATTCTTGGGGAATGTCTTCAGAATTGTACCTTAACCAGGTTCTCTTTTAAGAATTAGTAGAAGAATACTCCTCTGCCTTCTTTTTTTTTTAAACAAATTTTATTAATTTTACAAAAACAGTGCACAGACAATCAAGGCATAACAGCTTATAAATTCTTTTCTAAAAAAAAAATTAGTAGTAATTAAAGAAGAAAACCAATAGAACATAATGATTCCTAATTATAATATCAATATTTACTTTATCTATTTAACTTCATATCTTATCTCAACTTCTCCTTTTCATCCAAATTATTTCTTGCTAATTAAAATTTTTTTGCCTTTTATCAACATACAAAACACAAAAATCATAACAAAACTTAAAACATCTTTTCTGAAAGCTGCTTGATCCCGAGTTAAAACTCTTCACACAGACGAAATTTACACATCATATTCACTTTATAAATCCTTCCCTATCTTATTACCATTTTCAATAACATTCTTTGTCTGTTCTATTTCCAACTATCCATTCATCTTTTTTCTTTTACTATACTTCTCCTATACACTAATTGGAGTGACGCCTTTAACTCATTGCCCTAACTTAAAAATACTTCATATAACACTTAATTTATCTTGGGATTCTGTTTAGTACATTCTAAAATTACACAATAAATTTTATAAGAAAGGTTCTACTCTAAATACACATATAAAAACACAATCTTATGTACCTTCCAGAATCCCCCCCCCTTTTTTAATCCTTCACCCATTGTCTCTAAATAAGCTTTTTTTCTTTAGACCTTGCTTCCCACCATTGAGGCTTCTCCTCCCCCACTTTCTCTCTTGCTTATTCTTCTCCTTGCCCTTTTTACCCCTTTGTCTCTCCTCCTCCCTTTTCTTACTCCCTTTCCGTTGCTTTCTAACCTTGCATCCACCTTTCCTCTCATTTTTCTCATTTTTGGTTGTTTTTTGAAACCTTAAAATCCCCTTTTTCTTATCCTCTTTCTCTTCCTCCCCGGAAAAAAAACATTGTTCATCAAAGATGGCTTCTTGATCCTCTTCTTCTTTGTCCCAGCCATTCTGCTGCGTAGTCAACTTTTCATAAATACATAACGCCATTTCTAAAAATTGAAATAAAGTGCCCAAAGTATCTTTTCCATCTTGTTCTTCCTTTTTATATTTTTGATATTCAGTCTTTAGTTCATCCACAAGTGATGCCATCATAAAAAGAGAAACTTTTCCCAAAACAACCACCCAAGTATTTTTAATCAAAAATAATTCAAAAAAAGTTCCAAAAATTAATACTTTTCTTCCTTCTTCTATTTCTCTTTCTGGGGTTACAGTTTAATCAAAGAGGTCCAATTACCATATATCTTTCTTTGGGGTTCTAGGCAATCTCCTCCTTTTTCCACTTCTGCTCCAATTTTTTTCCTCTCCCTTCCCACTTGCAACATCAATTTTTAAATGATCAGAAATCCATACCTCCAACAAGGGTTTTCCAATTTCTTAAATTTTTAAGTCCAGTGTCCAAGAAATCTTTTATCCCTTGACTTCAACTTGCAAAATAGTTCACTTTCAGTGCCCAAATAAATTTCAAATCTTCATCTGCTGTTTCTATGGGGTGGGAGAGTGAAGAAAAAAAAAGTTCCCTTTAAAAGCTTCTCTGCCACTTTCCGATCTTAGGGATACAATGTATCCTCCAGCAATTCAGACAGTTCAGTTCCAGCGAGTTTAAAAGATGTTGATTGACCCGGCTCAGCCAGCACTTTCGCTTTTCTTGCTTCCTCCAGCACGATCTTACCCGGTTGCAGGCTTCTTCGTGGCGACCATTGCTGACTGCCGCTCCACCATCTCAGGAAAAAGGGGGTTTTCTGGATGAGGAGGGGGTCTGCGACACCCCCAACTCCCTGTCCGGCTCCCCTCTCTCTTCGGCTGTCCCTACAGGGCAGCCATATCCCCCTGACCCATTTGGATCGGGGGTACCTCGGTGGCAAGCGCAGTAGGAATCGCGAACAGTCACGAATTCCTGCTGCCACCGAAGCCACGCTGAACCGGAAACCACTCCTCTGCCTTCTTTACTGGCTTGGCAGAAGTTCTGATGGCCACCACCACCACCACCATGGTCAGATGACCACAGGTTGGGGACTTAGCAATCAGCCTGCTTTTATCGTGTTTGGCAGCATCCTGCAGTCACATGACCAGAGTTTTGCCAAAAACCAGCATTTATTTCCAGTTTTCAGGAAAAACACTCCATGGAGAACCATTCACTTTATAATTAAGTTCAGATAGCGCTTGAATTAAGACCACATTTGAGCCCAAAATTTATGTTGCTAAGTGAAACATTTGTTAAGTGAGTTTGACCCATTTTACAATTTTTCTTGCCACAGTTGTTACGTGAATCATTGAATTTGTTAAGTGAGTAATACGGTTGTTAAGCGAATCAGGCTTTCCCATTGATTTGGCTTGTCAGAAAGTTTCAAAAGTTGATCATATGATCCCAGGACACTGAAACCATAATAAATATAAAGCAATTGCCAAACATCTGAATTTTGATCATGAAGAACGGTCATAAGTCGTTTTTTTTCAGTGCCGTTGTAACTCTGAATGGTCATTAAATGAATTGTTGTAAGTTGACGATTACCTACATTTGCTTTACACCTGTTGAAAAAAAATATTGTAAAATTGGGTCAGTTATGTGATGACCCAATTTTATGGCTGTCACGACCTATGAGTGTAATTGGCCAGCTTTGTTACTGTTGTAAATTGAGGACTACCTAATTTTGGGGGGTTGGCCTGCTGAGCTCACAGAATGGTCCTCTAAGCATGTTCTTGACTTCTCCTGATATTGAGATTCAAGATGCCTTTATAAATCCAGCAAGTCTTCCTCTTCAGAACCATTTTAAAAGCTCCAAAATATGCAGAATGCACATGCTCACTTGAACTGTGCATAATGTGTCAGTGGAAGATCTGTTTTTTCTCCCTAGAGTTGTCAATGCAGAAATCTAAGCTGTGTGACACTCTATTCATCCTCTTATTCTTTGCTGATGAAAATAGAAATTTTGCTGAAAAGCATGATTGGATTTACTGGTTTGATCTTTCTACTACAGTTCCATCCCTTTAGCATTTCAATTGTAAAAAAAGCGTGAATAACTCATGAGTGCTATTTTGCTCTGCATGCTGCAGATGTAAATGTAATGAGCTTTTAGGGTGTAGGTAAAAATTCTGGTGTGGAAGACAGATGATTTGAAAGGGAATATGGAACGTGGCTTTCTTTTTCATATGTAGCATTGAAATCTTTGTCCATTTATTTAGCTTGTGGCCAGGGGCATCCTGAGCAGAGATAAAAAATGTCAGTATTATGCAACATTCATAAAAAATGGAATGGGACTTCAACATCATGTTGGGAGCTGCCACCTTGAGTCTTTTGGCCTCCACTTGTGGATACTGCTGATTGTGACTTAAAAGTGCATGTGTTGGAATATCTGTTATGAGTTTCATTCTAACTTATGTCATCTTTTGTGTATAGATTGACTTTGAAGATGTGATTGCCGAACCTGCAGGAACCCACAGTTTCGATGGGATCTGGAAGGCCAGTTTCACCACCTTCACTGTGACAAAATACTGGTTTTATCGCTTATTGTCTGCAATCTTTGGCATTCCCATGGCTCTTATCTGGGGCATTTATTTTGCCATTTTGTCATTCTTCCACATCTGGGCTGTGGTGCCTTGTATCAGAAGCTACCTAATTGAAATCCAGTGCATTGGCCGAGTTTATTCTATCTTTGTCCATACCTTCTGTGACCCATTCTATGAGGCTGTTGGCAAAATGCTGAGCTTTATCAGAGTAACAGTACGAAAGGAAGCATAAATGACATTTGAAGAAGCTGAAGAATGAGTTTTTCCTCCCCCTTCCTTCATAGATTGATGCCAGTCTCAAGGCTTCCATAAATTAATAAAGTGACAGGCACTTAACAGCATCACTCAAAAAAAAAAAAAAAAAAAAACCCAACCAACTTGAATGCAGCAAATAATTCCTTTTTAACTTTCTTTGCTACTTAATCCTTCCTGGATTTATGCTATTTACTTTTTTTCAGGAGGAAAGTCAATTTGCATTAAACAAACACAAATTAAATAGCTGCTCGTCCATTTTACCTGCTTGTTGTTTTGCTGACCTTTGATGAATGTTCTGTTTTGCTTAACCCTTCCATTCATTTGTTGCAAATTAAACTCACATTGATTATAATGCAGAACTGCAAATACGCTTTCCAGCACTTTCACACTGCTCTTCATTTTACTGTGAGTAAAAGAGGGATAAAAGCTACTGCAGCATAATGCACATGGCAACAAGCTGGCAGACGTCAACAGAATGTTCCTTTTATAGATGTATTGTCAGATGACTGTAGCGCTTTACTGTAGTGACCATATCTAATTGCCACACACAGATTTAAAGAGATGACTACTGTAACATATGTGCTGAGAAAAGGAAATCAAGTGTCTTTAAAAAGACAAAGCTTTCAATTTAAATAACTGGGCATGTTGACAAAAAGCTACTAGTACTCCTTCTGTCTTATCTTGTAATCCCCATGAGAGAGTATTTGGATTATAAATATATAATATATGTCACTAAGAGAAAATGTAAAGGGTGGCCTTAATGCTTTGCTTTAACCAAATAATTTATGAAACCCTGGTGACACTTACATATGCAAAGCTTCATGCAAAGAATGGACCCTTTTCCTTGAAATCTTCTTAACTAGAAATGGCAGGATCTGAACAGATAGCTCTTTAGAAATGTAACACAATTTTATCTTTGAAGAAAAACTTCTAAAACTTTCCATATATAAACCAAAAGTCAAGGTAGGAATATGGTTGGATTTATTTTCTGAAAATGCTTCCATCAAGAAAATCCTTATGGTGTGCACATATTGAAAGTTAAATTATCCCTAGATTAAAATAACAAGGACACTTGTGTTTAATTTTTTTTAGCATCATTCTTAAGAACAGATGTAACAAACTAACTTAAACAAAACTTACTACAAAGGGTCTAATTGTTCTTTTAAAAGTAGATAGCAACACAAATTGTGTTGAATCATGCCAACTATAAATTGGATTTAAGAGTGATTTGGCTGTTTTCTATGAGAGACAGTTTGAAGAACCTTTAAAACAAATTCATTAAATCCAAGCAAATTCCCAAGTCTGCTAGTCCTGTTTACACATTGCTAACTTTTCTCTTAATCAACCATACAAGTGGTTTGGGCAGCACTATGTTACGGTTCACCTTTCCCTCCCACCCCTTCTCAACTGAGCTATACATAATTCAAGGAGCCTTCCAGGTGCATAAAACTGCACAAAAGATACAGAAATAAAGCATTGATAGCGTTATTTAATATCGTGTTGCAGAATCTTTACTGTCACCACAGTGACAATGAAGTGAGAAGTTAGTTTTTGCATGAATGTGCTGCTTACCTATTAAACAGGATGAGCTTTCTTAAATATAAACTGAGGAATTTCAAAGTGTGTTCAGCTTTTGTTAGAAACTAGTTAAAAAGATGGCTTGCTTGCATCTAGAATAGGTTCCAGGTACAGTCCTAAGCATAATTATTAATAATGCCCTAGCTAGTTTTTTTTAATTGTCTGATTGCTTCAATCTGTCCATTTTTTCAATGCAAGCCTAAGCATATTCGTTAAGAGATTGGTCTCCATCAACTGAGGGAGGCAAGTGCTGATCCCAAACATGTTGCTTATCTGAACTGGAGCTCAAATGGCACCTTTCTTCTCCTACACCAACCTAAAGTTGCCCCTGTATAATAAAATTAAAAATCCACTTGTCTCTCCTCAACACTTCATTCTGCTACGTGACAGGACCAGTCCTGAAGGGTAAATGAAACTAACCTACCAAAATTGCTTGGATGGTCTGTAAATGCCTTGCTTTTTGCTAATACAGGTTTTACTAAGAATAACCTTGTTGTCCTTCATTAAATTACATTTCTAACACATTAAATAATTAGTTGATAGATTTATCTTTCATGTCCACGTGGATTGATACAGGATCATAGCAGCTCATTATTTGGAATAAAGGATGAGCATTTTATTGACAGTAGGCAATTGTTGCAGTAGATACAGGTGTAGAATTGTTTTTCTTTTATTACTATCCTATGCTAATAACATATTTATATCCCAACTAAACTTTGTGGGGAGTGGAATAATCTTTCTCAAAGTAGTACACTCCACATGTTTTAAACTCTACTTCCCATAAATTCCATCCCCTAGAATGCTGGTTAGGAATTATGGAAACAAGTCCAGGAGTTGAGGACATTAAGCTATGGAATGCTGGTATGGAATATGGAAGTAGTGTTTATTCATGTGTTTTGCTCAAAAATGGTTAATATAAAATGTATTCATTTCATGACAGGTTGAACATGTAGTCCAGACCATTGAGATGAGCTTGAAATAACATGAAGAATGTAGTTATATACAGTTTGCTCAATAAATGTAACATTGCAATAATTCTGTTGGCCAAGAGATTAGTAGACGAGCCCTGTTAGTGAAGTGATTAAAACATCAGTATTGCAAGCAAACTCTGCGCACAGCCTACGGTTCAGTCCTGATAGGGCTCAAGGTTGACTCAGCCTTCCATCTTTCTGAGGTCAGTAAAATGAGGACCCAGATTGTTGGGCTGATATGCTGGTATTATAAACTGCACAGAGAATGCTGTAAAACACTCTGGTGCAGTATATAAGTGCAATTGCTACAAGCACTATAGAATATTACCCACAAATATCAGTTTTACCCAGGAACAAATTCCTATAAAATTTCAATCAGCTTTCAGTACTGTAACTCTAAACACTAGAAGTAGTGTTTTTATAAAAGTGCTTTTTTGTGTGTTTTGAACACCAGTTTTTGAAATATAAATAAGTTTATATGTTTTCCTTTTGCATTTAAAACATACACTGGTCTGGCATAATTTTTATAATGTACATAAATAAGATATATTATTTAGATATATATATATATATCTATATAAGTTGTACTACAGCAACAGCACACTTTTTGTGAGAATGTAAACATATTTTAGTTTTATATAATTAAAAAAACACTTTGAAATATATTGCCTAGAATGGTATATTCAGAAAGTGCATCTCAAAGCAAATGACATTATTGATCCAAGATATTCACATATGCTTACAAGATGTAACTGCCATTTTTTTTAATTCTGCATGTTCAATAGCCATGGTTACAATCTGCACAATAAAAACTGCTTTAATACAAACACTGGTCTGAATCATTCTTCTCTTTAAAAATAAGTTCTAGTTATTAGTACAAGATTTTGGATAGTTCGAGAAACTAGTTCGCTGCAGCTTCCATATGGTAATTTGTCAAAGTCTGAATAATTATGCAGATTGATTGGGTTCACACTTCGATGTAGAATGGCCAGGTTCACGTATTGCTCTAAGCTATGGTCTCTTTAGCTATGGTTTACTCAATAAGCCATGCTTATCTGCTAAAACCAACCAATCCACATCATGACTTAAGGACAGTGGCTCAATTTTCCAATTTTTGGGAAGCACATTTGAAATTTAGAGAATGTGAAATCCTCCTCCTTGGATAATGATTGCTTTATTCAAAAAAAAAAAATTCTGCTTGACTTCTGTAATACTCTTGTTCCACAGAGCACTTGAAGGAAGTGAACTATCTAGGTTCAGTTGGGTTTCAGACTGGAGTATAATACAGAGACAGTATTGGTTGCACTTGTTAAGCTGTGGCAGAATAGAAGCAGTGCATAAATTTTGTGTTCCTTGATCCTTCAGCAGCTTTCAATACTACCAATCATGATATCTTTCTGGAATAGTTGGTTTGGGATACGGGTCATTATCTTACAGTGATTCTCATTCCTCTATGGCCAGTTGCAGTTGGTATTGACAGGAAAGATGATGTCAAGTCCGCAGTCCTTCATCTATGGCACAGGTGTCAAACTTGCCATGTCACATTGCTGTCACATGATGTATCATGACTTTTTTTCCCTTCGCAGAGCTGGGATGGGTGTGGCCTGCATGTGATGCATCCAGCCTGTGGGCCGCCAGTTTGACATCCTTGATCTATGGGGTGTCTTAGGGCTCAATGTTCTCCTCTCTCCTGTTTACCATATGCATGAAACTGTAGAGTGAGGTTATATAACCGTCTGTTTGGAATTCTCTATTAATCAATATGCAGAGGATAGCCCAAAATACACATCTTAACCCTAGGCTGTTCAAGTGATATTGTGATTTAGCATCTGAAAGTTGTATGGGTCTGGATGGGAAAAAACAAACATGGACTCGTATTTGGACAACACCAAGTGGCTCTGTTTGGTCTTTCCATTTGGCCAGTCCATCTTTGCTTTTGGATAGAGTTCTGCAACCCAATTTAAAAATGGTGGGCAATCTGGGGGTTGCCCAGGACTCACAGATCCTGCTTGAAAAGCACATGGCAGTTGTGGCCAGATGCCTTTGCACATGTCCCTCTAGTGCACCAATTATCCCCTTTCCTACAGTAGGAGGCTCTTCTGACAATCACTCATGACTATTAAGTTAGTCAAGTTAGGACTTCTGTAATACACTCATGTTATGACTCCCCTTCAAATTCAAGCGAGCAAAACAGAAAGCAGCCGTTTCAAAAGTAATTCAAGCAAAATAAAGTCTCACAAGATAACGGCTGGCATAAATCCCAATCCACAGCATAAATATTTACTCTGTTCGGCAAACCAGTCCTGGCAATAATTCTCAAGCCTCAGAGCTTCTGCTGTAATGTCTTCACTCAATAAGTCACTTTATTCCTGGCAAATTCTACCAGCCCAGCTGTGTCCTTTTATACTCATTGAGGCAACATGCTAATTTCCCAATTATTGACTTGACCTCCTACTTTTCTCTAATTGAATTTGCCTCCTTAATCTTCTTCTGTTCCTTACATTTAACCACAAGTTTTCTAAATTCTCATCTCCACTAGAAGACTCTCTCATGCCTTCCCTGTCAGCCATTCCCGGCTGCTGATCAGATAAGGAACCAGAGGAGGTCAAAGGTTCTGACAATTCTAATACTTCAGTTCTGTTTTCCTTTGTCACGTCCATCTCCTCATCCTGGTTACTATTTCCATCACTGAGTGATGCCGGCTCATATTTTTCTGCCATGTCCTCCTCACTTGAACTCATATCAGCCACAGGAGCTGAATCCAGACCCAGAGCCACAACACACTCATATGGGTTATATGGGCAGTACAATGCAGTGAACTATGTACAGATCCGTACATTGGGGAAACAAAACAACCACATCATAAATGCATGGCACAATCCAGAAGAACAAACCCATCAGGACAAGAGTCAGCAGTCCATCTGCATTGAAAAGACACTCTTGAAGACAGCAAAGTCCACATTTTGGACAGAGAGGACTGCTGGTTTGAAAAGAAGTCAAAGAAGCCATCAAAATTGAACAATCCTCTCCACACAGAGGTGGAGGGATATGACATCATCTATCTCCAGTCTATAACAGAGTCCTTTCAATAGTTCCAAGAAGATTCCACACTCAGGTGCCCCTACAACATAGATAAACCTCCAGGTGGCCTCAATGACTCTCTAAAAGAATGCAAATTACCTGCTGTCTGTAAGAAGTATAAATCCTTCCATTCCCCACCATCCAGTCAGAGTTGAGGAAGCTTCTTGGATGAGTAGTGCAATGTCTTCAAAGAAAAATGAGAAAGTCCAGTTGCTTCTTGAAAAAGCACCTTTGGGATATAAGTTTAGTTGTAGATTTACCATTTTCTCTAAAGTACATCGTGACTCTCTTCTTTCTATAATCTATCCTATTTAATCGTGACAACCATAGAACATAAGTTTATTTTTTTTCTGTTTAATGCAAGAAACCTGTTTTCAGTCATCAATAAACATAGATGATATTGTCTTCTCTTTCATCAAGTTCTATCATCTTCACCAAATATTCTTCCATTTGGATATTGCCAAATCTTTCCAATTTTGTGCCTATAATAGCTCAACTGTTGTTTCCACATATAAAAATAAAAGTCCATGACTGTTTTCCAAATGTTTATCCATCAATCCCTTGTATATCAGTCTTTAAAATCCTCTGAATCAATACCGTATATGCACTTGAATCCAAAATCTTCTAGCTTTTTTGCATGTCCACCAAGCATAGTAAAAATTACTCCGATTGTTATTCACATTTCCAACATAGATTTGAACCACTTTTATACAGGACATTCTAGACAATTTTTCTGGCGGTCACATCTTAATTTTATATCATTTAGTTATACTAGAAGTCTTTGAAGATCTGGTTTTGTTCTCAGGCATGGGGTTAGGATGGTTGCTGTCTGAGTCCCCCAAATGTAATTACTTTAGTTTTTTTGGTGTGCTGTGCCTATTCTTAAATATATACAGTTCTTTTTTATGTTATTGTTTAATGATTTTAGAAGTAACCTACCCAGATTTATCTATAGATTGGACAGCCTCCATATAAATAAATGTAAATAATCAACAATATGCCTGAACAAGCAGTACATCATGGATTTATCTGTACAATGAACTCTGCAAACAAGCATGAAAAGGATTAAGCTTAAGGCGAACACTGGAGACACTGAGCAAAGCAGAAATGATTTTCATACATGTTTAAAGCTCTGGATTTATTAGAGAAAAACACATAGAAAATATTGAGTCATTGGAAAAGGAACAAGGGACCTGAGGAAGCTGACAGGGTAAAGAATGGAATCTGCTGCTGGTGAATAGAATATAATGGCAGAGGCTGACTGAAAGTCTTGCAATAATTGAATAGAAATAGAAAGTAGAGTGCAGAGAGGGTGAAGTAGAATAAAATTGAACTGATCTGTCTATATCTCAGTTATCCTTCTTTGTGTCTCTTTTTGGTTGTAGTTTACTCTTCTCTAATTTCTTTATGAAAGAGGACTGAGCAAAAGAGATAGAATATATAATATATACAGTATATAAGGAATATATGTCCGTACACACACACATACACACAAACACACACACACCTAACCTTCAGAAAGAGCCAGTCATTGTCCAGAATTGTCATTTATGGTCATTTACAGGCTTTCACTGGGCTGCCATTAGGACATTGGAGAGATGCCTATTAACTATCAACAGAGAAATCCAGTACAGCTAGGATTGGCCCCAAGAGTATCTATGCCACTATTGCCAAAATAAAAAATTCCTCATGCCTCTCAAGTTGAATGAATGCCAGTCTCTCACTCTGTCTCCTTTGATCTTCGAAACAGGCTGCCTGTAAAAAAAAAAAAGTGTGGTCCTTTGATTTGATGCTTTCATTTTTTAAAAAACATTTACACATAAATAAAAGATTAAGGATTTCTTTTTGTTATTACTATTGTTAGCTAAACACACCAGAAGTGCCTTCCCATTTTGCATGACCTTACTCGAATGTACTAAATCACTACTTTAATTCACTGAGAATCCATGGGCAAAACAATACTATCTGACAGAAGCAGTGAAATGGGGGGAGGAGTTAATGGAAAAACAAATTTCAAAATAGATTGATGAAGCCTGCACATTCTTAGTGGCTACATAATTTTATATTTTTGCTGGGAAGTAAATGAAGAAACAAATTCAGGCAATGGCCATGTGTTTATAACCAGTGCAGTGTCCCAGGATAGTGACCATTGCCTGTGTTTTAATCACATGATTGTTGGGATGTTTATTCTCTAGCAATAATCTTATAATACCAGTGTTTTTCCTTCATAATATTAATGCATATTAATTATTTATACTAATTAGAATTAATAGTAGTTTACAGCAGTAATCCATAATGATAAAATTAATCTTTCTCTTGCAATTTTAAAAATTCTGTTTCTCTTATTTAACTCTCGATAGAATAAATCCCATATCTCAAAATATTCAGTGTCTTCCTTTTCTTTAATTTCAAGAGTTACTCTACTCATTTCTTTGCACATTCTAAGATGTTTTTCATTATCTTCTCTTCCGTAGGGATTTCCTCGTTCTTCTATTGTTGCGCAAACATGATTCTGGCTGCTGTTAATACATGTACTATTAAATACACATTCCTTTTACTGTATTTTTTTGGTATAATACCCAACAGAAATATTTCCCATTTTAGATCTATATATTCCTTTATCATTTTTTTCTATCCAGGTGTGTAGTTTTGTCCAATTTTTTTTGCTTTTGGACACATCCACTACATATGGTAGTATGAACCGGGGATATGGTTGCACTTCCAACACTTGGTGGACATATCTTTAAACATCCTGGCTAATCTATAGCTGGAGGGAAGTGTCGTCTATAAAACATTTTGTATAAATTTTCTTTATATGCAGTGGACATTATTAGTTTATACTTTCTGTCCTACAATTTTTGCCATTTATCCAATTCTATAGAGTGCCCAAAGTTTTTGAACCATGCTATCTGTTCTGTACAGTCATTTACATTCTTGTAAACACCGCACTATGATTGGTCAAAGCACGCAGGGATCCAATTGGTCGAGCGAGCCGCTCTGATTGGCCCGCTGAGGATTTCCCGCGATTGGTGGAAACTAATCGTGGGAGATTCAAAGCAGTGCCATTGGCCGCGGCCGCCGCAGTTTGGGAATAAAAAGCCGCAGTTTTTCCCCTGGAACCCGAGCCGTTCTCGGGACCAATAAATGAGCTGAACCAAGTCACTGAGTCCTGGTCTCCTTGCCGCACCGGACATAACACTAGCGACGAAGGTGGGATCCCAAGGCTGATCCCCCACCAACATGTGTCCGGAGGAAGCGAGACCGACCAGATGGCCAGCATCGCACCGCCCGCGCCCTTCAATCCCGCTACCGAGGACTGGGAATCATACACTGACAGATTCCTCATGTTCCTCGAATGTAGCAACATGAAGGATGCCGCCGAGCCGAAGAAAAGAGCCGTCTTCCTTACATGGGCCCGCAGTGTTCAAGATGGCAAAAGCTCTAGCTAAACCCGCGGACGTCAAGGAGATGGACTGGGCCAACCTCGAACCATTGCTCCAGAACCACTATTCCCCCGCCATGCCCACCCTCATCAGGCGGCACGATTTCTACCGGTGGGACCAGAGAGCGGGCGAGAGCATCAGCTATTTTGTGGCTGAGCTACAAAGGATAGGGGGCATGTGCGGGTTCTCGGACATGGATGAGGCCCTACGGGACCGCGTCATACTTGGACTCCGAGACCCAGTCCTACAGAGCTGACTGATGGCCAAAGGAGACATCACCCTCACCGACGCCATCGCTGAAGCTACTGCAGCTGAGGCAACCTGGAAATCGGCGAACCGCATGCGGAGACCAGACACCGGAGACCGCACCGTGACCGCTGACCCAGGACGGGCGACCGAGGCCCAACCGGAAAAAAGTCAACGTGAGACCACCACCCATCATGGTGAATTCCACTCCGCCTCCAACACCACGGACGAGGAGGAGGAGATCCACCAGCTCCAGATGGGACGTGACCAGCAAAATCGGCGGGGTCGTAAGTTGGGGACCGCTTGTGCTGGGTGCGGAAGTGACCACCCTCGAGCAGAGTGCCATTTTTTCAATGCAGTCTGCTGGCACTGCGACAAAAAGGGGCACATCGCCCGAGTCTTCCAATTGAGGAAGGCCTACAGCCCCAGATGGCAGGACCACAGTGAGCGGAGACAGGACAGCACACACCCCAGAGCCAGAGATCGCCAAGCCGACAACCGATGGGACCGGAGCGGATGGAACCGACGAGGTGGCGAAACCTGGCGGAAGGAGGAAACCCACCAGACGGTCATCATCGGCCACACATCAACTACCGATGCCCAAAAGGTCTACGTGGAGGTAGACATCGAAGGTGAGCCATGCAAAATGGAGGTGGACTCCGGGTCCTACCTCTCCATGGTCACCTGGCAAGAAATCAAGCGCTTGGTGCCTACCATCCACAAGAAGGGACTGGAGAACCAGAGACTAATAATCAAGGACTACCAGGGTAATTGCATCCCGGTAGTCGGAACTGGACAATTCAAGGTAACATTCAAGGGCTGCACCGCAAAGCTTCCCCTGACGATCGTGGACCGAGATCGACCCAGCCTTTTGGGACTGCAATGGTTCGCACCGCTCGGCATCGAAGTCACGGGCATCAACCATACTGCCGAGACCGATTGGGAACAGCAACTGGCACGGGACTTCCAGGAAGTGTTCGATGGCACACTAGGCAAGTACCAAGGGCCCCCCATCTCCTTCAGCCTAGACCCCAACATTCCCCCAATACGCCTAAAACCAAGGCAGGTACCCTTTGCACTCTGGCCAAAAATAGACGAGCAAATTGACAAGCTCGTCAAGCAAGGGGCCCTACAACCAATCAACCACGCCCAGTGGGAGACCCCAATAGTCACCCCAGTCAAGTCCGATGGGTCGGTAAAAATCTGCAGGGACTATAAGGCCACCCTAAATTGCGCCTTACAACAAAGCACCTACCCCGTCCCAGTAGTGCAGCACCTTCTACACTCACTGGGCGGAGGCAAGGTTTTTGCGAAGCTCGACCTGGCACAAGCATACCAACAGCTGCCGGTTGATGCAGAAACCGCTGAGGCGCAAACCATAGTCACCCACCGGGGAGCGTTTCGCTGTAACCGACTCCAGTTTGGAGTCAGCGTGGCGCCTGGGATTTTCCAGTCTCATGGAGAGGCTGTTGCAAGGAATTAAGGGGATGGTGCCCAACTTCGATGATGTGCTGGTGTCGGCAACCAACCAGCTAGAACTAGAGGGTCGTCTAAGGGAGGTGCTAACGAAATTTGAGGAAACCGGTCTAAAAGTGAAGAGAGAGAAATGCCAGCTTTACACAGAGCGGGTCGAGTTTCTAGGATACCTCCTAGACCGGCATGGCATCCACCCAACCGCAAACAAAATCAGAGCCATTAAGGAGGCCCCCACGCCCAGGAATAAAACTGAACTGCAGGCATTTCTGAGACTGCTTAATTTTTACAATGTTTTCCTGCCCCAAAAGGCAACCGCGGCGGAGCCTTGCATAGGCTTTTGGACAAGGCAGCCACCTGGACTTGGGGGAAACGCGAGGAAGCAGCTTTCAGGAAAACCAAGGACCTGCTCACCTCGGATGCCATCCTCATCCAATACAATGAGACCCTACCACTTGCCGTCACATGCGACGCCTCACCCTTCGGCGTCGGCACCGTCCTCAGTCACACACTCCCGGATGGAAGAGAAGCACCCATCACTTTCTTCTCGAGGACACTCACCAAACCAGAGAGGAACTATAGCCAGCTGGACAAGGAGGCCCTGGCCATCGTCGCAGCAGTGAAGAGGTTTCCCAAGTACCTCTACAGCCGCACGTTCACCATTATCACAGACCACAAGCCGCTGCTGGGTATCCTGGCAGGGAACTGGGCCACCCCGAACATCCTATCTCCCAGAATGACAAGGTGGTCCAAATTCCTTGCCGCCTACAGCTACCGGCTCACACACCGACCCGGTAAGACTATCACCCACGCAGACGCTTTGAGCTGCTCGCCGTTACCCGTCTTAGACACCAACCCAGCACCCACGATGAGCACCCTCAGCATAGAGACTCTGCCCGATCTACCCATAACCGCATCAGACATTGCCCGAGAAACTAATAAAGACAAATGTCTGGCGCGGGTGTTACATTGGGTAGAAAAAGGGTGGCCAGAAAAAGATGATGACGAAGCATTCAAGACATTCTGGAACCGGCAAACAGAACTCTCGCTACAAAAAGGGTGTGTACTATGGGGGGATAGGGTTGTTATTCCGGAAAAACTACAAGGAAAGGTACTGGGGTTGTTACATGAGGGGCACCCGGGCATAGTTAGAACGAAAGCCCTGGCCAGAAGTTACGCTTGGTGGCCAAGGATGGACAAGCAAATCGAGGCCTGGGTGGCACTGCCAAGAAACCAGACCAAGCCCTCCCGCGGCACCGATCCTGGAATGGGAAACCCCCAGGGGACCATGGTCCAGGATCCACATAGATTTTGCCAGGCCCACTAAGGGACATACATTCCTTATAACGGTAGATGCTTACTCCAACTGGTTGGAGGTAAGCAACTTGAAAACCACCACCATGGAGGCTGTGACCAAGGAACTTAGCAAGCCACGGCCTCCCAGGTGTCATCGTGTCGGACAACGGGCCCCAATTCACCTCACTAGAATTTGAAAAATTCCTAGTGGAACGGAATTTGAAAAATTCCTAGTGGAACGGAATTTGAAAAGTTCCTAGTGGAACGGGGCATACGACACGCATTGACAGCTCCGGCACATCCGGCGGCGAACAGAAGGGCAGAACGGATGGTTCAATTTACGAAAAAAACGATCCAAAAAATCGAACACGGGGAAATCCAAGAAAAAATAAATAAAATGCTCTTCATACAACATATAACCCCGAACACAACAACGAACAAAAGCCCGGCAGAGCTACTAATGGGGAGGAAAATAAGGTCCCCACTAGACAGGCTGCACCCCACATACAACCCGGAGAGACCCCCAAACTCCTCTAGCAAGCACCGGTCCTTTGCACCAGGCGATGCTGTCTATGCAAAGAACCTAACCGGAGACCCACTGTGGGTACCAGCAACCATAACCCAAGTAACAGGCCCCCGCTCGTACCGGCTGCAAACAACCAACGGGCGAGCCTGGAAACGCCACATCGATCAACTAAGATCAAGAACAATCACAGGAAACACAACCGACATGCAACCAAACACAGACAACCCCCTTAATACAAGCCAAGAAGGGAGAGAATACCCCGGGAACCAAAACCCAATAGAAAGAAACCAGCAACACTTACCGACCGACAGCCAGCTCGAAGCCTCACCAGGAAGAAGCAGCCAGGCCAGCTCAACCAGCCCAGAAAGACTGAGCGGGAGCAGCGTAACCCGCAGCTCAACCAGCTCGGGTAGACCGAGAGGGAGCTGCAACAAGAGGCCCGGCGACACCTTCCAGGCGGTTCCATCGACGAGGCCGAGAGCAACAGAGAACCCGACCAAACCAACCAGGAGCCAAACAACAACTGACCTGCGCAGGTCCAGTAGGCAAGTACAGAGCCCCGCCTACTTACGGGACTACGTCACGTAGGACCAAACCAAGAGGGGAGGGGTGTTCTGTATGGTCATTTACATTCTTGTAAATGCCATGCTGTGATTGATCAAAGCATGCAGGGAGCCGATTGGTCGAGCGAGCTGCTCTGATTGGCCCGCTGAGGATCTCCCGCGATTGGTGGAAACTATTCATGGGAGATTGAAAGCAGTGCCATTGGCCGCGGCCGCCGTGGCTTGGGAATAAAAAGCCGCAGTTTTTCCCCTGGAACCCGAGCCGTTCTCGGGACCAATAAATGAGCTGAACCAAGTCACTGAGTCCTGGTCTCCTTGCCGCGCCGGACATAACACTATCATGATTTCCTTTACTTGCTCTTCTTCCATTCTAATACTCAATAAATAATTACAGATTTTTAAATTAGTTTCTCCTTCAATCCTATTAAAATTTGATCCAGTTCTGTTGGTTCTTTATGAAAACCATATATTTTAGCTTATTATTGATATCTAGATTGTATTTGTACTTACGGCCACCATGTTAAGTCTATCCCTTGCCTATTCAATTCCTGTTTATTTTTCAATTCCCCTTTCTCATTCAAAATATCCTTATATCTTATGATTTTTCCCATATCCATCACATTTGAGTATGTCACTGCCTCCATCACAGAGGGCCAGATTGGTATTTTCAAATATTGTTTCTCGTTGGATTTTGCCCATACTGCAAACAAAGTATTTCTAATTTCCCTAGAAAATATTTGTGTGTTTTCTTTTTCCCATACCATAGGGAGGCATGCCACCCCAGTTGCAAATCATGTCCCTCCAATGTTAATAGTTGTCTATGACTTAGAGCTATCCATTCTTTTAACCAAGTAAGAGCAGCTGTCTGGTAGCATAATTCCCCGTTTTGCAACCCAAAGCTTTCTCTATGAGAAGAGTCTTGTAGTAATTTCAAACTTACTCTTGCCTTTCTGCCAACAGTTATATGAGCAAAGACAGATTGTGAGGCACTTTTTTTGGTGCCATTGTAACTTTGAACAATTGCTCAATGAACAGCTGTAAACTGAGTGCTATCTGCATTATATTCATATGTACTGCTCACTTTCTGTTAAAATCTAACCATTCCTAACTATGGAAAAATATTTTTTTTCAATTCTTCTTACCTTCCCATTTTTGCCTAGCTGTCTTCCCCAATTTAGAATTGGACATAATGCCCAGGAATTAGGGGCATTGTGGTCCAAAATGTCTAGAAAAAACAGGCTGCATTGAATCATTTAGTCATACAATCCTATGTGCTCAAGAGATAAAACATAACATGCTAAGCTTTTACAAAAGTGTTACTCCCTAATAGGCACGCCTTGATAAACTGAATGCAGATGTTGCCATCTGGTGGCTGTCTGTTAAAAGGGCCTCTGGAAATTTGTATATACAAAACAAAATAAAAAACCTTTGATCTTGAATGACCTAATAATTTAGGACAAATTTCACTGGCTACTATTGTCTCACTCTACCAGAAGTCATGAAGAGATGCTTGTCTGGAGTACAGTATATTCCAAATGTGTAAAATAACCAAATTGAATTAGCCAAAAGTTTTTGAAGGTGCACAGCAAGTTTCCTAACTATTTAATACACTAATTATGATTTGAATTAACCTAATTTTTGGTACCCAAGTGCCATTTTAATGGTTTAGTTTAATTTAACAGCTTATTTAATTTGCTTCATTATATACTTCACACTTTGGACTGCAACCTACTTTTTTAGATTTTGAAGTATTTGTAAGCTTCTCTTGAGATACACGTACTTTGAAGGATAGCCTATGATTAATTAATTTCAGTAAATGTTTTACCTAGCTGACTGTTGAGGTAAAATAGAGTAAAAATGAAATGACGGGGGGAAAAAACAGAAATCTGTACTAGAAACATTATTTTGACCCAGAAGCTATTCAGCAACACAGACAAACAGGATTCTAACTATTAGGGAAAAAGGGAGAAAACATTTAAAGTGTGCCTAGAATTTCAAAACTGTTATGTTCTCCACAAAAAGCTCAGTTTTGGATATCACTGGGAAACCACTAATGTGAACTCCAGAGATCTTGACATAAGCGTGTCTAAACCCAGCTCTTCTCCAGCTGTTCTTTAGAAGAACCATCTAACATTAAGGCAGGAGGTTTCACATCAATAGCACCTGTGCCTTGACCTCTGCTCCAGGAGGGGGAAGAGGAGCCAGGAAGTGGAAATAAATGCCAGACAGATGTTCAGCATCAAATTATTTCTCTCTTGCAAGAAATACTGACATTGTTATTCTTCTAGTGGTAATTCATTACTGAAGAATTGCAGCACTTGGACGTTGCACTATGGAAGCCAGTTTTAAAAAAAACTTTACCCCCATCCCCCATCCCTAGAAGAACCTGAGAACTTGAGCGTCTGATCAAATGGGTCAAGGCCTTGAAGATGATTAAAGGAGTTTTCATGGCATGTAAATTTATTGTGTCATATCAAATAGCTGCACCATATGGACTTCTTGCCTATGCATATTAGTCTACAGATTGTTTCAAACATCTCATGTGGAATAAGGCCTGTCAAAGTGTTTTTATAAATCTCCATATGTTACACATTTTTCACAAGTTTAGCAGTAATTTTTACAATCTCCTTGAAGTGTGAACTTTTAATCAGGAATAAACCCATCTTCACCCTCAGACTTCCAAAAGAGTTTGACATTATAGCACCTTCTGAGCACTAATGTTCAGGATCTCTGTATATTTTTTGGATCTCACCTTTTACAAAGAAATGTATAGAAAGGACTGAAACATAAGAAGATATTACTCCAGGTGGTATAAGTTTCATCTAAGTGGGATCAAACCAGACTAAATTCTTTAGTGGAATAGCCTTGGAATTCCAGGCTATATTAATATTAAGTTACACTATATCTGCTGTGTTTAGAATTGGTTGTTTTATCAGATAACTGAAGTGAACAAACTATATTTCAGATAGGCACTGCTTGTTTTCTGGCCAGTGCTGGCTTCAATCAAGGGTGCTAAAATGCTTACCTGGAATAAAAATAATGTAGCTTCTGTTCCTTTCCTCATGGCTGTTGTAAATTGCAATGTAGCAACTGTAAATTGGCATGTAAATAATGTATTATTATTATTATTATTATTATTATTATTATTATTATTATTATTATTATTATTATTATTACTGTTGTTGTTGTTGTTATTATTATTATTATTCTACACAAAAATTACAGCATACACAGCAGACGAGATAACCATACTGGGTTTCGTATCACAAATCACTAGTTGAACACTTCCCAAGTGTTCAGGACTGCATGATGTATCAGCGGATTATGCGAGCAGATCCCAGTAAGGTGGCCTTCTGCAGCTGACCAATGGTGATTTTGTCAGCAGCAATTGTTTTCAAGTGTTTGACTAGATCTTTAGGCACACTACCCAGTGTGCCGAGTACCACTGGAACCACCTGCACTGGTTTATGCCAGAGTCTCTGCAGTTCGATTCTCAAGCCCTGATATCTAGTGATTTTTTTCAAGTTGTTTCTCGTCGATTCTGCTGTCACCAGGTATGGCAATGTCAACAATCCACACTTTTTTCTTCTCCACAATCATGCTATCTGGGGTATTGTGTTCCAGAACTTTGTCAGTCTGTATTCGGAAGTCCCATAGTAGTTTTGCACGCTCATTTTCAACCACTTTTTCAGGCTTATGATCCCACCAGTTCTTTGCTATAGGCAGATGGTAGTTGTGACACAAGTTCCAGTGGACCATCTGAGCGACTATGTTGTGATGATGTTTGTAGTCAGTCTGAGCTATTGTCTTGCAACAGCTCAGTATGTGATCGATGGTTTCATCCACTTCTTTGCAGAGTCTGCATTTGGGGTCATCAGCAGATTTTTCTATTCTGGGTTTGATTACATTTGTTCTGATGGTTTGTTCTTGGGTTGCAAGAATCAGGCCTTCTATCTCTTTCTTCAGTGTTCTGTTGGTCAGCCATAACCAAGTCTTTTCCTTATCTACTTTTCCTTGGCTCTTTTCAAGGAACTGTCCATGCAGTGCTTTGTTACACCAGCTGTCAGCCAGAGTTTGCATCACTGTTTTCCTATATTGATTCTTTTTTGCTACATTTTGAGCAGCTTCCTCTTGTTGACCTCCATCAAGCCTGGTTCAACACTGTCTTTCACATAATCTGCCAGAGCATGCTCCTCTTCTTCGACTGTCTGCTTCATTTGCAAAAGTCCTCTGCTGCCTGCTTTTCTGGGCAAATATAGCCTGTCGACGTCACTATGCGGGTGCAGCACATAGTGTATGATCATCAGTTTTCTTGTTTTCCTATCCAGGTTGTCCAGCTCTGCCTGTGTCCAGTTTATGACCCCAGCAATATATCTGATGATGGGTATGGCCCAGGTATTTATAGCTTTGATGATGTTACCGCCACTCAGTTTGCTTATTAGAAGTTTTCTGACCCTTTGGGTGTATTCTTTGCTGACCACATTTTTCACTTGCCCGTGCTTGATATTTATTTATTTATTTGGTTGGTTGGTTGGTTGGTCAATTGCTTAAAAGATAACAGGTATAAGTAAAAACATAGTTATGAATACATGGATACATATAAGAAAGAAAAAAAAAGAACAATAGGACAGGGACGGTAGGCACATTGGTGCGCTTATGCTCACCCCCTACAGACCTCTTAGGAAAGGGGTGAGGTCAATAGTAAACAGTCTAAGGTTAAAGTTCTTGGGGTTTTGGGAAGAAACCACAGAGTCAGGTAGAGTATTGTAGACATTGACCACTCTGTTGCTGAAGCTGTATTTCCTGCAATCAAGTTTGGTGCAATTAACCTTGAGTTTGTATCTATTGTTTGCTCTAGTGTTGTTATGGTTGAAGCTAAAGTATTCATTGACAGGTAGGACATTGCAATGTATGATTTTATATACTATACTTAGATTGGACTGAAGGCGGCGTAGTTCTAGGTTTAGAATTTCAAGTCTGGTGGCATAAGGTATTCTGCAACGAGTAGAGGAGTGAAGAACTCTTCTTGTGAAATATTTCTGGACTTTCTCAACTGTATTAATATCAGATATGTAATGTGGGTTCCAGACTGATGAGCTGTATTCGAGTATTGGTCTAGCAAATGTTTTGTACACTCTAGTTAGTAGTGTAATATATTACCAGAGGAAAAGCTATGTAAGATTAGGTTAACAACTCTTTACGCCTTTCTGACTATGAAGTTACAGTGGGCTTAAGCACTTAGATCATTAGAGATGAGTACTCCAAGATCCTCGACAGAGTTTGGATCATCAACAAAGTCTTGACTATTCGGCCTGTATTTTATTTTCTGGGTTTTTTTTGCCAATATGTAAGACAGAGCATTTATTTGTTGAAATTTGAAGTTGACATTTGTTTGGCCATTCTGATACATAGTCAAGGTCTTTTTGAAGGGTAGCAGTATTGTCTGTAGTGTTGAATAGCTTTACATCATGCAGTTGCTCTTGATATGATCACAGAGGTCATTTATGTAGAGTATGAAAAGAGTTGGTCCTAGAACACTGCCTTGGGGGACACCACTGTTGATAGGTACAGAATTTGATAGGACGCTCCCAATTTTGACCATTTTTTGTCTGTTTGACAGGAATGCTTCTATCCAGTTATGCATAAGATTTTAGTTTTAGGAGTAGTTTGTCATGTACCACTGAATCAAAGGCTTTACAGAAGTCTATGTAGATTGTGTCTATTGCTTTGCCCTGTTTGAGCTGTGTAGTCCATATCTTTTTGCAGTGTAAAAGTTACAAATTTACAAGATAGTTTTTAAAAAAAAAAAAAAAACCAAATTGTTTATTAGAGAGTAGGTTGTTTGTCTCTAAGTGGAGGATGATGGATTGGTTAATAATTGATTCCATGACTTTACAGGTGATGTAGCATTAAGAGATTGGTCTGTAATTTTCAACTAGGCTGGGGTTTCCCTTTTTGAAGATGGGGATGACCGTGGCTTGTAACCATAGTTTTGGCAAGGAGCTGGTCCTGAAAGATTTTTCAAAGATTATGCTTAGAGGTTTCGCTATGATAGTGGGTAGCTTTTTTAAGGAGTAGGCGCATATTCCATCCGATCCAATAGATAGAGATGGTTTTAGATTGCATAGTGCTTTTCAACATTATCTTCTGTAAAATCGATATGTAGTAGATCATTGTAGTTGTCTGTGGTTCGACTAGGAAATACTGGGCATGATCCATTGCTGTTTACAAATACTGAGCCAAAGAATGTGTTAAAGAGGTTGGCTTTAATGGTGTCATCGTTGCAGTCTTTGCCATTAGGTCCTTTCAGGGGTGGGATGGACCTTGAGTCTTTTCATTTGTTGTTTACAAAATTGTAGAAAGCACGGGTAGAATTGGTACATAGAAGGTTTTCCTCTTGTTTAATGTGATAATTAGTGCATTCAGTTTTTATCTGGTGGCATAAATTTTTGTATCAGCTTTTGAAGTTGGCAACGTGACCAGATTTGTTTTTCTGCCAAAGTGATTTCTTTTTGGATTGAAGCTTCCTTATTGTTATGGGTAATTTGTTTTTTCTGGTTTTGGGAGTTGTTTTTGGTACATATAGTTTGATGACTCTTTTGACTTCAAGTAAAAATACGTTGTTATGGTCTTCTACAGTATTGCATCCAGTGCATAGAAATTGACAATCAAGGGATGAGAGATCATTGTCTATAAGATCATAGTTGCCTTTTTTGAAGTTATAATTGGGGATTCCGTTGTTGTGATATTGTCCAGCTGCAGTATGCCCAGGTATTTATAGGCTTCGGGTTGGTGGCACTTGATGGTTTGTCCATTGGGCATTTCAATTCCATCACTTTCTACAATCTTCCCTTTCTTCAGTGCCACTGTGGCGCATTTCTCCAGGCCAAACTCCCTGCTGATGTCAGTGCTGAAAATTCAAACTGTATTGGTCAGTGATTGGATTTCAATTTCTGATTTTCCCTATAACTTCAAATCATCCATGTACAGCAGGTGAGAGATTTTCTGTGAATTTTTAGCAGTTCGATAACCCAGGTTAGTTTTCTGTAAGATTGTTGACAGGAAGGACATGGCGATGATGAACAGCAGAGGTGACAAAGAATCACCCTGGAAAATCCCTCTTTTGATGTTGACCAGTCCATAGCTTTCACTTCCAATAAACAGTTCTGTTTTCCAGTGCTTCATTGCATATGCAGTGAAAATGCCAATGCATTTGCATATTCCAATGACATCCAGGCACTTGATGATCCAGCTGTGAGATAGTGAATCAAATGCTTTCTTGTAGTCAATCCAAGTTGTATGCGGATTTGTTGGTTGGCTTTTGCAGTTCTCTAAAATCATTTTGTCAACCAGGGGCTGATTTTTTTTTTTTTAAAAAAAAACTTTATTAATTTTTTTTAGCACACACAGTCAGACTTAAACAAACATTACACAAAAAATAAATACATAAAACTTCTTTTTGGAAGGCGGCTTACCCCGAGTTAACTCTTTTTATACAGACATCAATCAAAATTTATACTCACTTAATATACTATCTCATATCTTATTTGACATTCTCTATTTACCATATATTTTCTCTCTCCTACTCATTATTTTAATTCTATTTTATTTATTCCATCTCAATTAAATAATTATATTTGCATCTTTGGTCTGTTTTCTTTCAATCACCTACTTATCCTTTCTATCTAATACAATATTTCTCCTGTAAACCCAGATTAAAGTATGACAACTTTTTATCTTCCCCCTAAATAACACTTAAAATAATACATATTTTCCGTGCTGATTCTGCTCCATACATTCAAAGTATTACATTTCAAAATAGTAAAACAAACAAATAATATTGAGTTTAATAAGTAATAATAAAACTAAAAACAAATAAAAAAAGAAATATTAAATTTATAATATAGTAAAAACAATGTTTCATAAGAAATTAAATTCTATTATTAATTCTTAAACAATAAAAATACTATTTCATACTATTATGAATTTAAGAAATTAAACTCTATAATTAAATCATGACTTCGCTTTAATACATTTTTAAATCATATAATATTCTAATTTTCTAGCTCAACTTCAAATACTAATGTCTACAATACATTTTTATGTACTTTTGCAGAATCATTTTTAAAAAAAGATTATCTCACCCCTTATCTCTGAAAAAAAAACACATTTTTTTGCATCTTGTTTAAAGCCTTTATGACTTCTCTTTCCTGTCCCCCTTTCTTTCTTTCTAACTTTTTGAACCCCACCCATCTCTCCAATTTCACTCTCTTAGTCTTCCCTCTCTGTTGTATTTCTCTTTTCTGTTGCTTTCTGACATCATATCGCTTTTTCATCTCCTTTTTCTTTTTCTTGGTTGCTTTTTTAAGTTCTAAGTTCATCTTTTCCTTGCCCCCCTTCCGCTTTTCTTCCTCCACTAAGTGTGTCTGTCCACTAAAGATGGCTTCTTCTCCTTCATCCTGTAGTATTTCTTGGTAAGTAGAAATTGCCATTTCCAAAAAGCGAAAGATAGATCCAAACGAGCCCTTATCTTCGTTTTTCAGTTTTTGAAATTCAAAAGACAATGCCATTCTTTCTTCCTTTCTCCTTCAAAGCAACCCCAATGTCTTTAGTCCCTCTTTTTAAAAAAAAGAAAATTTCAAAGATCTCAAAGTCACAAAGCAAACCAAATCAATTTTAAGTTGTTGTTGTTTTTTTAAAAATCCAATGTCCAGAAATCCTTCATTCCTTGACTTTAAATTTCAAATTGAGTTACCTTCCGTGCCCAAGTGGATTTTCCAGATCTCCGTCTGCTATTTCTGTGGGGAGGGAGAGTTAAGAAAAAAAAATTTCACCCTTAACAGCTTTAACCGCAGCTTTCCAGTCTTCTTTGGGAAACAATGTATCCTCAGGCAATTCAAACAGTTCAGTTTCCGGGTAATTAAGAGTTGTTATTGTCCCTCTAAGTTTTGAATCGATTTAAGCTCACCCTTTTCATCCAAAAGTTCCCCATATCTAACTGTTTGTTCCTTCTTGTAGATTATAGGATAGGAAAATGCTTCAATGGTCGATAACCAAACTGGAATTTTCAAATAACATTGTCTTTTTATCTTCTCCCAATTTAACCACAAAGACTCCCGTACATAATGTCTTCTAAAATAACCCTGTGCTTTAGTTCCCTTATACCATAAAAAAGTATGCCAGCCCAACAGCAAATCATGCCCTTCTAATGTCAACAACCTATGCTTTCTTAATGTTATCCATTCTTTGACCCACATCAAATTTGCAGCTTGATAATACAATTCCCAATTAGGCAGGCCAAAACCTCCTCTAATTCTAGCATCTTGCAAAAGCTTTAGCTTTATTCTTGCTTTTTTACCTTGCTATATAAACTTCAACATAATTTTATTTAAATCTTCAAAATAGTCTTTTCCAAGCCTAATTGGTATTGTTTGAAACAAAAATAAAATTCTAGGTAAAATATTCATCTTAATTGTTGAAATTCTCCCTATTAATGACAATTGCAAGTTTTCCCACTTCTTCAAATCTGCAGTTAACTGATGTTTAAGTTTAATATAATTATTCTCCTTTAATGTGCTACATCTTGTTGTCAAATATATCCCCAGATACTTAACCTTATTTGTAACTTGAATTTTCAAAAGATCTGCCAGTTCTTCTCTCTGTCTCAATAGCATATTCTTTGTCAAAATCTTTGTTTTATCTTTATTTATTTTCAAACCAGCCACCTCTCCATATGTCTCTATCCTTTCCAATAACTTTGGAGCTGTTTCTAGCGGGTCTTCCAAAATAAAAGCTAAATCATCAGCAAAAGCTTGTAGCTTAAATTTTTCCTTCTTAATTTTCATTCCTTTTATGCATTTATCATCCCTAATATTTCTATTCAACACTTCCAAGGTCAACACAAATAGCAAAGGAGATAGGGGGCATCCTTGTCTTGTGCCTTATATTAATAAAATCTGTAAGTTCCCCCTCCATCATTTCCCTTGCTGTCTGTTTATTATATATGGCTTCTATTGCTTGAATAAATTTTTTAGCAAAACCCATCTGCTCCAATAATAATAACATAAATCTCCAGTTCACGTTGTCAAATGCTTTTTGAGCATCTAGGAATATCAAAGCCATTTGCTTTTTAGGATGAGCCTCATAGTATTCCAAAGTGTCCAAGATTACTCTCATATTGTCTCTAATTTGTCTCTTTGGCAGAAATCCATTTTGATCTGGGTGAATAAAATTATTTAAATATTTTTTAAGTCTTTCTGCTAAGATTGAAGCAAAGATTTTATAGTCTGCATTCAATAAAGAAATAGGTCTATAATTCTTAATTTGCAGTGGGTCAGTCTCTTCCTTCGGTATAAGTGTAATATAAGCCTCTGACCATGTTTTGGGTATCATCTTTTTTAACATAACTTCATTCATAACTTCTAACAGTGGGATGCTCAATGATTCTTGAAATGTTTTATAGAATTCTGCCGGAAGCCCATCTGGACCCAGTGCTTTCCCATTATTTTGTCTCTTAAATGCTTCATTTAGTTCCATCATTGTTATATTGCTTTCTAGCATTTCTTCAGTCTCTTTAGGTATCTTCGGTAAATTAGCTTCCTGTAAATACTGTTTGACTTTTTCCTCATCAATATTCTCTTGTTTATATAGTTGCCCATAAAACTCTAGAATAATTTCTTTTTTCTCCTTATTCCCATAACAAACTTGGCCTTGTTCATCTATTAACTTCAATATTTTTCTTGATTCCTTCTCTTTTCTCAATTTATATGCTAGCCATCTACCTGGTTTATTTGCATCTTCAAAATAATTCTGTTTAGAGTTTCTGATTTTCTGTGCCAGTTCTTCTTTCTCTATTAATTCCATTTTATGTTTAATTACATCCAGCTTCAATTTAATATCCTTTTTCTGTGGCATTTTCTGTAATTCTTTTTCAAGAATTTTATACTCATCTTCCAAGGCCTTAGAAGCTTGCCTTTTCCTAATATTCTTTTTTCTTGTATAATCTATTATCAAACCTCTAGCGTATGCCTTCATTGTATCCCACACATTCTGCGTTGAAGTATCTTCTTTTTTATTTTCTCTGAAGAAAAAAGCCAATTCCTTCTCCATCCATTGTATAAAATCTTTCTCCTTTAAAATAGTATTATTTAATGTCCATCTCGATCTTTTTTTGTGTCCCTTCCATTTAATTGTCATTGGGCTATGATCTGCCCAAGTACTTGTTTCAATATTTGTTTCTTGAATATTGGATATTAATTCTGTTGAGATCCAAATCATATCTAATCTGGACCATGATAGATGTCTGTTTGAATAAAAAGTATATTGTTTAGCTTTAACATTTCTTTCTCTCCAAATATCTTTTAAAGTTAATTCATCTGTCATTTTAAAAAAAGACCTTGGGAGAGCCTTTCTATTTTGCTTTGTTGTTGTTGCTATATAGTCCAATTTATTGTCCACAATTCCATTAAAATCTCCCATCATAATTATATTAATATAGTCCAGTCCAATTATTTTCATGTGTAGCTTTTTATAAAACTCTTCTTGTTTATCATTCGGAGCATAAATTGCAATCAAGAGTATTTTTATATTATTGTCCATTATTTCTACCATTAATACTCTTCCATCTTCATCCGTGGAAATCAATTTTGCTGGGATAGCCTCTTTAATATATAGAACCACTCCTCTTTTCTTACATTGAGTCAAAGAAGTAAATATTTTCCCCAATTTTGGCTGTACTAACAATTGTTCATGTTGTTTTTTAATATGAACTTCTTGTAGACAAATTATATCAAATTTTAATTTCTCTAATTTATGAAAAGTTTTCCTTCTTTTAACAGCTGAATTAAGTCCATTTATATTCATTGTAATCAGTTTTTTTTCTTCCATGATTATGCTTTATATTTAGGTCTAACCGCTCTCGTGGATCTCACTTCATGCTGTTCTTTGCTATCCATCTGTCCCCCTACTGCTCCTTTCTCTTTTTCAGTCTCCAGTTGTTCCTCTTGAAACTCAATTAATGAGACCTCTTTCTCTGCCTCCTCTCTTCTTCCTCCAAAAAATTCTGCATGGAAAAGTTCTGCTTTCTCAATTGAATCAATTCTATATCTCTGCTCTTGCCACCTAAACAGTCCTTCTGGAATCAGCCATCTATAATTCACTTCGTTTTCCAGTAGCATTTTGGTCAGAAATCGATATTCTCTTCTCATCTCTCTCACTCTTCTGGGTATTTGTTTTAAAACCACAACCTCTTTACCTTTGTTTCAATGTTTTCTCTCTTACTACTTGTAATATTTGCGTTTTAATGGATTTTTTGGTAAATCTAATATGGACTTCCTTGGGTAATTTATTTCTCATCGCATACCTTGGATAGACTCGATATATCTCATCTGTTCCATCCATCATCTTTTCCTCTGTAATTTCCAAAGCATCTGCCAAAATTTCTATCATTACCGCTGCCAAGTTTTCTCCTTTTTCCTCTTCTATATTTTGAAATCTGAGGTAAAATTCTGACCTTTCCATCTCCCACCTCAACATCCCACTTTTTTCTTGTTCAACCGCTGTTAATCTACTGTCAATATTTCCAATCTTCTTCTCTCTTTGTTTTCCTTCTTCCTCAATTTTTTGGAATCTCTCCTCATACTTGACCATCATTTGTTTAATGTTTTCCACTTTTTCATCAGTCTTCTCTATTCTTTGTTCAATATTTTCTGTTCTTTGTTCAATATTTTCTGTTCTTTGTTCAATATTTCCTGTTCTTTGTTCAATGATGTCTGATTTTGTCTTGAGATCTTGGATTCCTTGCATAATCATCTGTAAAGTTATTCTTTCTTGTTCCTTATCTTGCTTCAACATTGTCTGAATTAAACGTTGTCCTCCAGCTGGTGGGGAAGCAGAGGTAGAAGCAGAAATGCCAGATGGTATTGGTTTCCTGCTCATTTCAATGCTTCCAAAGCTTCAAATTCTTCTTGACTTTTAATCCAACTGGTAGAGCAGCCAATTATAATCCAAAATGGAAAACTCCAATAGTAAGAGACACGAAACCAAAAAAGAAACAGGAAAAAAGGAAGAAGAGAGATCTTCAGGTTCTTCTAGACCCTAATCCAATTACGAAGTAGTCCACCATAAAAAAGAAAAAATAGAAAGGAGAAAAACAAATAAATCCAAAAATAATAATATTGATTAAGAGCAAAAAAAAAAAAAAAGCAAAAAGAGAAAAAACAAAAAGTTCCTTCAGGTTCTTCACACCTTAATCCAGTTGAAATGTCTCAATAATCAAAAAAGAAAAACAAAGTGGTCCAAAAACATAGATAGGAAAAGCAAAAAAGTCCCAATAAAAAAGAAAAGAAAAATAAAGAAAAAACTTTGAGGCTTTCCCTTTAAAATAAAAAGCAGAAATAAGAATATTACTAGAATTGAAATTTAGAAAAAGGCTGGCGAATGGGATATATATATATATATATATATATATATATATATATATATATATATATATTTTCTTAAGTTTTCGCGGGTACTTACATGTCTGGCATTCAGCTTTGTTCGGGTATTTTCCCACGTCATAATAATGGTGCTTTTAAAGTTGTAGCAACGTTTCAGCAGAATCTCATCTGCCATCATCAGGCTTCTGTATGGTGTTTGTCTGTTTGTCAGACAAACACCATACAGAAGCCTGATGATGGCAGATGAGATTCTGCTGAAACGTTGCTACAACTTTAAAAGCACCACTATTATGACGTGGGAAAATACCCAAACAAAGCTGAATGCCAGAGATAGATAGATAGATAGATAGATAGATAGATAGATAGATAGATAGATAGATATATGTCTCGCATTCAGCTTTGTTCGGGTATTTTCCCACGTCATAATAGTGGTGCTTTTAAAGTTGTAGCAACGTTTCAGCAGAATCTCAGTTAAACAAAGATTTGCTAGCACTACACCTGGAATTGAGCAGCAAAATCCACCCTCTACTTTGGGACAAGATAAAACAACTTACAACTTGGAGAACTGAATCTGCAAACATTTACAAACAGGAAAAGCTCTTGAAAAAATTAAAGAAATTAGAACATGACAAGAAAACCCCCAACTCACAACAACACCTGAAACAATTAATGTACAATGTTTCCAACAGAGAACTCACCAAAACAGAAACAGAAGTCCTAACCAAAGGATTCAATTATGCTATAGCACCCCAAAAAATCCCCACAGAATCCATCATATGTGCAGTAGAATCCAGCCTAACTAAATTAAATACAGATGAAGCTGATAAAATAAGACACCAAGTTACCAACATTCTATGCGCAAGCAAACCACCCAAAAGCAACTTACAGCAAAATGAAATTAAAGCGCTACAAACCCTGAAAAGAGACAGCAGCATAATCATCCTCCCAGCAGATAAAGGGAATGCCACTGTAGTAATGGACAGAAAAGACTATGAAACTAAATTGACAGACCTACTCCAAGACTCCACATACAAACCCATAAACACAGACCCAACCACATATCTGGAAAAATTAACCAAGAAGAAAATTATAACCAGTCACATAAGCAAAGAGATCCAACACACGATCATACCCAGAGAGAAATCTTCCAGATGCCCCAAACTATACGGCCTCCCAAAAATACACAAAGAAGGCATACCTCTCAGACCCATAGTCAGCTCCAGAGGAGCACCACTACAAAACCTGGCTAAACACCTAGCAAAAGAGCTACAGCCCCATGCTGAAACAGCAGCTTCTCATGTACAAAACTCATACCACTTCTTGGAAATGATCAAAGATCTACACGTGGAGCAAGAAGATCTGCTTGTAAGTTTTGACGTGGTTTCACTATTCACTCAAGTCCCGATAAAAGAGACCCTCGAAATCATCAAAAATAAATACCAACCAGCTAAACACCTCATAGAACTAATAGAACACTGCTTAACCAACACATATTTCATATACAAAGGACAAAGATACAAATTGAAGGAGCCCCCATGGGATCACCACTGTCACCTGTCATTGCAAACCTGTTCATGGAAGAATTCGAATCCAGAGCCCTGGCTAATGCCATACTCAAACCCAAACTATGGTTAAGATATATTGATGACACATTCGTGATTTGGCCCCATGGACAAGAAAACCTAAACAACTTCCTAACACACCTAAACAGCGCACACCCCAAAATCAAGTTCACCATGGAAACAGAAACAAACAAACAACTACCATTCCTAGAGGTACCAATCTACAAGAAAACAGATGGCACACTAGGACACACCATATACCAGAAGAAAACACACACCAACCGCTACCTCAACGCCCAATCCCACCACCACCCAGCACAGATAAACTCCGCGGCTAAAACACTAATTACTAGAACCAAACACCTGGCAGACAAGACACACATTAAGACTGAACTATGCACCCTGACTAAAATATTGACAGCCAACGGCTTCCACAAAAGCAAAATCACCAACTTGATCCACAAAAACACACTGAGACATAATAGAGACCCAGAAGATGAACAGACCTATGGAACAGCTGTCCTGCCCTACATAAGAGGCACTACAGACAAAATTAGTAAGATTCTATACAGACACCACATCAAGACTGCCTTCAAAACAGACAGAAAAATAGCAGCCATCCTCAGGAACCCCAAAGACAAAATTGACCTGGAATACCAAGGCATACATGAAGTCCCCTGTGCATCATGCCCGGCCACATACATTGGACAGACCAATAGAAGAATAAGCACCCGCCTGGATGAACACAAAAATGCAGTCAAAAAGCTGGAACACACTTCCTCACTCGTCCAACACATGGAAGCCACAGGTCATAACATCAACTTCTATGGCACCAAAACCCTAGCCACCATAGAAAATCCCAGCCACAGAATCATCAGAGAAGCCATAGAGATTGAAAAAAGACCTGAAAGCATGAACAGAAGAGATGATTCCACCAGGCTGTCAATCATTTGGAAGCCTGCACTCACAAACAAAAAAATCTCCACACCACAAGCCAGGCAAACACCTGGGCACAAACAGATCCCCCCTGATACCTCCAGCTCAAACACACCCCAACCAGGCACCCAGATGAAACCCAGCTTCCTAACTAATGATAGCCGTCCATTTACCCGAAGCCAAGCTGCACTAAAGGCCTCCAATAAAGTAACACAATGTTGCCAGCCAATCAAGATACAAAAAGAGCCAAAAAAACAGACAGAAGATATTAGTAGCAGAACACAGCAAACTCCAAGACCAATAAACACAGACCAAGACTCTCAACCAATCAGGAGGAAGAAAAAACCATTCTGACACAGCAATAGGCTGCCCCAAATTTAAATCTGAAACCACTGTAAAAGTCTAACTCACAGACAAACACCATACAGAAGCCTGATGATGGCTGTGCTCTCCCTCTATCTTATCACGTTAAAATGTCCTTGAGAAGAGGTCTTTTTGCAATTCTCTCCAATTCAAATAAAATACTTTCAAGCCTCTAGTTGGCAGTGTTGCAAAGTTTCTTAATGCTCTTCCTCCCCCCCAGCCAGAAAAAAGGAGTAATATATACAGAAACAAAAAAAAAAAAAAAATAGCCAAAGGGAGCCTCTATCCTAGAGAAAGTTGAAAAATCAAAGGGAGCATAAAAATATATGTAAGAGAAAATTCAATCTGGTTACCTACAAAGTCACACTAAAATCCCCCCAAAAAAATATAGAGAAAAAAAAAACAAAAACCCAAGCCTCAATTTGACATCACTTTAAAAAAACGCCGCTCAGACAATTTCAGTCAAAAAAAAAAAAAGTCTCACAGATTTCTTCTTTATTCAGGATGTCCTTTCCAACCTCAGCGAATTTACAACACAAAAGAGTTTTCTCACCCAGCCGACACACTTTCTTTCCAGCCACTTTCTTTCCGGAGCTGTCCCGACTTCAGCAGCTATGGGGGCTGCCTCTCCGCCGCCAGCAAAAGGGCTTCTTCTGGATCAAACCAGAGATTTTGCGATATCTCTGGGATCCTGGAACAGTACCCTTCTCAATCCCCGTCTCTACGGGACGGTTTAGGTCCGTTGGGACCGACCAGGGGCGAAAATATCGGCTGCGATCTCAGAGCCCCAGATCGCATCTGTATCACCGAAACGATGAATTGGTTTTCATATGCACAAATACATTCAAGGTATGATGAAGATTCCAAAATGGAGGGATTTTATGATAAGCAGACTGATTTAGATAAGATCTTGATGGGTACTGATGAGGAGATGATTAAAAAATTATATGGTTATTTACTGGGAATGAAATTACAGGAAGAACAAGTCAAAGAAACTATGATTGTTTGGGGGAAGAATTTTGGATATGGGATTGATTTAGAGAAATGGCAGAAATTGTGGTCTCAAAATTATAAAATGACAATGTCAATAGCATATAAAGAAAACTTGTATAAGATGTTTTACAGGTGGCACTTTCCTCCAACAAGAATAGCAAGAATGTTTAAGAACAAATCTGAAAAATGCTGGAAATGTCATCAGATACCCGGCTCGTATTACCATATGTGGTGGACTTGTGAGGATGCTAGAAAATATTGGACTATAATTCGCATGTGGTTGGAAAAAATGACAAAGAAACATATAGACTTGAAACCAGAGATCTTCTTATTGGGAATTTTACCTGATACATATAGTAAAGATTTGAAATACCTGATTGTAAATGTATTAACAGCGGCCAGGATTGTATTTGCTAAAAATTGGAAGAATGAGAAAATACCATTACAGGAAGAAATTATTAAGAAAATATTGGAATGTGCTGAGATGAGCAGATTGACATTTGAAATTAGAGAGCAAGAGGATAAACAATTTTATGAAATTTGGGGTCTTTTTTATAAATGGCTAGATGATAAAATACGATAATAGAATATTTTAGATAGTAAGAAATATCTTTATCTTGCTATTTTGCTATTATTTTGTTATTTGATATTATATTTATAAAGGGTTTTTTTAGGATTGATTTGGTAAGATTATATGATTTGTTGAATAATCTGGTTAAAGTATTGTTAGCTCATAAAGCATGAATGATTAAAAGTATAGTCAAAAAAAAAATTATTATTTTTTTAGTGATTATAGGATATATAAGTTTGGATTGATAATATGAGTTGTTATGTAACATAATTGTAACTGGGACTACAGAATGAATGCACAAAAATGATGTACCAACTGACACACTGGATGTACATACGAGAGTTGAATGTTTTAATGTTTTGTTTGTCTTGTTTGTTTGTAGAAAATTAATAAAATTTTCTTTCAAAAAAAAAAAGAGTTGTTATTGTCTCGGCTCAGCCAAATTTTCCTCCTGCAACCTCCAGCACAAATCTTACCTGGCTGCAGGCTTCTTTGTGACGGCCATCACTGACCGCCGCTCCACCACCTTGGGAAAAAGGTGTTTTTCCGGCTGGGGAGAGTGTCTGCGACACCCCCAAACCCCTGTCCGGATCCCCTCTCTCTTCGGCTGCCTCTACAGGGCAGCCATATCCCCCAGACCCATTTGGATCAGGGGCACCTTGGCAGCAAGCACAGCAGGAATTGCAGACAAGCAAATTCCTGCTGCTGTTGAAGCCACGTAAAACCAGAAGTCCAACCAGGGGCTGATCTTTTGTGCCTCTGCTTCCTCGTTTGTTTCCTTTCTGCTCTACTGGCAAGATGTTATTTACTTCTAGGTAGTCCTGGATCCTGTCGGCTATGATGCTGGTCAGCAGCTTGAACATGGTTGGCAGACATGTTATTGGCCTGTAATTTGCAGGTGTTGCCCCTTTTCCTGGATTCTTCTGTATCAAGTAGGTTTTCCCAGCTGTTAACCATTCACTGATGTTGTTTATTATTATTATTATTATTATTATTATTATTATTATTATTATTATTATTATTATTATTATTATTATTATTACTACTACTACTACTACTATTAGCCACCAACCTTTGGGGCACCCGATTTTTATATAGTTTATGTTATATGTTATGAATATATCACAAATATAAGTTATGAATATAGAGGACCTGTAGTTCAACCATAGTTAGTTGTGTCATGAACTCACTGGGAAACTCAGGTTGCTGGAATATGTGTACTACTGATAAGGAAAGATATTGAGTGCATGTACGAATGATTTATTGTTGGTGATATCAGGTAGGACATTAGTGGGCATAAAGAATCTAGTGGATTGATGGAACAGGGAGTAGGAATGTGAAGTTCCTGACCAGACTAAGGCAATATGTACCATACACGTGGATTCAGAGTAAACAAACTGGGTATAAAGCAGTGGTGGGATTCAATTTTTTTTACTACCGGGTTCTGTGGGCGTGGCTTGGTGGGCGTGGCAGGGGAAGGATGCTGTAAAATCTCCAGTCGGAGGTGGTATTTGCGGTTTTCTGAACTACTCAAAATTTCCACTACCAGTTCTCCAGAACTGGTCAGAACCTGCTGAATACCACCTCTGGTAGAAAGATAAGACTGTTATGAACCCAGACTCTCAAAGTTTGAGACGACTCTTCCTGGAGCAGGGGATGCCCTGAATCCGTTTCCCAGTCCGCTCTAATGCAGCCTGATCACCTGTATTGAGAGTGAATGTGAGTATTCTGTGAATGTGCACCCGAGTTGGGCAAACAATACTTACACAACTTGAGTAGTAGTGTTGGGCATAGTAATCTGAATAGCCTTGTTGGGCATAATTTTTTAAATAGCCTTGTTGGGCATAGTGACCTGAATAGCCTGGGCATAGCTTATTATAGTAAGATAACTTTGAAATTAGATAAGTAGATGTACAAATATAAAAGAACGAATTAAGCTTAGCTGTACATTTGCTTTGCTTTATGTCTGAATAAAAGAACTATTGAAAAATGCTATTTTGAATAGCTTGAACTCAAATTTATGTCACAGGGACTGGTTTTATGGAAAGAGATTTTTCCCTCGGACTGGACGGGGGGTGTTCTTTTTTGAAAAAAAAACAATTTTATTGATTTTCTACAAACAAACAAAACAAACAAGACATAAAAACATCAACTCTCTTATGTACATGCAGTGTGTCGGTTGGTTCATCAGTTTTGTGCATTCATTTCGTAGTCTCAATTACAGTTATATTACATAACAACTCATATTGTCAATCCAAACTTATATATCCTAATATCGCTATTAAAAAATCATTTGACTATACTTTTAACCATTCATGCTTTATGAGATAACAATACTTTAAACAGTTTATTCTATAACAAATCATATAATCATACCAGATCTATCCTACAAACACTTTATAGATATAATGTCAAATAACAAATAACAAAAGAGAAAGGAAAAATAAAGATATTCCTTGCGGTCTAACATTCTAAATATTCTATTCATCAAGGTATGATGAAGATTCTAAAACAGAGGGATTTTATGATAAACAGACAATGTCAACAGCATATAAAGAAAATTTGTATAAGATGTTTTACAGGTGGCACTTTCTCCCGACAAGAATAGCAAGAATGTTAAAGAACAAATCTGAAAAATGCTGGAAATGTCATCAGATTCCTGGTTCATATTACCATATGTGGTGGACTTGTGAGGACGCCAGAAAATATTGGACTAAAATTCGCATGTGGTTGGAAAAAATGACAAAGAAACACATAGACTTGAAACCAGAGATCTTTTTTACTGGGAATTTTACCTGATATATATAGTAAAGATTTGAAATACCTGATTGTAAATGTATTAACAGCGGCTAGGATTGTATTTGCTAAAAATTGGAAGAATGAGAAAATACCATTACAGGAAGAAATTATTAAGAAAATATTGGAATGTGCTGAGATGAGTAGATTGACATTTGAAATTAGACAGCAAGAGGATAAACAATTTTATGAAATTTGGGAGTGTTCAAGTGCTGCCTGCATCCCACTGATGCCTTGGATTAATCTAGATGCAGTGGTATCAATATTTCAAAATTTGGGGTAAAATAAAAAAAAACAATATATTAAAATTGAAATGCCAAAGGAGCCATGGTGGCACAGTGGTTAGAATGTAGTATATGCCAGCCCACTGCAAGTAGTTCAATCCTGACTAGCTCAGAGTTGAAGTTCACACATCTTAAAATTACCAGATTTGAAAACACTGTGTCAGCCTTCAAGATCTTCCTCCTTTCCTTTGCTTCTTTCTGGCTGCCATGGGTAACGGGGAATGGAGGGGGAAAATGTATGGGACGTGAGCTGAAAGTGTTACTGACTGATATTGTATACACTGGGGAGGGTTTCTACTTCCTGCTTAGCTTTCTCTGCACAATTGCAAACCTTTCTCTGAGTAAGCCAAGGACAACTAATTAACACCACCTGGAGATGTCCACATGCTGAGGTTCACAACTTTTAATTGGAAGAACCTTTTGAACTGTTGGGGGTGGGAACATTTCACTCCCTTGATATATGTGATGTATGTGCTTATTTCCCCAGATTCAGAATTTTCTTGTTGCTACCACTGACTTCCAGTAAAAGATATCTTTTCTCTAATTACAAGAGTCTAAGCATTTCTTTCTTGGATTTTGAACGGGGCACCAGCTGACATACTGCTTCAAAGTGAAAAGAAAGTAAAGCAAATAAGCACCACCCACAATGTGAATTTTCCAGCTTATATTAGCAGTTTATTGACATTTATTCCATACTTTCAGTTTCTATTGGCATACTATTTTTGTTGGCTTCAATCAGCTCCCAGCATTGAAGAAGTGTGTTTGTCTTCTTGGCTTCCATCTTATTCTCCTTCCGTCCAAAACTTTAAGTGGTACCACATGCTTCCCAGCTTTTTCATCTCCATTTCTATGTTAAAACATTTTTTTAACAACCTCTGGGTTATTGGGATTTTTGTTTTTGTGGCAGGGGGTGGGGTGGGGTGTAAATAATGACAATATTATCTACCTAGTAAGGATACATGCCCATCTGTTGCTTTTGAATCTGGAATAAAACCATACACCGACCTTCCCTGGACAAGCACTGGCTTTCGTTTCTCATTCCAGGCTGTCTTGCTGCTTGCCCCAGGCCTTAATCTGTCTTGTGAAGCTTGCATGCTAAGTCTTTCTTTCCTGGTTTTAATAGGTCAGATGGCAGCTGCATTTCTCTGTGCAGGAAGGCAGTCTTTACAACAAGATGAACAACTCCTGTGATCCTTACAGCTAAGCTGAGCCTATATTCTTACTGAAGCATACTTTATCACTGGTGCAAATGTCTTGCTACTTTCTTTGCCTTTTTGGAGGGAATTTAGCTATCAGTCTAGCTCCATAGCACTCAAGATTCCTTTCTACATCTTATTTGATCTTGAAAACTCATTTACATCCCATGTGGGTAGATTAATAAATTCCTAATGGATTGCTTTAATTTCTGATTCCACAACTTTTCTCATACCAAAGATTCAATCGCTAACATTCTCTCAATGTCTTTTCATGGACTTTCCAGGCCTTTTCAAACTATTGTTTTTGGTAATGTAGGAAAAATGGAATGGAAACCCATTGTTGAATCTCTTTGGGCATTTTAGCTTCAGTGCCCCATTTGTTTTCCCTCCTGGGTCTAGCTTGCTGTTGAATTTCAGGTCCATGGTGAATGCCCCATTGAAGGCTATGGACTGAATTCATTGGTTATCTGGACATGGATGACAAGATATTCAGGGTTATCCTCTTTATTTTTTGTCATCACAATAAGCAACGTTGCATGTATTAAGAATCCTAGATTTTTTTTTGCAGTTTATGATCACCTCAATTTATGATCACAGTTGGAGCCAGAATTTTTGTTGCTAAGCGAGGTGGTTGTTAAATGAGTCATGCCTGATTTGATAATCTCTTTTCCCATGGTTGTTAAATGAAGTGCTACAGTTGTCAAGTGAATAATATAGTCACTAAGTGAATCCAGCTTCCCTCATTGACTTTGCTTGAAAGAGGATGGCTGGGAAGGTTGCAAATGGTGATCACATGATTTTGCAACTGTTGTAAATACACACACTTGTATTTTGATCATGTGACTGGAGATGCTGCAATGGTTGCAAGTGTGAGGACTGGTCACTTTTTCAGCGTCACCCTAACTTTGAATGGTCATTGAACAAATGCTTGAAAGTTGACGACTATCTGTATTAGATGTATTTTAAAAGGCCAGTTGAGATGTTCATTTGAGATTCTCTTCCATTCCTAAAATATAAACATAAACTTTAATACCAAACACTCCTGGTATGCCCGAGGCTTCCTTTGTTGCTATAATTCATAGCATGTCATATGGGATCTTGGCTGATAACCTGTTTTAGAAAAAATTGCCAGTATTGTTACTTTTCTTTTGAATTTATAAGCTCGGCATCTTGCATATCATGATTTTTGTTAGATAGTAATTTTTCTAGCCTTTTATATCATTCTGTTCTGAGATATACAGTATTCTAATCTGAGTATAGTGTCTTGCTCATTAAAGTCCTTTTTCTTTTTATCTATCATACATTCATCTTCAATACGTATGGATAACTGGGACCTTTTTCCAAATGTGTTCCTCACCAAAGCCGCATATTACTTCAATTTTGGGGGGGTTGTATTTGGCTCTTCACTAAAACAAGTACTAAAGCAATCATCTATAAAAGTCAATAAGTATTTGTCTATGCATGATGTTACTTGCACTGACCCACACATATTATGATGGAACAATTCTAGGGACTGCTTTGTCTCTTTTCTTCCAGGAAATAAGAGATTTTGCTTTAGCTTTTCATTATCAGAGTCAATTGGATTAAGTTGCATGTGGCTTTTATCTCAATCCTTTCCTTTCCTATAATTTATGAATACCATCTGGATTCATATGCTCCATCATTCTGTGCCATAGTCTTAAATAAATTCTGTGACTGCATTTTTCCCAGCTTATTCTCTACAATACATAATCCATTGCAATTTCTTGAAGAATGATGATTTTAAGTCCCATAACAATGATCGTTTTTAAATGTTACTTTGTATTATTTTGTGTCATATTTTATTGGAAGCTAACTGTATTTGTTCTACATTTGGCACATTCAATACATCCAAAAGAATGTAGGAAAACCTTACTGGTATTCTCCTTGTTAAAATAACTTACCAATCTGTTAAATAAATTGCTGATTTCTGTGTCTAATTGAATAAATCTTTCCTTTTTCTTAACAAGGTTATTTGTAGGACCAGAATCAATGTGCACTTCATCTTGGAATCAGGAAAACAAGATTGAAACTGATCTCTCTTAGTTTCATTATTTATTTACAGTCCATTTTTCCCTTGTGGTATGATGATTCATTCTCTCTGAAATTTTATTGAGCTGGATTTCATAACTTAAATTTCTTAGGACAATAAGCATGCAAATAACTAAGGCTATTACAATGAAAGCACTGCCTCCCCCTGAACTAAAAGATAAACTAAATAGATAAACTGAACTAAATAGATAAACAAGTATAGCATCACTCACCCATAAGTAGCTGGCTCATTTGCAGCATCTCCAGTTCTGATGCTGCCCTGCACCGATGCATCTTTCTTTGATTAATTATTATTTAATCATTCAATTGTTCAGTCAACCGAATTATTCAATCTGTTGAAGTTTCAGCATTTTTATTTTTTCTATCAATGGCTAGATAATAAAATATAATAATAGAACATTTAGAACTTTAGGAAACAATGAATACATATTTCTTTTTTTCTTTGATACTATCTTTATAAAATTTTATTAAGATAGACTTGGTATGACCTTATGATTTGCTATAAAATAAATAAAGTAAACTATAGTTATTTCGTTAAAGTATGAATTAATATAGTCAAATGATTGTTTAATAATGATATCAGGCTATATAATTGTTGATTAATAACATGAGCTATTATGTAATATAACTACAATGGAGACTATGAAATGGATGCATAAAAAAAAGTAGTAAACCAACCGACACACTGTCTGTAAACTCATGAAGGAAAGGATGATGTTTTTATGTTTTATGTGTTTTTGTTTGTTGTTAAAATTAATAAAACTGTTTTCAAAAAAAAAAAAGAAGAAGAAGAAGCATTTTTATTAAGTTCTGCTCCTTTCAGGTTCTACATTCTGAGACATGTCCACTTTTTTTCTAGTGTTTTCTTCAGTGGCTCAAGATGACCTCCCCCCCCCTCCCCAGAACATTTTATTCATTGCTCCATAGCTTTATTGGAGGAAGCAATTTGAGTGTCTTTGGAGACAAAGATGAGGAAACTAACCTGAGCAAGAACCTATGGGATCACTCTGGAAATGCTGAGGGGGCAGGCCGCAACTGCCTCAGCCCCGGCCCACAGAACTTTATTTGTATAGATCCATAATTTTTTTTAACCTAAAAGATAATTATGAGATTATGTTAGAAATGTTTCCTGGAAGAAAGCAACTGTGGAGAGTGCCCAGTAGTAGCCTCAACTCTTTGGCCTCACCAGGCCTTGCCATGCCCTGCCCAGCCTCGCCTCACCCCATAGAGTTTTTCTATATCTATATCCATATCTCTATGCCAACAGTTTGCCAATACTGGCTGCTAAATTATAGATGTTGTGTTTTTTTTCAAAATGTTCTTTATTTCTCCTGGCCTTTGTATTAGTAGCCTCCTTTAAAGCATAACCAGCACCTACTCCTAGAAATTAGCATCCATCACCCAGGTCCATTAAAACTGTCATTCCTTGCTGATGAAATTGAATTTGACACCTTTGTATTACAGGAAATACCTGGGGGAAGGGGAGAACAGGCAAAATCTCGTTCCAAACTAGCTATATTCTGCTAGAACTGGATCAGGCAGCATGTGATTGGGAAAGCAAAGGCAGGAAGGAAGCATGAAATTAGAAAGAGCAAGGATAGAGGGAACTCAAGGTAATTTCCCAACTCTATGTATACCCAATTACTCTTTGTGGCCATTAGTTTGTAAAATGAAGAAGAGACAGTGCAATTGAAGTTCCACTGCCAATAATATGTCCATCTGCCCTCCCGAAGACAAAATAAACCAAGGGAATAAAGAAAATATACAATAGAATTAGAATAGAATTCTTTATTGGCCAATTGTGATTGGACACACAAGGTGCATATGCTCTCAGTGTACATAAGAAAAAATAAAATACATTAATCAAGAATCATAAGTTACAACATTTAGTGATAGTCATAGGTTACTAATAAGCATCAAATCATACTAGGAAACAAATAAAGCAATATAAATTGTAAAGATACAAGCAACACGGTTATAGGCATAAGTGGGAAGAGATAGGTAATAGGAAGGATGAGAAGAATAATAGTAATAAAGTTTTGCTAAGTAGTTTGACACTTGTGTCTAATTGTTCTGGTGTGCAGTGCCCTACAGCGTTGTTTTGAAGGTAGAAGTTGAAACAATTTATGTCCAGGATGTGAAGGGTCTGTAGATATTTTCACAGCCCTCTTTTTGACTCTTGTTGCATACAGGTCCTCAATAGAAGGCTGGTTGGTAGCAATTGGCGGTTGTTGTTTTTTTGCAGTTCTAATTATCCTCTGAAGTCTTTGTCTTTCCTGTTGGGTTGCAGAACCAAACCAGACAGTTATGGAGGTGCAGATGATAGAGTCAATAATTCCTCTGTAGAACTGGATCAGCAGCTCCTTGGGCAGTTTGAACTTTCTGAGTTGGCACAGAAAGAACATTCTTTGTTGTGCTTTTTTGATGACGTTTTTAATGTTAGATATCCAGTTTAAGTCTTGAGATATGATAGAACCTAGAAACTTGAAGGTCTCTATTGTTGATACTGTGTTGTCTAGTATTTTAAGAGGTGGAAGTATAGGAGGGTTTCTTCTAAAATCTACCACCATTTCTACGGTTTTGAGTATATTTAGTTCAAGATTGTTCTGGTTGCACCACAAGGCTAGTTGTTCAACCTCCCATCTGTATGCAGATTCATCAGTCTCGAATGAGACCAATCACTGTTGTATCATCTGCAAACTTCAGTACTTTAACAGAGGGATCTTATGAGATGCAGTCATTGGTATATAGTGAGAAAAGAAGAGAAGTGGAGAGAGCACACAGCCCTGGATGTGATTTTTGCCTAGCTTCACCTGCCTGTTAGAACATAAAATTACATAAAATTACAAGAACACAAAATTAGCCCTGCTGAAGCTGGCCTTACATCCATCAAACTCAACACATTCTAGATCAGAGGTCGCCAACCTTTTGGACCCCAGGGACCACCAAACTCATAATTTTAGATCCCAGGAACCACTAACTGGTTCTATGGGTGTGGCCTAATTAGTGGGTGTAGTTTGGTGGTCATATGACTGACTTGGCATGGCTTGTATGTAAATATTATAAATATTTATATAAATATTGAATTTTTCATAAAAAAGAGCAACTTTTACCCAAAATCAGGCAAAGCAGGCAGATTGAGTTGCTCACAGAATCACAGATTCATTCAGAGATCTATTTATCTGCCATTGGCTAGCTCAGTCTGTCACATAAAATTTACTTGCAAGCAAACTCACAAAATTAACTCACAACACACCATGCATGTAAATATTGAATTTTTTATTTTAAAAAAGAGCAACTTTTACCCAAAGTCAGGCAAAGCAGGCAGGCAGATTGAGTTGCTCACAGAATCATTCAGTGATCTATCTATCTGCCATCGGCTAGCTCAGTCTCTCAAATTTGCTTGCCGTGAGTCTGCACTGAATTTGCTTGCAAGCAAACCTTCAGTCCTAAGGGAGGTTCGGCAGAGCCGAAGATCTAAAGACTAGCTAGAAAGCAAGAAATCCAACCATTTCCTGCTTCCTAGCTAATTTAAATCTCCCGGCACAGCAGAACAGTTGAAAAAAGGAAAAAGAGAAATTTAGCAGGCAAGTTTACCAGGTAAGGAGTGAGTGGGCAGGGAGGGTTCCCACGGGTCATGTGGGCAGCGCAGCCTTGTGTTTCTGTGCAACCTGGATTAATTGCTTTGTGGGGGATGTTCTGGGGGTGAGATTTCTCTGCGGCCCACCCAAATTTTCTCACGGCCCACTGGTTGGCGACTGCTGTTCTAGATCACAGCTGAATGCATTTAGGAAGCTCATCAAGTTAGACGGGAAGACTATACCACCCTTCTATTGTTGCTGCCCAGCAGCCAGTATTTAAGGTATATAGCCTATAATTCAAGAACTTGAAAATGTCATCAATATTAGTTTGTGTTATTCTCCACAAACTTGTCAAGTCCCCTGTTCAAATCACCCATCCAAATTGCCCGTCCTTACTAATGTTGCTGACAGTGAGTGAATTCCATGGTTAAATATGTGCTGTGTAATAAAATACAAATGATCTGATTTCTATTTTTTATACATCTCTCTTTTTTCTCCTTGTTATCCACACCATCTCAATATCATATACTTAATCTGCCATTAGTCTCTTTTACCAACTATATCAATTGCCACAGGTTTTCCACAGAGGGGAGCAGATTCATGCTTCCAAATCATTATGATTGTCCTTTTTACCTGTAATAACCCTCTTAATATGTGCTAACCACAGAACTGTACAAAATTCTCATAAGTTTGCATTTGGGAAATACTACATTAGCAGTTAAATTTTCAGTTCCTGTCCTAATAATTTCAAGCAAAGAATTTGCTTTTCTTGAAACAATTGCATCATTAGTTGATATAATTGAATTGTCTACTACAGGGCTGTCAAACTCCCAGGCCATGAGCCAGATGTGTCACACGCTGGCCATGTCCATGCCTGGTTTAGCAAATGGGGGAAAGTCCCAATACATCACATGATGCTGCTGTGATGATGTGAGTTTGACACCCCTGGGTCTACTATATCGTTATAATCTTTTCCCTCATAAGTCAGTGTCAACTCAGATCCAAGTAAAGTAAATTTTAGTATTAACATATATTACTTTACACTTGCTTATACTGAATTGTATTTACTGGACTGAAGTATTGTACATTTTTAGAAGGCTTCATAATGCTGATTCTATTTTACCATCATAAACCTTTGATATAATTGCCAAACATGGCTACTTCACTGTTCAGCCCTAACACCAAATCATTCATATAAAAGTTCAAAAGGAAAGGTCCCAATCTGGATTCCTAGAAGACCCTAACCCAGTATGAGAACTATATATTTATTCCTACCTTATTTTCAGTTTTTTAATCAGTTGCTACTCTGCAAAAATGTTTCTTATGTAACTAAGTTTGCTCTAGAACCTTTAGCGAGGAATTTTGTCAAAGGCTTTTGGAAAGCCAAGTATATATCTATTAGACCACTTTTTTATACACACTCATTGACACTTTCAAATTTTACAAAGTTCGATTGCAAAATCATGTCTGATCCTTTTCAACAAACGGTGTTCTATTTTTGTGATTATTTCTGCTTTAATACTACTTTAAATAAATTCTATTTGAACAGATACTGAAGTAGCACGTTGTCCTTTGAGCTTTTTTAAAAAAAATCAGAGTCAGGTTGACTATTTTCCAGTAGTCTTTTTATTTGATTTTTTAACCCTCTATCATTTTTAAAGCTATCTTGCTATTAATAGTATCTCTGATACTTCCTGTTAACCACTCTGATAGTTGCTTAGACTTGTGGTACCTTTCTTGATCTGAAGTATGTAAACTATATATAAACTATATTAAATAAATAAACAAACAAACAGGTTTAGCTTCTAGAAGAGAAGAATTAATGATGAATGCTTCGGGGACTATGATGGATATCTGCAGACTGAGAACAGTAGAGAAATAATCTTTTCCACATCAATAATAAAGACCTTTAATTCTGTGCTTCCACTTGAGATGATCCATAAAGGATACAAACGTTCAACATAAAGCAATATATTTTGGTCTAAGTTTACATTTAAAATGCCAAAGGATTGGGCACCAAGCCAAGTTTAATAAAATAAAATGCCTGTGTGATTGATAAATCACTCTTTGCAATTCTCTGGCAGTATTCTAAAGCTTTCACACTTGCGGGGATTATTCATTGTGTTGTTCTCCTTTTACATCCATTTAACTTCCAGAAATCAATAGATTACGCAGGGCTTCAAACCTAATGAAAGCAGAAGCATTTAAAACATACTAATTATATTTATTCTAAATATTATTAGAATTAGAAATACTTAGCCTTTTCTTTTCCTGTTGTAGTTTACACACATTATTACTCTGAAGATAATTTTTATATTAGGAGAAGGGTTTTCTTTTACCCCAACTTTCTCCCAATACAAAATGTAGTTTCAGAGGAGTGATTTCCTGTAAGATTTCTTAGAGAAAAGAGAAACTCCCCTTAAGCTTGCTTAAGTCTGATAATTAATATTCCTTTCTATCATTCATAGTTTTTATAGTTTGTCTACAATTAGGACCAGAATTTCCACTGGAAATCATTAAGGTCATAAGTTGAATCAGACCTGATATTACAAAAAAATGTATCACCATTGTCAAATGAAAAGTTATATTTAACTATTTTCCCTTGCCATATATATTTAGATATATTTTTGTCATTATATGACTGACATGGTCTGAAACAAAAACATCATTCTAGCAAAACATTTATTTTTATCAAAACATTCTTCTTAACAGTGATCATTTTAATTTCCCACTTTTTAACATGATCTTAATTTTATTCTTTGTCTTAACATAATTATTTTGAAATAACATACAATTCATACTTGTCATATAAATACCCAAGTGTTCTGTCTCACTTGTAGCCACAAGTGAGAGTCCAAATGTCCCAAAGAAATAAACACGAACAAATAATACCAGAAACCACAGAGTTAACTTTTCTCTGTAATAGTCGTTGGCAGCTTTCCCAGAAACTGTCTTCAAACCAAGATAACGAGCCACAAGATAAATCAGGAACAGAAGGCTTCTTCAAAGCTCCGCAGTAACTAACGAAGTTTGATCCAGACAATGACCGTTAACTAAAACGCCTCCTTATATTCCTTGAAGGGGCGTGTCAGTCTCTCTAATTAGTTTCTGACTTGACGTTTCTTTTCAAATTGTGCCTGATGTCTCAACCTGCGTCTAGTCCTTGCATCAACCCAACATTCGTCATCACTCAAGGACTCTGGTATGTTCTGTGGATCAGCTGCTGACACCTGAGGCATGATTGAAGTGGAAAGTTCTGGAGAGGATGGTGTCTCCGACACTCCCTCATCCTCCTGGCTCACGTCTGCATCTCTCATTAGAGCAGGCTCCAATTCCAATGCATTCCTCATCACTCGAACCTGTGTCTTCTGATACATCAAACTCAAAGCTCACAGCAGGCTCAAACCTTCCAATCACAACACCCAAGTACTTCTATTTAATATTCTAATTTCATTTTAACACCTTCATCTTCTGATCATTAATCTTAAAACCTGCTAGCATATTAAAGTCATTTAATTTTCCTACTAATGTTTCTAAGTCACCTAGAAGAGCCACATGGTAAATAAATTTAACAAATTAAATAAATTAATAAATAATCCCTCTAGTGCAGGGGTATCAAACTAAATTTCACCGAGGGCCACATTAGCATTACGGTTGCCCTTAAAGGGCCAGTTCCACATAAGACGATAATGACTCACAGCAGTCAGGTGGTTGTGGCTGGGTGGGCCAGGGCCACTTTCTGGTATATTGTCCACCCACAAGGTCCAGATTTTGCTCCTTTAAATCTTGGATTTCCTCCTTTAAATGGGGTAACAGAAAGGGAGTGGAAACAAATAAGATATATAGAAAGAAAAGGAAAAACTATGTAAAAGAAAGGAAAGAGGGAAGAGAAAAACACAAGGAGGGGGTTGAGAAGGAAGAAAGTAAAGGGGAAGAGAAAAATGAATCGAAAAAAGAAAAAGGAAAGAAAGGGGAAAAGAAATAGAAAGAAGGGACAGGAGGGGACAGGAGGAAAGACAGATGAGAATGGAAGGGAGGGAGGGAAGAGAGAAGAAGAGAAGAAGAGAAGAAGAAAGGGAAAGGAAGGGAAGGGAAGGGAGAAAGGTGAGAAGAAGGACACTGCCCACATCTACCTTGGCTAAGAACCTTTGTTGGGTCTGAAATGGAATGCAAAAACTGGGTGATTTGGAAAACTGCAGTTGCAGAGGAAACAGACTAATTTAACTGCGCTGGGCTTTAATCCTTCTGCCTTTCATCATTCTCACTACCATTGGTCACCAATTTTCTCATTGAATTCTCTGGTAATTCAGGTACATGATTTTGCCGGATCAATATTTTGAACACAGGTGAAGCCAGAAAAGGGAGACACCTCAAAAACACTCTGATAAAAAATTGTTTTCTCTCTTCCTCCCCTTAAGTTTAAATTAACTTTATGAGGCTATTTCTACAGGAGGCATGGATTCTCTGGCCTTAATAACATTTTAATTTTAAATTGAATTTAAACTTAAGCCTCATTCAAGTAATTTCACCCCTGGACAATCTCCCATTTGCCCTTCTATCATTGAAAGGGGCATTGGAAGTAAAACAAGGAAAGAAAACCAACTTTTTCTTTGCGAAAACTTTAAAGGGACATACTAAAGAAAGCAATCGACCCGTGTGCTATGAAACTCTATGCAGGATTTTTCACTCTGAATTAATGCAACATTTTTTATTTATTTATTTGTCAAAAACTTACAATATAACAGTGCAGTCTCTGTGGTTAAATTGGGAGAAGACTAAAAGACAATGTTATTTGAAAATTCCAGTCTGGCTATCGACTATTGAAGCATTTTCTTATCCTATAATATACAAAAAGGAACAAACAGTTAGATATGGTGAAATATTGAATGAAAAGAGTGAACTTAAATCTATGCAAAAATTAAAGAATAATAGAGGTAAAAAGGTATAAAGATGAACTGGTTTTCATATGCGCAAATACATTCAAGGTATGACAAAGATTTTAAAACAGAAGGTTTCTATGATAAACTGACTGACTTAGGTAAGATTTTGACAGGTACTGATGAAAAGGTTATTAAAAAATTGGATATTTATCAGAAATTAAATTAGAAGAAGAACAAGTTAAAGAAACTATGATTGCTTGGGGGAAGAATTTTGGATATGGGATTGATTTAGAGAAATGGCAAAAACTGTGGCCTCAAAATTATAAAATGACAATTTCAACAGCATATAAAGAAAATTTGTATAAGATGTTTTACAGGTGGCATTTTCCCCCAACAAGAATAGCAAGAATGTTCAAAAATAAATCCGAAAAATGTTGGAAATGTCATCAGATACCTGGCTCATATTACCATATGCGCTGGACTTGTGCGGATGCCAAAAAATATTAGACTAAAATCTACACGTGGTTGGAAAAAATGACAAAAAAGCATATAGACTTGAAACCAGAGATATCTTTATTGGGAATTTTACCTGAAATATATAGTAAAGAATTGAAATACCTGATTGTAAATGTATTAACAGGGATTGTATTTGCCAAAAACTAGAAAAATGAAAAAATACTATTAGAGGAGGAAATCATTAACAAAATATTGGAATGTGCTGAAATGAGTAGATTGACATTTGAAATCAGAGAACAAGATGATAAACAATTTTATAAAATTTTGGGATCTATCAATGAATAGACAATAAAACATGGTAATGAAATATGTAGATTCTTAGAAAATAATAAATATATAAAGATGTATTCTTTTCTTATTATATCTACAAAATGATTGTAGGATAGATTTGAGATAATAATATGAACTGTCATAAAACAAATTAAGTAAAATATGGATTATTTCGTAAAACATGAATAAATAAAAGTAGAGTCAAATGATTGATTAACAACGATATTAATGTATTTAATATTTGATTGAAAATATGAGAACATATACAATGTAATTGTAATTGAAGACTACGAAATGGAAGCACAAAACAATTTGTAAGCCAACCAACACACTGTATGTATATATATGGATGATGGCTTGATGTTTTTATGTTTTGTTTGTCTATGTTTGTCTTAAAAACCAATAAATTTTTTTAAAAAACTTACAATATAACAAAATATTCATTCAAAGGGGGGGGGCTGGTGGTACAGGCTGCCCAGACCCCAGGCCAGCAGAGGGCAAGTGCCGATCCTGGCCCTTGAGCTCCAGGGACACTGGGACACCACAGCCCAGACCAGCCCCGCTTCCCCAAGGGGGTGTCAGGCTGTGCTTACCTCTTCGTTGAAGGCATGGCAAGGCTGGGTGGGGTGAGGTGAGACCAGGCCGGGTGTGTTCAGGCCGGGTGTGTTCAGGCCGGGTGTGTTCAGGCCAGGCCAGGCGGAGCAGGACAAGGTCAGGCCGGGTGAGGCTAAGATGCTGCAGCTGCTGCCAGGCACTACCAGCCCCTCCCCCCATGCTTGCTTTCTTCCAGGAAATATTTCTAATATAATATTATAACTGTCTTTTAGGTTAAAAAAAACCTGCATATTGGTCTGCATGAATAAAGTCCTATGGGCTGGGGCTGAGGCAGTGGAGGCCGGCCCCTGAGTGTTTCATCCTTGGAATGGATCTGGCCTACAGGCCTTGAGTTTGACATATCTGCTCTAGTGGGTCTTCCAAAACTAACATTAGGTCATCCATAAATGCCCTTAATGTATGTTTTTATGCCCAATTAAATCTTAACTTCTATAATTCTGTCTTATGTCTCTGTTCAGTACCCCAAAAACTAAACAAGAGTTCATTTTCACAAGGTATCTTTGCCTTGTTCCTTTTTTTGAATTACACAAAGTTTTGTTAGCTCTCCATTAACAATTACTTGTGTTTTCCATAAAGTATAAATCTATGTTACCTATTTAATAAAATTATCTTCAGGATTCGTATGTTCCAGAATTCTGAACAAGGAAATCCAATTCAAATTGTCAAAGGGCTTCTTTGCATTCAATATCAATGCAGCTTGTTTTTCATTGTGTTGCTCCAAATACTATCCGAAACATTTCTAATACAGTCTCATTATTGTCTTTTAGTTAAAAAAATATTGATCTGTATGAATAAAGGTCCTGTAAAATCACAATAAACATTTTAGCCAAAATTATGGTAAATAACATAGTAATTATTCAATAAAGACACTAGTCAACAATTACTTGTTAAAGTCAACTCTTGGTTCTCTTTAGGTATTAATCCTAAATTAGCCTCCCTCGAGCTATCAGAAATCTTTCCATTCTATAAAATAATACTCATGGTTTGTTGTAAAGCTTATAAAAGTTGATACTCAAATCATTTATAATGAGCCCAGCAGCTCATCTAGACCAGGTGTCTTTCCTGTTTTAGTTTTTTTTTAATTTGTTTTCCCTTTTTCTGTATTTCCCTCATTTATTTTATATAAAATTTTATTTATTTTTTATTAATTACATTTTAGTGCTTAATAAACATCATGTTGTCTGGATATTTAATTTGCTTAACAATACGGATTACATTCTTAATCTCTGTTTTTTTCCAATCACTGGTAAAATAGATTCCATGTTTGATAGTGTTCTGTGTCTTCTTTCTGCTAATTTTTCAATGTCAATCTATCCATTTCACAGTCTAGTATCTTCTTAATTATGTCTTCATTTCATGGTGTCTCATTTTTCCAATGCGTGAATATAATACTCACTGCTCCCAAACCCCTCTCCGGATCCCCCTGTCAGTCTGCGCTCCTTTTAAATCCCAAGAAAGAAATACTCAGACTCCATGCTGTAGAGCAAAGTTACCCTTTTACTGGGAAATAAAGTGGAAGCAACAAATCAATTCTGAAACTGAGAAATTGAACAACATACAAAGTTCAAATGATTCTTCCAATTGAAACTTCTGAATAAGCTCATGTGGTCATCTCCAGATGGTGATAAGGCTTCTTGTCAAATGACCTTGACATATTTTGATAAAAGTTCACAGTTGTGCAAAAAAGGACAGAAGATAGCCAAGAAATGGAAAGTTAAAGAAAAGAATCCGCCCTCCCCTTGCTAGCCTAGCAAAGGAATGCAAAACACCTCCAGTCTTCTTCCCATCCAAAATCCCCCCTCCCACCGTTGTCATGACAGCCGAGAGAAACAATAGCAGAAAAGGAGCAGAGGAAGGTATCTTGAGGCTGACATTCGGACCCCCTAGAAAAAGGACATAAGTCCCGGGACGTCATCTTCCGAGTCTGTCTCATTCTCGTCGAGTGGGGTTGGAGGTCCCAGCTCCTCTCCCGCCAAAAGGGCGACCTCTACACCCTCTCTTGTCTTCAGCCCGGTCTCGCAGGGCTTGGTTGAGGGGTTTTCGGGCTTCCTCCCGGGGTCCCACGCTTTCGTTGGGCTCATCTTTGCCCGGAAATCCGCCATCCGGTGGCCCTCCTTCCCACAACGGAAACATGCCGTGGTCTTGGCTCTTGCTGCCATCCCCCCCGGTTGGGGGTTTGAGGTCTCTCGGAGACGTGGGGGAAGCGGTTTTCTCCAGGTGGGACCTCCCCTGCGTCTGCTTCGGGCTAGATCAATGTCCACCTCTTCTACCTGCAAGTACCACGACTGTAAATCACGTTGGTCCCTTCTGGAGATGCACGTGTGGTGTACATCTTCATTTAAGCCATCTTTGTAGGCTTCCACCAGGGCCTCCTGGGACCAACCTCGGATGTGGTATGCCAGCTGCCTGAATTCTTGGGTGTAGTCTGCCACTGATCTCCCCCCTTGGACTAGGGTCTTCATTCTGATCCTGGCTTTTCTCTCTGCCAGAGGGTCCTCAAACCTTCTCCTCAGTGCAGTCATGAAAACATCGAGGTTTCACAGTTGGGGGGAGTTATCATTGTACAAAGTGACCAACCAGTCTGCTGCCATCCCTTCCAGGGTTCTGGTAACACATCTCACTTTGGCTGCTTCAGAGGTGAACTCCCGTTCAAATTCTGCCATACAACTCCCAACTTGTACCAGGAAAAATCCCAAATTTCTGGGATTTCCTCCAAACTTCACCTCTGGGGGGGCAGGTGGCGTCTTCCAGGAACCACACCTATTGCTGGGGCTCCCCGGGCGGCGGCAGGCGGCTGCGCTGGTGTAGGCTGGGCAAGGGGGGTAGGGATAGCTTGACTTCCTCGGGATGATCTCGCTCCCTCTTCCCCCTCATACCTTTGAGGCGTGCCGGGCTTCTCAGAAGCATCCATAAGGAATTTCCCGGCTTGATCCAGCCTGTATTCCATCTCCTCCCCCTCCTGCCACAGCCGTTCCCTTGCACCTTTTCATCTTACAGTGATTCTGGGAGGAGGGGGGTCTTCAGGCTCTCTCCAACCAACCCCCAACGACCATCTGGGCATCTCGGCTGGGGTTTCTTCCAGAGTCAAGTCAGCCAGCAGGTCAGTCTCCGACATCTCTGGTGGTAGCATCGGCTGCCCCCCCGCAGCTCCCTGGTCCTCTTCATCACTGGCTGGAGACGACATGAGATGAAACCCCCTCAGAAGAAAAGTTGCTGTTTTCTCCAGGTGGGTTGATGCCTCAGTTTCGGAATAATGTCAGGCTGCGCTCCCTTTAGATCCCAAGAAAGAAATACTCAGACTCCTTGGTATAGAGCAAAGCTACCCTTTTACTGGAAAATAAAGTGGAAGCAACAAATCAATTCCGAAACTGAGAAATTGAACACACATACAAAGAAATAGATTTGCTCCCACCCCCAAAGCTCAAATGATTCTTCCAATTGAAACTTCTGAATAAGCTCATGTGGTCATCTCCAGATGGTGATGAGGCTTCTTGTCAAATGACCTTGACATATTTTGATAAAAGTTCACAGTTGCGCAAAAAAGGACAGAAGATAGCCAAGAAATGGAAAGTTAAAGAAAAGAATCCCCCCTCCCCTTGCTAGCCCAGCAAAGGAATGCAAAACACCTCCAGTCTTCTTCCCATCCAAAATCCCCCCTCCCACCGTTGTCATGACAGCCAAGAGAAACAATAGCAGAAAAGGAGCAGAGGAAGGTATCTTGAGGCTGACACCCCCCTATCTTCGGCTGCCTCTACGGGGCAGCCTTATCCTCTAGACCCATCAGGATCAGAGGCAGCAAGACGGCTAGCACAACAAGGATCGCACAGGATCACAACTCCCTGCCACCACCGAAGCCTGGCAAACCGGAAGTCGCAGACCCCCTCCTCACCTGGCATAACCTCCTTTTCTCAAGGCGGTGGAGCGGCAGTAAGTAATGGCCGCCACAAAGAAGTTGGCAGCTGGACAAGATTGTGCTGGAGGAAGAAGGAGAAAGAAGAATCAGGAGAAGTGAAAGTGCTGGCTGAGCTGGGAAAATAACAACTCCTAAATATCCTGGAAACTGAATTGCTTGAATTGCCTGAAAGATACATTGTATCCCTAAGAAGATTGGAAAGTGGCGGAGAAAGCTGTCAAGGGGAAGCTTTTTTTTTTCTTCACTCTCCCACCCCATAGAAATAGCAGACGGAGATCTGGAAAATCTATTTGGGCACAGAACGTAACTCAATTTGAAAGTTAAAACCAAGGGATAAAGGATTCCTGGACACTGGATTCAACAACTTAAGAAATCGGAAAACCCATATTGGAGGTATGGATTTCTGAACATTTAAAGGAAAATCGCTGTTGTAAGTGGGAAGGGAGAAGAAAAAAAATTGGAGCAGAATTTGAAAAAGGAGGAGGAGATTGCCTAGAACTTTAAAGAAAGATATATCTTAATTGGAACTCTTTGATGAAACAGTAACCTCAGAAAGAGAAATAGAAGAAAGAAAAAAGTATTAAAAGAAATAGTTTATTTGGATTCTTTGGTAACTTTGGAACTTTTTGGAATTATTTTTGATTAAAAATACTTGGGTGGTTGTTTGGAAAAAGTTTTTCTCTTCATGATGGCATTGCTTGTGGATGAACTAAAAATTGAATATCAAATATATAAAAAAGAAGAACAAGATGGAAAAGATACTTTGGGCACTCTTTTTCAATTTCTAGAAATGGCGGTATGCACTTATGAAAAGTTGACTATGCAGCAGGACGACTGGGACAAAGAAGAAGAAGAAGCCATCTTTGATGAACAATGGGTTCTATTTGGGGAGGAGGAGAAAGAGGAAAAGAAAAAGGGGATTTTAAGGCCTGAAAAAACAACCAAAAAAGGGAAAAATGAGATGAAAGGTGGATGCAAGGTTAGAAAACAACAGAAAGGGGGAAAGCAGAATAAGAAAAGGGAGGAGGAGAGACAAAGGGGTAAAAAGGGCAAGAAGAAAAATAAACAAGAGAGAAAGGAGGGGATGAGAAGCCTTAATGGTGGGAAGCAAGATTTAAATAAACAAAACTTATTTAGAGACAATGGGTAAATCTAATTGAAAAAGGGATTCTGGAAGGGACATAAGATTGTGTTTTTATATGTGTATTTAGATTAAAATGTTTAAGATATAAATGAGTATCAATATATATGATTAGCTTTTTAATGGTATTGATAGTGGTTTTATATGCTTTTATTTTTTTATTGTAGTGTTTTTGCTTTTCTCATAAAATTTATTGTGTAATTTTAGAATGTACTAAACAGAATCCCAGTATAAGGTAAGTGTTATATTAAGTATTATTAAGTTAGGGGAAAGAGTCAAAGGCATCACTCCAATCAGTGTACAGGAGAAGTATATTTAAAGAGAAAAGATGAATGGAAACCTGGAAATAGAACAGACAAAGAATGATAAGTATTATGAATTGAATTGAGATAAGATAAATAAAATAAAACTAAGAAAGATAAAAGAGGGAAGAAGAGGAAAGATAAAAGAGGGAAGAAACTTGAAAATGGTAATAAGATATGGAATGATATATAAAGTAAATATGATTTTTGGAATTTGTGTCTGTGCGAAGAGTTTTAACCCGGGATCAAGCAGCTTTCAGAAAAGATGTTTTATGTTTTTTATGTTTTATGTTTTGTATGTTTGTGTATTGTTTTGAAAGGCAATAAAATTTTAATTAGCAAGAAATATAATTTGGATAATAGAATGAAAAGGAGAAGTTGGGATAAGATATGAAGTTGAACAGATAAAGTAAATATATATATTACAATTTGGAACTATTTTGTATGTTCTATTGGTTTTCTTAGAAAAGATCTTTTATGTTATTATGCCTTGATTGTTTGTGTATTGTTTTGTAAAATTAATAAAATTTGTCTTAAAAATATATATATATAATCCTCACTGTTGTTATGACATGTAATATTAAATACATTCTTTTCTTATCTAATTTTTTTGATATTACACCTAATTAAAACAGTTTAGATTTAAAATGTACATGTTTCCCTAGCATCTTTTCCAGCTACCTATGTATCTTTGTCCAGAATTTTTTACTTTAACACAAGTCCACCACATATCATAAAATGTACCTGGTTTTTTGGTAACACTTCCAATATTTGCTAGACATATTTTTAAACATTTTAGCTAACCTAGCAGGTGGTAAATGCTATCTTATATGCTATTTTATATAAGTTTTCTTTACTTTAAGAGTTGCCATTGTTAATTTATAGTTCCTTTCCCATAAATATTGCCATTTATCTAGTTCGGTTATAGCCAAAGTTTTTTCCCCATTGTACCATCATGTCTTTTATTTGTTCATTTCCCATTTTCAAATTTAGTAAAAAATTACATACCTTCTTAATTAGTTTTTCATCAGAGTTCAACAGTGTCTGATCAAATGGTGTTTGTCTTTTATAAAAGCCATACTTTTTCATATCTAAGTCATCTCTAGATTGTATTTGCAATTGAGGCACCATGATAATGCCCTGGTCTTCAAGCTCTTGCTTAGATTTTAATTTCCCTTCAGTGTCCAAAATATCTTTACATGTCCTAATTTCTTCGAACTTGGGTATGTAAAGGCTTCTATCATTGAGAGCCATTCTGGAATTTTCAAATATATTTTAGGTTTTATTTTTTCCTATACAGATATTGGTAAGTTTCTTATGTAGTGATTTTGAAAGTATCGATGGATTTTATTCTTCTCATACCATAGGAAGGCATGCCATCCCAGTAATAAGTCATGTCCTTCTAGATATAACAACATCTTGTCTCTGAGATTTATCCATTCCTTTAACCATGTTATTACATGTTGTATTTCCCTTATTGCTTTAGGTCCATTCAAAATTTGATTCTGCTTCTCTGGTCCTTGGAAAATTTTATGTAAATATTACCCCACCATTTCTCAGGAAATTTCTTGAACTTTACAAAAAGTAGAATAATATTGATGAAAGTTATAGGTTATGACAGTATTTCCTCCTTGTAACTTAATATCACTTTATTTCCTTTTTCTTTTTCCTGCTTATATGCCAAATATTTCCTTGATTTATTTGCAAACTCAAAAAAAAAATTGTTCCACATAATTCATCTTTATTTTCATTTCTCTCACTGTTAACATATAGTTGTGACATTAAATATCCTTCCCTCATATGTCTCTATTATGGACAGAATCCATAAGGGACTTGTTCATACATAAGCCACTGCTGCATTTGACAGTCATGCTGTCCTGCCAACCGTATGGGAGAGATTCTGATAAGGACAATATTTCCTGCATGTTGAGGGATTCAAGATGTAGCAATACACATTAATAGCCTGTTCTAATATTCTTGAAATATTCAGCCAGCAGAGGACAGTGCTAATCTGAACATCCAGTGTGCTAAACCTTGAACACTTTAATATGATTAAAACAGTCAGATATATCTGCCTAATAAAATTGCAGGCGTTAAATCCTGTGAGTTCTTTGTATTTCATTATTGAAATTACAGAAAAGTCTGTTCTAGGCTTTTTTTTTTTCCTTTACCTTTTCATTCAGAGAAGGGGCCAGCTGAATGTTAGGCTTCATGCTTATCTTGATGGTGTATGAACTTGTTAAGTATTTGTTATAAATTTAATTTTGCTCAGATTGATTTTCCCCCCGAAGCAAATGCATTTAAAGCTTTCTGTCATATGTAGTATACTTATTTTTCTACAATTAAAGAATTGTCACATAATAAGAGCCAATGTATTAAAGTAAAATAGGAACTGTTTCCAAATGCTTATGTAACAGAATGGTAACATTGCAAGCAAGCAATGTTAATATATATTTATAATGTAATAATATATCAATATAAAGGACCCTTAAGTTAAGTTAACTGTCACATGTTTCGAATTTAAATCAGCTTTTATAAAAGATATAAAAGAATGGAAAGAATAGGGGTGGAGCATGGGTTTAAAAAGATATATCTGTGATAATATTCTACACAAACCAAAGGCAAAATAGCAATATAGGCTATAATTGTTATCGTACTGTGGTCTATCAAGAACTCTATTCCCAAAGATGTGTTTCCTGCAAATTGGGAAAGGCTCAAAGCAAACATTAGATATGGCCAAAGTCAGAACTAAATTTGATCATCATGCTTGATGCTCCTTTTTTTGGAGGGGGAGGTATTTTCTGGCACCCTCATTTTCTCCATATATTTCTCTTTGCCCTGATGACTGCCAGAGAACGGCACATTATTCGTGCCAGAGGTCTGAATTAATACGGTGCCAAAGTTTGCCTTGCAATTTCTCCAAAGTTTTGCTCCCCAGGGAAGGAGGCTTCTGTTTTGTTTTGTTTATCTTATTCTCAGGCTGCTCGAGAATTCTTTCAAATTTCTCTGATTGATATGCTTTTGAGCTGACTTTACCCAAATTGAAAGCTGCTGGTGAGGTGTTTTTTGTTTTTTGTTTCCCCTGAGGGAGGTCTCTCCTCTCTTCTGGCACCTAATTTGCTGCTAGCATTTCCCATCTGAAAAAAGCTTCATGGAAGGAGATCCCACATGCTGCCTTCCTTTGGGGCTTAATGAAGTGTGAGAAGCCTCTTTTTTTTAAAAAAAAAGAAATTTTGAAAGCTAATTCTCTTTCATCAGGCGAAAGGTACTTCCATGACAGCTTTTGCATTGCTTCTGAATCAGCCGTGGACCTCTGCACTCATTTGTTCTCTGGTTTTGGCAGTGTTTCTTATTCTGGTGCAATTTACTTGAGAGCCAATCTGTTTTAGTCTTTGCAATGCTGCCGCCTGCTCTTTACCGTTAACCTGTTTGTCCATAAATGGAAAGTCCAGCCTTAACTATATCTCCGGACAACCAAATGGCAACCATCTTTCTTTCTCTTCTTCCCTCCTTCCTTCCTTCCTGCTCTCTTTTGCTCTCACTCTTCAGTATCCTGGCACTGTTCATAAACTTTGCTTGGTATATAATTTCTCCATATGCTGTGACCCCCATTAAATGTGAATATTGGTCACATTTTTACCATTTGTAATTTGAAATGGTCACTAAATGAGGTAGTAGGTAAGTGAGAACTACCGTGTTTCTCATATAATAAGGCCGGGTCTTTTTTTTTTTTGAGCCCCCCAAAAATGGCTAGGCCGTCTTTTCGGGGGTGACTTAATTCCTCCCCCTTGCATCTTCAGGCGGGCGGTGACGGCTTGGATGTTGACCTCGGCGTTGGTGGGGCACTTCATATTGGGGTCAACGCAGGCAGCATCATATCCAGGTGTGCAACAAAAGTACTTCCTAACAGCAAGCCCCCCCCACCATTCCCCCCCATTTCGCATGTTTTAATATAGTCCTTAATTTGGGGGGAGGGGCTTAATTTCATTTCATGCCTATAAAACATGCTGGGACTTCCTATTGGGGGAGGCCGTATTGTTGGAGAAACAGGGTACCTTTACAAAGATCCACTCTTTCCATATATGGTCTTTAAGAGCTGGAGTTAGGCTTATTAACCTGATAATCTCAAACCAACAAGTCTAGGAATAGTTTCTAATTTCTTCCCCTAAACCTGACCTTTGAAGTTGGGCTGCCTGCATTCTGCAACCCAGTTTCTGATTTCAACTATGTTAACCTTTCCTCCTATACTTCAACTTCTTTACAACTACTGAGAAGAATAATACACTTAACTATTATTATAGGCAACTGCTCTCGCAGAGACAGCTAATAGGATGTCCTGATTTGATCCGGTTATTTATGAAGTTTTAATTTTTTTATTTTTTTATAAATTTTATTTGCTGCCTATCTTTGGACTGCTTTTTAGCCTACCTTGGAGAAACTAAATATCTTAAGCCCCAATAAAAGGTAATAGCAGTATGGTAGCTCTTGGTTGATTTTTGCTTCAGAAGCTAACCGAAGCAGGTTCAACTCTGTTTAGAATAGAATATAGAACATAGTTGGGAGGGACCTTGGAGATCTTCTAGTCCAACCCTTGCTCAGGCATGAAACCCTAAACTATTTCAGACAAACGGCTCTCCAATCTCTTCTTAAAAACTTCCAGTGTTTCAGAATTCATAACTTCTGGAGGCAAGTTGTTCCACTGATTAATTGTTCTGTCAGAAATTTTCTCCTTAGTTCTAGGTTCTTCTCTCCTTGATCAGTTTCCATCCATTGATTCTTGTTCTACCCTCAAGTGCTTTGGAGAACACATTGACTTCCTCTTCTTTCTGGCAACCCCTGAGTTATCATGTCACCCCTAGTCCTTCTTTTCATTAAACTATATCTAGTTACTACATAGACCCAATTCCAGAAGCCATTTTTATGTTTTAGCCTTCAATCCTCTAATCATCTTTGTTGCTCTTCTCTGCACTCTTTCTCATCTCAACATCTTTTTTTTACATTTCGGTGACCAAAACTGGATGCGGTATTTCAAATGTGACCTTACCAAGGCATTATAAAGTGGTTTTAACACTTCATATGCCATTCATTCTATCCCTCTGTTAATATAGCCTAGAACTGTGTTGGGTTTTTCGGCAGTTGTAGCACACTGCTGGCTCATGTTTAAATGATTGTCCACTTAAATATGAGCCAGCAGTGTGCTACAGCTGTCAGAAAAGCCAACATAGTTTAATATTTATATGGAAAGCCTCTGTGTCAAATCAGAATTGTAGACTAAAAAATATTTACAAAGGAGGCAATGGCATCTTGCTTCTATACTGTTGTCAAGAAAGTGACACAGAGATATCTGTGAAGTTACTTTTTGAGGAAAACTTGAACAAAAGTTTACCCAAGAGGCAGTAGTTTCTCATAAATAAATCAAACTAATCTTGCCATAGCAGCTTTTCTTCTTCCCCTTAAAATGGAGTTGATCCAACAATAAAGAGGCCCATATACCGTCTTTAGTTTATGAACTGTTTCAACTATCATTTATTGTGGATAGAAACAACTAAATATAACTTACCAAAAGACATAATTAAAACTGGAAAAAACAATTATTCAATTGTCATTGTAGTCTCAGGATTGCAGCAAGCTACAAGTCTAAGAATATCCCTGAAGACAGAAATAACAGTATTGAAATAATTTATCTCCATTCTTAACCTTTTTGATGCCTAATGTTTAGATTGCTGCTGATCATTTCACAAAGCTGGTTGAAATAAAGTGAAATGTATTTACTTATGAAATAAATGTATTTCCCCAGTAAAAGGATATGAGGGAATTCCTATTACAGTGTGAATCCATAGTACGGATTTCTTCCCTCTGTGATATATTTCCATCGAAATAACTGTATTAATCATTATTTCTTCAAGAGGATAAAGGCATATCTATAATCAGTGGCTTTTCACTTGAGGTACATTAATCTGCAAGTAAGATATAATAGTCTCTGTAAAATCAGAATATATACATTTGTATTTATTTTATGCACCTCTTCCATCTAAGCTGAAGTATTTACCTGAATGATCAAAGAATGCACATCCCTTTCTAACAAATGTTTGGAAGCAAGCCCATCTTCAAATGTAATCAAGCAGCAATGATGGTCCCAGGGGTTTTCACAGAACTGGAAAATGAGAAAAGCAATGGCACACTTTTACAAAACCAGCTCCCTCCCTTTTAAACACATCTGTGATGTCCAAATGCATGTGCAAAAAAATGCAGCCTTGTATAACAACAATATAGTCATTGTCCCTCACCCCATCCCCTGCATTTCTCCTATTCCCATACAAAATAGAAGGACCAACTCAGGATAAGGTTGGGAATAGGCAAAATGGAGAAATGCAAACAAAAAATGAATACTGGTTTCGGCTTGCTTCTCTGCTCTTCACTGTTTTCAGCAATTTACTGAATTAGAGACAGACTAAGGAAAAACTGCTAGAAGGTGTTTTGTTTTGGTTTTATGTCTCATTTTCACACTTCTTTCTCAGGTAACGTTGAAATCTGTCCCCTCAATTTTGTTTATGTTTGATAACGGCATAGTGATAATATACTTGCTTAATATCCATCATGACTACTACATTGACCCTGGCTTCCTAAATTCTATTCAAAATTTTCTGCAGCTTATTTGCTTCGATGAAGTATTGATTCCTTATGAACTTTGGCATTCAGATCTGAATGCATTCTGCCCAGCACCTTTCTCCAACCCTTAAGCTGCCTTGCTTTAAGCTGACAAGTCAAGGTCAGGCAAGACAAGCCTTTGTTTCATCTTCTCTTCTCTTATTCAAGGGTTTCTTTTCTTTGCCAGCATAACTTGGCTTCATTCTGATAGCATCTGCCTGTGATTAAGGACAGATAAAGTTGGGACAGACTGCTGGCTCACTGGCCTTTTAGTTTTAATTTGTGTTATTGATATTGACTTTGGATCTTGCCAGAGTTACTTTCATTTAAGGAGGATCTTCTGGGGAACCTGTTCCTATGGTAACAAACTGTGCATTGTAATAAAGCACACTACTGATGAAATAAATAATAATAATGGATCTTGCTTCCTTTAAAAGTATTTTGTTCTATTCATTCAGAGTATCAACGGGCAAGATTCTTAATAAGGGCTTAAATATTACACATTTCAAAATTGGAAATACAGGTGTGGAGAGGATACCTTTGTTTTGCCTACTTCCAGACTATATATTAGAACTTGCTTCTAGAAGAATAATTTTCATTAGCTCAGAACTCAGGATTCCCACAGAAGCAAGGAAATCCACTGCAGATGGTTTTTGTTCCATACTAGCAGGCTTGTAGGCCTGCATTCCTATTGGTCTGGAAGAGCCGGGCCGTGATTGGACAATATAAAGCAATCCTGATTGGTTCACAGAGGGGTTGCTGCGATTGGGTAAAACCAAGCGCGGCAAGCTCAAAAGTCTGTCATAGGCTGCTTAGCCGCAGCCAGCTCTATAAAAAGAGCTGTCGCGGCTGGGATTTTCGTCTCAGTATCTGGTTGCCTAATAAAGAGCTGTTGTCACTACCTCGAGTCTCGTCTTTCCTTGGGACCCATCACCCAGACATAACATTCTCATTTACAAAGTTCACTTAGTGACCTTTCAAAGTTACAATAGCACTAAAAAAGTGACATATGACTGTTTTACACACTTATGACGCTTTCAGCATCCCTATCATCATGTGGTCAAAATTCAGATACTTGGCAACTGATTCATATTTATGACAGTTGCTGTGTTCCAGGATCCTGTATTATCTTTTGACAAGCAAAGTCAATGGGGAAGCTAGATTCACTTTACAACCATATTACTAACTTAACAACTGCAGTCATTCACTTAAGAACTGTAGCAAGAAAGATTGTAAAACGGGGCAAAACTCACTTAACAACTGTCTCGCTCAGCAATAGAAATTTTGGGCTGAATTGTGGTTGCAAGTCAAGGATTATAGGAAGGGGCAGAATGTGAGCTCAGCCATCATACAGACCAAAAAAGGAGAGGTCTACGAAATCTGTCTGTAAAACTCTTACAGAAAGAGTTCATTCTCCACCTTTACTATTTTGGTTTTATAGAAGTTATCAACATAAAAGTGACAAGATTTGCACTTGGATAGGAAACAGAAAGGATTCATATTTCAGTCCTAGACTCTGTCCAGAGGACTAGAATCACTCCTAGATATGACTTTTAACCTTCATCCTTCATTTACCTAAACATATAGAAAAATGTTGTTATTCATGGAGAATCTCCACATGTGTCAGAATCCATATTACACAAAGTGTACTGCTTATAATGATATCTATCTTCAGTTGTAGGTCTTCCACGTTCAATTTTTATACTTTGGATTTGTTGGTTCTTATGTTTATTGTATAATGTTGTAATAGATATCAATGATTGCAGCTCTCATATTCACTTTGGTTTTGGTATGGGGGGGCTGAATTTAAAAAAATTAAATATGTCTGAACTAATTACATAGAATAGAATAGAAGTCTTTATTGGCAAAGTGTGATTGGACACACAAGGAATTTGTGCAAATGCTCTCAGTGTACATAAAAGAAAAGATACATTCATCAAGAGTCAAGACTCATATGGTACAGCACTTAGTAATAATCATAGGGTACAATAAGCAATCAAATCATACTAGGAAACAGTCCATATAAATCGTAAGGGTACAAGTGACAAAGTTACAATCATACAGTCACAAGTGGGAGGGGGTGGGTGATAAGGAGTGATGAGAAGATAAACAGTAATAGTAGTGCAGACTTTGTAAATAGTTGGACAGTGTTGAGGGAATTATTTGTTTAGCAGAGTTCAGGAAAAAAAACTGTCCTTGTGTCTAGTTGTTTTTGTGTGCAGTGCTCTATAGTGTCATTCTGAGGGTAGGAGTTGAAACAATTTATGTCCAGGATCTGAGGGTTCTGTAAATATTTTCATTGCCCTCTTTTTAACTTGTGCAGTATACCTGTCCTTGATGGAAGGCAGGTTGGTAAAATTGTTTTTTTCTGCAGTCCTAATTACTCCCTGAAGTCTGTGTCTGTCCTGTTGGGTTGCAGAACCAGACGGTTATAGAAGTGCAGATGACAGACTCAATAATTCCTCTGTAGAACTATCAGCAGTTCTACAGTTCTCTTTTATCATTTTTGTCTACAATTAAAGGAAATAGCTAGTCTTTTCTGTTCTTTTTGTAATAGCTTTCAAAAGGGACACACTTGACTTATTAGTGGCATAGGGCCACAGCCAAATTATTTATTGCTCCAGGGGGTGTAGGAAGTAATAGATGTAACTTAATTGAAATTAAATTATAACAAGATATTTTAGTACCATTTGAAAAGAAAGAAAAAGAGACAACCAGAAGTGAGGTGAATGAACTCATTCACTGTATTGTGGCGGTGGATACACCATTTGAAGATCTGATGGACCTGAATAGAGGCAGATACTAATGGAGAAAATCTATTATATGCTGCTAAAGTTGACTCTTTATGACACATTGTCCATCAATTAAGTAAATTTAAGGAGTGCCCTGGAGAACTTACGCTGAGATCTCAACTGGTGTACCCACGTAGTTCATTTTCATTTTTAATTAATGCTTAGAACTGCTCACCCTTTTTTTCTTTTCTTCTAGCAAGTGTTCTCCAGGCACAAGGGACAATTGCTCATTACAGCTCAGCCCTTCAGTTCAGTTTTGAGCTTCTTATGTGGCCATTTCTCAACTGTCTTCTAACCAGATAGAGTGAAAAGCAGGTCATTTATTTTGCAATCAATCCCTTCACTGTCAAGTTGGGAGTTCACCTAGGTTATCTTCTTTCTGGTTGTCCCCTAAGTAATGCAATTCCTTCTGAAAAAGCATCAGGCTAAGAGATCATGGCAGGTAAGAATCTTTCTATTTCATTAAAATTTAGTTATGTTAGTTGGTTTGACAGTTCAGTTGGAAGGAGGGCTGCTTTTGCTGAATTTAATGTAGTATTTTTAATGGCACATTAAATTGTCTCTGCTAGGGATTTTATTTACAGCATTGATCATTAGGCATCCTGAGCCCCATCTGTTGAGAGAAAAAGAAGATATAGTTCCAAAAAAATGAGATTTACCTTGAGTACATTCCTCCACTATCAAACATAATTATGTATCAAAGTCCATTTCTTCCAGTGTTCTAGAACATCTTCATATCATCTCTTCTAGATGGTCTATGCCAAATGTAGTGGGTCTTATTAATGCAGCTTCTACCCTTTCCTCAATGATTGCAGTTGTAGCGCTCTTGGTTATTTTACATTTGTTCATGGGAATGGTTACATTGGCTTAATTAGCTCATGACTTTGCTTTCGGCCCTGCTTTGTTGATATTGTTGGAGTGAAATTACCAACTGGTTCTGGCATAGATTCTTATTTTACCCTCAGATAAATGTCGAATATGTTATCGCTAGGGGTGAGGTTCACATTTCTTTATAATAAAAAAATCTAAAAATCAATTAGCGGTCAAATGTGGCTGAACTATTGTAGAACCCTTTGTCGTATAAAGGAAAAAGTTTGGTCATGGGGATTAATTTTGTGCTTGTTGCACAATTGCACACATGGCTTCAACAACGAAATAGAAATGAGTGTGTTTTAAAACTCTGCAATATAAGCCAAGAAAGCTGGGGGGGGGGATTCCTGAAAATGCCACTTGTCTCTTTTGTGTGGTAACTATGGAGCCAAAGCATATCTCCACAATGGACCTTTTGTAGATGGTATCTGCTGAGTGATCATGGACTTGGTGGGCATGGGAACTGAACAGAAGCCACCTTCCTAACAACCTTTCTTCAGCTCATGAATGATGCACTATGGCAAAAACATTTTTCAGGAAGCTCCAGCTTCTCTGCCTGGGTTACAACACCTGTTTGCAAAGTCAGAATGAAGATTCATTAGACTAGCAAATCTCAGGGGATGGGGAAAACAGGTATAATTTTTAACAACTTTTAGAAATTATTTATCACCCCAAAAGACACAGAAAGTTTGCCTCTGAGTGAGAATCTTTTTGTCTCATTTACAGCATCTCTTTTGTTTTGCATTGCAGTCCCAAGATTACATTGACACTAAACTCAAAACCTGGAGATACAACACAACAGAAAATGGTTAATCTTGAGTTTAAAGAAATGAATGGCAAGGCTTGCTGTGATCATCAGATAAGTTACTTGTGTTTCATCAGTTTCTGATCTTGCCAATGTCTGTCAGTGCCTGCCAAAGAATATGCCTCCTTCTTTTGTGCTGTAAAAAAAAAAAAGCAATTATAACTTCATCCTCTATTCATCAGCAAGGAATGACAGTTTTCATGGACCTGTGTGATGGATGCTAATTTCTAGGAGTAGCTGCTGATTATGCTTTAAAGGAAATTACTTAGACAAAGGCCAGAAGAAATAAAGAAATTTTGGGGAAAAAAAACCACATCTATAATTTAGCAGCCAGTGTTGGCAAACTATTGGCATGGAGATATGGATATAGGTATAGAACAACTCTGTAAAATGGGACAGAGGAAACAAAAGAAGATATTTCCTTCTAGAAATCAATATAGATTTAATGCCCATGTATTTCTATGCATGTTGAATGTTTATAACACAATTTCTCTAAATTCGGTTTCTTTTTTCTCATGTAAGGAAAAATAAGATTACATTCTGAGACTTCAGCAATATAAATTTTGACTTCTTAAAATAGTCACAAAAGTGTCTAGTTCTAAAGGTTTAAATTAATAACTTGGCAAATAATCATTCCATTCTATTCTTCATTGGTTAAAGTATCTCAACTACTGAGCCATTTTGAGCACCAGATTCTAACAAATGAACACATAAAATTAAAGAAAATGGAGGAATGGAAATTATGTCTTTTGAGTGAGAGATGCTTCGTCTTGAGAAAAGACAGCCACAGGATGGCATGATTGCACTCTTCAGTTACTGGAAAAGATATCACAAAGGAGATCAAAGGGTTTGTTCTATGGTGTTCCAAAGTACAAGTCAACACTTCATGGCTTTAGGTAAAGGGAAGGATGATCCTGGTTCAATGCTAGAAATATGCCTTAAGCACACAAGATGTTTGATAGTGGAATTGGGGTGTTCTGAGCTGAGCTCCTCTCCACTGTATTCGGCTGGAAGGCTTTTTCGGGATATTTAAATTTGGATGCTTGCACTTAAGCAAGGAATTAATACTTGAAGAGCAGTCTTTTAGGCTATATCCCCTGGGATCCCTTTCGTTTATGTTATGTATAGAGCATGGGCAAGAAAGAATGGAGACGAGCTTCTGGAACGGTGAACTTCAACTCTTTATTTACATAGTGACTGCTCAAACTCAATGGCAGTTATAGCCCTCCTTATATAGGCAACCCAATAACTATTAACCAATAACAATCTAGGAGCGCTAGCTCCCTTAACCAATAAGAACGCTCCGTTAATGGCCAATCAGATTCCCCGGAACGGGCCAATCCGATCCTGCCATTAACAGCCAATCAGAAGTGCAGGGCCAGAACCCTGCACTTGACTCCAAGCTTAAGATATCTTTATTAAGGCCTATGCATTCACAACACGCCTTCCCCCTGGCTTCTGTTTACAGGGCGCAGTTACATAGTCCTTTAGGTAGGAAGGTTGCTTTATTAGTCTTTTTGATTTTCGCTGTGTTTTGCATTTGGCTGCAATCTCACTGAGGTAGGTCATTGTTTGTCGACGGGGTTGCCTCTGGTTCAGAGTTCACGTTTCCGCCGTCACCAATATCTTCGGCAACTCCCTGAGGTGAATCTATTCCCTTCTCTAGTTCCAATTCCTGTGTCTCTATTCCGCCATCGTTCCCTTTGAACGGGTTTTCTTCTAATTGAAATTTGTCTTCTTCCGTATCTCCCCCCCCCTCAGTTTGGTCATAAGGGAGTTCAGAATTGCCCGACCGGAGCCGTGATCGTAATTGATCGATATGGCGTTTCCATAGTCTGTCGTCAAGGCATTGTACAAGGTAGGATCTCGGGCCGGTTACATGAACTACTGTCGCCTCTACCCACAGCGGATTGCCTGATAAATTTTTTGCGTATACCAAATCGCCTACCTGGAAGGCACGACATCGGCTGCTGGATCCTAGTGGTTTTTCCGGTTCATAAGCTGGGTGTAACCGGTCGAGGGTGAGCGGAGTTTTCGTCCCATTAGCAGTTCGGCGGGAGTTTTGTTGGTGACGCTATGAGGTGTGATGTGTTGTAGAAAAAGGATTCGGTTGATTTTGTCGTCGATGTTATCGTAGTCTAATTTCTGCAAGGTTTTCTTAACAAATTGGACCATGCGCTCAGCCCTGCCATTGGTCGCAGGGTGCGCAGGCGAGGTGAGCACATGTCGGATGCTGCTGTCAGCCAGGTACTGCTCGAAGGACAGCGCGGTAAATTGGGGCCCGTTGTTGGATACCAGAACGTCTGGTAATCCGTGGGTTACAAACAGTCTTTCCAATTTTTTGATAACCGCTTCAGTGGTTGTGTTCGTCATGCGGTGAATCTCGAGCCAATTCGAGTAAGCGTCGATGGTTAGAAGAAAGGTGTGGCCTTTGGTCAGCCCCGCAAAATCCAGGTGAATACAGGACCAGGGTCCCCGTGGTGTCTCCCATTCGGTAGGGATGGCTTTTGGTGGGACGTTGCTCACTTCCTGGCATCTATGACAAGCTTTAACCCAATTTTCGATTTGCTTGTCGATGCCTGGCCACCATGCATAGATTCGTGCGAGGGCTTTTGTTAAGCCTGGTTTCCCCAACCAGGGTTAGGGAGACAAGCTAAACAGAATGTGCAGCGTTAGTCAGATAGGCACACAGATAAATGAGTGAGCTAAGCTTGTATGTTTATTAACATACAGTAAAAATAACAGATACGCTTGTGCTATCAAAAATATAGTTTATTCCATTATGAGTTCATAGCATAGTCAAAATAACAGTCCAATAGTCATGTATCATTTAGTCAGTCCATTCAGGGATATTCAGTTAGCAAAGTCCATTTAGAATATCCTATGTCAGTTCACTTACAAGTCAGTCCTTTGTTTTCTCTCCCGTTCGAGCAATGCAGTCTTGAGTCCTTGCAGTAATCAGGGATCATCAAAGCCAGAGAGAGAGCAAGCTGTCGTCTTGCTTCTTTTAAAGTGCTTTCACAACCACTCCCTTAATTACTATCCCACAGTTAAAGGTGCAGACACTTTAACATACAAACTATGATTACATATTATTAGTTACCTAAACCAGTTAGGGTAAACAATGTTATCCCTAACATTCTCCCCTTTTAGGAAATAATAATAAATATAACTATTTACATCTTTAAATCATATTTATTACAACTCTCTTTAAACTTAATTACTCCTTGAACTTTTGTAAATTGGTCTGCAATGTTTTCTTCCGTCATGCAGTATTCCAATTTAATTAGCCCATTCTTTACAGATTCTCTAACATTTAAGTATCTTAAATCAGTATGCTTTGATCTAGTTTTTACAGCAATACTAGTAGCTAATTTTATAGCTGCTTGGTTATCCTCGTACACAATAATGGAATCTTTTACAGTTATACCCATGTCTAATAATAACTGTTTGTACAAAATCAAGTCAGTGCATAATAATGACAGACATGAAAATTCCGCTTCCATCGTGGACAAGCTAATATGCTGTTGTCTGATTGACCTCCACCCTATTAGTGTCTTACCAAATAATATAGCCATCCCAGATGTTGATTTTCTTGTGTTTATATCAGTTGCAAAACTTGCATCTGCATAGGCACTAAGACTCAAATCACCCTTTGGTTCTATATACAATGCATGGTTCATTGTTCCTTTAAGATATCTTAAAATTCTCTTTAATGATTGCCAATGACATTGATGTGGATCTGAATTAAAACGTGCCAGCTGATTTACACTATAAGCTATATCTGGCCTTGACCAATTGCTTATATATGATAAGCTACCAATCAAAGATTGATATATAGACTTATCAAATTTGGGACTTTGATCATCAGTTTGGCAAACTTCCTGACTCATTGGAGTCTTTGCCGGTTTACAAAGTTCCATTTTAAACGTTTTAATTAATTGGCAAATTTTATCTTCTTGAGATATCTTAAAACCATTTTTTGTTTTGTTAATTGTCAATCCTAGATACTTTTTAATTTCACCTAAATGCTTTAATTTTATCTTTTTGGCTAATAATGATATAATCTCATTAGCTTCATTATTAGTCTTAGTTATCAAAGCAATATCATCTGTAAATAATAACAATAATGACACCGTTCCATTATTTTCTCTTTTAAACACACATGGATCTGCTAAACCAGATTTAAAACCTATATTGTTTAACTCTTTCACAATATATTGGTTCCACTCAAACCCAGATTGTTTCAACCCGTAAAGACTCTTTTTGAGTTTCCAACAATCATTACTATTTATTTTATTGTCTTTTATACCTACTGGTTTTCTTAAATATATATATTGTGCTGCAATGGTGCATGCAGATAAGCAGTTTCTACATCTAAATGGTTAATGACATAGTTTTTCTTAGCTGCCCACACTAATGCTGCTCTTAAAGATGTTGCTTTAAGACTTGGTGCAAAAACTTCATCGTAATCAGATGCAGTTTGATTAAATCCTTGAGCTACTAACCTAGCTTTATGGGTAACAGTCCCATCATTTCCAATTTTTACTTTAAATATCCATTTGCACCCAATGGATTTTTCTCCTGGAGGTAATTTAGCATCTTCATAAACTTTCATTACCTTTAATGAATTTAGTTCTTTTTCCATTGCCTTTTGCCAATTCTCCTGATCCTTAGCAGGATACATCCTAAGTTCATCTACACTAGTTGGAACTTTAGTTACTTGGCAAACTATACTTGCTTGATACCTATCAGGTGGTCTAGTTACACGTGTAGTACGTCTAGGTATTACAGGACTTACAGGTGGACTTTCATTTATTAACTCTTCTTGATTATCTAACTCTCCTGATCAACTGTTTCCTCTTGTTCTGGTCCTATTTGCTCTTCCTGGACTTCTTCTTTAATTGGACTCTTCTTATAGCTAGTCTGATCTTTCTGCCTTTTGTAGGGTTCAATAATTACTTCATTATTTAAATCTTGCTCTAATCTATTCCATCCTACATGTTCTAGGAATTTAGCACTAGCGCTGGTGTAAACTCTAGATGTACCTGGTTCCCAGAATCTATAAGATCTATGATTAGATGTATATCCTACAAAAAATAATCTTTTAGCTCTATGCTGTCCTTTGTGTCTAAGTTGTGAAGGGATATGCACCCATGCTGGTGCTCCAAATGTGTGCATGTAACTTAAATCAGGTTTTGTACCATGCCACAGTGTGAATGGTAATTCACCTGTTGTTGAATTAACAACATTATTTAATATATGATTACCACACATTATTGCTTCTCCCCACAAATTGTCAGGTAATCCTGAATCAGACATCATAGTTCGTGTCATTGATTGTAATGTTTGGCCTCTTCTCTCTATAAAGGCATTATGTTGTGGCCTATATGGTGCAGACTTTTTATGTTGAATACCTAACATTCTTAGTCTGTTCTGGAATTTATTATTTGTAAATTCTGTACCATTATCTGTTATAAGAGTTACTAATTTCTTTTTAGTTTTTCTTCAGCAAATTTAATCCAATTAAATAGATTTTGATACGTTTCAGTTTTGCTTTTCATTAAATAGCAAAACCCATATCTAGAATAGTGGTCCATTATACTTAGTATGTAACGAGCTCCTCCTACACTTGGTTTTTTCGGACCTATTAAATCTACAAATACTATCTCTAAAGGCTCTTTGGTAGTAAATCCATCAACTCTATTAGCCGGTGTGACCCTGCTCTTACTTTGATTACAGGCATTACATTGCAAATACTTATTACAAGTTTTCAAACTTATTTCCTTAGATAATTCAACAGTTTTCTTAAGCATTTTAAAATTTAAATGCCCTAGCCTTCGGTGTAACAAGTGAATACATTCATCATGAGGTTTCTTATTTTCATAAACTGTGTAAGCCACCTTTAAACCATCATCATTTAACACATATAATTCACCTCTTAAAGATGCAGTAATTTTCTTATCTTCTTTTTCAATTATGCAGTTATCTCCTTTAAAAGTAACTACATATCCTAGTTTAACCAAAATTCTAACTGAAATTAAATTAAACTTAAGTTGTGGTACATATAACATTTTTACATTCTCTTTTATAAAAGAACAATATGCTATACCTTGACCTTTAGCTTTCAGTTTCCAGCCATTGGCTAACGATATCTGCTGTGTACTCTGAGACATTTTAATAAAAATTTTGTTATCATTTGTTATACAATGAGATGCTCCACTGCCAACCACCCATAAATTATTTATCCGTTAGTATACATGGCTAACTCTAAATTTTTATTTATCTTTTGATGACTTTTTGTATTCTGGCCAGCGTTCTGGCACTTTGCCTTTTTACAAAATCTTGCCAAATGTCCTCTTCCTCCACAATTAAAACACTTTTTAATTGCGTATGCAGTAGGAGATTCATTATCTTCTTTTTGAGGTTGCTGCCTCCTTAATTCATCTCTTTCAAGCCTTCTTCTGGCCTCTTCAATCAATCTGCCAGTTATATCAAAGTTAAACTTTCCTTTGGCAAAATTTCAAGGGAAGTTACGTAGTTGTCATAACTTTCATCAAGGGAAGATAGAATTATGTAGACTTGGTGTAGTTCAGAAAAAATAAGCTCTTTCTCGTGCAGTTCTTGAAAAATGCTTTGCATAGTTTTCAAATGACTCAGCATATCACCATTTGTTTGGAGATGCGTACTGAAAAGTTTCCGTGTTAGATTTATGTGAGCACCAACGTTATCTCGAACATAAATCCTCTTCAGCTTCTGCCAACACCCAACAGCCGTTTTCTCCCCGTGGATATAAACAAGCTGTTGATCAGTTAAGGTTAAAGCAATAATGCAAACAGCATGTTCATTTTTATGCATAAATTCTTCTATCTTTAGTTTATCTTCATCATCCTCTGCATCCCATTCTTCTACGTTTGGTGGATTTTCAATTATGTTCCACAAATCTTCTCTTCGTAGAAGCAGACTACATTTCATAGACCATGATACATAGTTTGTTCCATCCAACTTGGATATAAGGGACAAACTTTGTAGATTGACTTGTGCCATGTTTTCTTTTATGGATATAAAACTATAATTAATAAAACACAGCTGTCTGTTTACTGTAATGTATAACAACACAAACTCTCACTTTTACATAAATCTGTTTTATCCTAGTTAAACTGACTTTGCAGCCTTCTGGGCCCATAACCAGTGTTAAGCCTGGTTTCCCCAACCAGGGTTAGGGAGACAAGCTAAACAGAATGTGCAGCGTTAGTCAGATAGGCACACAGATAAATGAGTGAGCTAAGCTTGTATGTTTATTAACATACAGTAAAAATAACAGATACGCTTGTGCTATCAAAAATATAGTTTATTCCATTATGAGTTCATAGCATAGTCAAAATAACAGTCCAATAGTCATGTATCATTTAGTCAGTCCATTCAGGGATATTCAGTTAGCAAAGTCCATTTAGAATATCCTATGTCAGTTCACTTACAAGTCAGTCTTTTGTTTTCTCTCCCGTTCGAGCAATGCAGTCTTGAGTCCTTGCAGTAATCAGGGATCATCAAAGCCAGAGAGAGAGCAAGCTGCAGCCTTGCTTCTTTTAAAGTGCTTTCACAACCACTCCCTTAATTACTATCCCACAGTTAAAGTTGCAGACACTTTAACATACAAACTATGATTACATATTATTATTTACCTAAACCAGTTAGGGTAAAACAATGTTATCCCTAACAGCTTTCATCCGCACGATACCGGGGTGGCCATCGTGCAAGGTTCTCAGTACCGCTTTTTGGAGTCGTTCTGGGATAACGACTCTATCGCCCCAGATGACACAGCCTTTTTGAGAGAACAACTCCATTTGTCGAGTCTTGAATGGTGTGAAGTCATCTGATAATTGGTCCAATGGCCATCCGCGTTCTACCCAGCCTAGGACTCACGCCAAGGTGGGGTCAAGTCTGGTTTCTCTCGCGATATCTCGAGCAGTTAATGGCGGCGAGTGGAGTGTTTGAATTTATAACGTGGTTACCGTTGATGCGGGATCGTCGAGAGTCTCTGGAAGCGGTGCTTGGCTCAATGCTTCGGCATGGGGAATGGCTTTCCCCGGGCGGTATTGCAGCCGATAATTATAAGTAGCCAAGAATTCTGACCAGCGAGTCATCCTGGGGGATAATATGTAGTGAGTCGGCTTATCTCCAGCTATTATCCCCAATAACGGTTTATGGTCAGTCACGATAGTAAAAGCTCGGCCATACATGTGCTCGTGGAATCTTTTAATGGCTGATACAATTGCGAGGGCTTCTTTATCGATTTGGCCAGAATTTTGCTCAGTTTTTGAAAGTGTCTTTGAAAAATATGCAACAGGGGCTTCGTTACCATTAGGCAGTACATGGCTCAGAATGGCGCCCACTCCGAAAGGCGAAGCATCACATGTTATATTTAACGGCAAAGTCTCATTGTACTGCATGAGTACAGAGTCAGAAGTCAGTAGTTTTTTTACATTACGGAATGCCTGTTCTTCTTTATGACCCCATAATCAATTTGCTTTCTTGTCTAGCAAATGATGTAACGGCTCAGCGACAGTTGCTTTATGTGGTAGAAATACATTATAAAAGTTGATGAGGCCTAGGAACGCCTGGAGATTGGCCTTGTTTTGAGGCCTGGGAGCCTTTTTTATTGCTCTTAATTTACTGTCGGTAGGGTGAATACCCTGACTGTCAATTAGGTACCCTAAAAACTCAACACTATCTGTACACAATTTACACTTATTCTTTTTTACCTTAAGACCAGAGTCTTGGAATTTTTGTAGGACCAACTTTAAATGATCCCGTAAGATTTTTTTTGTAGATGCAGCAATTAATACATCGTCAAGGTAGGGGACCACGCCTTTAATCCCTTGTAGTAGCCTCTCCATAAGGCTCTGAAATATCCCTGGGGCTACACTGACTCCGAATTGGAGCCGGGTACATTTAAAGGCACCTCGGTGCGTCACAATCATTTGTGCCTGTGCCGTCTTTTCATCAACAGGTAATTGCTGATATGCCTGAGCTAAGTCTAATTTAGCGAAGACTTTTCCGCCCCCCAGGGAATGGAGGAGATGCTGCACCACCGGCACCGGATATGCATTTTGCTGTAGGGCGTGGTTCAGGGTGGCCCAGTAGTCCCCACAAATTCGGATTGAACCATCCGGCTTAATGGGTGTTACGATTGGGGTTTCCCAGGGAGAGTGATCGGTAGGTTCTAGCACCCCCTGAGCTATTAGTTTATCGAGTTGTTTGTCGATTTTCGGCTTTAAGGCAAACGGAATTCGACGAGGCTTAAGGCGGATGGGAGCTATCTTTGGATTAAGGCTAAACGATATTGGGGTCCCCTTGTACTCACCTAATTTTTCCGCGAATACGTCCTTGAATTCATGGATGAGGTCCTCCTCCCGGTCACTTCCGCTGACTCGGTTTATGCCTGTCACTTCAATGCCAAGTGGTGCGAACCATTGGAGACCTAGCAGACTAGGCCGATCTTTGTCGATCACAGTTAGCGGAAAGTACGCTGTGTGCTTCTTGAATGAGATCCGGACTCGGCAGGAACCAATGACAGGGATTTGATTCCCTTGATAATCCTTAAGAATAAGTTTTTGGAAGCGGAGGTCTTGGCGCTGGATTGTGGGGATGAGTTGCTTGAGGGTCTTCCAGGACACCATCGAGAGGGACAATCCCGAGTCGACTTCCATGTGGCAAGGCTGGTTCTCGATGGCCACTGTAATTTGGATTTTCTTGGCATCCAAGGCAGAGGCGTGACCAATAGTGATAGTATGGTGAGCCTCTTCTTGCTGCAAAACTCGGTTTTTGTAGGAGTAGTTTACTGGTTATCGCCTTACAGGATGGTTTCCTGTCGATTGGGGATAGTTAGCCCCTTTTGAGGCCTGGCCGGGTCCTTGTAAACTTCGGCAGACCCGTCCGATGTGGCCTCTCTTCCCGCATTCATGGCAGAGCGCGTTGTGGAATTTGCATTCGGACCTGGTATGGTTGGCTCCACAGCCAGCGCAAGGGTGTAGGGACTTCGGGTGGTGGTCCCGGTCGGACCGCAGTCGATGGACCTCTTCTTCGTCGCTGTCTGATGACGAAGAGAGGTCCTCGTGGTGTGTCGTTGAAAGCTGCCCTTCTAACTTGGATAAAATTTCGCTTGTCGGTTGGTGTACCGGAGCGCGGTTGCGGCGTAATTGTGCAGCCGACTTCCTGGTTGCTTCTGCTGCAGTAGCATCAGCGATGGCATCGGCAAGGCTGATGTCGCCTTTCGCCATCAGCTTGCTCTGCACGCCTGGTGCATCTAATCCCAGAACTATTTGATCTCTCAGTGCCTCTTCCAAATCGGCAAATCCGCAGAGGCCTCCCAGGTTTCGGAGGTCTGCTATGAAGTCGGCAACGCTTTCTCCTTTTCGCTGGTTTCTCTGATAGAACTCGTGCCATATCATGAGCGTGTGCACGATCGGTGCATAATGAGCTCTTAGTAGGGGTTCGAGGTCGTCCCAGTCCATCGTCTTCACTTCGGTAGGTTTGGCTAGTGCTTTAGCCATCTTAAATACGGTTGGACCGCAATGCGTTAGGAATACCGCCCGTTTCTTCCCGGCTGTGGCATCCTTTAAATTGTTAGTTTCCAAAAACATTTGGAAACGATCCATGTAGGACTCCCAGTCCTCTTGCACTGGATCGAACGGAGCAGGTGGTACGACAACGCCGGACATGGTTCCGTCGTGTAGCGCTGTCAGCCACGTGCTCAGTGTTTCTTCTTAGTTCAGTCGGCTCAGACGTCTCAATATCCCACCCTCGTCGCCAGTGTTATGTATGGAGCATGGGCGAGAAAGAATGGAGACAAGCCTCTGGAACGGTGACCTTCAACTCTTTATTTACATAGTGACTGCTCAAACTCAATGGCAGTTATAGCCCTCTTTATATAGGCAACCCAATAACTATTAACCAATAACAATCTAGAAGCGCTAGCTCCCTTAACCAATAAGAACACTCCGTTAATGGCCAATCGGATTCCCCGGAACGGGCCAATCCAATCCTGCCGTTAACAGCCAATCAGAAGTGCAGGGCCAGAACCCTGCACTTGACTCCAAGCTTAAGATATCTTTATTAAGGCCTATGCATTCACAACAGTTTGTTTGTTTCTTTCACAGTAACCAGGGCTTCTTGACTGCTACCATATCATAATGATCCTGGATTGGCTCTTAATAACTTGTTCCTGCTCCCTGTGGGCATGGAAGCTTTAATTTAATTGTCTCCTTATTTCAAAGCAGCTTATTAGAGTAATTGCACTTCCTAAAACTGCCACTGAGATATTCTGGTTATAAAATAAATGCTGAACCAGGTGAAATAATTAATTTGGGATGATGTAGAGAAAGTAAACTGGAAAGTTCCTGAGTTTATACAAGATTGGAAGAAAGGATAAGAAAGCTTCCGCTGCGCGTCTTGTCTTCTCCATGATCTCAGAATTCAAGCTATGATTAATAACAGTATTTTCAGCTATGAAAATAAATGCAACACCATTTGTTTAAATGGACTTTCCTTGCATCTTGGAAGATGAACATCAGGCAGTCAAGACAAACAACTTAAGTCAAAAGGACGTCAATAAGAATCCTATAAAAAGCATGGCTAAAGTAATTATTCAGAAAGCCTGATACCAAGACAGGGTAAGAGCATTTATTGTGCTACTTTTGTTAAATCTACAAATCAGAGCATGAGTAATATAGAAGTACAAATAAAACAAAACAATGGATTATTATTTAAGCTCACTGAAGGAGAATGAAGTGTGAGCAACTTCAAAAGCCACTAAAATACAAATATCACAGTTACAATGGATGACTGGAGCATATAATAGAGACAAATAAATCACAGCTTCATAAGGGATTACAGACAAAGCAATGTTTGATGATGATGCTAAATTTAAATATATTAATTCTAATTGTTAATTATCTGAAGTACCATTATATAACATGTTGGAAAAACAGCCTAACCTTAATATAAATTGTAATGGAATTCATGGCAAAATGAAACAACACTGTGTATTATCCCATGTGATATTATAGAGGCATATCTTCTGATATTATTTATTTATGTGCTTATAACTTATCAAGGCTTTAAGAAGAACCTTAAGATTTATTCTGTTAATATTCTTGATTGGAATCTCTCTCACACACATGCATATGCACAGTGTTTGCAAAAAAAAACATAACTTAAGCATGCTCTTTTGCAAACATTGTGCATATTGAGAGAGATTATTTGCATGTGCGTGAGAGAGGTTATTTTTCTCAATCCAACATTTTGTACTCATACAATATGCAGAACCATAATCACTTTGGTTGCATTTGGGGTTGGCTAGTCTGTAGTTCAGTAATCATGTAAACAGTTTTACTGAAAAATTTGGCATAAATATCTCAGTGAAAAACTCCTTTTTTATTATTTGTCCTCTTTGAAAATTAATTTAAAAGCAAATTTATTGTAGCATTTCTTGAACTTCAAAGAAGTGACTCGGGACCCATTGGTTGGTCTTAAGATTGCCTATTATGACCCCGCCGGTTTCGCGTGGCTTCGGGGCAGCAGGAATTCGCGACAGCTCGCGATTCCTGCTGTGCTAGCCGCCGAGGTACCCCCGATCCAGATGGGTCAGGGGGATATGGCTGCCCTGTAGGGACAGCTGAAGAGAGAGGGGAGTCGGACAGGGGGTTGGGGGTGTCGCAGACCCCCTCCCCCTCCGGAAAAACCCCTTTTTCCCAAGGCGGTGGAGCGGCGGTCAGCAATGGCCGCCACGAAGAAGCCAGCAACCGGGTAAGATTGCGCTGGAGGAAGTAAGAAGAGTGAAAGTGCTGTCTGAACCGGGTCAAGTAACATCTTGCAAATTGGCTGGAACTGAGGTGTCTGAATTGCTGGAGGATACATTGTATCCCTAAGAAGATCGAAAGCGGCGGAGAAGCTGTTAAAGGGAACTTTTTTTTTTTTTCTTCACTCTCCCACCCCATGGAAACAGCAGATATGTTTGGATATACTGGACATTGAAAGTGAATTGTTTTGAGAGTTGAAGCTAAGGGACAAAAGGGTTTTTGGACATTGAAAAACTTAAGAAATTGGAAAACCCTTGTTGGAGGTATGGATTTCTGATTATTTAAAATTGATATTGCAAGTGGGAAGGGAGAGGAAAAAAAAATTGGAGCAGAAGCTGAAAAAGGAGGAGATTGCCTAGAATCCCAAAGAAAGGTATATGGTAATTGGACCTCTTTGATTAAACATTAACCCCAGAAAGAGAAAGAGAAGAAGGAAGAAAAGTATTAATTTTTGGAATTTTTTTTTTGGAATTATTCTTGATTAAAAATATTTGTGGTTGTTTTGGGAAAAGTTTCTTTTTTCATGATGGCATCGCTTGTGGATGAACTAAAGACTGAATATCAAAAATATAAAAAAGAAGATACTTTGGGCAGTTTGTTTCAATTCTTAGAAATGGCGTTACGTACTTATGAAAAGTTGATTACGCAGCAGAAGGACTGGGACAAAGAAGAAGAAGAAGCCATCTTTGATGAACAATGGGTTCTTTCCGGGGAGGAGGAGAAAAAGGATAAGAAAAAGGGGATTTTAAGAATTATAAAAACAACCAAAGAAGAGAAAAATGAGTGGAAAGGTGGAGGCAAGGTTAGAAAGCAAAGGAAAGGGAGTAAGAAAAGGAAGGAGGAAAGACAAAGGGGTAAAAAGGGCAAGGAGAAGAATAAGCAAGAGAGAAAGGGGGGGAGGAGAAGCCTCAATGGGGGGAAGCAAGATCTAAAGAAAAAAAGTTTATTCAGAGACAATGGGTGAATTTAATTTAGGATAAAAGAGGGATTCTGGAGGGTACATAAGATTGTGTTTTTTATATGTGTATTTAGAGTATAAAATTTATTGTGTAATTTTAGAATCTTTTAAACAGAACCCCAAGAAAAATTGTTATATGAAGTACTTTTAAGTTAGGGTAATGAGTTAAAGGTGTCGCTCCAGTTAGTGTATAGGAGAAGTATAGTAAAAGAAAAAAGATGAATGGATAGTTGGAAATAGAACAGACAAAGAATGTTATTGAAAATGGAAATAAGATATGGAAGGATATATAAAGGTTTTGTTTTGTTTTGTTTTTTGTATATTGATAAAAGGCAATAACATTTTAATTAATAAGAAATAATTTGGATGAAAAGGAGAAGCTGGAATAAGATATGAAGTTAAATAGATAAAGTATTGGTTTGTTCTTTTATTATTATTATTTTTTTAGGAAAGAATTTATAAGCTGTTATGCCTTGATTGTTTATGCACTGTTTTTGTAAAATTGGTAAAATTGGTTTATATATATAAAAAAGAAAATGATAATAAGATATGGAAGGATATATAAAATGAATATGATGTTTGAATTTGTGTCTGTGTGAAGAGTTTCAACCCGGGATCAGGCAGCCTTCAGAAAAGATGTTTTAGTTTTGTTTATGTTTTGTGTTTTGTATGTTTATGAAAGGCAATAAAATTTTAATAAGCAAGAAATATAATTTGGATAAAAGGAGAAGTTTGGATAAGATATGAAGTTAAATAGATAATGTAAATATTGATATTACAATTTGGAGTTATGTTCTATTGGCTTTCTTCTTTAATTATTATTATTATTATTTTTAGAAAAGATTCTTCAAGTTGTTATGCCTGGATTGTGTATTGTTTTTTTTTTGTAAAATTAATAAAATTTGTTTAAAAAAAAAAAAAAGATTGCCTATTATGAATGGCATCCTGGAAGGATGACCTAGGGAAATGCAGCTCTGCAGCTTTTTGAGTGACATCATCCGCCAGAATGCCAGGTAACTAATGGAATGCCCTTGGCCTGATAAGCATCAAATTTCACTTGGTGTCTCATATGAACATGTTCAATGTGTTTCACTGCCAGGAAATTAAGCAGAACAGACCTCTTTGAGGAAGATGGGCAGTTCAGGAATGTGAAAAATAAAAATAAATAAACTTACTTCCAAATAGCTATATCTAGGATTATACTACCAAGCGATGCCTACAGAACCAGTAGTAAATTTTTTTGAATCCCACCAGTGATCTGAGGCTATTTCTTCTTCAAATATTGGTGAAAACAAAACCTACTTTGCAACCATTTTTGTGCTCGGAAAGGAGAGTATTAACTTTATGGAATGTTTTTCGTGAGATTCCTACTAGTATCTCTGGACAGCCCACTGCCATCTTCCACTTGTATAGCATGCCCAACAGGTTCCCCTCCTTGCCATGTGTTCCTTATCCCTCTTCAATCTGCCTATTGCAAAACCCTGATTCTCAGCCAGTCTCATTTCAGAGGTGCAGCAAAAGGAATGCTATAGAGACAATGGTTTTCCAGTACTTTTCTTTAGTCTTATGGAAAAAACAAAAGCATATTGCTGGGTGTGTAGAAAAGAGCTTTAAATTTTAATATTTACTTATCAGTTTCATCTTATGACTATCAAAGAATTATTGAATCATGACCTGATTGACTCATAAAAACAACATAGCACTTGTATAATTTCCTGCCTCTCCTAACCAGATTGTTCATTCTTGCAAGTTTGAATCTGCCTTGAAACAATCACTGTATCTAGTCAGAATTCTTCTACCTTTTGCACTTTTTCCGTCTCCCAGAGCATAAATACCTGGTTCTTTATGGTAGTTCATGGCAATTGCAAAATTATAACAGAAGCAGAAGGAAAATAGCCCCCTTAGCTCTCAGGACAATCCCATAAGTACTATTTTTAGAAGACTATAGTATACAATTCACTTACCAATTTACTTAAAATAGAGGAGAACCTAGACTTCTGAAAAAGTAGTAATGGGTGGGAAACCGCAAACAGAATTGCTTTAAGAACTGCAACAGTTAAGGGGTGGAACTGAGAAAGTTTTTGAAGTCTCTTATCAGTCAACTGGATGAGAATGCTGATTAGTTCGTAGTGATCTCAGCATTTTCCCTACATGCCAAGGCCTGCAGGAGTTAAGAAGATTGTGCACAATAGAATCCTGTTGCCTTTCAACGTTGCATCTCTGTTAGATTTGTCTTCCAACAAAAACATTTAGTATGGCTATCCAAAGTTTGTCCATGCTAGTGTATTAATTCAGAGTATCTGAGCTAAAAGCATAATCACTCTGATTCCAGAAAGGAATTCGAAAGACAAAGATATATGGAAATGTTTCTATCTAATTCATCCTTCTGTAACATGTTGACAATATCAAACATAGCTGGATACATTTGTGCATGTGTCATATATGTAGGTTGTAATCGCACAGCATGCTAGGTTTTAACCTTGATTAATCTAGCCAGACATATGGTTAATCATTGCAAGCATAAGCTTGCCTAGAAGTCCCCCATCCCACCCAGCCTGTTGATTGCAATGAAATTTAGACGCTATTTTTGTAGCTATCAAAAAGCAGTATAGGATGTGGGAATCAAGGTAGACCATGACTCACCAAGTGCCAGCCATTTTCTAGCTTCAAGTAATAGTAGATTGTAGAATATTAACTGCAATGAGAACAAACAAAGGAAATTTTAAGGCAATTATGAAATGAATGTTCCAGTTATTTAAAAACTGGGCAGTTGAGATTGCATCACTCAAAATCCCAGCCAGCAACTTGAATGCTGGAAGGTGCAGTCCTAATACATGCTTAGGGTAGCTTTTTAAACTTTTAACAAATCTTAAATGTGTATTCTGGCTTTGTTATTGGGAAAGATTAGAAACAGAAACATGAGAATTACTTTCTTGATGCCGCTTACCTTTCTAAATTGGCTATCGGATCCCTAAGGGAAAGAACACCAAAAAGGATTTATCATTTGGGCTAGAACTTTTCTTGAAAAACTATTTATTGGCTTGTCTAAGTTTTAACTCACTTCTGTCTACTGCCTGGTTATTTGTGTGTGTATGTGTACATCTGTATGTGTATGTGTGCCTTCAAGTCATTGTTTACTGCTGGCAATTGCCTGGACTACTCCTTGCAGTTTTCTTGTCCAGATTTTTCATGCCATGGCTTACTTCCAGGGGTGGGATTCAATTTTTTTAACAACCAGTTCTGTGGGCATGGCTTAGTTGATGGGTGTGGCATAGTGGTAATGTGACTGGCTGGACATGGCCAACTCAACATCACTCACATTGAGGCACGCATCTCCTCGCCTGGCCTCTCGTGACTGTGGGGATGGTGCAACAGTCGTGTGAAAAATGATCCTAAGTCACCTTTTTCAATGCCATTGTAACTCCACATAAGCAAACTACCAGCAAAGGAGGGGAAAAAAAACTCCAGAGACATTCCTGAGACAGGAAGTCTAGTCCTGCCAAGAATGTAATAAGGCTTAATGGAGAGGCAGTTTCTGTAAGCAACACCAGAATGTTTCCTTCCTGCCTTCCTTACAGGATTAGGCCAGTAATTTCTTCTAACAACCGGTTCTTCAAACTGCTTAGAATGTTTACAACCAGTTCTAGCGAATAGATGAAAACTGGTAGAATCGCACCCCTACTTCCTTCCTAGGACAGAGAGAATATGACTGGCCCAAGGTTACCTAACTAGCTTTGTGTCCAAGGCAAGACCTGAACTCATGGTCTTTTGGTTTCTGGCCTCGTGCTTTAATCATTGCACTAAACTGAATCTTTGGTACCAGCTGGCTATTTAGACAACGTAGACATTAAAGCCAATTTGTACAGGATTCTAATGAAAAAGAAACAAAATAGGTTACAGAAGACAGAAGCCTTCCTACTCTTCATCTGTGGGATACAGGTACTCAGTAAGGCAAATAAATTGTCTTGATAAATTTTCCAGCCCTACAATCTACAATCATGTCTCATTTTTAAATGTTACTATTTAGGTGTTTGTTTGCACCATTGTGTCTAAACTATTCTGCATTTATATGATAGAACTTCATGGGACTCTAGAAAACCCACCTGAGCATAGCACAATTATTGCTGTTTTGGATGCTATCACCTGGTAGGGATTTTTCTTCCAAATTCTCAAGCTTTGAAATAATTTGTGAAATCAGTTTCCTTTCTCTCACATGGAGAAAAGCATTATTGTTTCCAAGCAGATTATGTGGGTCCCAGTATTTCTACCAAAGTCCGAAGTATTTCCGTGCAGATGAGTCATCTTTAAATAACAAGGCATTGTTAATTTTCCTCTCACACTACTTACCTTTCTCCTTGCTTTTAACCTATTGAAATTGAAAAATCAATACTTAAAAAAAAAAGATTTTTTTGTTTGTAGTGAAATCTGCCTCCAGTACAGATACCTTAAATAGAAGATGAATTACAACGTATCTGCTGAAGCTGAACAGTAGTTAATAAAATAAACTGTTCAGAATCCAATATGTCGGCAAAAGATCATTGATCAGCTTGAGTAAATACTTTTATCTGGTGAACATCTTAGTGCAAGGAAATACCAACAACTTCTGAAGCATTTTACTCTTTCCTCTAACAATCCATAAAGGGCGAACCTACCAGCCACTCCAATTCCCACAAATAGTGTGATTCAATACCATTGCTTTATTCCAGCTCTTAGGGTCCGGGGAAATTAAGGGCCCTTACTGATGACTTATGCTATGATCCAACAATGATGGCGTCAATGTAGCAGTAATGAGAGAAGGCTTTATCTCACCTCAACGACAACTAGGTAATGCTCCAAGAAACTATAAGTCACGAGTGGAGGAATGGCCTTCATCCTTTATCAGCATGGATAAGGGTGTGAATGACTAGCTGTCTGCAAAAATATAAATCCTTTCATTCATCACTATCCTGTCAGAGCTGAAGAAGCTTCTTGGATGAGAAGCAAAATGTCTTCAAAAGAAAAAAAAAAACAAGAAAGTCCTATTGCTTCCTGAAAAAGCACCTTTGGGACAACCAACTAGGATGAAAAAACCTTTTGCCTTTCCTTCCTCCTCCTAATTTCCCTTTTAAAATGCACTTTTTAAAAACATTCTGCTGAAATTGGTGGAAGATCAGGGGTGGGATTCAAACTTTTGAACAACTGGTTCTGTGGGCGTGGCTTAGGTGATGGGCATAGCTTGGTGGTCATGTGACTGGGTGGATGTGGCTTGGTGGTCATGTTATTGGCTGGGTGTGGCCAACTCAATATCACTCACATTGAGCACGCATCTCCTCGCCTGGCCTCTCAAGACTGTGGGAATGCTGCAACAGTCGTAAGTGTGAAAAATGGTCATAAGTCACTTTTTTCAGTGTCATTGTAACTTTGAATGATCACTCCACACAAGCAAAGTACCAGCAAGGGGAAGGGGAAAAAACTCCAGAGAAGATCCTGAAACAGGAAGTCCAGTCCTGCCAAGAATGTAATAAAGGTTAATGGAGAGGCAGTTTCTGTAAGCAACACCAGAATGTTTCCTTCCTGCCTTCTTTACAGGATTAGGCCAGTAATTTCTTCTAACTGGTTCTCCGAACTGCTTAGAATGTTAACAACCGGTTCTAGCAAATCGGTGTGAACTGGTAGAATCCTACCCCTGAAGAAGATGTTATGGCTATAGTCTGCAATCATTCAGACAAAAGCATTGCAACTCACTGGCCAATTAGCTCACCAAACTAAGGAATACGTCCCTTTCATGTATTTTACACAATCACAATCGCACTTTAAAGCACGATCACGCTTTAATGAAAAGCACTCCATTTTAAAAACACATCATTATCAATATTACTGTAAAGTAAGCAAAGTTGGGGAAATAGTTTTAGGAAATGATTTTTCAACTGATGAGGAATCCTTATGCCGGTAGTCTTTGACTTACAACAATTTGTTTAATGACCATTCAAAGTTACAATGGCACTGAAAAAAATGACTTATGACCGTTTTTCACACTTACGACCATCGCAGCATCCCTATGGTCATATAAGATTTACATTTGGATGCTTGGCAAGGGCTCCATATTTATGATGATTGCAGTGTCCTGGGTCATGTGATCCCCTTTTGTGACCTTCTGACAAGAAAAGTCAATGGAGAAGCCAGATTCACTTAACAACTGTCTTATTAATTCCACAACTGCAGTGATCCACTTAGCAAATGTTAAAGAAAAATTTTAAAATGGGGGAAAAATTCACTCAACAAATTTCTTACATAGCAACTTAAATTTTGGGCTCAATTATGGTCGTAAATTGAGGACTACCTGCACACATTTACATCACTGGATCAAATTTGCTAATGTGAGAGCCAGGCCACTAGGTGGCAGCACCCCCAGTGCGCTTGCTTAGCTATTCAGAAACACCATAAACATGTAATCTTGCCAAGAAAAATATTAGTGCATTATCTTTGCACTAAAGATTTGTTTTTTGAATGCCGAAGGAAGTTTTCACGGTTCCTGTACCTTCATGTAGCTTATCAGCCCCATTATATATAGCAGAACAGTGTGGTTCTTTGCCACACTGTTTCTTATTTCTTATTTCATATTTCTAAATATGTTTCTTAGCATATTTCTTATAAAGAATCAACACCAGAAAGTGCTGATCACTGATAGAGCACTTTCTCTCTATTTTTTTTTTTCTCCTAAAGTCCACATTTCCTCAGAATTCTGGAATCTTATCACTTCCCAGTGCTGAGTAACCCTGAAGCAAATAAAATTGAATAGCAAAGCTACTATTTTCTGCCATATCACACTTCTCTTTTTCCTGTTTCTGTCATATTTTCGTTCATTCTCTTTTTCCTTCTTTTTTGGCATTCTAGGTTCCATTTCCGTTTGCCATCACATGGTAGACTACTAGGGAAGAAATAGGCCACATGTGTCAGATGTTTCTGTACGTTATTTGTGTACAAGATAATTTGAGCTGAATATTTCATATGCCCTTCGAGAAGCAAATTCCTCAGCTGTGTTCTAAGTTTGCCTTTTCCTTTGTGCTTATTGAACCGAACCCACAAAAAAAAAATGGAGACCTAGACAACTTTATTTAAAGCAATGAACACATGTAGAATGAACTGCTTTAAAATCCTTATTGGATGAGGACCCTACCATTATGAATGAAACATATTTGTGTGAATGTACATGCATTGGGATATTCCTCAATCAAAAGAAGTTGGTCTAGGTAGAGTTAGAACTGTAAAGGGCAATTTAAATACTGAGGTTTTTTCAGGCAGGATAAACCACTCCATGATTCAAAGGCAATAGTTTCCATTTCCACACTAAGACACAGTGACAGAGAGAAAAGTAGGTATTAGTGCTGCCTCTGTCCAATTCCTAGGAAAGGAAAAACCCTTGGCTCCATAGATTCAGAGAAAAGGTACTTTTACTGGGAGAGAACTGAATGCAACAAGCTTTAGGCAAGATCTGTGGCAAAAGCGTGCAAAGCAGCAAATTGAAACAATCCGTTTAGTCCAAACCCCTAGCACCTAGGCAAGGAGCAAGCAATAACCAGGCTGGGAAATGTTGTGAGAAAGTATTTGATTCAAAAAATCCACTGACCACCTCCCCCATTTCCAAGGCAGCAAGCAGCAGACTGGCTGACATTAGGTTTGTTTCTTTGTTTGCTTGTTTATAAAATTTATAGGCCACCCATCTTACTTCAAGGTAACTCTGGACAGAGAGGTTGTTTCGAGGTTACACAATCATTCCTGAGCAGATGAAAGATCTTCCCTGTCAATTCCATAATGGACAATAGGCAGGGCTGTCAACTCTCACGCAATCAGCGTGAGACTCACGCAATTCAACCAATTTTGACTGTCTCACTCTGATAAACAAAATCTCACGCTAAACCCCCAAAATCATGGAATGTACAAAAATATCCCTACATTCTCTGATTATATTCCGAATATTTCCCCTTAGCTTAGGAGAAGGATGAGCTCCCAGCGCCGCCCCGCCCTGCCCAGCCACCCCGCCCTGCCCAGCCACCCCACCGCGCCTCTTTTCCCGCCTTAATCCTTCTGCCGGCGTCCCGTAACTGTCACGATGCCGATCATTAGCAAATCGCTTCAGGAAAGCGAAGAGCAGGAGGCTTCTTCCCGCCCGGGGCGCTCGCAGCCACTTTGCCCCGCCCTCTCCCTCTCTGCAATGTCCTCTGGGACAAGCCAGCTGCCCTAGGCTTTCCAAAGAAGGACACGAGGGGGCTGGCAAAGCCTCTTTACAGCCTCGGCCAGTAATAACAATGGTAAGCAAAGCCAACGGAGTGGCTTCCATTTAACCACCAAAGATGTTTCTTTATTTTCTCTGGCTGGATTTCTGACCCAGGGGAGAAAGACCATTTAAAAAAGCAAAAAGGACAGAAAGAACACCAAGAAAGAATGGTACAACACCCCCCCCCCCCAAAAAAAGAGATCCAACACAACTCTGAATAAAATTATTATTATTTTAAATTTTATTATTATTATAATTATTATTACCACCCCTTTACACGCCTTATGCTCTCTTTTAGCTGATCCAAAAGAGTCTTCCCAAACCAGCAAGGCGAGAAGCGCGCCAGGCTGATCTATAAAGGGGCTGGGCAGCTTTTTTGCAAAATACTTAATAGAAAGGTTGGAGGACTGACAGGATTACATCTCTGGCAGTGGATGAAGGAATCACTTTTTCCTCTTTCTCCTTTGAGTTTAAATCCTAGGTCTCCATGCACCAGATCGACAGGACTGTACTACATTATTATCATATTTTCAAACCCTTAGATAAGGACTCAATAAGGACTTTTTTTTGATGCCAGTAGGCTTCTCAGCCCCAAATTGGGATAGCCCTGACTCAACTAGAACATATTCTAATCTTAATACAATTTACCATCCAAAGAGCAGTAAGACCATTAAGTTCAGAATCTAAACTTACCCAATAAATAATATACTGTTTCCTCACTGTGCTCAAGCTTCAGAATACAGTAGATGAGTTTTACAGTTAACAATATGTATATTTATATGAAGCACTCATTATTTGATTAAATGTTTAGTTTATACATGTCTGAAATTATGAACCCCTATTTCAGTCAACAAGTTAGTATATAATTAAAGACTGAGACTATAGCATTTGATATTGGCATGTAGTATGGTATTTGATACAGAAAGAAGAATACCCATTGATGTATTTGCATTATCTCTGTAGTTGTTTCGGGTTTTTGTCTTTTTGTTGCACATTGAATTCATCCTATAGTGGTCTATAGTACATCACTAAGCTAATAAAGTCAGTTGAGGTAGAATACTGCAGTTACAAGTCAGGAACTTTAATTATTCATGGTCAGTGAACTGCATTATTAATATCTTACAAATCCGGTTCAAGTACATTGGTGCTGCTTGCATGTATGTATGTATGTATATGTCCAAATCATGACTAAAGTATGCATCAGATTGCACCATTTAAAATGTAAAATTGTCAAAGCTCCCTACCGTGGAAGGGGGGACACCCCCCTTCCACACCATCCCCCCCTCGCTCCCTCGCAGTGTCTCACTCCGAACTATCACTCAAGGTTGGCAGCCCTGCAATAGGACAATGTAGAGAAACTTGAATAACAATATACTATCTTGCCCTTTCCAGTCATCAGAAATCACTACAGATTTTGTTCCTTGTACAAAACAGGATTATTGAAATATTGTTTTCTTTGGACACTGCTAGGGATGTGGTTACATTTTGCATGCATCTCAACATAAATCATAATGGTCAAAATGATAAAGGCATATCAAAGACTCATTTATAATGGTTGACATAATAATTATGGTAATGGATGATGATTATGATCTCCTGCTTTGCATATAATTGTTGAATATTAATAACCAGCCCCAAGCAGTGATCCCACAAACAGAACTGAGTGGCAAAACCATGCATAATTGTGATGTATATATGTATGTATGTATGTATGTATGTATGGTATTCAGCTTTGTTCAGGTATTTTCCCACGTCATTATAGTTGTGTTTTTAAAGTTGTAGTGACGTTTCGGCAGAATCTCATCTGCCATCATCAGGCTTGTGTATTGTATATATATGCAGGTTTTGGCATGTTCGGGTCTTTACCCATGTAAGATTGAGAGTATCTTGGTGACGTTTCGATGAGGTCCCACTCACCATCTTCAGGCTGGTGCTTTTGGCTTCGTGCTTGTGTGAGCAAAGCGTGATCGGGGCTGCGATCTCTCTATAAATACTGGTGGGGAGGTGTGGTGTGTTGGCTCTGTTGTAAGCAGGCTGCTTGGCTGTGTTGTTATTTCTTGATTGGTTGATGGAGTTGATGTTTGCAGATTGGTTGGCTTTTTTGTAAGAACCTGTGTGGCTGAGGTACTGACAGTGTGTCTATCAGCCTCCTGTGTTGTAACGACCTGGGTAATGGGCTGTGTGATGACCTTCTGAGTTCTATTGTTGTGACGTGTGTGTGTGTGTGTATGTATACACACCCACACATATATACATACACACACAGACACACACACATATGCATACATACATACATATTTTCTGTTTTGCTGTTAAAATCTATATATATTTTGCAATAACCACAGTTCGATACAGAGATTTGAAATGTGTTGTTTTTCCTAAGGAAATTCCTGAAAGTATATCAAATATTCAGTATCCCAGAAAGCATATGGACCTCAGTTGCATAAGTTACTTTTAATATCACTTAATATTAATTTATAATAATATAATAAACAATAGTAGATACACTTAGCTGACAATGTTTCAATATAATTGTAAAACTAGCTGATATAAACACTACCTGCCTATAGCCATGGCAACCATTAAGTTCTAGTCAGGAATGTTGGTTCTTTTAGTTTGTCTTCATTTTCTAACCACAACTCAAAATTAATCCCCTCTGGATTCTTTGCTATCACGCATCAACCAACAGAATAAATGTTCTTCTCTGAGAAACCTTTTCCTTTTGCGCTTTATCTACAAATTGGGATTGTTGTTGTTGTACTGGCTTTTCTGCTACATAATTTCATCCTTGTCTGAGTTGTATAAGCTCACTGCAGTATTAATATGGGAGTACTCTTGTCCTTTGATTTGGAGAGACTTCAATTTGCCCTTGGGTGGAGGCAGCTGATGAGTTCAGGGCCACAATGACAACGGTTAAGCCTGATTTCCCCAACCAGGGTTAAGGAGACAAGCTAAACAGAATGTGCAGCGTTAGTCAGATAGGCACACAGATAAATGAGTGAGATAAGCTTATATGTTTATTAACATACAGTAAAAATAACAGATACGCTTGTGCTATCAAAAATATAGTTTATTCCATTATGAGTTCATAGCATAGTCACAATAACAGTCCAATAGTCATGAATCATTTAGTCAGTCCATTCAGGGATATTCAGTTAGCAAAGTCCGTGCAGAATATCCTATGTCAGTTCACTTACAAATCAGTCCTTTGTTTATCTCTCCCGTTCGAGTAATGCAGACTTGAGTCCATACAGTAATTAGGGATCATCAAAGCCAGAGAGAGAGCAAGCTGTCATCTTGCTTCTTTTAAAGTGCTTTCACAACCACTCCCCTAATTACATTCCCATACAGTTAAAGTTGCAGACACTTTAACTAACAAACTATGATAACATATTTATTATTTTACCTAAACCAGTTAGGGTAAACAATGTTATCCCTAACATTCTCCCCTTTTAGGTAAATATAATAATATAACTATTTACATCTTTAAATCATATTTGTTACAACTTTCTTTAAACTTGATTACTCCTTGAGCTTTTGTAAATTGGTCTGCAATGTTTTCTTCTGTCATGCAGTATTCCAATTTAATTAGCCCATTCTTTACAGATTCTCTAACATTTAAGTATCTTAAATCAGTATGCTTTGATCTAGTTTTTACAGCAATACTAGAAGCTAACTTTATGGCTGCTTGGTTGTCCTCGTACACAATAATGGAATCTTTAACAGTTATACCCATGTCTAATAATAACTGTTTGTACAGAATTAAGTCAGTGCATAGTAATGACAGACATGAAAATTCCGCTTCCATCGTGGACAAGCTGATATGCTGTTGTCTGATTGACCTCCACCCTATTAGTGTCTTACCAAATAATATAGCCATCCCAGATGTTGATTTTCTAGTGTTTATATCAGTTGCAAAACTTGCATCTGCATAGGCACTAAGACTCAAATCACCCTTTGGTTCTATATACAATGCATGGTTCATTGTTCCTGTAAGATATCTTAAAATTCTCTTTAATGATTGCCAATGACATTGATGTGGATCTGAATTAAAACGTGCCAGCTGATTAACACTATAAGCTATATCAGGTCTTGACCAATTGCTGATATATGATAAGCTACCAATCAAAGATTGATATATGGACTTATCAAATTTGGGACTTTGATCATCAGTTTGGCAAACTTCCTGACTCATTGGAGTCTTTGCCGGTTTACAAAGTTCCATTTTATACGTTTTAATTAATTGGCAAATTTTATCTTCTTGAGATATCTTAAATCCATTTTTTGTTTTGTTAATTGTCAATCCTAGATACTTTTTAATTTCACCTAAATGTTTTAATTTTATCTTTTTGGCTAATAATGATATAATCTCATTAGCTTCATTATTAGTCTTAGTTATCAAAGCAATATCATCTGTAAATAATAACAATAATGACACCGTTCCATTATTTTCTCTTTTAAACACACATGGATCTGCTAAACCAGATTTAAAACCTATATTGTTTAATTCTTTCACAATATATTGGTTCCACTCAAAGCCAGATTGTTTCAATCCGTAAAGACTCTTTTTGAGTTTCCAACAATCATTACTATTTACTTTATTGTCTTTTATACCTACTGGCTTTCTTAAATATATAGTGTGCTGCAATGGTGCATGCAGATAAGCAGTTTCTACATTTAAATGGTTAATGACATAGTTTTTCTTAGCTGCCCACACTAAAGCTGCTCTTAAAGATGTTGCTTTAAGGCTTGATGCAAAAACTTCATCGTAATCAGATGCAGTTTGATTAAATCCTTGAGCTACTAACCTAGCCTTATGGGTAACAGTCCCATCATTTCCAGTTTTTATTTTAAATATCCATTTGCACCCAATGGATTTTTCTCCTGGAGGTAATTTAGCATCTTCATATACTTTCATTACCTTTAATGAATTTAGTTCTTTTTCCATTGCCTTTTGCCAATTCTCCTGATCCTTAGCAGGATACATCCTAAGTTCATCTACACTAGTTGGAACTTTAGTTACTTGGCAAACTATACTTGCTTGATATCTATCAGGTGGTCTAGTTACACGTATAGTACGTCTAGGTATTACAGGACTTACAGGTGGACTTTCATATATTAACTCTTCTTGATTATCTAACTCTTCCTGATCAACCTTTTCCTCTAGTTCTGGTCCTATTTGCTCTTCATGGACTTCTTCTTTAATTGGATTCTTCTTTTAGCTCTATGCTGTTCTTTGTTTTCTGAGTTGTGTGGGGATATGCACCCATGCTGGTGCTCCAAATGTGTGCATGTAACTTAAATCAGGTTTTGTACCATGCCACAGTGTGAATGGTAATTCACCTGTTGTTGAATTAACAACATTATTTAATATATGATTACCACACATTATTGCTTCTCCCCACAAATTGTCAGGTAATCCTGAATCAGACATCATAGTTCGTGTCATTGATTGTAGTGTTTGGCCTCGTCTCTCTATAAAGGCATTATGTTGTGGCCTATATGGTGCAGACTTTTTATGTTGAATACCTAACATTCTAAGTCTATTCTGGAATTTATTATTTGTAAATTCCGCACCATTATCTGTTATAAGAGTTACTAATTTCTTTTTAGTTTTCCTTTCAGCAAATTTAATCCAATTAAAGAGATTTAGATACGTTTCAGTTTTGCTCTTCATTAAATAGCAAAACCCATATCTAGAATAGTGGTCCATTATACTTAGTATGTAACGAGCTCCTCCTACACTTGGTTTTTTCGGACCTATTAAATCAGCAAATACTACTTCTTAAGGTTCTTTGGTAGTAAATCCATCAACTCTATTAGCCGGTGTGACCCTGCTCTTACTTTGATTACAGGCATTACATTGCAAATACTTATTACAAGGCTTTAAACTTATTCCTTTAGATAATTCAACAGTTTTCTTAAGCATTTTAAAATTTAAATGCCCTAGCCTTCCATGTAACAAGTGAATACATTCATCATGAGGTTTCTTATTTTCATAAACCATGTTAGCCACCTTTAAACCATTATCATTTAACACATATAATTCACCTCTTAAAGATGCAGTAATTTTCTTATCTTCTTTCTCAATTATGCAGTTATCTCCTTTAAAGGTAACTACATATCCTAGTTTAACCAAAATTCTAACTGAAATTAAATTAAACTTAAGTTGTGGTACATATAACATTTTTACATTCTCTTTTATAAAAGAACAATATGCTATACCTTGACCTTTAGCTTTCAGTTTCCAGCCATTGGCTAATGATATCTGCTGTGTACTCTGGGACATTTTAATAAAATTTTTGTTATCATTTGTTATACAGTGGGATGCTCCACTGTCAACCACCCATAAATTATTTTTTACAGCTCTATTACTATACATGGCTAACTCTAAATTTTTATTTTTATTTTGATGACTTTTTGTATTCTGGCCAGTGTTCTGGCACTTTGCTTTTTTACAAAATCTTGCCAAATGTCCTCTTCCTCCACAATTAAAGCACTTTTTAATTGCGTATGCAGTAGGAGATTTATTATCTTCTTTTTGAGGTTGTTCCCTCCTTAATTCATCTCTTTCAAGTCTTCTTCTGGCCTCTTCAATCAATCTGCCAGTTATATCAGTTAAAGTTAAACTTTCCTTTGGCAAAATTTCAAGGGAAGTTACATAGTTGTCATAACTTTCATCAAGTGATGATAGAATTATGTAGACTTGGTGTAGTTCAGAGAAAATAAGCTCTTTCTCGTGCAGTTCTTGAAAAATGCTTTGCATAGTTTTCAAATGACTCAGCATATCACCATTCGTCTGGAGATGCGTACTGAAAAGCTTCCGTGTTAGATTTATGTGTGCACCAACGTTATCTCGGACATAAATCCTCTTCAGCTTCTGCCAACACCCAACAGCCATTTGTTCTCCATGGATATGAACAAGTTGTTGGTCAGTTAAGGTTAACCCAATTATGCAAATAGCGTGTTGATTTTTATGCATAAATTCTTCTATTTTTAGTCTATCTTCATCATCCTCTGGATCCCATTCCTCTACATTTGGTGGGTTTTCAATTATGTTCCACAGACCTTCTCTTCGTAGAAGCAGACTACATTTCATAGACCATGATACATAGTTTGTTCCATCCAGCTTGGATATAAGGGACAAACTTTGTAAATTGACTTGTGCCATGTTTTCTTATATGGATATAAAACTATAATTAATAAAACACAGCTGTCTGTTTACTGTAATGTATAACAACACAAACTCTCACTTTTACATAAATCTGTTTTATCCTAGTTAAACTGACTTTGCAGCCTCTGGGCCCATAACCAGTGTTAAGCCTGGGTTCCCCAACCAGGGTTAAGGAGACAAGCTAAACAGAATGTGCAGTGTTAGTCAGATAGGCACACAGATAAATGAGTGAGCTAAGCTTGTATGTTTATTAACATACAGTAAAAATAACAGATACGCTTGTGCTATCAAAAATATAGTTTATTCCATTATGAGTTCATAGCATAGTCACAATAACAGTCCAATAGTCATGTATCATTTAGTCAGTCCATTCAGGGATATTCAGTTAGCAAAGTCCGTGCAGAATATCCTATGTCAGTTCACTTACAAATCAGTCCTTTGTTTATCTCTCCCGTTCGAGTAATGCAGACTTGAGTCCATACAGTAATTAGGGATCATCAAAGCCAGAGAGAGAGCAAGCTGTCATCTTGCTTCTTTTAAAGTGCTTTCACAACCACTCCCCTAATTACATTCCCATACAGTTAAAGTTGCAGACACTTTAACTAACAAACTATGATAACATATTTATTATTTTACCTAAACCAGTTAGGGTAAACAATGTTATCCCTAACAACAACCATTGGTATACCTTTTGGTATAACATGTAGAGGGAATACATACAATCTAATTTTTTTTTGAGAGAGAGAGAGAATCTGAGATGTGGTACAAAGTGTGGAGAGGAAATGGCAGAACATGTTGAAGAAAAGCAAAGAATGAGTGCAATAGAACCTGAGGAAGAGCCAAGTTCAAGTCTTACACTATAGTGGTTTAGAATAGCAAAGTAGCCCTACATCTCTGTTTTTTATTGCACCTGCAGCTAGCTATCCAGCAGCATTGTTTATGTTTGCTTGTGTCTTGTTATGGAAAACAATGCCAAAAGATTGGCTGATGGGTTATTGTAATGAATTTGAACAGTATCTGGACAATGAGATAGCTATGGATCCAAAGACTGACTGATTCCACAGGTAGTCCATCTTTAACGGTGGATGAGGTTGTGTTTTCTGTGATGCAATTTGCTCTTTAAAAAAATGTAGATCTGACCTTCAGAAGTGGAAGGAGCACAATGAAACATTAAAGACAAACAAAACAGCAACTCAGTACTGAAAAAGTGGAAAGTGTGAGAAACTCAGATTAACCCTCCTTTGATTTTATTTGGTACGTGGAGGGAAACTCTAATAGGCTTTCAAAATTCTGTTACTTTATTTTACAACATTAAAGAGCATTCCTGGAATTTCCACTGCCTCTATTTCTTTATCTTGCTTACCTTGAAACAGAAACATAATCTGAAGGTCTTCAGGCATTCAGTCTCCAGTTTGAACCGCCAATGAAGGTTGTTGCTAAGAGGACCTCTGCATAATATAATTAAACCTTATGTGTCACTTCCAACCGTTCCTCACACAGGAGGCTTTGCTCAGAGTCACTAATCTTCTTCTCCTCTTGCAATTCACTCTATGTGTGTTGTGAGTGCTCTCCCTTTCTTCACCTTTTAACTCATTTGAGCAGCATTCAATTATCCTTGCCTCCTTTTAAAAATCTAATTTAAAAAACCCTGTTTTTATATTTTATATACTGTTATATGTGGTTTTTATATTTTAACTTTTTATTGTCCACTTTTTATTGCCCCTTTCTGAGAAAGATTGGATGGTTCAAAAATGTGAAATAGAAATAAGCAAATAAACAACGATGAATGGAAGATTATATGGAAATTTCAGCTTTTTCAGTATATTATAGACATGCTTCAATCTTATGTAATGCCACTACGGCAAGAGCTGTATTGTCTGCCAGGTAGCTTCTATGTGGCATTTCATCGAGGTGTTAGATTTCACCTTTAAACCCTGTCTGGTTTAGGGCTTAGAAATCTTCACCATTACCTGCTCTGTTTACATTAATCCATCTATTGAGATCTGGAAGACAAGGCTTCCAAAGATGACACCCCACTGAGGAAATGTCATCTACAGGGAGCCCATTTGTAGAGTTGTAATTGCAGGAATGTTCCAATCTCGGATGGCAAACCTCAGATAAAGAATGTTTCCAAGCAAACACAACTCAGGTAAACAAAGTCACTAATCTAAAGGAGGATTAGAGAGAGGAAGTAAACATATGTTAGACTTTAACTAGAGATAATTAATTGTATGGATTACTGTTCTGAACAGTAACGAAAGTTAAGCAGTAACCAAAATTAACCAGTGATGGAGGATAACTAAAAATGTGTATAAATGCAAGACTAGGCTCCAATAAAGATCATCATGATTCAGTTGTTCATGATCAAACAACTCAACTGCCTCATCATTACAACACCCATTATTAAGCTTTCTTAGATCACTCCTTCTTTATTAAACTTTTGGTGACCTAGGAGAGCTTTTGGATGTTATTTGAAGACAAAATGAAAGATCATTGAGGTGTAGGTAAACTAGATATAATGCTATGAGTAATTTTGTTATTATTTCTTATTGCTTTTGATCCTTTTCTAGATGCATGCTGTTCTCAGGTCTTCATACCAGAGTAGTATATAAATAAACAGCAAGTACATGTAGGTTTTGCTATCCAATAGGAGAGAAAGTTGCAAAACATATAAGGTGTAAAATTGAATTTGGAATGTTGTGTGTCACTACATCTCAGCATGGATTTCTGTAGCATGCTTGCTCTCGGCTGCCATAGAAACTGGGAGGGGGGCATGAGCATTTGGGATAGAGAAGTGAGCTGGTATATAGTAGTCCCATGAGAACTGAAGGGGAGGTTTGCATTCATGAATTAAGATGCTGTTGAGTGGAGTTATTTATACTTCCTCAAGGCCAACCATCCTGAGACTCCATACGTGACAGATACCTGCAAAGAAGCTTTCCCACAACAAAATACTGGACATTGATGGGACACTCAGTGCTGGACCTGGGGGAGGAGAGATTTGGGGTGACTTTCAGTGTATAACTTTCACGTGTTTTGAATGAGATTTTGCCTTGCTTTTGCTGCTATCATTTCAAACTTAATAAAAGTGTCTCTTCTCTAATTCAATGGAATTGGGGGGTTTCTTTCTTGAATTTTGAATGGAGGCAGGCCTGACATTGTGCCTTTCAGTGTATGTGGCTGAATACCATGAGAGATGAAGAATTCTTTTATAACTGTCATTGAGCTGGGTGCTCTAAGGACAGAAAACAAGGTAATTTTCTTGAATCCTTTAAATGTGAGAGGGATCTTGGAGTCTTAGTGGACAACCAGTTAAATATGAGCCAGCAGTGTGTGGCGGAAGCCAAAAAAGCCAATGCAATCCTAAATTGCATTAACAGAGGGATACAATCAAGTTCAAGTGAGTACTAATACCACTCTATAAAGACTTAGTAAGACTACACCTAGAGTACTGCATCCAGTTTTGGTCACTACACTATAAAAAGATGTTGAGACTCTAGAAAAAGTGCAGAGAAAAGCAACCAAGATGATTAGGATGAATGGAATCCAAGATGAATGGAGACTAAAGCATATGAAGAATGATTACAGGAACTGGGCATGGCAAGTCTAGTGAAGAGAAGGACCAGAGGAGACATGATAGCAGTCTTCCAATATTTGAGGGGCTGCCATAGAGAGGAAGGGGTCAAGTTATTTTCTAAAGCACTCAAAAGCCAGGCAAGGAATAATGGATGCAAACTGATCAAGGAGAGATTCAACCTAGAAATAAGAAAAGTTTTGATTGATTGAGAACAATCAACCAATGGAACAGCTTGTCTTCGGAAGACTTCGGGAGTCCTATCAAATTCTGTACCTGTCAACAGTGGAGTCTCCCAAGGCAGTGTTCTAGGACCAATTCTCTTCATATTCTACATAAATGACCTCTGTGATCATATTAAGAGCAACTGCGTTCTGTTCACTGACAATGTAAAGCTATTCAACACCACAGACAATACTGCTATGCTTCAAAAAGTCCTCAACTATGTATCAGAATGGTCAAACAAATGGCAACTTCAAACCTCAACAAATAAATGCTCTGTCTTACATATTGGCAAAAAAAATCAGAAAATAAAATACAGGCTGAATAGTCAAGACCTTGTTGATGATCCAAACTCTGTCAAGGACCTTGGAGTACTCATCTCTAATGATCTAAGTGCTAGAGCCCACTGTAACTACATAGTCAAAAAGACATTAAGAGTTGTTAACCTAATCTTACTTAGCTTTTTCTCTGGTAATATTACACTACTAACTAGAGCATACAAAACATTTGCTAGACCAATACTCGAATACAGCTCATCAGTCTGGAACCCACATTATGTTTCTGATATTAATACAGTTGAGAAAGTCCAGAAATATTTCACAAGAAAAGTTCCTCTACTCGTTGTAGAATAACTTATGCCACCAGACTTGAAATTCTAAACCTAGAACTATGCCGCCTTCAGTCCGATCTAAATATAGCATATAAAATCATACATACCTACCTGTCAATGAATACTTCAGCTTCAACCATAACAATACAAGAGCACACAATAGATACAAACTCAAGGTTACCTGCACCAAACTTGATTGCAGGAAATACGACTTCAGCAACAGAGTGGTCAATGTCTGGAATACTCTACCTGACTGTGTGGTTTCTTCTCCAAATACCAAAAACTTTAACCTTAGACTGTCTACTATTGACCTCACCCCTTTCCTAAGAGGTCTGTAGAGGGCATGCATAAGTGCACCAACGTGCCTACCATCCCTGTCCTATTGTTTCTTTTATTTTTCTTAAATGTATCCATGTATTCATAACTATGTTTTTATTTATACTTATTATCTTGTAATCAATTGACGAACCAAATTAAAAAAGAAAGTTATGGGAACTTCATCATTGGAGGCTTTCAAGAAGAGATTGGACTGTCTTTGTCAGAAATGGAGTAGGGTTTCCTGTTTAGGCAGGGTGGGGATTGGACTGGATGATCTACAAGGTCCCTTCCAACTCTGTTAATCTGTTAAAATCTGTTAAATCCATGTTTTTAACAGGTTTCCAAGGATTTCAGAAGCTTTGTTCAGTGATGTAATGACATCATCAGAATATTAAAGCCAACATTTTCTTCCTGATTTTCAATGACTTGAAGGAATTGCTGGGATGGGATTAATGGGAAAAAATAAACCTCATTTGGTGAAACTTTGGAGTGGGGCTTTCTAAACAAAATAATTCATAAATGGAACTGAAATGTTTGTTCCCATTTACTTCTGATGTGCTCTGGACACTGCCATTGGGGGAATGTATGCAGTACCTTATAAGTCTGTGTTATTATGGCAAACCAAAAAAAACTGGCAACAATTGCAGAAAATTCAGATGTGAGTGCTATGATGACATGATGACAATCGGATCTGCAGCTAAAATCAGCCACATGATCATAAAAGAAAAAAGACAAAAGCCTTGTTTGGTGATACAGGTGATCTTTGACTTACAGCCACAATTGAAACCAGAATTTCTATTGTTAAAAAAAGGTGATTGTCAGTTTTACAATCTCTTTTGCCACATTTGTTCACTTAACACTGCATGTGTTAAGTGAATCAGGTGGTCATTAAGAAAATTTGACTTCCCCAATTTCCATTGCTTGTTGGAAGCTGGTTGGAAGATGGCAAATGATGATCACATGATCCCGGATGCTGAAACTGTTGTAAATACATGTCAGTAGACAAGCACCTAAATTTTGACTAATTCACCAAGGGGATGCTACATCAGTTATCAGTGTGACACCTGGTTGTAAGTAATATTTTTCAATGCCATTGTACCTTTGAATGGTTGTAAGTTAAAGAGTACCAATAGAACATTGTCTTTTTCTAGACAAGGAAACACAGCTGAAAGCTCATAAAATGGTTTCTATCTTCTTAAAATACATGCTCACTTTCATTCTTAGGGAGCAGCATTATCATCCTTAGTTAGATACACTTCTGAATGGTTTCCAGCAGTATGAAGTTGTTGTTTTTTATCTAAACTGGGATGGAGTTTCATAAAAAATGGCATGTTGGTAATCTGCCCAGATTTAACTGGCTGGCATTTTACTTGAATTGAATAGATATTGGTTACCTTTTCATGGAATTCAGGCACTAATGAACCAAGTTACCCTCTTTGTTAGGCCTCGGAGTGACCTAATTGTTAAAGTATTTGAATGCCCTTGTTGAATGCAATTGGTAGAGATGATTTTGAATGTTTGCCCTTATCAAGTGACAAGAGTTGAGGGTCACTCTGTTCTTGTGCACTGTTAAAATTTTGATGCATCTTGCTTGTAACGTTTGGTAAGAACAAATTGACCTTTGTTACATAGCTTCAGTAGGACATTTCTGTCCTTACCAGTTATATCTGGCCAGATTACGTTTGCTGATTATATGTGAATTAATAAAAAGATCCAGTCTTTGGCCCTTGCAATAAAGGTCTAAAGGTTTTCTTCTTTTTCCAGTAAAGAGCACAAAGCAGAAGTTTTAATTGTGTTTATTACTATCTGCTTAAATTATGTTGTTTTGCTATTTATCTGTGCTTATTTGCACACACTTACTTATTTTTTGGCTCTCACTGTAGTGAAGTCAAATGCTTTTCATAGAATTCAACAAGTATTATGTGATTATTCTCAAATGATTCTAGAAAATTCTCCCTTGCGGTCTATTGCAAGACTTTTAAAAGTGTCTCAGTAAAAATCTTCTGTGCTAGCCTTCTAGACATATTCTGTGGATATTTTCCCCCTTCTTCTCCTATTTATAGGCAGGGGAGAAAAAGGTTAGAACAGAGGAAAGCAAGGGGACAGAATATAATATCTGACCACTTGGTCTATAAATCAGTTTGTAAACTATCATCCAAATCTAACAGGAGTTTTAGCCGTTTTACAGATTACTTTTGCTTAGGAACTATTGATGACCACTATGGTAGTTTGAGATTCCTGTCCTTGTAAAGGACATAAGATCAAACATATTTATACAGCTGGTCCAAAGGTTTAGGAATTGGATTCGAAAGATGAAGGTGTGTTATTTTGAAGTTCAGATATATTTGGACTCTTGACTAATAACTTAAAATAAGCTGTATATTAATAGCATTTGCTGTATTGTAATCCTAATTTCAGAGTTGATTCTAATTTTACTGTTGTTTGTTGTAAAGTTTTATTTATTCTTAAATTGTTACCTAGTATTGTCTGTATGGAATTTTTACTAACTTGTTTATTTTGACTGAAATATGATTTATTTCATGTTCCTTGTAGTCAGAATGCAACCTTATGCATAGAAAACCGGCTTACATTTATGTAAAATAAAATTTCAAATGCCACTCAATCTCCTCTTGCTTGCTCATAACAAATTAAAGCATCCAAGTTTACTGCAGCAGTTGAAAAAAAATTGCCTTATAAAGTACATTGTCATCATGTGTTTAAATTCCCAGGATGTTTCAATTCCTATCTGGGTGGTAGCTGTTGCCAAAATTTTTAGGAATTCAATCCTTCCTCAGTTTAACTGGTACAAGTTTTTCATATGCATACTTTATCTATTGCACTGCTGTACAGGAATATTATATCTGATGAAGGGAAAAAGTGAAGTAAAAAACAATATACCGTATATACTCGAGTATAAGTCGAGTTTTTCAGCCCATTTTTTGTGCTGAAAAAACCGCCCTTGACTTATACTCGAGTCAGATTCCCCTCTGAAAAAAAAATGGTGTGGAGCTCCGAAGCTGGGCAGCCGCTTCCCTGCTTCCGTGTTTCCTTTGCAACTTTTAAGCATGGGAGGGGGAGGCTTTTCTGAGCTTTAGGCTGAAAAAGCAACGCTAGTGGAGGTCGCTCCACTCAGTTTCATTTCCTCAGCTCCAGCTGCTTTCAGTCCACTCGGGAGGAGGGGGAGGGGGAGGGGGAGGAGGAGGGGGAGGTTTTTCTGAGCTTTAGGCTGAAAAAGCAACGCGAGCGGAGGTCGCTCCACTCAGTTTCATTTCCTCAGCTCCAGCTGCTTTCAGTCCACTCGGGAGGAGGGGGAGGGGGAGGAGGAGGGGGAGGCTTTTCTGAGCTTTAGGCTGAAAAAGCAACGCGAGCGGAGGTCGCTCCACTCAGTTTCATTTCCTCAGCTCCAGCTGCTTTCAGTCCACTCAGGAGGAGGGGGAGGAGGGGGAGGAGGAGGGGGGGCTTTTCTGAGCTCTAGGCTGAGAAAGTAACGCAAGCTGAGGTCGCTCCACTCAGTTTCATTTCCTCAGCTCCAGCTGCTTTCAGTCCACTCGGGAGGAGGGAGGGGGAGAGAGAGAGAGATATCATAAGAACAGCTCTTGGTTTTTTCTTGCAAGGGAGAGAGTGACTCCTGCCTACCACTGTCATCATCATCATCTTTTGGGTTAGTGAATCAATCAAACCTTTCATGATAGTGAGATCGTTTCCCAAATTTCCCTTAAATCAGGGAAGAAATCAGAAACAAACCTTTGGGCTGAGAATAAGCTTGTTCCTATGATGCCATTTTTGTTCACTTCAGTGTGAAAAGTGTGAAAAAACACACTTCTTTTTCTTCATCTTCTTGTTCCCTATTTACTGCTCTCTTTCAAAGAGGAAATTGTGAACATCAAACTTATTCTCAACTGTCCTAGTGAAAGTTTTTATTGGCATCTATTTTTATTTTTGAAATTTACCAGTAGCTGCTGCATTTCCCACCCTCGACTTATACTCGAGTCAATAAGTTTTCCCAGGTTTTTGTGGTAAAATTGGGTGCCTCGACTTATATTCGGGTCGACTTATACTCGAGTATATACGGTAATCTCCCCGAGTTGGAAACTGAAAGAGAATTAAATGTACTTTTAAATGTCTTATATTATCAGGCAATAATAATTACTATAAATAGTTCTCATTGTCCGATAATACATGTTTGTTTATTTATATTTCATACTTCTTAACCACCATCTCCCTTGTCCTTGAGTATAATCTTTACTTGGAGGGAAGTAAGCAGTAGGGTAGCTCCTGATTCCATCTTAGGCCCAGTACTCTTCAATATCTTCATAAATGACTTAAATGAGGGAATAGAAGGGGAATTCATCAAATTTTCAGATGACACTAAGCTGACAGGAATAGCCAACTACAATGATTAAGGGCCTGGAGACAAAAACCGATGAAGAATGGTTGCAGGAATTGGGCGTGGCTAGTCTAGAGAAAAGAAGGACCAGGAGGCCTGATAGCAGTATTCCAGTATTTGAGGGGGTCAACTTATTTTCCAAAGTACCAGAAGGCAAGACAAGAAACAACGTACAGAAACTAATCAAGGAGAGAAGCAACCTGGAATTAAAGTGAAACTTCCTAATGGTGAGAATAATTAACCAGGGGAACAGCTTGCCTTCAGAAGTTGTAGGCATAACACTTCTGATCTTGGCAACTACATCAAGTACTGCAGTAGTTTCTTTTTGGCCGTAGCTATTTGTTTATTTATTTAATTTACATCCCATCTTTCATGCAGAAGCTCAACATGACCTTCTTCGTCCTATAACTGTGGCAAATCTATGGCACACAGGTGGCACGCAGAGCCCTTTGGGCATGCGAGCTATCGCCCCAGCTCAGCTCTCTGTGTACCTCCCATTGGCCAGCTGGTCTTCAGGTCTCTGCAGTGTAAGTATGGGGGGTAGGGGCGCACGCGTAGGCTGTGCATGCATGCATAGGGGGCGCACACATGCAGGGGTGGGGCATATGCACAAGGGGCAGGGCGCATGTGCAGGGAGGCATGCCTTGCATTTTGGGTACTTGGTACCTAAAAGGTTCACCATCACTGTCCTATACATTCAATACATAAATAATCTTTCAATATTATTAGAAGCAATGGTGTTAGGTACTTTATTTATTAAACAAAGTTATATGGCTGCCCAATCTCACATGTGACTCTGGGCAGCTTACAACATTACAAATCATAACATAAAAATATGTGTAACACACCTATTCGCATTGCTGTAACAATACAATCAGATCAATCACTTGGATCAACTCCATCACCATTCAGACCCACTGAGAAAACCAAGTCTTCAGTGTCTTTCAGAAAAGCAACGTGGGGGCCATTGGTATCTCTGGCATAAGGAAGGGGCCACCACCAAGAAGGCTGTTTTTGACAGTCCCATCAGATGTACATCCCTGATAGATGGGAGCTGCAACATACCTTGTCTTCTCATCCTGGTGAGCTGGGTGATATAATGAGGCAGCGGCAATCCTTTAAATCAGGGGGCCCCAACCACCAGGCCCCAGACCGGTACCGGTCCATGGATCATTTTCTACTGGGCCACCGGTTTGCTGGGCGCCGCCATCTTGTTTCAACAGAAAGTGCTTCCGGGTGAGCTTTTCCGGTTGGAAAGCGGCATTTGGGTCCTGAAGGAATCCTTGTGCCTTAGTTTCATCGGGGGGTGGGGGGTGGCTTTGAACGAAGAGCCGTCCCAATGGCGGGGAAGATCAAAATGTATAAACACCGGATTCAAATAGATTGGATGAATGTAAAAAATATGAATAGAATTATTTTGTATATTTAAATAATGTTTTGATTGACATTAGAATATATATTGAAATACTGTACAATGAAATAACGAAGGATAGTATTTCAATACAAATGGATGTGAAGAGTTTAAGCAGGAGAGAGTTGAAAGATAGAAAGGGAATGTCTTCTAATATAAAAGTGAATAAAAGTTAGAATGAAGACAGAAATAAGAGAAAGGAGGAATAGTAATATACACATTTTTATAAAACAAGATAAATGTAAGGATAAGAGGGAGGTTTAGAAACTGAATGGTGGTAGTATATATGTTTAAACAATGTGAAATAATCAAAGGTTATAATTTAAAATAAATATGTATTATTATTAGAAACATATAAGCTAGATAAATGTAACAACTTTGATTAATAATACTATTTTGTTTGTATTGAAATTTATGGTGCTCAGGTGCCACACTGTTCATGCATTGATATGTATATATAACATAAAATAAAAAACTTGACAAAAAAAAGGAAAAGCAAAGAAATGAAATTATACAATGAGTAGTAGCAATAATTTAGTTCTTGCATTGTTTTTAAACATATAAACAGATTTCTGGAATCTGTTGACTGGAAAGAAATCTCGCTTATAAAAATAAGCAGGCAAGTAAACTGAAAACATTTCTGTTGCTGCTTCTAATTCTTCTGATTGTTCACCCGGAAACTCCATTTCTTTTAGGTTAATAAGCTGTGAAATATTTGCATTCCTTTATAATAGCAACATGAAACTTGGGTAGCAATCTTATAAATCAGCCTCTACCTCTGTACTCACTGGATTAAGCTTGGACAACCCAGAATTCTTAGTCAGGTAGCATGGAACGTGGGGAATTGCAGTATAATGCACTTTACAAGTTGTCAGGTTGAGGAAGTCCATCTAAGAGTTGGTCCCAGGCTCTTTAGACATTAGCAGTTAACTCAGATCAGCTATCCATACAGTCCAGATTTCTCTTTAATAACAAGTTGCTAGCACTATTTTGCCTTATTACCACCGATTTACAGAAAAGAAAAGGCATTTTGCTTTAATAGACTTGGCTTTGTAAAATAAAGCCTGCATTTGGGCAGATGCATATTACTATCAGGATCTTCAAGACTAAAAGACACACCAGTTTAAATTTACAAGGACTGAGGCAAAATAAAAGCCACAAGAGAGAGGGATGGCAGTATTTTTTATTTGAGAGGCAAAGCAATAGCCTCTGGCGTTATCTTCATTTCTCTAAGTGGTTCACTGGCTGAGTGACTAGGGAGAGCAAACAGTAGCTTGACAAGGGAAAGATGAAAAAAATAGCTTTTTTCTTTTCTTTTTTCTTATAGTTCTTTTTTCACTTGAGCAACACAGAGTTTGATAGAACTCTTTTGTGATCTGCACTGGATGTGCTATGATTTCTTTTCTAAATGTAAGAAAGCATTATATATATTTAAATGCTATTTGCACTCTTAGTGCATAAGATGAAACAGCTAGAAGTAAACCTATGCACTCCCCAATCTATCATTAAATGTTTAGAAATATGGATTCGAAATAATAATATTTGAAAATATTGAAAATATTTGGCATACTATCAATAAATCCATCAGAAGATATAAGATATGAAAGGATGGAAGTGAGGAGAGATGGAAAAATGAAGGAACTTTACATAAATGACCAATCATGCCAACAAAAGCTCTTTTCTGCTGACTTTCATAATACTTTGCAGAGCTCTCACACAAAGAAACCTAGACTTATGATTTTGAGCTCCTAGATGGAAAGCAGCTACCACAAACATGAATATCTGAGGACAATGATTTTCAACGGAATAATGAGGAAAAAAACCAGGAGAAATTTCAACAGGAACAAATGCAAAGTTGTATATTATCCATTGGATAGGAAAAATGGATAAAGAGTCAACATCATACCAGCCAACAATACACATGAAAAGAATCTGGCCACCTTGATGGATCACCAGCTGAACATGAGCTGACAGTGTGATGCAGATGCACTAAATAAACCACAATCCTTTTTGCTGCATCAATAGAACTACAATAGAAAGATAGAGAAGCCACCATTTTTTCTACTCTGTACTGGCCAGACCACATGACTTAGACTTAGAATAACTGTCACTTTGTGTTCCATATTAGCAGGCTCGTAATCCTGCATTTCCTATTGGTCAAGAGAAGCCGGATGGTCATTGGACAACTAAAACGTTCCTGATTGGCTCCTACAGGGTTTGCCGCGATTGGCTGAAACCAAGTGCGGCAAACTCAAAGAGTTGTCATTGGCTGCCTAGCCGCGGCCAGCTCTATAAGAAGAGCTGCCGCATGCTAGGGTTTTGTCTCAGAACCTGCCTGTTAAATAAAGAGCTGTTGTTCACTACTCGAGTCTCGTCTCTCCTTGGGACCCACTGACCAAACTTAACACTGGCGACGAGGATGGGATTCTGAGACAGCAAGACTATCCAGCACATGGCAAACAGCACTAAGACGACCAGCGAAATGGCCAGCAGCACCACGCTGCCCGCACCATTTAACCCAGCCAGCGAGGACTGGGAGTCCTACATTGATTGTTTCAAAATATTCTTGGAATCCAACAATTTGAAAGACGCCACCAGCAGCAAGAAACAGGCAGTATTTCTGATGCACTGCGGGCCTGCCATTTTTAAAATGGCCAAGCAAAGCCCACAGACATCAAAACAATGGATTGGAACAACCTAGCTCCCATCCTCCGAAACCACTACACTCTGGCCGTGCCAACTCTTATCCGAAGGCATGATTTTTATCAAAGAGACCAGCGTGAGGGAGAAAGCATCGGTGAATTTGTGGCCGACCTGAGGGACCTTGGAGGCTTGTGTGGATTCATCAACCTGGGCCATGTGAGACCGGGTCTTTCTCGGCCTGAAAGACCCAGCACTCCAAAGCAGACTAATGGCCAAGGGTGACATCTCCCTCGCCGACGCCATAGCCGAAGCAACAGCGGCCGAAGCTATACACAAATCAGCGGCCCGAATGCGGCGTTCAAATGGAACCAATCGCCATTTGACCAGCAAGGCAACTACCACACCAGAAAAATTTGCAAACACCGCCCACTATGGTGACATCGAATCCCCTTCTGACAGCGAAGAAGAAATTCACCGACTTCAGTCAGAACGCAATTGGCAAGACCGGCGGGGTCGTAAGTTGGGGTACCAATGTGCCAGCTGTGGAGGAAATCACCCACGTTCCGAATGCAAGTTCCTGGATGCCGTTTACCGACATTATGAGAAGCGGGGGCATATTGCTAAAGTATGCCAAAATAAAAGAAGCTTCAGCCCCCGGCGTCAAGGCAACAGCCCAAGAAGACCAGATGGCACCCCCACCAAAAACTGGGACCACCAGACTGACAGCCGGTGAAATCAGGACAGCCGAAATAAAAGATTAAATGAGGCACCACGCAGAGAAGAAACACCAAACAGTTATCATCTCCCATTCTTCACCAATAGATGCAAGGAAGGTACGCATCGAGGTTGCTATCGAAGCCCAACCATGCACCATGGAAGTAGACTCTGGCTCATATCTCTCCATGGTCTCCTGGTGCACCATAAAGCATCTAATACCTAGCATATGCTGCCAGTAACTAAGTGACCAGAAATTGATCTTGAAGGACTACCAAGGGGATCACATCCTGGTAGCTGGCATTGGACATTTCAAGATCGCCTTCAAAAACCGCACCAACTTCCTACCACTTACAATTGTGGAAAAGGACCACCCCAGCTTACTCGGATTACAGTGGTTCTCGCCGTTGGGGATCGAGATGGCAGGCATAAATCACACAGATGAAGAAGATTGGGAGGCGACGCTCGTATGAGACTTCCAAGAGGTCTTTGATGACACTTTAGGCAAGTACAAGGGGTCCCCAATCTCCTTCAGTCTTCGCCCAGACATCGTTCCCATCTGCCTCAAGCCGTGCCGAGTGTCATTCACATTCAAGTCTAAGATAGACGAGCAATTAAATAAGCTCATAGTGCAAGGCGTATTAGAGCCCATCGACCATGCCCATTGGGAGACACCCATTGTCACCCCCATCAAACCAGATGGCTCCCTGAGAATTTGTGGAGACTACAAGGCCACCCTCAACCATGCACTGCAGCAGAATGCCTACTCTGTGCCAGTAGTCCAACATCTCCTACACTCACTTGGGGGTGGCAGAATCTTTGCGAAGCTCAACCTGGCATAAGCCTATCAGCAACTGCTGGTCAATGCTGAAACTGCTGAGGCACAAACGGTCATGACACATCGAGGGCATTTAAGTGCAACCGACTCCAATTTGGAGTCAGCATCGCACCTGGGGTTTTCCAAAGCCTAATGGAAAGACTACTGCAGGGAATTAAAGGAGTCGTACCCTATTTCGATGACGTTCTAATAGAAGCCCCCAATAAGAAACAATTGGAGAAACGGCTTAGAGCGGTTTTACAGAAATTTAAAGACTACGGCCTCAAAGTAAAAAAAGAGAAGTGCCAGCTATGTACTGAAAGGGTTGAATTTCTAGGATACCTCCTAGACAAGAATGGAATTCACCCTACTGACAAAAAATTAAAAGCCATCAAAGAAGCCCCCAGACCGAAAAATAAAACGGAGCTCCAAGTATTCCTTGGACTCATTAATTTCTATAATGTTTTCCTACCCCAGAAGGTGACTGTTGTGGAACCTTTGCATAGGCTCCTGGATAAAACGGCATCCTGGATCTGGGGAAGGCAAGAGGAACGCGCTTTCCAACAAATAAAAAATCTTTTAACTTCCGACGCAGTCCTTATTCAGTATAACGAAACCATGCTGCTGACTGTCACATGCAACGCATCACCTTTTGGCGTCGGGGAAATATTAAGCCACACCTTGCTGAATGGGGAAGAGGCCCTGTTAGGGATACACACCCTAGCAGAACGTGCAACGGCAGTCTAGCAGGCAGGCAAAATTATGTGAGATAAACGTTGTTGTAGTTTACACTCAGTAAGACAGATACACTGTGCCAATTAAATAGTTTTTTATTCCAGCAAGAGTTATAGCATAGTCAAAACAGCCCATATGTCATAAACTAGTTCAGTCCATCCAGGGATTAATCAGTTGCAAAGTCCAGTGTTGAAAATAGAGGTCAGTAAACTTACAAATAATCAGTCCAGCAATATATCTCTTTTGCAGTCAGAGATATGAAGAAAATCAAACCCCTTTTCTTGTCTCAGCAACAGCAGGGAAACACACGCAGTTATCACCATCAATCCAACATTGTAAGTTCTCCAGTTAAAGCCAGCAAACAGTGAGCTCTCTTGCTCCCTCTTATGGTGATTTTACAACCGCACCCAAAATACATGTTTTGCAGTTAAAGTGATACACACACTTAAACTCACTAACATAGTTTATATATTATTTTTACCCAAACCAAGTTAGGTAACCAATGTTAACCCTAACAGGCCCCCATCGCATTCTTCTCCAGAACCCTGTCCAAGCCAGAGAGGAACTACAGCCAGCTGGACAAAGAAGACCTAGCCATTGTCTCTGCAGTGAAAAGATTCCACGAATACATTTATGGTAGGACTTTTTCAATTATTACGGACCACAAACCCCTACTAGGTATTTTGGCTGGGAACAAACCCACTCCCAACATCCTGTCACCTAGGATGACAAGATGGTCTGAATTTCTTGCCGCTTACAATTACCATTTAACACACCGGCCCAGCAAAACCATCTCGCACGCTGATGCTTTAAGCCGATCCCCCCTACCAGATGTGCAAGATGACCCGGCACCCATCTTATCTATTTTACAAATAGAAACAATAACCATGCCACCGTTGACTGCACAAGACATTGCCCGCGAAACAAAAAGGGACAAACGTCCCTTGGCGCGGGTCCTCAGCTGGGTGGAGATGGGTTGGCCGGAAAGTGAAAAAAATGAACTCTTTAAACATTCAAAAAACGGCAAACCGAACTCTTTTCACAAAAGGGGCGCATTCTTTGGGGAGACTGGGTGGTTATACCAGAAACATTACAAAAAAAAGTTCTAGACATGCTGCACAATGGGCACCTGGGCATTGTACAAATGAAAGCCCTGGCCAGAAGCTATGCTTGGTGGCCAGGCATGGACAAGCAAATAGAGACTAGGGTTGCCATTTGCAGCAGATGCCAAGAAACCTGTTCGGCTCCCCCTGCAGCTCCACCACTAGAATGGGAAACCCACAGAGGCCCCTGGTCGTGAATCCATATTGACTTTGCGGTGCTAACCAAAGGATATACCTTTTTAATCACTGTTGATGCATATTCAAATTGGCTCGAAGTAAGCAAAATGAAGACAACCACCACAGAAGCCATTATCAAAAAATTAAACAAACTTTTTGCCACGCATGGTCTGCCAGATGTGATAGTCTCTGACAATGGACCTCAATTTACTGCACTGGCGTTTGAACAATACTTGGCAGACCGTGGCATCCGACACGCATTGACATCACCCGCTCACCCGGCGGTGAATGGGTGAGCTGAACGCATGGTTCAGTTCACAAAAAAAAGTATCCAAAAGATTGAACATGGCGACATCCACGAAAAAATCAACAAAATTCTCCTAATACAATACAACACATCACATCCAACACCACCACAAACAAATGCCCAGCGGAATTACTCATGGGCAGAAGGCTCCAGTCACCTCTAGACCGTCTACACCCTACTTACACGCCAGAAAAACCCCCTGGATCTACAAGCCGACACCAAGCCTTCAACATGGGAGACACGGTGTTCACTAAAAACTTCATTGGGGACCCACTATGGCTACCAGCAAAGATCACCCAGGTCACCGCTCCTACCGACTCCAGACCACCGACAGAAGGAGTTGGAAACGGCACATTGACCAGCTATGATCTAGACTGGCCACTTTTCCCCTCACAGACTCTAACCAAGAAATCAGAGGGGTTGGGAAATCTCAAACTTAGAAAAAGAACAGGTATCTGCGCAAGCAGAACACCCCACACACACATTAAAGAAAAATCAAACATTAAACCAGCAAGACTTACCTACAAACAGGGAACCGAGACAGATGGGTGCTTCACCTGGAAGTAGTAGCCGGACAAGCTCAATCAGCCCAGAGAATCCAGGCAGGAGCAACAGAGTGAATGGCTCGACCAACCTGGTTACACCAGGTGGGAGTCGCAGCTATAGACCCGGCTCACCCTTCCAGACGGTTCCATCGAGTAGCTGGGGAGCGACGCGCAGCCTATCTGAACCTGACGACGACCAGAGACATTGTGAACCGTGTAAGTCAAATAGGCAGGTATGAAGACCCGCCTACTTACGTGACTACGTTACCCCGCCCCTTGGATGGAACCAAGAGGGGAGGGGTGTTCCATATTAGCAGGCTCGTAATCCCGTATTTCCTATTGGTCAAGAGAAGCCGGATGGTCATTGGACAACTAAAACATTCCTGATTGGCTCCTACAGGGTTTGCCGCGATTGGCTGAAACCAAGCGCGGCAAACTCAAAGAGTTGTCATTGGCTGCCTAGCCGCGGCCAGCTCTATAAGAAGAGCTGCCACGCGCTAGGGTTTCATCTCAGAATCTGCCTGTTAAATAAAGAGCTGTTGTTCTCTATTCGAGTCTCGTCTCTCCTTGGGACCCACTCACCGAACTTAACACTTTGAATGTACACTAATCGGCATCCATTAAAATTAAATTTCATTGCATATAGCTCTCAAAGGGTCACCACCTCCAATATACACTACATAAACATGACAAAATAAATACAAAATTATTCATATACCCACATATATTATTTGACACAGAGAAACTAAACACGGTTTAGTTTGGATGCATACATTTATACATGTACAGTACATAGTAAGAAAAACAAATCTTGTGGATAGCATATAGGGAATAAAGCTATTACAAATCTGGTAGTCCTGCTAGAAATACTTTAAAACCTCCAAGAGGGGAGCAACAGAAACAGACCATAAAGTGGGTGTATAGGGTCTCTAACATAGCATTGCATTTTGGAAAAGACATTGAAAAAGAAAAGCTGGTTCTAAGGGAAAAAAAGGACCTAAAATGGCCAAAGAAATTAGACTGACTTTCTTCGATTAAATATATAATCTAAAGGAAATAGATAAATTCATATATATAGGAATTCAAAGATATTAATGAGCTAGGTGCTTTAACTATTTACATTAATTACTTAATTATATAGGTCTGGTGTTTTCTGGTTAAGCATACTGGTATATATTTAATTGTATTTATAGTGGATTAACTATATATATATTGGATCAATATTTAACTTTCTAAACCTTAGAATATTTGAGCATTTAAGAAATAGAAATAAGATCTGTCTGTCTATTTTCTATAATAGAAAACTCTTATTTAACAATATATGCATTAATACGTATACTGTATTCAAAGGAGAAGACAATATAACTTTACTAGGGGTAGTTGATGGTGGATTGGAGAGAGCTTCTACAAATAGTTAAAATGGCAACAATAACTACAAATGTAAAATCAGGGAAGAAACCTACAACAGTGACATCTTCACCTCTGGGACAGAGATCGATTGACGCAATGTTACTGGTAGAAAAGACAAGTCCTGCCCAAAGTTTTCAGGCAGTACAGTCAACACTTGCTATGATGCAGGAAATGATAGTAAAAACCCATGAACTGATAGCGAGGAATCACGAAGATATGAAATGAGAAATGAGAACAGAAATAGGAGGAGTGAAGAACGAGATACAAACTTTGAATAGTAAAATCAGAAAGATGCAGGAGACAATGACAAAAAAAATGAACAAAAATTAAACACCGTAGAGGCAAGAACTGAAGTGGTGGAAAAAAGATTGGAGGAAGCAGAACAAAATTGGAAGGTCTTATATTGTGAACTTCAGGATTCCATGGTGCATATAGAATTAGAAAAAGCATCATTTCATTTGACATTCCAGAACGTTCCAGAAATGCTGTAGTCGTAGATTGCTGCTATAGCAGAGTATTAGATTCTGTGAATTCCAAAGTCCACTCTGATTCTTACATACTATAATTCTATGAATCCCTGTGTAATTCCACAAGCATTTTTATAAAATTGCTATAGCTTAATTTAACGTTTAAAATGTGTATTCAATTATTTGCAATCAATTTATTGTTTATTGATTCATAGTTGATCACATAGATTTTTCTCCAGGGTGATCAATTCCTAATCTGTTTTTTAATGTCTCCCAAGTGTGTACTAATTGCCACTGTATTTGAATCCCCTTCTCTTTTCTTCTACCTTTCCCACAATTAGAGCTTCTATAGAGAGCTAAGTTTTCACAAAGCGTGCTGACTTAGAATAATTTGAGCTTGGTCATTTGTGCCTCTAGTAGTAACTTGCAGTAGACTTTCATATTTGCTCTAATTTTAAAAAATTGGATTAAATGCAATTTAATTTGCATTAAAAAGTAAATTATGAATGGCTATAGTCTAATCCCGGGGAAGTGGCCCCATCTGTCTTAAAACATAGGCAAAGTAAGTTGGCCAGTAGGAGGCATCCTAGTGCACTAACTGCACTTGGCACTATTGTTCCTTTCTGAGAACTGATTATTTTATATATGGTTTAATAAGGAACAGCCTTGGAAAGACTTGGCAAGGATTGTTCCTTTACTAGTTTGCCTGTCTGGTAAATGGGTATTTTGGAACTGCCGAAGCCCCACTGGCAACCACATTGTGAGAATATCTCCCAATATATACTCAAGATCTGAGACAGACCCATAAGCACAGAAGGGCTGCTTATCCTTAATTACCCTCACCAGTGTATCTTTCTTGTATTTCATTCTTCCTTTTCTCGACTCTATTGAAATGTTATTACTTTCTTTCTTGTTTAACTTTTCTAAACTTTTCAACTGAATTTGTCCATCTAGCTCTCCAGAGATTTCCGTACCACCATCATGCCATTTAATTCTGTTCCCAATGCTTCCAAAAAAGTTTCAAGTTTATTCATAGTCATCCTCTCTGCCTCCTACCTCAATAGATTAAAACACTATGAGTCAGTGCTTATCCCAACTGACCAAAAAAGAGCATGATGCCCAAATATGTACTGTATTTAGCTCACATGGTGTAAATATGCCTGGTGATTGCCAAAGAAAAAGAAAGCAGTTATGAGCGCGATTATTACAGATCCAAGAGATTACACCTCTGTTTCATTAATAGAATCGGTCAAAAGAATGGCATCTTGTCACCATAATAAAGCGAGAAAGACTTTAGAAAAGGTTGGGATACTGATATGAACTCACGAGGTGGGATTCAAATTTTTTAACAAGCACTTTTGTGGGTGTAGCTTAGTTGGTGGGTGTGGCTTGGTGGTCATGTTATTGGCTGGGCGTGGCCAACTCAATATCACTCACATCGAAGCACGCATCTTCTTGCCTGGCCTCTCGTGACTGTGGGAATGCTACAACAGTCATAAGTGTGAAAAATGGTCATAAGTCACTTTTTTCAGTGCCATTGTAACTTTGAATGGTCACTCCACACAAGCAAAGTACCAGCAAAGGAGGGGGGGGGGAAATCTCCAGAGAAGTTCCTGAGACAGGAAGTCTAGTCCTGCCAATAATGTAATAAGGGTTAACAGAGAGGCAGTTTCTGTAAGCAACACCAGAATGTTTCCTTCCTGCCTTCCTTACAGGATTAGGCCAGTAATTTCTTCTAACAACCAGTTCTCTGAACTGTTTAGAATGTTAACAACAGTGAATTGGTGCGAACTGGTAGAATCCCACCCCTGATGTCACCCTTAGTCCTTCTTTTCACTAGACTAAACTTACCCAATTATTTCAACTGTTCTTCTTATTTTAGCCTCCAGCCCTCTAATCAATGTTGTTACAAATGGCAAAATTGCCCACTCAAAAGCTTTCCTCAGCTTTAGGGTTCCAAATGGGCAGTGTGTCTTTGTGAAATTCTAGCAACTGCAGGTGAGCCAGAAAAAATAGTTCAGCAGCTGAACACAGATGATAACATGAGCTCACCTAAATGTACAGTCATTTCTATAGCAGTGCAAAGACCCTGCATGGAATTGCCAAGTAAGGAAATAAATCCTATGCATGAAAACACTCGATCATTTTCATACGTAGGGTTTACTTCCTTACTTCCAGTAATTATTCAGTAGATCGCTATATTTAGGAATGGCCTATAAATGAGTTATTCCATCAAAATCCCTTAGTTTTCTACAAATCAATCTCTAGTGTCAACATTTTAAAATCAACCTGATAAACGAAGAGCTGCCTTCCTACTATCAGGATCAAAAATATTTTGCTAAGGGAAGATTTCATAGAAACAACAATTGAGGTGAGTAACTGTCTACTACTTGAGCAAGCTGTTGTTTTTGTTTATCTGGACAAAAGCCAGTAGTGAGTGCCTCAACTGAAATTTTGTGTGTGTGTGTGTGTATGTGTAAGGTAGTCCCTGTAACAATCCTATTGGTTGTTATTTTGCCTCTTGAATGACAAATGTGATCTTTGTATCATTTACAAAAAGAAAAAAAATCCAGAAACTGCAAAAACAAACCACCAAACCCCCATGACCACCCAAAATGTGTGACAACAAGAAAGCTGCTCTGGTAACCATATAAAATCTTCAAGCTTGTGTGCTTGTTTCCCATCCTTGCCTTCGAGCATTTGAGATGGTTCAGTTTCATCAGCACATCCAAACATTCATCGCCATGTATTAAAATAATCCTTGTCATCTGTTTGGGAACAGTCAACAAGATGGGCAGCAAATAAATTTAATAAATATATAAAGAACTGTGTTCAGCTCAGTTGAACATTGAATAGAGTTAATTTAATATGTAAATGTTTATGCAGAATGGTTATTTAAACCTAGGTGTGTTGTTATGTCTAAGAAAACAGTTGCAATAATATCATCATAAGCTTTCTTTTGTGAATGTATCACAAATTTCATATCCTGACAAACCCCATATACAAATTTCATATCCTGACCATATTTGGCTTCTTCCACATTTGTGTCAGTACATATAGTGCTCAAATTATGACCATAATGAAGCATGCCCATTATTGTTTTAAGTTCTAATGGCCATAAAAATGAGTCAGTCATGTGACCAACTCAATTTTTACAATTTTTTTTCACATGGATTGTTAAACAGATGAAGCAGTTGTAAAGTGAACAGAACAATCATGAAGCAAATATCAGCGTTCACTAATCGTGCAGTTTTGTCAAAAGCCACAAGTGCTGGTTTTCAGAAATAAAATAAAATAAAATATACTCGTGTGACCATGGGATTCTGCAAATGGGTGTAAATGTGGCCATGTTGCTAAAAGCCTGAATTGTGGTCACAATCCAGAACATGACCATCAGAACTTCAGATCTGGGTTTTAAGTCCCTTTTTGGACATCATTGTAATATCAAAGTGTAACTAAGTGACTAAGCATAAGTCGAGGGTTACCTTGGCTAAATTCCAATGAATACTTCTGCTCCTTGTAGCATGCTTTATACATCTTGCCTGCATACACATACAAAATATAAATGTTAAACTGTTTCTAATCTAGCAACTATTGCAGACAATAAATATCTGATCTATGTAGCAGCAGTCTTCTGGTAGCTAATGGTGTGAGCTAAATGTCACATGCATCAAGTTATCCTAGTCCTGCAAATAGCCAGAAAGCCTCACCAAAGTGGTATTTAAAATTCAGTGTCCACAGTTCACTGCTGAAGTTAGTGTGATTAAAACTCATAAGAAAAAAAACACTTTTTGCACAATCTTACATGTTTATTCACAACATAGTCTCACTAGGAACCTTTTAATGTGTGTAGTTAATAAAGTTAGCAATCAAAAGCACCCTGAACGCTTTGATAGGTGATCAGCATCATACGTCAACCTTTTATGTTTGCATCTTTATTCATATTATCAGATACCCACAATCCATATGAGCATTAGCTATCATATTTTATTTGGATTGAAAATGGAGAATTGGGTAATATGACTTATGAAACCTTTTCAGCTATATACTGTATTTATTCAATGTGCTTGGTTTTCATATGTTTTTTATGTTTTTATAGTTTTTTTTATTTAATTTAATGAATAAAAATATCTGAATACATCACCTCTCATTTCATAGCCGCAAATTATCTGGTATGTTTTTCAGCAGCTGATAGAAGAGACCAAAAAGGTGATGGGTGATTCAGAGCTTACAAAATCATTTATTTTGTTTGCCACCAAATATTGATCTATGCTTAATGACTTGTGCTCAGTTTTATTGTCATGATATCCAAGAACATGGGGTTCTTAAAAATAGTTTGGGGGTGTATATTGTTTTAGAATGATTTTTTTAAAAAATCTTGGAATGAATGGAGATCAGTTTAGCTTTTTAAAAGGCTATATCCAGAGAAAACATATTTCTTGGTAAAAGTTAAACTAAAAAGAAGTGTGGATGTGGTAGGTTTCCTTTTTCTAAATTCACATTTGTTTCAACTTCAGCTCAGTTTCTGGTGACTTGATGGGCATATTCTTGTAAGTTTGCTTGGTAGTAATACAGAAGATATTGGTATTATCTTTTTCCCAGTTGCTTTTGCAGCTTCCCAATCTAGCCTATAGCCTTGGCATTTGCTTGCAACCAATTGTCATTTATGTACCATACAAGCCAACTCTACTTAACAGCTGAACCCAAATAAGGTCAGCCAGGTACTTCCACCTGTTGAGACATATATTTTTTTAGACCAATGCTTAGTCTATTTCTATTATATATCAAATTAGAAAATCATTAAAAGTATCAAAATGAAAAAATAATTAAAATACCAAAGAAGGGAAGGACTAATAGATTCTCAAACAACATATACAAAATAGTTTCCTGTTGTGTGCTTATTTAGAATTTTATCTGCCTAAATTCCATAGCAATTATTAGATAAGTATCCATAGAACTACAGCTTTGGCTTTCCTTGGATGCCTGTGAACCTCTGACATTTTTTTCTTCTCTTTTCCTTTATAGATTTAAAACAAAGCTTAGTGGGAGTTTTGTACACCATGCAGCATAATCACAAGTATTTCATCAGTTCCTAAAAAAGCAACTGGACCACAATGATGCTTTAATTGACCAATCCTCAATAAAAACATAAAACATTTTGATTCTGCCTGAGTCCAAAGTCAAACCCCTTTATCTCTGTCAGAGAACACTATTTGGTCTCAATTGTTATGTTAAATGGACCATGGGTGAACTGTTAACCTCTTTTGTTCAATTCCTGATCATTCATCAAGTGACATTGCATTCATTCATCACTCAATGTTTTCCACATCTCACTCTTCTGCAAAAATCCCAGAGATATATATTTAAGAGTACAGGACTAAAATATTATGAAAAACATTGAAGCCAATCAAAAAGATCAGGGGAAAATATGTGATTCCATAAATCCTACTTCATTTTGTGATGTTTAGCTCCTCAAAACAGATGATTCTTAGTGTGATGCCAAACTATCAATAGAGTTGGTACCAATAAAAGGTTTTTGAAGAGGGTCATGAATAGACTGTTACTATTCTGTTAATAATAGGACAAGATAGGCCTTCATGAACATCTAAGAACATGGCCTGGTAAGGAGCAAAAAGAAAACTGGTTTATCAATATAATGTTTTGAGGAATTAATGCCATCTGTATATCTTTAATTCTGATATAAAGAAAAGTAGTACCAACATAATAGTGTTGTTTTAGTGGCTTGTGATCTCATATTGTATACTTCTCATACAAATATAAAAAGCAGATGGAAGAAAACAAGCACAGGTTGAAAGTGAAGATATACAATAATCAGATATGAAGTGAATAGAGCTTTCCATTCCACTGACATGAGTCAGTGGTACTTTAAAAAAAAACTACACGTTTTCCTGGTCTTACACAGAAGCCAAGTGGCTTCATAAATATACATATTTGAGTTTGGGATATATGAAGGGAAAACTGAAACATGTCATCCAATGCAGGCTTTATACAGTATAATGCATTTGGTGATTTGATAGAGATTATGTTGACAACATGGCAGAGGCTTGGTCTGTTTTTGACTGCTGAGGACATGTCAATTACTGGCAACTTCTCTTCATGGTAATTTTGCCTAAGATAGCAGAAGAGATCAGGCACTAGACACTTGCCTAGACACTAGGCATCAGCATTTGACAAAGTGTTGGTGATTCTCTATATAAACTTCTTATCTACACAGAACTATTTTGTGTGTGTGTGTTTTCTTAAGTTTCCGCAGGTATTTATATGTATGGTATTCAGCTTTGAAATGTCACTACAACTTTAAAAGCACAACTATAATGACGTGGGAAAATACCCGAACAAAGCTGAATACCATACAGAGAGAGAGAGAGAGAGTTAATCAGTTTTGACAAATTTTTGTCATTATATGAAATATTGATGCCCTTATCCCTACAACCACTTGCAGTGTATTGACTCAGGATGCTTCTATGAACTCAGCTCAACTCATAAGAGGCCTATTGGGATATTGTAACCTGAACTTGGAACAGAATAACCAGCTATTCATAAGTCAACCTTTTTGTACTGCCAAGCAATATGAACAGAGATATAAACAAGATATTGCTGGCTGAACTACTTTTCTAAATGCTTTTCTTTGAGTTGCCCTAAGGATCCTCAAGGGATTGCTAATTAAGTAATCTTTGGCTTAAGAATCAGGATACACAATCTTGCATTCAAGATAGTTGGCAAAGAAATATACAGTACTTACTTTGATATAAATATACACAGTTTTTTTCCTGATAGAGTGAAAAATATTGAAGAACTAGGCTTAATCCTCCAAATATTGTAGTAGAAGCAAGAATGTCTCTTTTTATTCTTGCTACTTAGTAGTGCCTCTGGATCAGCAAAGCAATTCACTACATTTTTCAAATGGTTCTCTGATTAGATAATTCCGTTTATTTCCAACCTGTTAATGTTTCTGCACTTTCATTTCAAAAGAGCCAGTCAGTTTAGCTGTTTGCAGCAGCAGCAAAGAGAGAAGGGGGTTGAGCAAGGGATTAGATTTTTTTTTTTAAACTTCAGCCTATGTTGCCAGGTTCATAATACTAGGGATTAATGGATCATTGGTAGGAGAAAAGGGAGAAAAAGAAGAGTAGAATAGGCAAGTTGAATAGTCAATGGTAGTCTGAAGAGATCTCAGAAGCCTGCAATCCATTCTAGATACAGGTTGTTATTGTGAGACCAAAATGATTGCCCAGATCCTTGGCTTTGTTTTACCCAGCAAACAGAATTATTTAATGCAAAAAAACCAAATATATTTCCAGAAAGTGTATGTTGGCATTCTCCTTTTTGTTCAGTCATAGCCCCACAAAATTTCAGAACTCTTCTTAAAATGGGTATAGTAACTTTACCATTCCTGATCCTAAAAACATTTGTTGAGTATAATCCTTATTATTATCCTAATATTATTTACATAAAACTGACTTTCAAGCAAGTCTGTTTAGGAATTCAGCCTTAGCTAATATATATTGCTGTAGGGCAATGATTTAAAAGAAAAAAAACTTTGAAAGTCTAAAGGTCTGATTAGATAACCTTATGTTCTTTTTTTGAACTCGGACAGAACAAACAGAGTGACAGTCACAGGTGTGTTTTCTATGCTGCCTGAAGCTCAAATCAAATAAATCCTTTTCCTGTTGTTCATAGGACTGAGACATAAAGGAGTGGGGATAATAGAGGGATCAAATATTAAGAAAAGCACAAACATAATCAGCATGTTCTGTCCAAAGCACATCTCCACCCTCTAATTCTAGTCTGGGCTAGTCACATAACAATTGTGAGCAAAGAAATATGTGGACTTTCGCTAAGCTTCAGTCATTTCAAACATCTGCTATTGTCCTGAAGGGACAAGTAGCAAGGCCAGAGTTACCTCATGCCTCTTAATCAATCTGCAGGTTAGTGATAAAATTGAGAGCATCAACCTTTCCTTGCGAGGAGACTCACTTGGGGAAATGGGTGGGGAAAATCAAAACAATGTGAAAGTATGAAAACAGAGAACATCTAGAATAAACTGACTCAATCTGAACTTACTAAAAAAATCAGGTGTGGTGACTCCAAAATCATCTCCCGCCCCTTTCCACAGTCTTTGATTACTTTCTTTTTTTGTCCTTCTTTCTGTCATGATTATTATTCAGGGTAGTCAAATATGAATTTCAGCACCTTATTGGTGCTATTGGAAAATCTGGGGAAAAAGTTTAAAAAGTGAATAATTGATGTTGAAGTTAATCAAGTGGCACTTTCTTGGCTCCATGCCCTAGTGCAGGGCTATGGCATCTTTTGATAAAGCCCCATTATATAGGATGATAATGCAAGTAGAGAGGGTTAGGTCTTTTGTGTTTGTTACTGTTAGATCGGGTAGATCGGTTCCAATCAGAGACGCGAGACCAGTGTACTTCAAGCTCTTTATTTCATTGTATAGACCTGTACAAGATCTTGGAACCGCGGCAGCCCTTCATATAGGGATTGCTCGCTGCTCATCGGCCAATGACAGTACTTTGAATCTCCCGCGATCGGCTCGGCCAATCGCGGTCGATTCTAAGTAAGCCAATCACGGTTGTTGAGTGGATCAATCGGAATGCAGTTCGTGTGGACCAATCAGATTTTCCCTTTTGGAGTATGTTAATACAGAACAGTTACCCTGAAGAGTAAAGAGTTTTGATAGGGTCCTTCATTCTTTTTAAAATTTGTGATTCCTATTATTGGGTTGACACTCTTAATGTGCAGCAGGGTAATTCCTGCCTCAAACTAACTAAAACTACCCACCATCCTCAGTTGTCTTAAACAAAGTAGAGTGTAGGAAAAGAGGGAGATACATGCTTAGGTGTTATAGATTCCCCATTACTGCATTACTAGAAATAATCAAGGGCAGCTGTGTTACTGACGAAGCCTGCCCTGCTGAACCATCAATATAATATCACCGTGCTCTGAAATGATGTTGCCTCCACCAGAAGAAAAAAAATATATTGCAAATTATTGCAGATCTCCATGACTCTGGCTAAATATAGACTGCATGGAATAAATCAGAGTTATTTACTCATACATCTTTTTAAAGATGAAATCTTGCTGATTACCGATTTGACAGAGAAAATGTATGTGTGTGGGGGGGGGGGGAGGTACTATGGGGAAAACATTAGGTAAGATTAAAAGAAATAAGTTACAATTGTGAGAATTTATCAGAAGCTCCCTTTCCAGGCAAGATATTTGGATATTTCAAAAATCAGCTCCCCAAACTCCCAAAAGTGGTAATGAAGACTTCATTTCTTCTTCTAGCAAAAGAAAGTCAGCTAACAGTGGGAAGCCACATGGATTTCTCATTTGTTTTGGTAGCAGTTTTATTTTTAAAAAAGTTGAGGCAACAAGAATAGGACTTAGTTATTCTCAATTAATCAAGATTTACAGAGGGGGATTAGCTGATGGACAGAAGAGATCTTGATAATAAGTGATCACATCATATTAGTTTCAAAACAATTAGGGAAAGATATTAAAAGAAGGGTTTCCCTGAATTTAGAAAGAACAGAGTTTAAAGAATTCAAGGAAAAGATGGTCAGAATACATTGAAATTCTAAAGGATAATTGCCAAAGATGTATAAGGACTATGGAAAGCATGGTACAAATTATCTTATGAATCAATACTGAGATCACTAGCAAAATAAATCCCGTATGGATAAAAAACAAACTCCCTGAGAAGATGAGGAATAAAAAGAAAAGGTATAGAAAATGGAAGCAGGAGTTAATAAAAAAGGAGATGTAAACAAATATATTTAGAGCTTGTAAAAATTGAGTCAGGAAGGTGAAGTCTCAGGTGAGATGAGGGTTATAAGAAATTTAAAGTAGATAAGAGTGAGACTATGTCTGAAATTAAAACCAAAGGGTGAAAAAAGATGTTGGTTTGAGGAAAAAGAGAAATACAATTCAGGAATGATAGTGTCATAGCTAGAGCTTATGCTTGCTACATTAAATAAATTTAGGTCTTCAGGACTAAATAAATTCCAGGGCATAGAAATTCAGGCCAAAGTGATTTCATAATCACTGATAGTAATATTTGAAAACTCCTGGAGAACTGGAGAAGTGCCAGAACACTGGAGAAAAACAAACATGGCCCAATGTTCAGAGGGAGAAGGAGAGAGAAAGAAAACCCAAACCCCAGAAATCTATTAATTTAACAGCCATCTTGAAACAGATACTAAAATAGATAGCCAAGTACAGGGTCTATGAATATTTAACCAAACTATCCTTTTTTTTTTTTTTTTATGATAGCTGTAGAAGACCAAGGCAAGCTATATTGTATTTTTTTTTTTCCTGAACCTTTCTCTTCTGGAAAAAAAAATCTCATTCAGAAAATGTAATTAGAACCAGCAGAGGAAAAAATGGAGCAGAATTTTTTCTCCTAGTACTAATGCAAGCAAAATAACATAGACATGGAATTTACTTTCCCGCATCTCAGAGATGTCACAGTTCACTTCAATAAAGAGGATGAGTAGGTTATTTAAAAAAGATTGAAAATGAATTGAAATATAAACTTTATCTTCAGGAGATAGCTGAGCACTTTTCACTTTTATCTAAACATTTTAAATCCATATAGCTCACTATTGTCAGGTTTTGCTTAAACATCTGTTCCATGTTCCTGTTTTCTCTATTTTATCAAAATATTGAGTGTCATTTTGTGCTTGCAAAACAGCACTAAATTACTTAAAACAAACTTTAAATGTCATAACTATATTTTCATTAACTATGCTGGTGGGATCAGAGACTATTCATGCTACAAGTATATATATTGTTTTACTGTGTTCATTCTTTTTCTCTTTTTAAAATGTTTTTAGATTTAGTAATTGTTGAAATAACTAATAGAACATGTATTTCTTATTGGACATTCCAATTCAAACAAATTATGTTAATTTTAATTCTTGAATTATCCATTCTTCTAGTCAGTTGGGGACTTATCTTCCAAGTAGGTTAGCTATCTATGGAATAGTAGGTAACAGAAAAAGATAAACATATTGCAAAACATTAATGATATCTATAGCAAGGTCAGTTTTGTTGTGGATTCATTTTGAAAAAGGGTTCTGATTTGCAGGACTGCTTATGTGCAATTTTTAGTTAAAAAACAGGACTTGAACACAACTTTATGGATACTCCTACTGAGTACAGAGACATTTACTGCCTTGTAACAATGCAATTATTTATAGGATTGATTGTAGGTTCCAGTGCAATTGGTGGATTATACAATTTTATAAGTGAGTACAGGCTTACAATCTAAGTATGCTTTGAATGATAGCTTTAACTTGGCTAGATAGGAACATTAATGTCTCATAGCAAGTCGATGCTATTTTAGTCTGCAGGTGTAGGTATACATGTTTGATTGCTTCCTTCATCACACGCTCTTGAAGGCAAGCTAGAGATGGGCAAAATTTAGCTACAGAACTGCTCACAATACCACAAATGCTTTCCTTTTTGCACACAACTGCAAAACACTGTCTAGTTGTGTGTTTTCCATTACCTGGAAGCAGAAGCAATAGTATAAACCCTAAACTCAGTATAATCTTATAAACAAAAATATACACATTTTCAGGAAAAATTTTTAAAAAGTCTAGCTCACCTATTTGTGCTATCTTTCCCCTTTCTAAAATATTAAGTTAATTTAAAGGACAATTAGGGCAATTGTCCTCTAAAAAATTGCCCATCCCTTAAAATAATATAGAAAGGCTACATCTCATTAAGATCCCACAGGTAATAGTCAGACTTCCACATAATGGTGGTAAAGTTTATTTCTTGTATAATGATATTTTTATTCAGAATAAAAATAGAGTGTAACTTTGTTTCCTTCTTTGGATATGTTGCCAAAACCCATCTCTGTACAGCAAGAAACATTATCTTTCCTGATACCGACAATATGAGAAAAAAAACCATTCCTCATCAGAATTGCTGTGCATAATAGAATAAGGAAGGTGCTGTATACAGGAAAAAGGGTGTGTGTGGTTGGGTTGGTGACTCATTTGCTTTTACACCAGCTCAGTCTTGTATTGAAAGCATAAATATTTATAACAAAGTGTTATTACCACAATGAACTGCAATAGGAGCAGAAGTAACAAATAAATAACTTTCTCTTTTTGAGGTTGTCAAATGTCTTTTGATGTGTTTACATCACAAAATGCAAATTGTAAGATATTATTTTGAGAGCATACCAAGGGCATCCTCACAAAATGGTTGCCAGGCCATGCACAATCAATTGCTAAAAATCATTTCATGCCTGTTTAGTATACTATAAGGGATAATGTTGGATTTGAATTAGTAAAAGCAAAGATAAGGCCTATTCAAACTCACTGAAAGGGAATTTATTGTGTAACTTTGGGCCAGTCACATTTAGGAACATCACCTTCAGATCTGAACTGGGAGTAGCATTAGAAATTACTACTATAATATAGAATGGAAGAAAGTTGAGGTTTTCTGTTAGAACAGCAGTTATTTCTCTGCCTCCCCCCCATTTTTTTTTAAAATATATCTAGTGTAGTGGTCCCCAACCTTTTTTGTACCATAGCCTGGTACAAAATGATCCATGGACCGGTACCAGCATCAGCATGCATGACCCAGGCAAGGCGAGCAGAGCAACCGTCCAGCCAGCCATCCCCTGCTTCTCCCCACTTTCAACTCCTCCTTTGTACCTTCTCGTTGATGGGCTTCTCGTCAATGGGCTTTTCGGGCTCTTTCTTAATCTCTTCTGAGTAATGCGAGACTCCACTGCCATCAGGACGGCTCTTTGTTCGAAGCCACCACCCCCTCGACAAAACTAAGGCGCAAGGATTCCTTCAGCACCCAAACGCCGCTTTCCAACAACCGACGACTGACAAGCTCACCCGGAAGCACTTTCTCAAACGCCGTCAAAACAAGATGGCGGCGCCCAAGCAAAATAGGCGTCCTGGTACAAAATGATCCATGGACCGGTACCAGTCTAGGGCCCAGTGGTTGGGACCACTGATCTAGTGAACTAGAGAAAAGCACGGAACAAGATTGCAACTACAGGACTGCAATCTGAACCATCAGATTTACCTAGATTTCCCGTTTGGTTAATACATTATACTAAGATTAAAAAAACTAGTTTAGTTTTCCTTAAGTATAGTTGTGACTCCAACTTTGTAATTTGTAAGCCATGGCTTATATAGTAATAAAATGTGAACTAATCAGTTGCAGAATTCAATGAACCATGAGAAGTAAATAATGGTATGCTCAGTTATCCCAAAGGTGCTTTTTCAGGAGGCAACTGGACTTCCTTCTTTTTCCTTTGAAGACTTTTAGAAGATTGTTGAAGCAGTTGGAGGTTCAAGTACTCTAAGTGACCCTCTAAAAGGATGCAAATGACCAGCTGTCTGTAAGGAATATAAATCTTTCCATTCTCCACTATCCTGGTCAGATTTAAAGAAACTTCTTGGATGAGAAGTGAAATGTCTTCAACGAAGAAACAAGAAAGTCCAGTTGCCTCCTGAAAAAGCATCTTTGGGACAAGCATGACCTGGATGACTGAGAATCTCTACAGACATTTGCTCAGTTATGTTAACCCAGACACTATATTTGAGTATGCCGTTTCAACAGTCTCTATAGCTAGTAATAAATATTTATCCTGCTAGGATGTGCTGTTGATTGCCCAGTATGTATGTTTGGAGTACTGTTTGCATCTTGTCTTAGATAAGACAGTTTCAAGGTACATATAATGAAGACAGGTGCCCAGACAGTATGCTGAGGAAGTGGTGGTACTTCTGCATGCAGATTTGACAGATGAAGTGGATTTGAGAGATGCCAATCAACTTCAAGCACTATAGAATGCAAAAGAAGCTGCAAAGCAATCCACAAGCTGAGTCCAATGTTTGTTTTTCTGTCCAAACATAATGTACTGGAACATAATGTAATGGAACTTTGTGCCATTACTTGAGAAACATAGAAAAGACTTAAAGAGGGGGACCTATGGGAATATCTAGGAAAGATAGAAAGTTTCCAGGCAAGATATGTTCTTTATGATGATCTCTTCAGGGAGGAAATGTGAATGTCAGAGAATACAAAGAGGAAGACAAGTGTGAAACCATGTAAGCCATGTAATATGTGAGAGTGACCTTGGGAGACAGGGAGAAGGAACACACCCAGGGCAATGGCCAGAGAAGAGGCAACTTAGCCCACAGAAAGAACATGGGCATGGCAAATGTCTCATAAGGGACTCTCCCTAGTTTCTTGAGTGATAAAGGTGATTGGGAAAAATGCACTTTGAGATTTGCAAGGTTCTGTTAATGAAACCTTACAATAAAGTAGAATTTTTTCATCTTGATGTATTTCTTGTCTGACTACCTTGCAAGGCTAACATCGGTCTTGCAAGGCTTAGAGTATCTTTCTCTCCCATGACCTTTGCAGCCCAAGAAAGTAGGGAGTAGCCCCTTATGAAACATTGGCCATTTCCTCATATATTCTACAAGCTAAGCTACCTCTTATTTGACCATTGCCATGACTTTTTCCCCTGCCTGCAAGGTCATTCTCAAATACTTTTCTACAGATGAGCCATGGTGGTTCAGTGGTTGGAATGCAATATTGCAGGCTAATTCTGCCCACAGCCAGGAGTTTGATCCTGATCCGTTGAAGGTTGACTCAGCCTTCTATCCTTCCAAGGTCAGATTGTTGGGGGCAATATGCTGACACTACTAAGAGAGTGCTGTCAAGGCAACTCAGCATGCAGTAATAAGTGCTATTACTATTACATCCAGAGAAGTGAAAAAATGAGAACAGATAAAGTTCAGCTCGCTCTACAATCTATTGCCCACCTAAGCAAATCAACTTCAGCTCTAGAGTATAGGATAATAAACACTTGGAGCACCCTGAGCTGAAGAAACTCAAGAACCACCTTTAGAAAGAAGAATGTGATCCCATGAAGCGTTCATTTTATGATGGCAGATGATTCATTGCTAAGAAGAACCGAAGTACAATATGTAAACCTAGTGTGATGGCATGGGAGGTGTATTTTCTTCTAGGTATCTTTGAATGCATCAATAATTATCCCTGCCCAATAATTCACTTGATGAATTATTTGGAATAAAATTTGAACTCATCTCTAGAGTCTGGGTCTTGGAAGTCCAAGTACAGTTTTTGTCAATCCATCCAGTTGCAGGTCATGGAAAGAACACAAAGAACAGGTTTCAGGAATCAAACAACTAGTTTTGTGTATAGTGCTGTAAGAAGAGCATTCAACCATGAACTATGTTACCCACATAAGGGATTCCAGACAAAAGACAGGGGGCTTTTCATTAAGACTGGAGAACACATGCTTGACAGGAATATTGCCATTCTAACCAGAAGGCTGCTATACTAGTGGAAAAAGGGGAAAAGTGGCAAAAATTCAAAACCATCAAAGAGTGGGGCCAATTGGGTAAGAGATTAAAGAAGAGACACAAGAACAAAAGGGAGGGGAAAGGATATTACAGGAAACTAATACAGTGAAGCCAATAAGGGGTACTATTGACACCTCAGATTATTCTATAGAAACCCAGAGAGTATAGAAAACAGGGGGGGGAAATGAAATCCCAAGACAGAAGAAGAAATATTGCATAGGCATCAGTGAAAATTAATGGCATCACATTCATGATTGGGAAATAAACAGTGAATGCTACAATTTATTCCAAAGAAACAGATTCAATAGACAGAATGGGAACATTGTAATACGTAGAAAGAAAACTTATGCCTGCACAGAAATTTAGGAAACAGAAAGAAAGAAATCCAGTTGAAAGCATTTACGAAGAGTAGAAGGAGAAACCAAAGTGATATTGTTGTGGAAATTTATAGAGCGTCTTGGCAGGCAAAATATATAAAAAGGAAGGTTTTCTGTGCCCAAGGATCAAACTTTCTAAGAGACACAACAATAACAATGGGAGATTTCAATTTCTCTAACATCTACTAAATCTAACTTTTCCAAGAATCAGAGGTCTAAAAAATCCCTGTTTTCTCTTGCTGACAACTTGATTTATTAAAGTGAGAGAGAGGTGCGCATAGTCAGCCATGCTCTCTCTTCCCAGATTCCATCTTGCTCCAATGGCATGACAAGAGTTGAGATAGTTGGAGATGGGCTGGGCACAGTGGTTGACCAGGGCATCTTTTGTGTCTTGCCGTGCTCTCAGCGTGCCACATTGTTTGTGAAAACTGCCTTCATAACCGTTGTCCTATTCTGGTAGGTTTCATCCGTTCAGCCCACCAGAACCTGTCTTCACATGCTTGGGATATACAAGTCCCTATCTGACCGAAGGTCCATGATCCAATGGCTATCCTCAATCTGGTTTGGCCAGCCTGTTGAAGTTGTTGCCCAAGTTATGGCCGCTGGGCATGCTACAGCTGCTAGGAGCCACAGGTGGGAGCTGAGTGACAGGTGGGGACCAAAGGTGGACGAGCTAAAAGGAAACATGCTCCTACACCAGAAATGCTACTCCTCCCTGAACACCCCATACACCTCTGAACACCCCATACACAACTGTTTTCTGAAAAGAAAAAGGAATGCCTATAAGAAATGGAAAAAGTTGAATTCAACTTAATAAAAACTATAAGGATGGTGTCACATGGTGTCCCAAGGCTAAAGAAGCTGCAGTTGGTTTAACATGTAGCAGCATTAGCAGTAATGGGTGCTTTTCAATACATCTTTTTTTATATATCAATTTTGATATATAAGTTTTGTTGACTGACACTCAAGCTTCCAAATGCAATTCAAGATGCTGGTTATTACTTATAAAGCCATGCATAGCATTGGGCCTAGATATCTGAAGGAATGCTTGTCTCCAATTGGTTCTTGGCATGTTGTGCTTGGTATGTTCCTAGAGAGCAGGTGTAGTCCGTTACCTTCTATTAAATGTTGTCATCTTGTGAGACGAAGGAAACATGTCTTCTCTGTTGTGGTGCCCACACTCTGGGATGGCATGCCCCTGAAGATAAGGATGGTGGCCTCTGTACCTGGATTCCAGAAAACTCTGAAAACCTATCTTTGGTTCCCGGCTGGGAACTGATATGTTACTGTTTGTCAGGAACCCATTTTTCTTTGATCCATGTTGTTTGCAAGATATTTTTTTTATAGTTTGGGCTGTTCACTTGGTTTGATGTTTATCTGTTTTTATAGTTTCCAGTTTCATATTACTCAGAATTTATTAGAATTGAGCAGCTAACAAATTCTAATAAGTAAATAAATCAAAATTTAAACATAAAAGTAAGGATAGAAGAACTGGCAACTATAATCCCTGACAACTCCTGGAAAACTAGGAGGTTTCAGAAGACAGGAAAGTAAATATTGTCCTCATTTTCCAAAAAGAGGGCTCCAGGAAGCTACACAACTTGATTTTTACACTGGGCATGTTTCTTAAATAAGTCGCCTCGGGCTTATCCTGTCTCAGACTTTAACATAGTTGCTAGATGAGAAGAATCCTATGTATATGATGTACTTGGATGTGAGCAAAATATTTGAAAAAGTTTTCATAATATCCTCATTAATAACATGATAAGATACAAGCTAGATGACACACTTGCTGTATATATATAGTTCAGCAACTATATCCACAGAGTGTCAAGACTGAACCACTTTGCTCCTTTCAAAAATAATGCTTTCCAACATGCCAATGAAGTGGGGCAGGGAAAAAGAATGTGGAGAATGTATGCAGAGATTGGAACTAGCAAGGTCACTGCTGCAGGTGCTTGAGAAAGAGATGGATTTTTTTTTCATAACAAAAGACTATCTCATAATTGGACAGTGTGACCATCCAGGGTTCGGGAGAAGGAGAAAGGATTGCTTTACTGGACAAACATTTGCAGGAGAAACCAGTGCTGGTTTTGTTTCTTCAGCACCAACATGGTTATCCAATAAAGATTTCCTTTTGGGAATTCAATCCTCCCGAGAGCGTTTCCTTGTTTTGCGTTTGCTAATTGGACAGTTAAGACAGAGCATATTAGATGTAGTCTGTCATTTCAAGTGAATGGCTGCAAGGATCTGTCTTGGGGTCAATACTGTTGAACATTTTTATTAATAATAAAAATGTAGGGTATAGGTGATACAAAATTAGGACATGTACTCAACATTTTAGAGGACAAAATGAAGTTTCAAAGAATTCTAGACCAAGGGTCCTCAACCCCCAGTCCATAGACCAGCACCGTCCGCAACTGTGCAAACAAGTGAAGGCCCATTTGGAGGATGCAGGCAGCACGTGAAACCACATGTCCTCCTGCCTGTGGGAAAAAACTCTCTTCATGGAACCAGCCCTTGGTGCCCAACAGGTTGGGGGCTACTGCTTGTCAGCTGGAACAAACATGATGAAATTTACATAAAGAAATATCTGTGTTCGGGAGAAAAAAACAACTGAAAGGCACAGGTATAGAATGGGGAAAAGCTGGCTTAGTAATAGTATATGTAAAATGGATCTAAATATCCCAGATCTCAAGTTGAGTGTGATGTAGTTAAAGCAGTAAGTTCTATGGTGTGATATCTTAACGTAATAGATATCATGGGAATTAATTGTTCCTCTATGCTTGCCTTGGTCAGATCTTACCTGAAATATTACATCCAGTTCTGAGATACGTAGTCTAAAGTGAACATCAACAAATTATAGTGAATTGAGAGGATATGTAATGGTTAGGCAACTGGAAACTAATTGGTTAAATTGTCTAATCTGCAAAAGGAAAAACTGGAGGGGGGGTATGACAGAAATCTTCAGCAATCTAAATAGTTGTCATATAGAATAAGCAGTAGACTTAATCCTTTGTTGACTTAAAAGGCAGGGTGAGAATGAGCTCAAACAATAAGGAAGTGGATTCAGGTGAGTTTTACGAGAAATACCCTGACATTAGACGCTGGCCATTAGTGGAGTACGCTGTTTCCTAAAATGGTATACTTGTCTTCAAATCAAAACTGGATAGTGATTTGTTCCAAATGCATTTAGCAGATCATGCCTCAAGCAGGGGTTGGACTATATGAACTCTAAATCATCCTCTAAATCTACAATTCTATGAATTACCTGACAAAAACTGATTTTGGAAAAAAAAATATTTGTAATGCAAAAGGTTCAATATCTGCTATAGATGAGGGAAGTTCTGCAATTTTACCCTGCAATTTTTCTCCTAAGCAAATGATTCCAAAATATAATTGTGTATTAAGCATTTGGGAACTCACTTTTCTACAGAGAAGTTGCTTCCAAAGGCATCAGCAGACTAATACTTTCATCTCCAAAATATCTCTAGCACATTTTAAACATCTGGATACCACGTACATTTTTTTTTTTACTTAAGCAAGGTCAGTTTGAGGATTATTACCACTGTGTAAGATAATATACAGTAGTTAGGGACTAAAATTCTGGATTTGCCTTAAGGCACCATGCATTCCACAATTTCACGATAATCCATGATGCCCAGTTATAGGAATGAATTGTCAGAATATGATTCCTGATAGCAGTTTCTTTGGACCTCTCTGAATGGGAAGCTTCCCAGAGTCACTCTTAATAACAAGATGAATGTCATAAATGCAATAAATAAATAAAGCTAAACAGTACAAGTAAAAACCCACTGAGTATAAATATGAAGGAAGCAAAAAGAGTTCAGACAGAAGGCTTTCACTATCATGTTAAGCTATACATTTATTTATTTGGTTTTGGCTTAGTACACTATATGAAGTTGATACTGATACCCATGAAACATTACTGGGCAAACATGTTTAATTCTGATGAAGTGTCTCAACTCCTTTATAGAACATTTGTACATGACTACTCCATTCCTATTCAGAAAGAACTCTTATTTATTTATTCAGCGTATGGCAAATACATGGACCCACAGTAGTTCAAATGTCAATGTCCAGTCCACCCAGCCATCCAAGGACAGGGTGGTCCACACCGAAAAAATCAGACACTCTTGAAGGACATTCGGACACAATGTGATGAATATTTTGTCGAGGAGCACCACACTCACACTGAGGGATAGAGCAAAGACCCCACGACAATGTCCCCAATCTGTCTTGTCCTTTCTTGTTTATCTGTTGCCATGTATTTTAGAGAGCCAGGAGTTCCACAAAGATGTCTGGCTGCCAGCTGTCATTACTGCCAATTCTCCAATGTAGTCTGGCTGCCAATGGTTGCTGGTCATTTGGTTCACACTACTGTGTTATCCAGGGTGCGCTGTGAGGAGGTGAATTAGTATCACACCCCAGAAAGTGCTCTGAATCTTTTTGATACCATGATAACAGACTATTCATGTTTGCCTTCTATTTGAAACCACAGTAAAACTATTCTTTGTTTTGTTTGCTTGCTTCTTTTAAACACTGCATATCAGCGTAATTTGTGGGAAATCCCTCCATTTGCACGAACCTCTGACTCTCAGTTCATGGGCTTTAGGTCTACAAGAAGAAAAGCGCCTTTCGCAACACTGTTGGAATATATGAATGATTAACAAAAAAATTAACATTAAGTAAGATTGAGGCTAGGATACAAGCAATTCCCTTATTTTACATGAGTTAGTAGCAAGGGGTTTGTTACCAAAACCTGAAGCAGCTTGGAATATGACTGATTTCTACTTCATAGACTTGGAACACAGTGATTATAGGTTATCTTGAAACTGGATTCAAGGGATTGGAAGTGAAAAGGAAAATTGTTTCTGTCAACTCTTGGGCACTATCATTATATGCAATAAAAACAGATTGGGGTAAACTTGGAAAGGAAGCTGTGCACCCCAATTTAAGAACAGTCACCCATTCCTTCTAATTCTGAGCACTGTCATAGTTTACGAATGCACTTACTTGGCACAAAATATCGTATATTCTACTTGCTTGCTCATGCTCGCAAGGGTTTGATTATCAAAGTGCTCATTATAAATCCCATTGCTTCCCTTTTATCATTCAGCAGTTGGTTCAAGAGGCCCTATTTCTGGAACATATATAAAATAGAGTATTATAGGCAGAACAGTTCTCAGGAGTCATATACCCACAAATAGATGGTGATTTGATGATGTTTATGTGGTGATTTAAATCTGGGTCCCCAGGGAAAGATGTTCACCCCTGACAGTCACAACAGAGACAATACAGATTGAATTTTCTCAGAGGTCCATTGCATTATCTCAGTAGGTCGGCATAGAGAAGAAAAGCAAAAAATATCCATTTATGTTTAAATAGAGGATAAGGATATTGTATTTTATAGCATCTTCTGTTTAGAAAACTCACAAGGTTTCGCCAACATTTGTGTTTTACAGTTTTTTAAACAAAACATTAGCAAACAAAAACATTTACTCATACTCCTTAAATGCTAGTTTTCTGCCTTTGTTTTAGTGTCAAAGGACATCTGCATGTGGTTAATTGAAAAACTGACTTCTGTAGTTAGGAGTTAAGTTGCAGGCAGAAATTGTTATTTGTATTATCATAATCATAATTGTTATCATAATTATCATAATTATAATATATTTTGATTCTATACATTTTACCCTGATAGCGGCAACACAAAATGAAGTTACCACAAGGAAAATGTGAATATCAAATAATTCATCTCAGAAGATATTAATATATTCCAAACTGCAATTTTTAAAAAATCTGCCACTGAAACTGCAATTTACCAACTGTTTTTTAATATAAACTGACATACCCTCATAATCAACTAATCTACATGAGCTTGCTCATTTATACTGAATTAGTCAGAAAACAGCTTGCATTGTTTAAGGCTCTCTCCAGGAAAGAAACATCAATAGATATTAAATATAATGGTGTTATAAAAAATAGTAATGTGAGTTGTTCTTTTTATTTTCTATGTGCCTATTGATAGAAAGATCTGACTTCTTCCAATCTAAAGGGCAGAGGGGTTCTTTTAAAAGTGCCGTCACACACTCAGCTGATACATGCTCATATCTGAACATAATAAAAGCTGTGTTTACATGCCATTCTAGCTCATAGGGTTCAAAACTGTTTCACTCCATTAACATCAATTACCTAGACTTGCAGAATACTCAGCCCTAAAACAATCGTGCTGGTTGAGTTTGTGCAACAGAAACCATTACAGACTAGCCAGTAACAAACATTTCAGCCTAAACCTGTTGAGAACTGGTTTAATTTTATTTTTCTTTTGCTTATTGTGAAGGCATTTATTAGGGTAGAAATTGCTTTGTAGAGATTGGTGAATAGTGAAATGCCACTGACTGAGTCCATTTTTCATATGGGTCTCTAGAAAAAAGTAATCTAAAAAACGGAAGATGGTATGGAGTGTTAAATTTCAAACATGAACAGTAGCACTGAGGCACAAATATGACAACAGAGAGCATTGAATGGCATTTTGAATTGTTTTATTGTGCTCTCAGTTTTCATGAACTGCTGCAACCTTTCCCAGTATGTTACTATCTAAATATATTTCAATTCAGCAGCCATAAACTTGAGTCAACAAAAAGCACCACATTATGAGAAAAATGAGGGTTTTAAATCCAAAACAGCTGGAGCAGGGACCCTGTTGCAGAAATGTGGAGTAGTTGCAACCATCCTTTTAATGAAGCATTCTTCTATGAAAGGTGCCATAACATTTTGCTGGGTTTTTTAAGGTGCCACACATGTTAAAGTGGGAAGCTCAGGCAGTGCAATAATGCCCTATCTTTTATGAGGGTGGGTTGGGGGCCGCAACTATTATTTGACCTTTAAAGTCACAGAAGAGGATGTCATATCCACGTCAAGTCTTGTTGGCCAAATCTTCGCTACAGGTATCCCACCCAGCTACACAAAGAGCAGTGAAATCCAACTTCCTTCAAAAGAAAACCGCCTTCCCTCATCTGCCTTAAGAAATCTGTCACTTTGAGCGAAGCAGCGTTTCTTTCAGTTGCTTAGTAATCCGTGTAGTTCGTCGCCGGCCGCCTCCCTCAGGACAATGGAGGGCCGGCTAACAATAGCTGAACGAAGCTCTTTTCCTCCCGAGCCTTTGTCTCTGCGCTCCGTAACTCCTGGGAAAGTATAAGCTTTTCTTCTTCCACTCAGCCGAGCATTTATTTTTTTTTTCCCCTTCCCGCGCTGCCTCCAAAGGCGCTTCCTTCGGGGCCAGGGGCGGGAGGAAATCACCTGAAGCCGGCTGCGTGCGTGGGAAGAGAAGAGGGGGAAAAGTGAGGCGATATTGGCGGGAACGGGAAGCGAGGCTCGGCGCCTCTGTTTGCTTCTCCTCCGCCTGTTGTAGTTGGCCCCGACGAACGGAAAGACGCGTCGTCCTTTTGCCAGCGTCCCAGCACCCGGCACGCACACCACACACACACACACACACACACTCACAACCCCACTCGCGCTCTAGTGAGTCACAAGGTCAGGAGGACCGCACGGGAAGGGAGGGGCGCAAAGCCTTCGGAGCCGCCGCCGCCGCCGCCGCCAAGAACGGGAGAGAAGCTCGCTCGGAGCCCCTGTCACAAGCCAGGCGCGTGAGAGAGGCTCCCTCGCAGGCGGCGCCTTTCAGGCGTCTCGGTGCCTTTCCCTCCAGGTGGGTTCAAGCTGCAAGGAAAAAGGGGGAAGCGTGTAGCTTCCCCGCAGTCCGGGGTGGAGGGGGAGCGTTTTGGTGGGACAGGGAGCGAAAGAAGCCAGAGGCCAAAAAAAGGAGCCGGCCGCTGAACCCAGCTGTGCCCTCGCCGCCGCCTTCAGCAGGGAAGGTAGGTAAATCCTGACGATCCCCCCCCCGGGCGGGCTGCATGCATGCCTGGCGAGGAAAAAAAGGGATCCAGGCACAAAACCGCCGCCGCTGCAATGCACCAGCCATTTAGCCCTGGAGCTTTGCACGGCCCCGACCCTGCTTGTGCTGTGTTCTGCTTGAAGTAGTATCTCTTGCGTAGACGTGACGAGTTTGGACCATAGTCCCTGAGGCTCGTCTCCGTAACGCCCCGACTAGTTTTGGTTAGTCGTTGCTTTTTTGCTTTTGGAAAGAGTGCTTTTTTAAAATCCGCTTCCCCTCCTTTCGATGGCAGGTGGTTTGTATAGTGGGAAAGGGGAGTGCCCCTGAGCATGTGCTGACTTCATTCCTGCTGGATTTGGGGGGGGGGGGTTCAAGTGTACAACCAAGCTCGGGGCGTGACTTGTTCAAAGGAGTGCCGATTCTCAATGCCTCGCTAGTTCATTCAAAGGCATAAAAATATTTTAGCCCCAGAAACTAAACGGCGATTATTGCTCACATATCGGCTCACTCGCCCATTTAACCTGTAGTATATGAGGCGACCGTTCGTTGGTGCAAAAAGGAGGGAGTTTACCTGGTTTAAGGAATCCTGCGGATCCAAGTCGTGTGGCGAGTTTAAATATTTTGACTAGTGGAATTTCATTTGCTGTAGATTGAAGGGGGGGGGAAGTGCTGGGTGAGGCGAGGCAGCGGAGAGGTGTAAAACGAGCGGCTGGGTTGTTTTTGGCGACGGTGCCGCTGCTTTTGGAGATGTGCCTGGACGCAGCAGGGCTCAGCCCTGAAATGTGCTTTTTGTTTGGGTGGGTGGGGGTTTTATTTGCCAGGGGATCATTCCCAGAACGAGGGAAGTGATAATAACACACGAAAAGGAATCGGTCTATAAGTGGATACAAAGTGATTCCCCTCCCTCCACTGAGTAAGCTTTTTTTACTCTACTGAGTAAGTTTTCTCGCGTATTTAAGAGGTGGAGCTTCTAAATCACAATAACTTTGCTTGTTTGTGAGCTCCGCAGATCCGGGACACCTCACCTTACACGCACCTTACCCGCCCTTTTCTCTCGGGGTAAATGAAAAGAGGGGCACACGCGTGCGCACTAAAAGCTTCGAGGGTGTTTTTCCTCACCTGAGGAGAGGCCTTGGATTTAATAAGCAGGTGTCGAAAAGAAAACTCGAGGGGAGGGCGAGCCTGGAGTAAACGTTCAAAAATAAACAAACAAATAAATAAATCGCTTCCGATAATATATAGAGCGGTACTTTCTTCAACTTGACCCGGTTCCCTGGTCTCGAATAATGTCATTAGCCCCCCCCCCCAAGACACACTTAGCTTGTTTTACAAACTGGATCCTGGACTCGCAATCAAATGACCCGTTGCTCCGTTCTCCTCAAGAAAATATGCCCAGTTTAACGTTCTTGTTTCATGACTTCCAGTTGAAAAACCGACAGAGAGAATGCCACCTATTCTTCTTTCTTGACGGGGCTTCAGATAGTAATTCTGAACTATTTCCGCACTGTATCGTGGACTTGGGGGAGAGGCGGCTGGCCTGCCTGCTTAACCTAAAAGGCGAGGCGGTTGCTTCGGTTCCCTCACGACTGAATTGGCGTGAGGGAGATATATTTCCAACGGATCCCCCCTGATTGCCAGAGAAAGGCTGGGAGGGACAGACAGAGCATGTTAAAGCGGAGAAAGAATAAGGAAGAACATAAATCTCTTCTTTTTTTTTTTTTTAATTGAAATAGGATCCTGGATGATTCAGGAATGACTGTGTCCTAAGGCGGGGGGGGGGGGGAGAAAAGGGGTAGAAGCGGTAGGAGGAAGCTTGAAAAAAAGGCGGGTTGCTTACTTCGGCGGCTGGCAGTCATGAGTCAGCTCGCCGGTTAGCGGTGGTTGCAAGCAGTAGCTGCCAAGAAGCCGTGCGAAGGTTTTAAGGGGCTGGCTGAAAATGGTCCAGTTACAGACCGTTTTAGACAATCTTGACCGGAAAGGGTGACTGCTTTGGCTGCTTTGCAGGTGAGCTTGCCTGGCTGCCAGAATTTCCTGATAAGTTTCCAGCTTCCAGCAACTTTGCCATGCGCAAAGTTTTCCCTTTTAAACAGCCTGCCCAGCTGCAGCCTATGAAGGGGATCAGCCCCCTTCCCTCTCCTGTAAGCCTACCGCTTATGTCTTTTCACAGAAATTGTGCTTAAGATAACCAGTGTGCACGTGTTGGTCCTGCTGCTGCTAATCGGGGTAGGGGCAGAATCAGGTATGTTTGGGATTGAACCCCAACTCCCTTTCCCAGCTTTATTTGTTTATTTATTTTTAAAGGAGAGGCTTCAGACTCGTAACACTTCTGAGGACATCTTAAATTTTAGGCCAGTTTGAGAAAAACTTGGAGAATATCTTAGACCTGATTTTGCAAATAGAGCTATGAAATGCAGTTCAATGACTTGCCACCGTAAAAGCCTGCAAAGGAATTAGGATTGGTGTATTCAGTGGAATTTAAGTTCCAGCAAAAACATGTTTTTAGTAAGTTATGGTAGCAAATCTGATGATTAAATAAAAAGTTCCCGTAAAAACTTTGGAATATATATGATAAATGGCAAGTAACAATGTCATAATATATTAGAATTGATTCTAATCTTCCTCAACTTCATGTGTGCCAATTGTTATTCAATTGCAATTTTCTGCACTGGTTGAGGATGGCAGGAGTTCCGTTAATTTGTGTGTGCTCATTTAGGAAATGATATTATATTGTATTTTCTTGTGCATAAACTGTTTCTACAATGGAAATGCCCCTTGGTCTTAATTTGGCACAATTTTATATTTTGAATTACCTAATTCCTCTCACAGCACATTCATTCAATCTGTGAATAACAACATATGATAACGGTATGATAACTGTTGAACTCTTTTTGAAAAGGTTGTTTGCTAAGTAATAGGGCCTCTCAGCTTTATTTGGATAGTTCATTTCAGTTTTCCTGAAATCAGGGCCTCCAGATTCCACTTTCATAACCTATGCACTCCAGTTACTGACTGGAAAGGTTCACAATTCCAGTTGTAGCCCATTGGAAGGTCACATTTTGAGGAAGCTGTTCCTAAAATTGTTAGAATTGTACAGTACTGCTCAGACTTAAAGCACAAATAAATCAGTTTCTGTGATGACTTCGAGTGGCACAAAAATAATAAAGTCACCAAAATACCCTGTTTCTCCAACAATACGGCCTCCCCCAATAGGAAGTCCCAGCATGTTTTATAGGCATGAAATGTAATTAAGCCCCTCCCCCCAAATTAAGGCCTATATTAAAACATGCAAAATGGGGGGATATGGTGGGGGGGGGCTTGCCGTTAGGAAGTACTTTTGTTGCACACCCAGATATGGTGCTGCCTGCGTTGACCGCGATACGAAGTGGCCCACTAACGCTGAGGTCAACATCCAAGCTGTCGCCGCCTGCCCGAAGATGCGGGGGGGGGGGGAATTAAGTCATCCCCGAAAAGGCGGCCTAGCCATTTTTGGGGGGCTCAAAAAAAAAAAAAAAAAAGACCCGGCCTTATTATATGAGAAACACGGTAGATAAATTCCCTTTAATGCCTCCAACTTGGCCTCCCAATGTCCAGTTATCCTTGGCTGGAGATCAAACTCTTCCAAAAAAATCTACGAAGGGAAGAAATGTAGTCCGATCTCAACGTAAAAATAATTAGAAATAAAAAAAACCAACACAAACCATGCTGAAGTAATTAACACAACAGGACAGGATGATAAATTGCAGACTTCCAAAAGATAATGCAACATGAACAGTTGGGAGGATGCCAAAACCCAGATAAGCCTCGACAAAGATAATACACACTTTGCTTCCAGCAACTTTGCCATGCACAGTTTTCCCTTTTCAACAGTCTGCTCAGCTGCAGCCTATGAAGGGGATCAGGCCCCTTTCCTCTCCTGTAAGCCATGTTGCTCCCTTCTCCATTCCTCCCTGCGTGCCCTAGGATGAAGAGGGGATGCCCCTGGGTCTTCCTCTGAATGCCCAGGACTGTGCCCTCCCCCCATTTCTTCCACAGCCACAGGATCCACATTCCAACTCCCTGTCAGCTGCTCAATCTCCCCCTCAGACTCCAACAAGGGCATGACAGTTTCATTAACAAATACTGGTAATGCTGAATAGGATCCAGTGGTTCACAAATATCCAGAGGATATGAGTTAAATTGCTATTTTCTGGTGTGAACATGTTAAATGTTTGGTTAATACTTTAAGGTTTATTATGAGTGCTTTCATGTTACTTTAATCACTTGCTTCTAAGCAACAACCTACAAAAGTATAATACAATAATCCAAAAATTATCCAAAGTTATCAGTATATGCAAAATAAATATAATTAAGTATAATAATGTCATAAAACTATAGTATCAATATCATCAAATGATAAAAGTTCATCACACATGAGGTCCCTCTATTCATTCTCATCTCAGTCTCCAAATACATGTTGAAAAGGCCATTCTTTCTCAGTATTATAAGACTGGGGATAGAAATCTTATACCTGGTATGAAATATCCTATAACAGGAAAGTACCTTGCAAGGAATGGGAACTCTTAGCCAGCATCTATGCAGGCATGCCTTGAGCAGTCTGATACCATTGGGAGGAGGCCGTCTCAGATACCTAGTCTTCAAACTATGTAACACTCTGTAACACTTTAGTTGTTCATCAGAATTTAGCATGCAAACTTGGTGATTTTGTAATTTTTTCATTAGATACATTTGATTAGTGTCTCCATGTTACATTGACATTAAGAAATCAGAATGAAATATTCTAATTGAGCAGCCATAGAAAATATTTTTTGTGTATTTCATGGTTTGTATTGTGAATGAGTGACTCCAATGGAAAGTTTATTTTTCGTTTTTGAATAGCTAATCCTGAGAAGAATATACTGTATGGTAGTCCTCAACTTATGCCTGTTTGTTCAGTGACGGTTCAAAGTTACAATGGCCTTAGAAAAAGTGATTTGTGATCTGTACTTGCACTTAATGGCTATCATGCCAGCTCTATGGTTACATGATCATAATTTGGGTGCCTGGCAATTGGTTCACATTTATGACTAGTGGCAATGTCCTGCAATAACATGATCGTGAATTATGACCATTTTTGTCAATTTCTGACCAAAATAGTCACTGAGGAAGTTGGATTTCCTTTATGACTATGTGATTTGATTAATGACCTCTGTAAAAATTGTCATAAAATTGGTTCTGACTCAGTTTACGATTGCAACAGCTTCCAGCCCCAATTGTAATTGTAAGTTGAAGACTACCTGTAGAAGGAAATAGTAAATACAGATTTTGGGGAAAAAATAAGGCATCCATAAGTCGAGACTTCCATGAGTCCTAATACAAAACCAGTTTTTCTTTACAGTGTCTCCCTATCACACCAGTAAAGACCATTATGGTCTGGAAGAAGTTGCATGCCTTTGATTTAGGAAGCACCAGATTAGTGAAAATTGCCTTATGCAATTATGACTATGACTATGAATTGCATTCTGTCAGCAAAATAAGGGATGATTGCATCCTTTGATGACATGATCAGAATATAGTTATGCCAAATTTCTGTAAAGTCAATTGGAATGTTTTTTAAGTACAGTTAACCCTCATTTTTAAGGATAAATGGGGGAAAGAATGTCTATTATACATGAAAGTGTAGTGATTTGGAAAGCACATCATCTTAGTGGTATAAATCATTTACATGATAACATAATTGTACAACAATGCAAATTAATTATTTGACTCATTTTACATCATTTGGATAATGAAGTTTTTGCCAACTTATACACAGTAAATCAAGACTTTTAAGATGAGGGGATAAACATGGTTGGCCAACCATTGCTGAAAAAAACCCTGGTTGGGGAATGACATTTCTTGCTCAGTTGGCATGACTGGAATCTTGAACTTTTAAGAAAGTGTAAAGGAAGACACAGATGAAGGAGGAGAAGCTTCTATATTGGCAAGACTATCATTGCCTCTTTACTTTGATTAACCTCTTTAAACTTCCAGTAAAGCTTGAACCAAGAAACTGAGCAATTGAGGGGCTTCTTGGTGATAACTTAATTCTCTGCTATCCTCTTGCTGGAGAAGATTTGCCAATTAAAATTAGCCATGTGCATGTAGATATTAGGAAGGCAACAGGAGGCAACAGGTGGAAATATTAAAAGCAAGGAAAAGGGACTGAGTGATACATGAAGCCCAGAAGTGAAGAAGGAACTGTGTCTTTGCATAATGGTGTCTTTACACAGATATCAGTGTAAATCTCAGAAGACTGTGATCTATTGCATGTGAAGTTCATTTATTTCTTTTACTAAATTTGTATGCTGCCCACTTACTGTCAAACAATTCTGGGTGTCTTACCATATCATGAAAGCAATGTAGACAATTAAAATAGAAACATTAAACATCAAGCCTTAAAATTGAAAGACTGGAACAGTAAATTAAATAAAGGATCAATGCATAAAAAGGATGGAAGTGGGATTTTATCTAATTTACTACCGGTAAATTACTAATTTACTTCTAGAAACCAGTTTGCAGAACCAAATGTTTAAACCCTTATGGAAGTCTTAGACCCAGCAACATTCTTGAAAAAAATATGGTTGAAGGTTATAGTCCAGCAAATCAGTAGACAACATCCTCTAAGAATTGGGATTTGGAAAAGGAGGCAATGAACAACTTTAATGCCATCTGATAAATGGCCACATCTATTCAAGCAGCCTTTTTGAGGGTGTCACATGACTACTCCAGAAGTTTCCACCTGGTCCAAACATGGATCCTCTGGTACAGAGCTTAGTGTTCCAATGAGGCAGCAGACAACTAATAGTAATTTGTGCCACCAGGAAGGGAAGGGATTAACTTGAGATGATTGCAACCAGGGTTTCTAACAATTCAATGAGCATGGATACTAGGGGTTTCTGAGACTTGTAGTTCATGAAAAATTGGAATGTCATAGATTTCCCACCTCTATTACATAGTCTTATTAACAAAAGGTTGACTAGTGTAATAAATTCTATATATAATTGGTTCTGCATAGTGTTAAGAAGTGTAGTTTTTGTAGAATGTGCTATTATTCATTGTTATGGCTGGGAAACATTCCAATAACTTTATTACATTGAACTCTTACTGGTTTTTGAGATCAAATCCATACTGCTGCTTTTCTTGTGCGTTATTGCTAATAAGTGGAATAAGCTTATCTATTTATAATTAGTAATGGAGGCTCTGCTTTGTATCCAACATAATGAAAAAATGTTAGCGATTTCAGAATTTTTTTTTAAATCAAGTAATTCATAGGATGTTCACTAAGTGCCACAGTAACTTATATCTTCATTAACATGTGACTGGACTGTTGCATTGTGCTCCACATGGGGTTGCCCTTGAAGACCATCCAAAAACTTCAATTAATCCAGGATGCAACTGACCATTTATTAGCTGATACCATCATGAATCTCTGCCCCAAGACCTGCATTGACTTCTAATTAGCTTAAAACATAATTCAAGTTATTGTTTATTCCTATAATGTCCTACATGACTTATTGGTATTTTCAGTACCACTTTTTCTAACCAGAAATACCCTGCCCTATTAGTTTTTACTGGGAAAAACAGCCAGTAGGCCATAATTTTCACAAAGTTCACAAGGCAGACTCATGGATGCTATTTCTCTGTATTAGCATCAATATTAGTACTTTGAAACACTCCTTTGTTTGGATTGAGATTGGCCTCTTCAGTTTGGCCTTACAGAAAAGATTTAAAATGAACTGTTCTGGAAACCCTACAGAGATATATAATTATAATTATGTAATTTTACTGTTTTATTCTGGATATTTCCTATGTTTTATTCCTGTAATTGCCAGAAGTCTTTGAATTGATGTGAATAATAAATAAATTTCTCTCATAATGATTTTGTGTATTCCTACCAAAATTTGCTGATAGACACCTTTCAATTCTCCCATAGGCTGATGAAAAGCTTAGTCTGTCATCTGTGGCAGAGATGTGAAGACTTGTTAGATTTTTTGTCCATTGTTGTGAAGGAAGAAAAAAAGATAAATTATCAAAAAACAAAAAAAATGGCCTTTAATACAAGGCCTAAAATTCATACTTGGTATATCAATGCTTTAACTACCTGAGAATTATCTGTCACTCTTGGGGATTCAGGCACCCATATTGGCCCAATATTGCAGGTTGCCCAGAGGAGTGCCACAGTTATGCTGTGTTTTTATTTCTCTAAAGGTTCCCATTATATTTCAGGTTCACTAAAGCATTTTGAGGCCAAAACTATGGCACAACTATTATATGAGACTAAAGTGGGGCCTTACTACACCTGAGAAGGGTACAGCTCAAGTTCTTAAGATCAATCTTGCAAGTCTCTAGATCAGGGGTCTCCAACCTTGGCTCCTGGAAGCCTGGCGGACTTCAACTCCCAGAATTCCACAGCCAGCTGGCTGTGGAACTCTGGGAGTTGAAGTCCGCCAGGCTTCCAGGAGCCAAGGTTGGAGACCCCTGCTCTAGATGTATAACTCACAAAGCTTTAGAACTAGAACTAGACTGTTGGGTCATCCTTTCAAAAATATTCCATAACCTAAATAGAGGCACAGGGAGGCAAAAAACCCAGTTATTCTCCTGAGAGCCGTTCGGATCATCCAGAGAATGTGAGGTGCTTCAGTTGAAGGCTGAGCTTAATTACTGAGGAATGCTCCGCCTTCCATCATGTGGCTCTTTGCATTCCCCAGTTTTATGCTTAGCCTTCGTGAGATTAGGCTGGGTATTTCCACTCCTTGGCCAATTCAAGCTAATTGCTGCAAAGTCCTTTACCTTTTCAGGTTTGCCTTTTATTCTTGGCTCTTCCTTAAGGCCTGGTCACACTGCCAGAACTTTGCTATAGCGTTCCTTGAACGGTAGGAAGAGGGGGACAAATTTCGACACCGCTCGTCACCGTGCACAAAATTAGAAAAAAATTTGAAAACACGGGCGTTGCCTTAGCGGTGCACCGCTGAAGCCGGTGTTGCTTTAGCGTTGGTTTAACGGTAGGGAACGTTGGTTTAGCGGTGACGCAAGCGTTGATAAAGCGGTGTTCTGCGCATGCGTGCGTTGGCTCGGTGGGGGTTTGAAGTAATTGATTTAGCGACATGCCGCTTTGGACTACCGTAATGGAGCTGTACGGATCGCTTGATAAAGTTCTCAAATTCGATAAATTCGGAAGCAAATTCGATACAAGAGATGTCTGCACTCAACGGCTATTCCAAAAGGGCTACTGGTCCATTTCTCCCCGTATTTATAGCCAAATTCTGGTTCCGCTCCAACACCTCCATACCAACGCCAAACCAGAGTTCATCACCGCAATGGATCGCTGCTTCAACGCCTGACACCGTTCCAGGAATCCCGTGTCCGCTCGTAAAACGCTTACAACCGCTCCACCAAAGTTAGTGCAACGTTTAATCACCGCCCAGGCAAAGCTTGCAAAACAGCGGTGGTCCAGCGTTGAAGATTTCTGCGTTGGCCTAGCGGACCCAAGCGTCCACGAACTTGCGTCTAGCGGTACCAAACTTTGACCGGGCGTTGTTGGAGCGGTGGTGAACTTTGCCGGAGCGGAAAATTGTGCGCTCCTCACCGCTCGCAATATTTTGTGCAGCTCAAAACTTTCGGAGCGGTAGGAGGGACTATCAGCGGAGGCCGAGCGTATATGGCGTTGCCTTAACGGAGGCCAACTTCTGTTAAACGGTGGTGAACGGTTACGAGCGGTGATGATTTTTTTTCACCGCTCCAGGACCGCTATAGCAAAGTTCTTGCAGTATGACCAGGCCTTTAGCCTCTGTGCACTTGAGGTAGCTGTAGCAGGGGAGCACGTTTTTCACCCCCAGGGGGGATAACGAGCAGGCGGCTTTCGCGCTCTGGCGCCAATCCTCCCCTCCCAATTCAGCTCCTTTCCCTGCTGCTTCTCCGCGCTGTAATCGCAGCGGCTCCATTCGATTGCGCTGATAAGCGTAGCTGGTGTTCCCCTCCACCACGAACGCCGATTGCCCCAGGAAAGGGCGAATAGTTTACCTGGCTGCCTTTCTGGCCTCTAGACGTGCCGGAGAGGCTTTTTAATTGCTCTGAGCGGCCCGTGGATAAGAGATCATGGGCGGCCACCATTTTGGGCGCCGCCACATGTCGGGCGCTATATTTAAAGGCCTCATTGGGCTGCGAAGGGACTAGCTCTAGTCATAGGCCTTCCAGCCTGTGAGAGCTACTAGATTTTAATCACAATTGGCATACACTAGTTGGCTTCCGCAGCACGCTCAGGGCAGAAGCTTGCAGCCTATCCCTCCCGGTTGTTGCCTAGAAGCTCCAGCTGCCAGAAGCCTCATTCCAGCCTCAGGCGTTCATTTGGCAGATTGGTGATAACTTACAGCAACCTCTGGTGCCACTCCTTCCTAGGAGCATCGAACCAGACCCCGAATTGAATATTATGAAATAATAATAATAATAATAATAATAATAATAATAATAATAATAATAAATATTATACATATATATATATATATATATGCATATATATGCATATATATGCATATATAGATATATAAACTTTCTCGCTAAAGGACTATTACACAGTTTCAATACTAATTGTTTTATATATATTAATAATTATAACAATATTAATTTTATAGACTGTATACATCTAAATTCCAAAAGGGGGCGCGGGCCAGTTGAAAGGACACCCGGCCTTTGTTGTAGGTCGAACCCTTGGTGAGCCAACCGCTTTAAATTGGTATTTTCGTCCTTTCTTCTATAATGGCAGATGACATTTCCACAAAAGGCCCTTCTTTGAAGGCCAGATCTAAATCCTACCACCTGTGCAAACAGGCTAAGGAAGCCTTGAAGGATACTTCCAAGGCTTCTCAGAGAGACACCCTAAGACGTCATAGGGCACTGGAGAAAGAATTTGACAGGCGATCTAGAGAGGCACAACCCATGCTTCCAGCCCTACCATCCTCCATTCCTTCTACCTCCAGACACTCCCCCTCCTCCAGATTGCTCTTCCCTCTCCAGGCACAGCTCATCCCAGGGACACCAGGTCCCCAGACCAGCCACCAGACGGCCGCCCGAAGCTACATTCACGCCCACGACCGCTGGTCTGCGCCAGGAGGAGGCCGCCACAGTCGAGATCCCTGCGTACATGCAGGCATGGATGGAACAGGCTATCCATTAGGGGATAGCAGACGGCCTTCAACAGATGTCCAGGTCCAGTCCCCCCCCGATGGTGCCCGAACACGACTCGCCATCAGCCAGGTCCTCACCCAGATTGGACCCTACTCATGGTCAGGTACCTTTGCAGGGGAACAGTCCTCTCCCAGAAGGGGAACTGGAGGAGGCCATAGAGGACCTGGATCGGTTCGGGGAGGAGGAGGAATTTGAATGGGGTTCTATACACCAAGGGGAACCCCTATCGGAGATAGACCCGATGGAAGGAGACATGTCCGAGGACGAGGGTCTCACCCCGGATCAACCCATCTTTGTGGGTCTGTTCAAGCCACACATGTTTAAATCGCTCCGATTTAAGGCCAAGAACATTTCTGGCCTGTCTGTTCAGTCCTCCTCGGTTCTCCTTTCCCTGGCGGAAGGACAAGAGGACGCCATTTTCAGGCAGCCCGTGGTGGAGGCGGAGGTTATTCTGGCCCCACCCATATTTCACGACCTAGTTTCAAACCATTTGGACTCTACAAGAGCCCCTCCGGCCCCATCCAACCAGGACAAGAGGTTCTTTAACCTCGAGTCGAGCTTCTGCAACCTGTTTAACATTCCCGAGGCAGATGAGCCCATCGTGGGCTTAGCACCCTCGTCCTCCCCCAGTGATCCCCTGGAGGCTCTGAAATCCAAGGACGTCTGAACTGGCCTTACGTAGGGCCCATCAAGCGGACACCTGGGCCATTAAATCGGCCATGGCCGCTTCATTCTTCACCAGGTCTTCGATTCGGTGGCTCCGCCAACTGAAACAACATGTTCCCCCCTCTAACGCAAGGGCACGTCAGGACATCGCAAAGTTGACGGTCGTGGCAGAATTCTCGGCCAACGCCACGCGGTTAAGTTCTCCGCCCATGCAATAACCTCTCACGTTACAGCTCGCAGCCTGCTCTGGCTCAAACACTGGCAGGCGGACATGGAAAACAAAGTTAAGTTGGCCACCACCTCCATTAAGGGGGACAACCTATTTGGCACCGCCCTGGAGCTATTGCTATCCCAAACCCGAAGTAAGAAAAAATTCCTTCCTCCCCTCTTTTGGAGGTCAGAGTCAAGAGCCCCTCAGCCTTCTCAGAGAGGTTCCCCCCGTCCTTTCTACCAGTCTCCTTTCCCGCCCAGGTGTCCAAGACCCCCCTCCTTCCGGCCATTCCAGCCCCAGGATCGAGCTGATCCGGGTGACAGGAACAGGAGGGGCGGCAGCTACAGGCGCCCCTTCAGGGGTTCAGGAGAGAAGCCCCAGATAGATCCCATCCCTCCCTTCCCATCGGCGGACGCCTCAAGCATTTCGCCAACCGATGGGATTCCTCTACCTCCAATGCCTGGTTCCGAGACACCATCAGACTGGGCCTCGCGCTTGAATTCCAGCATGCGCCCCCGATTTTTTTATGGCATCCCCCCCTCCAAGGATCCCACCAAACGCAACCATCTCCTCACCGTACAGGCCATACAACCTGTACCACCATCCCAGTGGAGGCAGGGGTTTTACTCCCACCTCTTTGTGGTCCCCAAATCCTCAGGGGGATGGAGGACTATTCTAGACCTGAAACGCCTTAACTGTTACCTGACCTACCGCAGGTCTAAGATGCACACCCTACAATCCATTCTACTGGGCATCAGGCAGGGAGACTGGCTATCCTCTATAGACCTTTCAGAGGCGTATCTTCACATCCCAATCCGGCCCTCTCATTCCAAATTCCTCAGGTTCTGCTACAACCATCGCCACTTCCAATATGTGGCCCTTCCCTTTGGATTGGCCTCTGCCCCGAGAACCTTCACTAAGGTCCTTGCGGCCCTAGCGGCCCACCTCAGGGACCTCCCGGTTCATCTCCACTGTTACCTGGATGACATCCTCATCCTGTCTCACTCCAGACCCCAAGCAGAAAGGGATTTCAGAGCTACTCTCTCTGCCCTCCAAGACCATGGGTTCCTAGTAAACTGGCAGAAGAGCCATCTGTTACCATCTACACGGTTCACCCACTTGGGGTCCATCATTGACTCGGTTCAGGGAAAGGTTTTCCTTCCTCCGAGAGATTCCATAGCATGCAGGAAACTGTCAAAAATATCAGACCATCAACGAAGGTAACACCTTTAGAATCGTCTAAATTACTCGGTAAAATGGTCTCATGTATCTCCATTGTTCCCTGGGCCCGCTTACACACTAGATCCCTACAGTGGTTCCTGCTCCCGTTCCAAAGGACCGGCAGAAGCAATTCAAAGGCCACGGTCAAGGTGCCTTCAAGGGTCCTAACGTCTCTCCTCTGGTAGACCAGTCCCGCCATCAACAAGGTACATTGCTTCAAGGAACCCCAACACCTCACCCTCACCACAGACGCCAGCCTGTCCGGATGGGGCGCTCACATCCACTCGCTCTCAACACAGGGCAAATGGTCATAGGTAGAACGGACACGCATTATAAACTGGTTGGAACTTCGTGCCATCCACCTGGCCCTGCGCAACTTCCTCCCCCACGTACGCAGGCAGCATGTCTTGATACGGACAACGTCACCGCCAAGGCTCACATCAACCAACAAGGGGGCACCCAGTCCATAAGTTTGATGAGAGAGGCCGAGTGCCTCTGCCGTTGGGCGGAGCGCAATCTCCTCTCCCTCAAAGCCAAGCACATCTCAGGGGTCTCAAACACCCAAGCAGATTGGCTGAGCAGTACAAGTGGCGCATTCACCCGTCACTGTTCAGGGAAGTGACCGTGATGTTCGGTCTCCCATCAGTAGACCTCTTCGCATTCCCGCTCAACACCCAATTCCCCAGGTTTTTCTCGAGGTACACCTCCCACGGGGCCGAGAATCACAACGCCCTCCATTGCCCCTGGCCCACAGGGCTTCTATATGCATTCCCTCCGTTGGCCCTGGTCCCCAGAATCATCCAGAAGCTCATCTCCGAGAAAGCAGAGCTGATTCTAGTGGCACTCTACTGGACCAGGCGCCCATGGTTTGCGGACCTCCGCAACCTATCGGTGGCCCCCCCTTGGAAAATTCCCCCGCACAGGATATCCCTTTCCCAGGGGCCCCTCCAACACCTGGATCCTCAGTGGCTCCAGTTAGCCGTTTGGAGGTTGAGCGGGAACGTCTAAGGAAGGAGCAGTTCTCTGACCAGGTTATTGATACCATTTTAGCCACCAGGCAGCCCTCAACAACCAGAATATACAATGTCACTTGGCAGGGGTTCTGCAAGTGGTGCCATAGTCTCCAGGTCAACCCGCTCTCACCCTCCATCCCTCAAGTTTTGGAATTCCTCCAAGAGGTTCTGAGGAAAGGTCTTTCCCCAAGGCATCAGGTCGTAGCCTCTCAACCATCATTGTTTGCGACAACCTGGGTTCCCTTTCCCTCCACCCTCGCATTAGGGCATTTCTCAGAGGAGACTCTAACTTGTGTCCCCCAACCTGGGACCTCAATAAGGTCCTGGTGTCCCTTACTAAACAACCCTTTGAGCCTCTAAGGGAATCCTCACTCTAGTTCCCAGCATTCAAAGTCGTGTTCCTGATGGCCATTACTTAGGCTCGCTGAATATCGGAGATAGCAGCCTTGTCGATGAGGAGGGACCTTTGCATCTTCCATGCCGATCAGGTGGTTCTCCGACCGGACCCTACCTTTTTGCCAAGGTCAACTCAGTCTTCCTTAGGGCACAGGAACTTATACTTCCAAACTTCTGCCCCAATCCCTCGCAGGAAAGGGAGAAGCTTTGGCATACCCTGGATGTAAGACGGGCCCTCTGCATTTACATTAAGCGTACCCAGCCCTTCAGGAGGCCCGAATCCCTATTCCTTTCCTTTTAGCCCAAATCATTAGGCCATAAGATGTCCCCGTCAACCATTGGCCGCTGGATTAGAGCTACTATTTCCAAAGCATACTTGTCCCAGGCTCTGCCGGTTCCCAGCGGAATAACAGCACACTCCACCAGAAGTGCAGCCACCTTGACAGCTTGGGCCACCCAGGCTCCAATTGCGGATATTTGTCGGGCAGCCACCTGGGTATCCCCATCTCCCTTCATCAGGCACTATAAGATTGACATATTTGTCTCGGCGGAGACTTCGTTTGGTAGACGAGTTCTCCAGCTAGTCCTCAAAGAACCGCAGGGACTACAGAACCAGATGGAGTCCCTCCCATAGGACAGCCAAGCTTTGGTATGTCCCACTCTCTGGATGATCTGAACGGCTCTCAGGAGAATGGGCGTTGATCCTTACCTGACATGCCATTTCTCTGGAGCCGTGAGGATCATCCAGCCCCACCCTTTTATTTCACCGTCTGGTAGGGTCTTGTTTCGGCCAATGTACCTTTTAGCATAGTAAGATGAGAGCACGATCTTCTCTTCACTCTCGACTTCGCATAAACTGGGCAATGCATGGGAGCCACGTGACGGAGGGCAGAGCATTCCTCAGTAATTAAGTTCAGCCTTCAACAACGCAGACTGAAGCACCTCCCACTCTCTGGATGATCCTCCTGGCTCCAGAGAAATGGCGTGTCAGGTAAGGACCAACGCCCATTTTCAACTTGTTGCCAGCTTCCGCATTGACTTTGCCTGTAGGAAGCTTGCAGGAAGTGTCAGAAACCACAATCACATGATTGTCTCTAATTGTAGCAATAGTGCAACAATCATATTTTGTGAATATAACTGGGTTATGTTTCAATTACATGGGAGTAATGGGTCCCAGATTTTTTTTGCATTCTTTAAGTTAGAGGATTTGAGATTCCTTGATTCAAAAAAATTTCATTATGCTTCACCATTTGGGCTAATTGAAAGTTACAAACAGGAGTTTTAGTCGTGTATAAATTAGGAACTTCAAGAATAGAAGTCAGAATCTTCATTGCCATTTTTAATTACTGGCTAAAAATTAACAAATCTAACATCCTCATTAACAGTGATAACTTCCAACCTACAGTACTTCCAAATATCCATTAGACAAAACTTGGTAGCTTATGATTTATCTAATGAAGCAGTACAAAGGATGTGGTATGCAGCTAAGCAAAACAATAATTGAAGGAGAGGATCCTTAATATAGGATGGCATATGACATTAATTTAGCACCAAGACTATGTAAGTTTTGAAGATGCTTTTACCACCAAACTGTCTGATAAGTATGAATGTGAGCGTGGGTATACATGTACATATATTGATAAAAAACATAATAGAGTTTGTTTATTTCTGTCTGTCTGTGTATTATATTTTGACACTTGACGCTGGACAAAAATGCTGCCTTAGGAGCCTGAATATCCTGCAGTTTTGTAAGATAAGATACATAGTTTTCTTCTTGCTTTTTTCTGTTTTAATCTACACTTTGGGAACCAGTTTGGTATACCTAAACTAAGAGGGAAAAACAGCAATATTGCTGAACATGTATGCTATGTCTACAAACAAAGGATTTTCATTGTGTTTGTATCTTGTGCATTTTTACATGCATATTATTTTAGAAGTATTGATAATAGATACACATGATTTTACAATAAGCTTTTTGAACAATAAGCTTTTTGAACAATAAGCCTTTTGATCTATAGTGGGTCATAAATGTGCATGTGGCTGCTCAAACATTCAGAAACAGACTTCATGAGGGTGGTATGAGGGCCCGACGTCCACAGGTGGGGGTTGTGCTTTCAGCCCAATACCGTGCAGGACGTTTGGCATTTGCCAGAGAACACCAAGATTGGCAAATTCGCCACTGACGGCCTGTGCTCTTCACAGATGAAAGCAGGTTCACACTGAGCACATGTGACAGACGTGACAGGGTCTGAGGACGCCATGGAGAATGTTCTGCTGCCTGCAACATCCTCCAGCATGACTGGTTTGGCAGTGGGTCAGTAATGGTGTAGGGTGGCATTTCTTTAGGGGGCCGCATAGCCCTCCATGTGCTTGCCAGAAGTAGCCTGACTGCCATTAAGTACCGAGATGAGATCCTCAGACCCCTTGTGAGACCATATGCTGGTGCGGTTGGCCCTGGGTTCCTCCTAATGCAAGACAATGCTAGACCTCATGTGGCTGGAGTGTTTCAGCAGTTCCTGCAATATGAAGGCATTGATGCTATGGATTGGCCTGCCCGTTTCCCAGAGCTGAATCCAATTGAGCACATCTGGGAGGAGTTGGGGGATACTTTAGTCCTGAGGGTGGAGGAGGAGATCCCTCAGGAGACCATCCATCACCTCATCAGGAGCATGCCCAGGTGTTGTAGGGAGGTCATACAGGCAGGTGGAGGCCACACATACTGCTGAGCCTCATTTTGCCTTGTTTTAAGGACATTACATCAAAGTTGGATCAGCCTGTAGTGTTTTTTTTTTTTCACTTTAATTTTGAGTGTAACTCCAAATCCAGACCTCCATGGGTTGCTTAATTTGATTTCCATTGATTTTTTTTTTGTCAGCACATTCAACTATGTAATGAACAAAGTATTTAATAAGAATATTTCATTCATTCAGATCTAGGATGTCTCATTTTTGTGTTCCCTTTATTTTTTTGAACAGTGTATTATTGGCATATTCACTGAGTCTTGCTTAGATTAGCAATGAAGAAAAACCAGGTCCACAAACCTTAGTACTTAAAATTTGATTGTAATTCCTTGGAATGTTAAGTATTTCCAGCTATTATGACTTTGGTTATGAAAGTTTTGTGGAATGCTTTATATTCTTTTTGTGTAGGTCATAAAAATGCATCCCTATCTCTCTTCTCCCTCTTTTTCTATGTGCTTCATTCCAGTTTCTTTGGACAACCATAATCCTATGTCATTTTATTTTAATAACATTAGACATGCTAGAATCTCAGGCATGAGATTCTGTACTATTTCAGAAGAGCTTCATGGAAGCCTTCAAGGAAGTCTCCGGTTTTTGTATTTTGGGGATTAAATTAATATATGCATTCAGTCAATAATTTTTAAATGCTTAAGATTTAATGTTCTTAGATTTTCTCCCTTTCCTGGCTCAGTAGGTTCATAGACATTTCTACCACAAGGAATACAAAATGCCTTAGATACATTGCTGAAATTTTTTATACCTTAAGAATTAAAATTAGTAACAAAGCAGAGATATTTGCTGAAATGCATTCTTTGCTGTTGAAATCCCTGAGCTATTTGCTCAGAAATGTTGAAAGTAGCAAGAGATTGTAGAATCAATCTGGCTAAATTTGCAATTGTTAGTCTTTGACTCCTGAAAATTGATTTCCCCTTCCTGTGCTTGAGTGGTTTGCTGATTAAGAGCAGTGCACTGAGCAGAATAGGTATCAGTTGTTTGTGTTTTGCCCTTGTCCAAGTTTTAGCAGGCTATGAAATATCCTGGAAATCTTTTATAATAATCCTGTTATTCTATAATGTGCAATTGTACATGGAATGCCTATTTGTCTAAAATCTGTAGATGAGACATCTGTAGGTTCCATTGTATGAAAACAAATGCTTTCTTGCTGTATATATTTCCTGTTTTCTGTATCTGATGCTGCTGGAACTAAAGTAAGCCTTCCTTCCCATATGTATTGACTAATCTGTTAGAAATTGTTTAATCCTAAAATGTTTAAATGCGATACTAACTGCAATATGATACAGGCAAAATAGAGGCTGATTTCAATTACATGTCTGATTTTTGATTTGGCATTTTGTTGAATTCTCAGTTAAGTTTCATTAACATGTGCACATTTCAATTTTTCCTTCATTTTTCCATGCACTGTTTTCTGCCTTGCCAGACAACCAGCCATTGCTTAAGTTTTCCCCTTTTCTTTGAAGTTTTAAAACTTCCATTCTTTCACTTATTGCATTCTCAGAAAAAGATGTGTATTTGCCAAGCTATTACAAGAATATAATGATCATTCCATGTGTAAAGTAAGCCATCTGTGTAAGCAATCTCACTTTAGGCAACTATCTATCATTAGTTACACATTTTAAAATATTTAAGGTTGATCCATAGAACAAGTTCTCTCATGTAATAAGTACAGTCCACTAACTTTTTCTTATGGGCAAGAATGTATAAGATCATATTCTGCTCTAGTCACCGGAAGTCAGCTTCACCTGTGTTTTCCTGTTAAATACCCAAAGCAAAGTTTTCAATGTGGATCACATCAAGTGGTGCCAACTGTTGTTTCATTTCATTGTAAGCAAACACTTTACATTCAGTTGCCTATTGTACACGATACAATAGCTCTTCCTCCAGTTACTGTCTTCCATAGCCATTTCATCTTGGGTTGGTGGACTATCGAACAGTGAACCTTTTTACATTGTTGTTGATGTTGTTGTAAAAGCAGGTATAGTGATGGCATGGAGAAAGACCAGGTTTGTTTTACAGGTTCACTGGAGCATTATGCATACTATATACTATACTACACTACACCACACCATTTCACACTGTAACAATGAAATATAGACTTTAAAAAGAATTAGTAAAATAGACTAGAATTTTGCCACCTAATATGATGGGAAAAATGCTAAACTTTGCTGTTTTCTTTTTCTCTTTTTAAAATTCAACTGGTCTTCCAGTGGATGAATTAGATGGGAAGATACCAAATACAAGGGAGAAGCAACAAAAAAATGACAGTGTCCATGGAAAAGTAAGCAGTTGGGAGCCTGTAAGGTTCTGGATCACCTAGCTAGAAACTAGTCAGTCCTGCACAGTCAGACATAAAACTAGTCAGTCTCATAATGGACGTCCTTGCCTCTGAAGATGCCAGCCACAGTTGGTGGCAAAAGTCAGGAAATCTTTGCCTAGACCATGATTACTAAATCCTGAAGCCCCAACGTTGCCCAAATAATACTGGCCATGAAGGCCTCCACCAAAGTAAAATAATATTCTGATGTACATTTGGATATTTTACCCCTGAAAAGAAGGAGAGGCTGTAATAAACACCAAGTAATGTTAGAAAGTAAATTTAAAGGAAAGAGGCAAAAACTGTAAATGTAAATTTGAGTATGGGCCAAAGCAAAATTGACATAATGGTTAAGACAACAGACTAGAAAACAAGGGATCATGAGTTTAAGTCCCATGTTAGCCATCAAAGCCAATTGAGTGACTTTTAGCTAACCCCAAAGTCACTCTCCAAGCCCATATCACAGGGTTATTGTGGAGAAAATAGGAGAAAGGGTATGGTAGATAAGGTAAGTTTGTTACTTAGAATTATTTGTAAAAATGATAAAAGTGGGGTATAAATAAATAATGTAAATTTGCATTATGCAGACAAATGTAAGAGTTCAGAATGAACAGTTTCATACACCCCTAGCTAAAACCCTAGTACAAATATAGAACTTCCTCTTTACACAGGTGCAAACTTTGCAAGTAAATACAATTCAAAATTTGATATGACAATGCATATAATTCAAAATCTCATTTGGGAATGATTCAAAAGAGTGAAATTAGTAACAATATATTTGTTTTGATATCAGGTGAAACCATAGATCTATGTATAAAACATACATCTGAAAGTGAAGGTTCATTCTCTGAGCTTGTGGGTTGGTTTACAAACATTTCGTTACCAGGTTAGGTTAACATCTTCAGCGGAGTTTAAGGGATGTTAGTGTCGATGTTCTTCTGTTTATGGGGGCTTCATGTGGTCAGTAATTCTTGTGATGATGAGGTCATATCAGGTGAGGGTATTGTGGGTCAGGTGTGGGTGTGTCAAGTGTGGGTCTTGAGATGGGTCATGTGTGAATGACCAGGGAGAATTTTGTGTTGGGTCTTATGATGGGGAGATTACATCAGATGAGGGTCATTAGCAGGTGAAATAGTGGTTGGGGGAGAGTTTGCAAGGGGTTGGTTTAGGGTCGATGCTGTCTCTGGTTTCTTGTGCAGGTGGTAGTGTGATCAATGATTTTTGTGTTGCTAGTGCTGTTTGGTGTCTCCACCCTCTAGGAATAGCAATAGTAATAGCCATCAGATCCACAGCTACACTCCATCAGAAATTATCCAGAACCAAAGACAAGATACAGAAGGACGAAAGAAACAATGTAATTTACAAAATCAATTGTAACAATTGCAACCAATTATATATGGGACAAACTAATTAAATTAAAATCAGGATCCATGAATACCAGGTGGCAGTCAAACACCATGATCTCAAATCTTTAATCTCTACCCATAACCCTACCAAACAGCACTAGTTCAAAAATCATTGGCCACACTATCATCCACCATACTTGTGAGGTCATCGGTGTCCGGCAATCCATGAGCAATTCCATCAACAGGCACATTGACCTGCAACCAGCCTACAATTCAGAATTCAAATCAACTGCACAGCCAACCAGAGACAGTACTGATCCTCAACCAACTCACACAAGCCCACCCCCAATCAGCACGTCACCTCCTAACACCCTTACCTGATATAACCTACTCATCACAAGACTCACTGGTGACTCATACCGACCCATCACAAGACCCTCGCCTGACATGACCTACTGACCACATGAAGCCCTTATAAACTGAAGAACACTGACATCCCCTAAACTCCACTGGAGATGTTACCTAGCTTGGTAATGAAACATTGGGAAACCAACCCATAACCAACTCTCATTCTACACCAGAGCTACAGATAGTTGCCTCTTTTGCAAATATGTGTGTATGTGTGTGTGTGTAGATGAGAATATGTGTATATATGTGTTCAGACTTTGGCTGCTGAGCAAAATATATGTGTGCCACAGAGACAGTTTTATTCTTGGAGAGTGCCTGGACCAGCTTCTGCAGTTTTCTTGGCAAAATTGTAAGAAGTGGTTTGTCATGGCCTTCTTCCTAAGGCTGAGAAAGAGTGATTGGACCTAGGTCTTCATTCCTAAGGCAGGACTAGAATATGGTATTCCAATTTCTAGTTTGGTTTCAGGCTTTAATACTACAAGTGGTACTCAATGTATGACCATGATTGAGCCCAGAATCATGTTCATAAATCATGCTGGTCATTAAGTGGATCATCATGTGACTTACCTGATTTTACAACCTTTTCTGCTGCAATCATTAAATGAACGCAGCAGTCATAAAGTGAACACGTCCCATTATCTGCAATAGGTTTTTTTTTTTTGCTGAAAATCAGAAAATACCAATTTATGGCCAAAAAATCCCCATTATAAATCAGGGTCACATGACCAGGGGACAGATAGCCATAAATGCAGACTGGTTTCCAGACTGCTAAATGTGGAACTCTGAGTCTAAGTTGTAAGTACCCTTTTTTTCCCAGTCTGTCATAATTTTGAACAGTTGCAAGTTGAAGACTATCTGAATACCAAACTGGCCCTCATAATAGAATATAAAAGATGTTTTCTTATTGATTACCTGAGTTTTTAATTACACTGGGCAAGAGGTAATAGAAGAGTGGATACTTTATTACTTTTTCTGAGCCTCAAAACTTAATATATTCTCCTGAGAGCCGGTCGGATCATCCAGAGAGTGGGAGGTGCTTCAGTCTGCGTTGTTGAAGGCTGAGCTTAATTACTGAGGAATGCTTCGCCCTCCGTCACGTGGCTCCCTTGCATTCCCCAGTTTACGCTCAGCCTTCGTGAGAGTAGGCTGTGTATTTTACCACTCCTTGGCTGATTCAAGAGCTCTTTATTCCTCAGGTTTGATGATCATTGCCTCCGGTTCTCCTTAGCCTCTAAGCGCATTGGGATAGTGATTAAACAGGGAAGCACGTTTTCTTTGTCCCTGGGGGAGGCTTTACAGCGGGCGGCTTCCACGCTCCAGCGCCAATCCCCCCCCTCAATTCGATCCTCTTCCTGCCGTTTTTCTATGCCGCACTTGTAGCGGCTTTATTTGATCGTGCTGTAATAGCGCAGCTGGTGTTCCCCCCCACCGTAAACGCCGATTGCCCCAGGAAGGGGCGAAAATCACCTGGCTGCCTCTCTTGGCCCCTAGATGCCGGAGAGGCTGATTTTGGTCCTGAGCAGCCCGTGAGTAAGGGAGCGTGGGCGGCCGCCATTTTGGATCCTCAGTGGCTCCAGTTAGCCGTTTGGAGGTTGAGCAGGAATGTCTAAGGAAGGAGCAGTTCTCTGACCAGGTTATTGATACCATTTTAGCCGCAAGGCGGCCCTCAACAACCCAAATATACAATGCCACTTGGAATAGCTTCTGCAAGTGGTGCCATAATTTCCAGATCAACCCTCTTTCACCCTCCATTGCTCAAGTTTTGGAATTCCTCCAAGAAGGTCTGAGGAAGGGACTTTCTCCAAACACCCTGAGGCGTCAGGTAGCAGCCCTCTCAACTGTGATTATTTGCGACAATCTGGGTACCCTCTCCCTCCACCCTCGCATTAGGGCATTTCTCAGAGGAGCAACTAACTTGTGTCCCCCAACTGTACACAGATACCCTACCTGGGACCTCAACAAGGTCCTGGCATCCCACGTCAGAAAATATTGGACTACAATTCGCATGTGGTTGGAAAAAATGACAAAGAAACACATAGACTTGAAACCAGAGATCTTCTTATTGGGAATTTTACCTGATACATATAGTAAAGATTTGAAATACCTGATTGTAAATGTATTAACAGCGGCTAGGATTGTATTTGCTAAAAATTGGAAGAATGAGAAAATACCATTACAGGAAGAAATTATTAAAAAAATATTGGAATGTGCTGAGATGAGTAGATTGACATTTGAAATTAGAGAGCAAGAGGATAAACAATTTTATGAAATTTGGGATCTTTTTTATCAATGGCTAGATGATAAAATACAATAATAGAATATTGACACTATATTTATAAAGGGTTTTTAGGATTGATTTGGTATGATTATATGATTTGTTACAGAACAAACTGTTTAAAGTATTGTTATCTCATAAAGCATGAATGATTAAAAGTATAGTCAAAAATTTCTTTTTTTTAGTGATACTAGGATATATAAGTTTGGATTGACAATATGAGTTGTTATGTAACAAAATTGTAATTGAGACTACAAAATGAATGCACAAAACTGATGAACCAACCGACACACTGGATGTACATATGAGAGTTGATGTTTTAATGTTTTGTTTGTCTTGTTTGTTTGTAGAAAATTAATAAAATTCTTTTCAAAAAAAAAAAAAAAAAGGTCCTGGTGTCCCTTACTAAACATCCCTTTGAGCCTCTCAGGGAATCCTCACTCCAGTTCCTAACTTTCAAAGTTGTATTCCTGGTGGCCATTACTTCGGCTCGCCGAATATCGGTGATAGCCGCCTTGTCAGTGAGGAAAGACCTTTGCATCTTCCATGCCGACCGGGTCGTTCTACGGCCAGACCCTACCTTCTTGCCTAAGGTCAATTCAGCCTTCCACAGGGCACAGGAACTCACACTTCCGAACTTCTGCCCCAATCCCTCGCGGGAAAGGGAGAAGCTTTGGCACACCCTGGATGTAAGACGGGCCCTCCGCATTTACATTAAACGTACCCAGCCCTTTAGGAAGTCCGAATCCTTATTCCTTTCCTTTCAACCTAAATCCTTAGGACACAAAGTGTCCCCGGCAACCATCGGCCACTGGATTAGAGCTACTATTTCCAAAGCTTACTTGTCCCAGGCTCTGCTGGTGCCCAGCGGAATAACGGCACACTCCACCAGAAGTGCAGCCACCTTGGCAGCTTGGGCCCCAATTGCTGATATTTGTCGGGTGGCCACCTGGGCCTCCCCATCTCCCTTCATTAGGCATTATAAGATCGACATATTTGCCTTGGCGGAGGCTTTGTTTGGGAGACGAGTTCTCCAGCGAGTCCTCAAGGAACCGCAGGGACTTCAGAACCAGACGGAGTCCCTCCCTTAGGACAGCCAAGCTTTGGTATGTCCCACTCTCTGGATGATCTGAATGGCTCTCAGGAGAATGGGCGTTGGTCCTTACCTGACACGCCATTTCTCTGGAGCCGTGAGGATCATCCAGCCCCACCCTTTTATTTCACCGTCTGGTGGGGTCTTGTTTCGGCCAAGGAACCTTTTAGCATAGTAAGATGAGAGCACGATCTTCTCTTCACTCTCATCTTCGCGTAAACTGGGGAATGCAAGGGAGTCACGTGACGGAGGGCGGAGCATTCCTCAGTAATTAAGCTCAGCCTTCAACAACGCAGACTGAAGCACCTCCCACTCTCTGGATGATCCTCCCGGCTCCAGAGAAATGGCGTGTCAGGTAAGGACCAACGCCCATTTTCTGAGAAATTCCTCTGAAAATGTATTTTATTGCAAATATAAACTGCAGAGTTCTTCTGTTTTTTTGTCCCTTCTCCCATCAAACCTGAATACTTTTTAAAAAATTCTTAGGATACACCTTTACACAGATGCTTAGAAGCATAACTCAGTTTATGCAAATCAAATACATATTTGAAGCTGTGAACTGATTAAATGATCTTTTTTGTCTCTGGATGAAATTAGTAGCAATGTAACTTCTGCAACTTTCTTTGAACTCATCTCGTGAATATCCAGATGGCATAAATTTCTTCAGGCTAAAATAAACTGTTTCACAAAGAATGTACTGATTTATTATAATCCTAAAAAATCAAATTATCAACTCTTCAGAGTTAAAACAAGCTTTTGGAGATTGAGTGGTACATTTTAAAAGTAATTTGATTTTTTTTTTCTGGTTTGTATATTAACTGTAAATTTTGATTAGAGGAATAAATATATATTTACGCATTTGATCTAGACATTTTCCATGTGATATTTTTTTCTGTTCCATTGAATAGGTAGGAATTGAAGTGGTCTGTTCCAGTCCAAACTATCTTCATTTCATCCAATTCTGCAGTACCACTACTTGTAAAAGTAAAATCCACAGTATTTTTCAGAAGGTGCCTGATGTAGCATTCTTAAAGCAATATGAGATCTGAATGTTTTTAATCATCCAGTCTTCTTCTGGAATCAGAATGTGACCCTCAATTTTTTTGGTGTTTCTGTCATAAACTCCTCATATATTATTTAATGACAAAAACTGTTTTAGCTTTATAATCTATCAAATCACTGGAATCGGGTAGGCTGCTGGGGGTTTGCAGGGGTTCGGGAGAGCCCCTAGCTAAGATACTGTGCAGTTTGGAGAACCCCCAAATCCCAATTCTAGCTGGCCCCGCCCACCCCTCCCCTCCCAGTCCTCATGAAGCCTGTTTTGGATGCAGGTAAATGCAGGGCGCATGTGGAGGCTCGAGAAGGGTGAAAAAAAGGCATCCTGGAAATTCAGGAAGGCTGAAAATGGGCCCGTTTCTGGCTTCGAGAGAGAGTCCGGAGCCTGTGGAGGCAAAAATGCCCCCCCCCTTGCAGTGGGCTGATTAGGCTGTGCCCACCATGGCCATGACGCCCATCCAGCAACCAGACAGAGAACCCTTTCCTAAATTTTTGAAGCCCACCCCTGACTGTCTAATGTCCTGTTTGGCGTCTTGTTTGAAAAAAATTCCATTTTTTTTTTTTTTTGATAAAAGTTTTATTGATTTTAACGACAAACAAATTCACACAAAACGTAAAACATAACATAAAAAATCATCATTCTTCATAAATTTACAGTGTATCGGTTGGTTTACCACTCCTTTCTGTGCATTCGTTTCACAGTCATCAAAACAATTACGTTACATAATAACTCACATTATCAATCATCAGTTAAGTATCCTAATATGATTAAACCATCATTTGACTATAATTTTACTAATTCATATTTAAGCGAGATAACTATTATTGAATTAAATTATTTTATAACAGATCATAGAATCATACCAAATCTATCTTAATAAAATATTCTAAAAATATTATCAAAACCAAGAAAAATTATATATTTGTTATTTCCTAGATTTCTAAATATTCTATTATTATATTGTATTATCTAACCATTGATAAAAGAGATCCCAAATTTCATAAAATTGTTTATCTTCTTGTTCTCTAATTTCAAATGCCAATCTACTCATTTCAGCACAATCCAATATTTTCTTAATAATTTCTTCCTCTAATGGTATTTTCTCACTCTTCCAATGTTTAGCAAATACAATCCTAGCCGCTGTTAATACATTTACAATCAAATACTTTAAGTTTTTATCATATATATCAGGTAAGATTCCCAATAAAAAAATCTCTGGTTTCAAATCTATGTGTTTCTTTGTCATTTTTTCCAGCCATATGCGAATTCTAGTCCAGTATTTCCTGGCCTCCTCACAAGTCCACCACATATGGTAATATGAGCCAGGTATCTAATGACATTTCCAGCACTTTTCAGATTTATTCTTGAACATTCTTGCTATTCTTTGTCATCTGAAGCAGAGTAAAAAAATCAAAGCAAAATTGCAGTCACGACCATAGGATTAGAGCCCTGCGCTTTCTAGGAAAAGGAGAGTTTTGAAAATATAGGTGGGATTTCCATCCTTCCATTTTTTAACTTTTTGCTGTGAATTTCTTTGTGTTAGACTTCCCTACTCCTAAATGTGCTCTTCATTTTATTTCTCTGTGAAACGATCAAGCTTTTACGGTTTGGGTCTGGACTTCCCATCAACTAACCACACTAATCTTCCGTGGGGAAAAATGCAAAACTCAGGGCCTTCGCTAAATGATTCTAGTAGCTATTGTGAGCAAAAGTAGTCATCGGATTATCATACCAGGACATGCCCAAAGTTATAATACAGAAAGTCTTCATACATATGAGCTGCTATTTGCTTTTCTTGAAAAGTATTTTGCTTTATGAACGTACAATATTGTGGAGACTGGGAAAAGCTGATAATCTGGAAAAGCTCTTGCTGCAACGTTTGGGAACTGGGATATTTTCTGTGTTATATCTAGAGAAATGCACATTATTTTGAAAATGGTCCTCAGTTCAACTCTTGTTCCTCTTGTTTACACTTTTCTGTGCCCTTTGCTATGGTTTTCCCAAGACCATCTCCAAGACCATCCTCCCTTCTTTACTCTTGGGTTCAAGTAGTTAGTGCAAGAAGCACTAACATAATGAGGGGCTGCCATAGAGAGGAGGTGGTCAAGCTATTTTCCAAGGCAGCTGAAGGCCAGATAAGGAATAATGGATCGAAACTGATCAACGAGAGATTCAACCTAGAAATAAGGAGACATTTTCTGACAGTGAGAACAATCAACCCATGGAACAGAAGTTGCCTTCGGAAGTTGTGGGAGCTTCATCATTGGAGGCTTTCAAGGAGAGATTGGACTGCCATTTGTCAGAAATGGTGTAGGGTCTCCTGCTTGGGGTGGGTGGGTTGGACCTATCAGGTCCCTTCCAACTCTGTTAATCTGTAAGTCTGATTGCCATCGCAAAATATTAATTAATATTTTATTAACAATGAAAATAACCATGGAGAATTGGTTGATGTCATCTTCAAAACAATGTGATACTTTCTATCTTATACAACAAAATGGAAGTTAGGAAATATCTAAATTATTTACATGTTCTTTATTTGAACATTTTAAACTTTAAAAAAATCTGCTTTCAAAAAAGTGCTTAAAATGTATCAAGCATTCCAAAATGTAGAAACTTCATGACTTGTTTATAAGAAATAAATTAATCTGGCAAATTGCCCTCTTTTCAATCAGACCTGAATCATTGACACTACAGGTAATCCTCGACTTACAACAGTTCATTTAGTGACCGTTCAAAGTTATGGCGTTGAAAAAAGTGAGTTATGACGATTTTCCTGTTACATTTGTAGTATCCCTATGATCATGTGATCAAAATTCAGATGCTTGGAAAACTAACTCATATTTATGACAGTTGCAACATCCCAGGGTCGCGTGATTCCCTTTTGCCACTCTCTGAAAAGCAAAGTCAATGGAGAAGCCAGATTCACTTAACAACTGGGTTACTAACTTACCAACTGCAGTGATTCACTTAACCACAACAAGAAAGATTGTAGGGCATATGGCCAAGGAGTTCCTTTTAAGATTCTGTATCCTCAGCCTTCTTTTTATCTATTGGGATATATTTTGGGTCTTGTCAATAGTGTATTGCAGGGGTGTCAAACTCAATTTCATTGAGGGCCACATCAGGCCTGTGATTGAACTGGGGGGGCTGACTGGGTGGGTGTGACCAACTGGGTAGGAGTGGCCCTCTTGTCTATTAGGAAGCTTATGATCCATTTACAAATGTGTTCAGGTACCGCTAGTTTGTTGAGTGTCTGGAATGATAGTATTGAATGCTGAACTGAAGTCCTATCCCCTTGCGTAGGTATTTGGAGATTCAAGGTGTTGTAGGATGTAGCGCGGAGCCATGTTAACAGCATCATCCGTAGATCTATTTGCTCAGTATACAAACTGCATGGGATCTAACAGCGGATCTGTGATGGTTTTCAGCTGGGACAGCACAAGCCTTTCAAAGATTTTCATAACTACAGATGTTAGAGCAACTGGTCTGTAGTCATTCAGTTCCTTGATGCAGGGCTTCTTTGGCACTGGGATGATGGTAGAACGTTTGAAGCAGGAAGGAATATTGCACATCTCTAGTGATCTGTTGAAGATGGGAGCCAGTTGGTCAGCACAGACTCCTCAAACTGTTGGCATGTTTCCTCTTTGCATTGGGTAGCCTGGGCTGAAGCACACTGCCCTGATGTTTCCTCTTCGCATTGGGTAGATCAGGGTAGCGGGCCAGCCTCTCACATTTTCCAGGATGAAAGTCATCTTCAGTTTCTTGGTATGGAGCTCACCATTTTCTGTCCCTGACTCTCAATAGAGTCATTTTTTTAATACTTTGAATAAAACTATACCAAAACACAATTATAAACTAAATGTTACAATTAAATATCTGTACAGGTAATATTACAGGCTATTTAATGTTTGAAATTTTAGTGATTTCACTTTGTTAAATACCAGGTCTTCCTGGTTTCTGGTTGCTGAAGGTACAGCTGCATATCAGTATTCATACACTGTGCATTCAGAAAGTATTCAGACTCCTTTCACTTTTGTCAATTTTATTGTGCTGCAGCCTGATTCTACAGTTGTTGAAACCCCCCCCCCATTACTGTACACTAAGTACCCCATAATGACAAAATGAAAACAATTTTAAAAATGTCTGTAAATTTATAAAAAATAAAAAACTGAAATAACACATTGGCTTAAGTATTATATATTCTTTTGCTAATTATCAAGAGAAAATTCACTTCATTCTGTGTATTGGAATCTCTGCCTTGCAACTTGTCCTAACAATAGATTAACAAGAATTCTGTTAGTATCTGATAACAAATAGCAGAACATGTTTCCTCCCTACCTCACCATATATAGAGGTTATTGAATCTTTAGCAAACATGCAAATACCTGTCCATTCATGAAAAGAATGTGACTTAATTCTGTCTTTAATTAACCTCCACTTTAAAAAAGAAAGATGATAAAACATAAAATGCTGCAACTATAAATCATGTCTGAGAAAATTTATTGCTATTAGGTAGCTCTGGAAATACTTCAAGTGTGTGGCAGAGCAAGTAAAACTTTTTTATTCGAATCATTAAAACTATGTATCTGTTGCTTTCTTACTCGGAAAACAGCTATGCAACTTTACAAAAGATCTGGCTTCTTTATCAGTTTGAAGAAAAATGCTGTTTTACACTTAACGTATATTGAAAAGTTCTTCTTTCGTGTGTTTAAATAACCTTGTATTTTAATATCTATAATTTTAAAGTGAATATATACTTCATATGAAAGTATGAAGTATACCAAACATCAAAATCTGCAATGAAGAAAAGTATTCATTAAAATATCAGATTTTGTTTTAATTATTTGTTGAAAATAGTGTTGGAACAAACACAGATGACTTTTAAGATATTTTTAGCTTTATAAAAGAGGAAGTGGGAGAATTTTTAAAATTAAGGACTGTTTCCTAAGTAATTAAAAGGTTGAAGTATTCCTGGAAGTAATTTCATGAAAACATTTTGTGATTGGGGTACAAGTTCAGTGTGCAGATTGGGAGGAGGGGTAACTTAGCCATGCATCTAATGTGTATCTGAGTCATGTGGGTAAGATAGGCGATATAGAAATTTGATGAATAAATTAATTAATAAAAATGCCTATGGCGTCTCTATTTCTCTTAGTATGGTTTTAGATGTAGCTCTGAATTTCTCCACCTCTGCTTAAGTTACAATACAATCTGCATAATTTCATCTGTTTTGCGACTAGAAAGTTACTTTTTGTTTTCTGTGTTGTAATTAAAAAGAAAAGGCTATGTCTGTTAAGTGCTGATATTTGAATACAATTTGCTGGATGATGGAAATATAAGTATATCGTCTATTTATGCAACCTACAACCAGAGAAGGGAGATAGCATGATGAACTGGAGGTGCAATTGAACTCTGCAACAGAAGGGGGTTTATTTCAGGTAACAAAATATTTTGGTTAATTGTTATATGAGTCAAAAGAGAAACAGTTGAATGTCAGGAAAAGGGAGGATTCTGCCTTCAAAAAGTCACAAGATGGAGGGGGAAACATACTTGTTCCTTTTAGATAAATCTGCAAAAGAAGAAAAGACTGCTAAATTCTTTCTTCTTAAAATAGTTACAATAGGCTTCCTCTGTTGTAGTTGTTCCAACTTTGCCTGTTTTACAGATCTTCAGTTCTAATTTATAAAAAAGTGATCCTGTCTCTCACCAATCATAAGTGGGTGAAATGAAAACAGTGCCAATTCTGTAGAGCAAACTTGCATTATAAATATGAAACTGTTCCATGCAATATATTTAGAAATGTGAATGGACTTCATTCGCTTTATGATTTTAAGAGAGATAGGGACAAAGACAGAGACACACAGAGAGATAAATTATGTGAATTTTACACAGAGTGAATCCATAATTGTGATTAACTAGTGATGACAAAGAGAAAAACAAAACAGTGCTCTCTGCATCAAAATAAGTATTAATTTGAAAAGTCTGATCAAAACTTTGCTTTTGTTTCATTGATTTATTTTACAAGAATTTTTGTCAGACTATATAAATAGCACTGGGTGAATTTATTTGGCTGCCTTAATGTACACTTATTTCTGTTGTATTACTTCATTTATTATTCAGAGAGAATAAAACCAAATGAGTAGGTTTATGCATTGGCACCTATTACAAATCACAGTGAGGTCAACATGACAATAATTATGCATCCTGACTTAATCACTCACAAACATAGTTATATCATCTACATCATAATACCTGATTCAAGTTGCCTCATTATCGTGATGACATCATGGAACATATGTTGTCATTTGTCCTCCACCACCTCACAAACATTGAATTACATTTACATAATAAAATGTGAATCTAAATATTTCTGTCCATAGTGTCTATTTGCCTTTTTTTTTTTTTTTTTTTTGCTTTTGGTGCTAAATGTTGCTATGTGTGTATTTTTGTACATGAGGGGAGGACAAAGAATAAAAACTTTAGTGAAGATTTCATAAAGCCCAACTCGGCTCAAACCAGTATAATGATATACATTCTATTGTCTGGTTTTCTTTTCCCTATTCTGCATTCTTGAGTGAGTTCCTTTTTCTAGGCCTCCTTTCAATATTTTCAGAATATTTAATTTCCTTATTGCAATCTTAAACCTTAAACCTTTACTCATAGTATTTCTGTACCTCCTCAGCAAAGGTTGGCTAGTATTCCTTCTTCTCAATCTTTTGAAACAAAATAGTGTTATTGCTTTTTCCCCACAGAACATCAGTAAAAATTCTTGAAGGCTTATTATATTAGTAATAATAAAGACCTATTGTGCCATTTTAGTCCAGCACCGTTACTATCATAAGGAAAGAAATAAAGGTAGACTAGCACAGGCTGAAAAGCTCTCTTTATTCATAGGGATTTAAAACAATGCAGTAGGTAACAAAGGATAAATAACTACTTACTCTGCAGTACTTACTACAGGTTAGCATAAAATGAGTAAAAGAATAATATTCTTTTATAATATTTATAAATATTATAAATATATAATATTATATATCTATAATAATATTTTCTTCAGAATAGAAGATAAATTACTACTTTTATATGCAGGTGATTAAAAGTATATTGCAATAATTGATTTTGACCTGGTTAAATAATTTACACTTTGGTTTATGGAAAGCTGCTATAAGAAGAATAGTATTGGAAATTGATTAATGGGACCTGCATATAAATATTACTGAACATTTAAATATGTACTAACTTAGTTTTCATTTTTCTCTTCACTTTTAGACTACAATAAATATATTGCAGATATTTCATATGTTTTATATTTCAGGAAAACAAAGGGCTATAGCTTCTGGAAAAGCCTATGACTTTTTGTTAGTTCCGTTCAGGTTGTATTAATATATGTCATTTACTAATAGCATAAAAAGCAATATTTTTCTTTTAATTCATAGCCTGACTATAAAATACAGTTCTGTTTCTAGAAATATTTATCTGCTAGGTGATTAGGAAAGCATGTTTTCCTAGATAAGATCTAGCAAGATTTATCTGAGATGCTTTAATATGTACACTTCTTCTGTATGATTTTAAACACAATTCTTAACCTTGTAATTCTAAAAGAGAAAAATGAGGATGTGCCAAAATTTCATATCCATGAAATTCCATGCAGGATTTCAATCTAATAATCTCTAGTTTTCACAGAATATGGTAGTTATTTTATATTTAAAACTTACAGCAACCTAAATACCTTTAAAAATTCTTTTAAATGTATTTTTAAAAGGGAATTGAATTATGAGATGCACAAAACAGTTGGTCAGCAGGAAATAATGTTAAACGAGAAAACTAAGCTTACACTTACAGTAAAGAATATTAGGTCATATAAGTATCAGTTATATTCTAACACCAATTGCATTGCTTCTTTTTTTCACCTCCAACATGGCATACCATTGCTGACTATGCTTGTGGAGGCTAGCCAGAACCCATTTATACATGAGGAAGAATGTTCTGACATCATGCTCCCTAGAACAGATTTGCTGGCTATTGCATGATTTTAGTGGTCTTTTTGTTGTTTAGCCACAAGTTCTGTCATTCTCTTTGAGTTTCAATATAGTAACTTTTATGTGAATCAAACTGGAAAGGTATCTACCCAAACAACATTGGTATTGTTTAGCTCATTAAGTTAAACACTAAATGAAAATACGCTTCATCCCATAAATTTAAAGAAAATTATTCATATTGAGGTTATCTCAAATTCTTTTCTAAATTGAAGGGTCAAATGGACTACTGAAGGTTTTCAAGTACTTTCCAAAGCCTGATAAAACTTACTTTAGTCAATGATGGATATATAGAAAGATGGCCATGTTAGAAGAAATCTAATGTAGCTAGTAAAATGATTTAGTTTCCAAAAATCGCAATAGGTATGTTGTGTTGACAGTTGGGTTTCTAGTAAAACGGCTACAAAATGTCTCACTGATGACCACCTAATCCTGTTATTCTTGGCTTTATACCTTACAGGCTGTATTGTGATATGTGATAATCCAGCAGTATTGAATTTACAAAATTTCTGCTGTGCAAATTCCACTAAGCCTGTAAAATAGGAATTGTATAAATATATGAACTCATGGTATGAAGGGATTCTCAAATGTTGTGGCCTCCAGAACAATAATTTGTTTCAATCCTTCCAACTGTCAGACTGTGTGTTGATGGGCTTTTGCTCTGCTTCCTCTACTCACCTCACCTCGCTTCCTCTCTCCCCCTCTGCTCCAGCAATACCCCTACCACATATAATATATTCCTAATATATTCCTAATATATTCCTCAGTGCTGTCCAAGATATCTAAGCAAAACTGAAATGCTTTTGCTAGTGGCATCTTTTCTCTTTCTTTTCTTTCTCGGTCTCCTCCTCAGTCGTGTTGTGGTGGGCTGGTTCAGTTCAGATCTTTCATTATAAGGTGCCGTGATAAGGGAAAGAGTTCAGACTGCCTGGAGTAGATTTATAGGTTCAGTGCCAGCACCCGTATGAAATCTATAAAGAGTCATCCCTTGGCAAAGACTAGACTCGAATATTTTTGGGGTGCTATTGTAGGAGCCATTGTGAATACAAAGGGTACCAAAAGAAAAGAACAGCCTTTGGATTTCATGGATAACCAGTTTAGTGTCAGCAGCTTATTGAAAGCTGCCAACATCCAAGAATAATGAAGCCAATTACCCTTCTTTCCTTTCCATTCTTCTTGATCTAAGAAAGTTTGACTTTCACTATTATTCCATCTAGTTCAATACTATACAGGTAGTCCTCAACTTACCACCATTCATTTAGTAACAGTTCAAGGTTACAGTGGCACTGAAAAAGTTACAACTGGTTCTTGCACTTATGACCATAACAGCAACCCCATTGATCACCTGATCAAAATTCAGGTACTTGGCAACTGGCATGTATTTACAATAGTTGCAGCACCCTTGGATCACATGATCACCATTTGTGACGTTCCTGTCTTATGGCAAACAAAGTCAATAAGGGAAGCTGGATTTGCTCAGCAACCACATGATTCAAGTAAAATCAGCTGTGACTAAACTGCCTTGCAACCAAAATTCTGGTCCCAGTTGTAAGTTTAGAACTACCTACAGTCTGTACCTTTTCATGTATTTAAACTGACTTTTCTGAAGTTCATTGTGGTGATAGCATCATTTAAACTCATATACCCTGTGTCTGAAATGTAAACCTGTTGTGTGTTATTTCTTAGATGATATAGCCTAAAATGGTATCATCTTCTATCTATCTCTATTTCTTCTCTATCTATATATAAAAGCAAAATACCGCTCACACAGTAAAAGCCTACAAACTATGTTCCTCTTGGCTTCTAGGTGCTCACTAACAAAGGATTTTTTGAAATGATCATCAGAGCATTTAGAGTATTTCCATTATTATTGTTATTATTGTTGTTGTTATTATTATTATTATTAACCCGCTCTGATGCTAAGCAGTTCTATTCCCCCTCCCCACCTGAAAAGAAATCTGTTCCAAATGCAAAACACAAGCAAAGCAAAGGAGTTTTAGTTTCAGTTTTAGTTTTAGTTTCACAGCACCAAGCAGCTTTAGTACAGAACAGTTAAAATAAGCCACGCCCAGGCTCCTTGCTGTCTCCTTGCTTACACAACAAATACTTTCAGTTTCCAAACAGCCCTTAACTCTCTCACACACTGACAGGATGCTAGCCAGATGAATACCGATGGATGCTGGTAGGCAAAGGCAAAATTCCCCTCCCCACTATTTTCTTCCCCAAAAACTAAGCCCAACCAACATAGTTTCTCAGCCAAGCACGGGTATTGAGCTAGTATATACGAAGTGAAGAGATCTGAATGGGGTGTGAATGGGATTGTTTGAAAACACTTAGAAAATGGTCTGGATTATTTAGAATATGATACTACCGGTACATTTATTTTCTTTTTAAGTACAAGTCAACTTACAACCACAATTGAGTCCAAAATTTATATTGTGAAATAAAAAAAATGTGTTTAGTGAGTTTTGCCCCATTTTCTTGCCACATTTCATAAGTGAATCACTGTATTTGTTAAATTAGTAATAAACTTATTAAGTGAATCTGATTTCCCCATTGACTTCACTTGTCAGACAGTTGCAAAAGGGGATCACGTGACCCTGAGACACTGCAACCGTCATAAATATGAATCAGTTCCCAAGCATCCAGATTTTATCCCCATTACCATAAGGATGCTCCAACTAATAAGTGTGAGAAATGCTCATGAGTCACTTTTTTCAGTGCCATTGTAACTTCCAACAGGCACTAAACGAACTGTTGTAAGTCAAGGACTATCTGTATACAGGAGGATTCATTTAGGAAAAATCATGTTTGCAACCACATGAGTAACACTTGATCTCAAGTTCTCCATTTGGTCAATAGCTTTGTTAGGCCAAAATAAAATCATAAAATAAATGAAAGCTTTGAGGATTTCCAGAACACTCCATCATGGCCAATTTGCTTTGTGATGATACTTCATAATAAGCCTGGATCAAACATTCAAGTAAAAAGTCTTGACGAATCTTGAGAAGAAACCTGTCTTTTGGATCCCTTTCCATTCTGAAGTGATACATACTTAATATAGAAAAAAATTTTGCGTCTTCTTTTTTCTCCATATAAAATTATCCTGATTTGGGAAATTGTGAAGAAATAAAAGCCAAGCAAATATTGTTTTTGCCAATCCTCTATCTATACAAATTAATAGCGTACGCCATAGTGAAAGGAAATTCTTACTTATTTTACTTTATTAATTAGCCCTTGGGCCATGTCAAAGTGCAGAGTTTCAGACACAATTCATTACTAAAAGATAGGGAATTCAATATTTGATGGTATGAAAGACAGGGGATGTTGCTGGTTCCATCCCCTAGGGCGGGTGTTGGCAACCCGCAGCTCCAGAGTTGCCCGCAGCTCTCTGGGCCCTCTGCTGTGGCTCCCTGTCCAATTACTGGCTGGCCCCACTCCTTGCACTCCTCCCCCAGTCACACCTCACCTGGCCTGAGAAGGTAAGGGTGACGGAGGATGGAGAAGCAGCCAGGGCTGATTCTCTGGCACCTCACTCTTCCTGTAGCTTCTTTTGGCCCTTGTTGGTGCTTGGAGAGACATACAACCTGCTCTCCACCCTGAGACACTGGCCTGCCCCAGCTGCGACCAACGCCAGCCTTGCTAACACTGGTGGGGTGGAAATAGGATCTGGGAGGAAGGGATGACGGAGAGAGGGATGGGCCTGCAGTGCCTAGCCGTGGCTTTAAGGAGCTCAGGACAGTGGGAAAAGGGAACTGACCCTGCTGAACTTCAGACAAGCCAACTCAGGAGTCAGGCTTGGAGAAAGCCGAAGTGCCCTCACTAAAGACGCTTAAGCAGCCAGTCAACCCACCTGCCCCACATGCCTTTGCTGTGCTTTGGCCAAAACCAGGCCAAAGGGCTTGAGGATCTCTCTGCCTGAGGGTCTACCCACTCGTGCATGCCCTCCTGGGCCCACCACAGCTGGCCAAGGGGGGTCACAAGTGGAGGGGGAGGAGGACGATATACGGAGCCTTAGTGTAGCGAAGCAGCCCTGTACTTGCCTTCACGCAATATTTATGCTCAAGGCAGCCTTCACCTCCTGCCACTTCAGACTAGAGTTTGTATCCTCTACGCTTAGCTGAAGAGCTGCACGGGGGGACAGGAGACATGGCAAGGCGATGGCCGTAGCCTTAGTGCAGGAGTGAAACGGTCTTGTACTTGCCTTTGCGCCACATTTACGCTCAAGGCAGCCCTCGCCTCTGCCGCCTCAGAGGTGTAAGCTGTGTCCTGTTGCTAGGGGCGAGTGGGGCAGGATCGCATTGTGGCTCTGCAATGTAATGGGCTCCAGGAGGAGGAGGGGGGAACCCCATCTCCCCCATTGTGAAGCGTGCTAAAGTTCACTGTGCTGTGCAAAACACTCTAAAAGTGCCTCGTGGCCTTCCCAATGCTTCATCAGAATCAGAAAGAGGGAAAAGAGAAACAGAAGTGGGAGAGAGAGACACACACAGAGAGGGGGAGAGACATAGAGAGATAGAGACACAGAGAGGCGTGATATAGACGGGGGAGAGATAGGGAGAGAGACAGAGAGAGACATATAGAGGGAGAAGGCGAAGATAGTGTGATGACCAGGGGTGTCCCACAAATGTAACAAAAACCAAAATGTAAATAAGTGTTCTTTAATGCCTTCGACTTGGCTTCACTGTTCAATTGTTCACAGTTGGAGATTAAACTCTTTCCAAAATAACATTCCAAATGAAGGAAATACAGTCCAACTCAAAGAGCAGATAAACGAGGCAATAAAAAAACTGAAAACAAACCGCACTGAAGAAAGTTCCATGACAGACCAGGATAATTAATTACAAACTTCAGGAACCAGGTATAGTCCGTTGGAAGAAGGCCAACCAAGATAAAACTCATCCAGGAATAAAACACTCTTTGTTTCCAGCGTTTGCTAGGATGCAGGTCCATACTCTTATTCAGTTGTCACACCTGCAGCCCATGAAGAGGATCAAGGCCATCTCCTCCCTTCTCCTCTCCTCCCTGCATGCCCTAGAATGGAGAGGGGATGGGCCTGGATCCTCCTCTGATTGCCCAGCCGGCCTCTGCCCTTCCCCAGCCTCCTCCATAACCTCCAGAGCCATACTTCCACTCCCTGTTGGCTGTTCCTCCTCTCCCTCAGAATCAGTCTACACCAGGGGCATGACAGATAGGAAGAGTGGTAGAGAGAGAAACAGAGTGGGGGGGGGAGACATAGAGAGGAAGAGAGAGACATAGACTCAGAGAGAGAGTGGTCACGCAGGGGTCGGGAGGAGTTGAGGACACATTGCATCATGACTGCAGTCATACAAGTGTGCGTGCAGATACGAGCACACTTTTGGCACGCAACATGGAAAAGGTTAGCCATCACTGACACAGACAGAGATAGAGAGGGAGAGAGAGAGAGATGTCAAAAAGAGTTTTGTGGTTCTCGTTCTCTGCCCTAATGACTGGCTGGGTGAGTGTGGCTAGAGGGTCATGTGACTGGGAGTGAGTGATGTCAAGTTGGCCACCCAGGTTTTGTGGCTCCCTGTGTTTGGGAAACAGGTCCAAATGGCTCTTTGAGTGTTTAAGGTTGCAGACCTGCTCTAGGGAGATAAACTTGGTGGGATATAGAAAAAGGGCCTTCTTTGTGGTGGCCCCCTCCCTCTGGAACATTATCCCCAAAGAGATTAGGATGGCCTCCACTCTAGCACTCCTCTGAAAGGTGCTGAAGATCTGATTCTGCCAGTGGGCCTGGGCCCCCCCAAGTGGGATGGAGCCCATTAATGGCTCGTGTAAGGTGCTATCACCAGGGCGGAGGATGGGAGGGTGATTTTAATAAAGAAACCTATTATATGACTCTTCTTTTATTGGTTTTATTGGTTTTATATGAGATTTTATATTCTGTAAGTCGCGTTGAGTCACATGTGCAAATATAAATAAAATAAATGTGCAAGGGACATAACAGCCTCAGTATATCAAATATTTTTTGCTCTTTTCTCCCAATTTATATGTATTTGTTTTAAAAACTGTCTGGATCCAAATAAATAGCTGTGCAAGTTGAATGTGAAACTATCCCATTAAACCCCTCTTTGCAGAAATTTTTAAAAATAACTAGTAATAGAGAATAGGGAAATCCAGTAAAAGCTTAGGTGAATTTTGAGATAAATAGATAAATATCTTGCTGGGAAACATAGTTTATATGCAAGCTACTGTAACTTTAAGCACATTAAATAAAACATAATAAAAAGAATATTACTTTAGAAAAAAAGTTTTTGAAGCTTGGTTTCATATTTCTAGACTATCAAAGATGCTTTTAAATTTGTTTTTGTGAACAATTGGTAGCAATGCTCTTTCTGTATCAGTAACAATACTATTTATCCATAACTAAATAATACTTTGCACAAAATCCTGTAAACAGCATATGGTTGTCACGTTCCTTTTAGGTGGCATAATTGTTTCCCTCTAAAGAAACTAAATTTAGATTAGCAACTGTGTCTAAGTATCAATAGAACAATGTTTTGGTTTAACTTGTAGTATAATGTTGAAAACTGATGAAAACCCTACTGTTTTAACCACAATTCATGTATTATTCACGTCAGAGGTTTGAAATATCACTCTACTCATGAGTCTTTTGACTTTGAAAACCACATCAAAATGAATAAAAAGAAAGAAATGTGCTAGATTAGACTCTTCATCAGCTCATTAGATGGTTCAAATTTGTTTTCTGCCTGTCTTTATAGCTAAAGGCTTATCTATAGTGACTTATTGCTGTAAGCATTTTAAAAAGTGAACTAATCTTGAGAAAATAAATCAAACAATACATATAAAAACACATTACTCATGAAATGGAATAACAATATTCCTGAATATACTTAAAATGCCATAGGGTTAGAATCAAATCAGTAAAATATCCAATACAAAATATAAAAAAGAGTGCCTATCTGTCAACATGTTGACAGATGTGTTTAATATATTCTATGTTATTAATCTTCAGTGTGTTAATTTATATTGTTATAGTGCTTTAAGGAAACATATAATGAATAAAGTTTTTTAAATAAAACAAATATAAATTAATTAGATGGTTATATATCCATAAAGTAAATGCTAATTGTATTATTAATTGCTTCATTTAAAGCTGAAATAGAAATCATTTATAGAATATTATTTTGTGAGTTGTTTTGAATTTCATTTTCTTGAGATAAAACAAGAGGGCTGTCAATTCCCTGAGACTATTGGATATAGATTAGCAAGTAATGAGCATTTTCTAATTAATAATATTTCAGTCAAGATTCTTGGCTTCTTTCCTAACAAGTTTGAATATCTAGAGATGAAAATGTTATAAAAATATTAGAATGTTCTGTGATGGATAGATTAACACTTAAAATTAAAAAAAGGAAAAAATAGTATTTCTTGACATGGGACTTGTTTTATCAATGGTTAACAAATAGAATCAGATTAGAATTTAGTAAGATCTAAAAGATAACCTTTGTATTGAAAATTTTGTAAGATAGATAAACATTTTGTGATTATTACTAATATGTTTATTATGCTTACTATTATGATTTATGTTGATTAATATTGTATTTCTACTTAAAACTAATAGTGTCCAGTCAACAGGCTGTTCAGATTAATATGAAATTTTTATGTGATATAAAAGGAAAATGTATTAATAAAACATATATTAAAAAACAAGTTTGAATCTGAAACAAGAAATGCTGGCCTTGTGAGGATGACAATGTCTTAGTTATAACATATAATACTAAGTAAAACAAGATATACCATGTTCTGTTATATAAATCTTTTTAAAGATGTGTAATATAATGTGTTGGGAAGATGTACAAAAACTTCTTTTTTAAAAAAATTAAACCAGTCTTGAATTTTCTCAGACTTGCATAGTTGCTTGCATAAGCTGTTTCTCTCTGGATCCACATGTGGCTATAGTTACGTACTGCTTTAATGATTTGAAGAGAAGTGCTTTATGTTACCTCAAGTACATTATGAAGCTCTTTTTGAAGAAAGTTTCGCATACCCAATGAATTGCTATTGCTGGCAGGAAGAGCCAGGCAGAAGTGACTGATTAAATTTCTCTAGCAAACCTATACAGTTGATCTTGGCTTCAGCTTATTGTGATTTTCAAAAATAGTTAATATTTGCCAGCAGTGTTTTCATAAAATATTTAAAATTATAGCAGGAATAACTGGAATGTTGACATATTGTTTCAAAATGAATTACTGCTGGGGGGGTTGTATTTTTTTGCCCTAACCCTAGTATCATTAATTCTACATCTTGGGAAATGCCTGTTTTTCTAGAAGCGTAGTCTTAAATGAAGATTCCTGATTCATTTCTATTATAATTGCCTATTTTAGAAATGATAAAACAATTATTTTAACCCAAGGTACCTTCTTTGCTTTTAATTTCCCTAAATCCATTTCATTCAGTTTTGTGTCATTTTAGTCTTCTGTCATTTTAGGCCCGAGGGCAGTATTTGATTTTGTATTTATGTAAGCTGCTCTAGAAGCCTTTTACCCTGAATTTATGGTATAAATGCTTTGAATAAATAATATAGCTTAGACAAACAGTTCTGTTGATTAATCATGTGATAATAAATCTTTCTTAAAATGTCTTTTGACAGGATAAATCTGCAATTATGAACCTTTTTGCTACTTCTCCCTTTGGAATTATATTATGCCTGTCTACCTTGGTACAGAAGAGCAATGGCAAATGTAAAGAAGCAGGTTCAAAGCCAGAGATGAATTTGAGCATCCAGTACCAACTTCCACATTTCATTGCAGAAACCCCGATACAAAATATTATTCCCTACAAACAGCACCTGTATGTAGGTGCAGTCAATAAAATCTATGTCTTAAATGAAACTCTTCAGAACGTCTATGAATACAAGACTGGACCTGTTCTGGAGAATCCAAGTTGTGCTCCATGTGATGAATGTAAGCCTAAAGGAAATCAATCTGATATTTGGACAGATAACATTAACATGGCTCTGCTCTTTGAAACATACTACGATCATCATCTTATCAGCTGTGGCAGTGTAGCCAAAGGAACCTGTCAACGCCATGTCATTTATCCTGATAATCCTGCTGACATTGGAAGTAGAGTACACTGCATGTATTCCAAACTGATGGATGAAGAATCAGATGAGTGTCCTGACTGTGTTGTAAGCCCCTTAGGAACCAAAATTCTGGTGGCAGAAAAAGAAAGATTTGTATACTTCTATGTTGGCAATACTGTAAGTAATTCACCCCAGCAGGACCATTTACTTCATTCAATATCTGTTCGAAGATTAAAAGAAACTCTGGATGGATTTGAGTTCCTCACGGCTTATTCTTACATTGACATTCTTCCAGAATTCAGGGATTCATACCCCATCAAGTATGTTCATGCATTTGAAAAGGACCATTTTGTGTACTTCCTTACTGTTCAAAGAGAATCTCTTGACTCCCAAGCTTTTCATACAAGGATTATACGATTTTGTTCTTTTGATTCTGAGTTGCATTCATACGTGGAAATGCCCCTTGAATGCATTTACACTGAAAAACGTAAGAAGAGGTCAGCTAAGAGGTCAAATGAGGTTTTTAATATTTTACAAGCTGCATATATTGGTAAGCCAGGTGCAACCTTAGCCCAGCAAATGGGCCTTAATATGAATGATGATATTTTATTTGGTGCTTTTGCCCAAAGTAAACCAGACTCTTCAAACCCGACTCCTAAATCTGCTGTTTGTGCAGTTTCTATCAAAACCATTAATGAATTTTTTGGCAAGATTGTAGACAAACAAAACATGAAATGTCTGCAGCATCTCTATAAGAACACCAACAAATACTGTCTGAACAAGGTAAGTACGGAGTATATTATAGGATGTTAATTATGTAACACTGTCTAATTCTCACTGAATGTTCTAGTATTGAATATGTGACTATGCTGATTTTAATAATGAATAGTAGCTATTATCTTGGACTATGCTTTGGCTTTGATCCAGGACGTCTTAATGTGCTTCAATTTCACTGTTAATGCTAGTTACTGCCAATTGTGATTTATATTCACATAAAATAGTTATTGTAAGTGTTGGATATAAAAGTCATTGAAAGATGTATTCAGAAATTAGAGTTTGCATTAGAGATAGTGTAAACCTAAGCCCTGTTTTCTTCTAATCAGAAGGAAACTGGGCAGTGTTGAGAACGCAAGTCACAAGAACTCTACTCGGCTTTAATAAAGCCAAGTGCCATACATTCACAAAGTGATTCTGTTCCTGCATAATCTTTCAGTTAAACCACAAGAAGATGAATCACAAGTAGATGAATATAATATACTTCATTCAAACTAAACATGAATGATTTGAGGTTAAAGCACTTAAATTAAACAGTACATGAATTAAATATAATGGCTATTTAGAAATGAAATAAATGGTTATTTACACTTTCTAGGATTTTTAAAATGAAATATATACAATTTTGTATCTTTCTTTAGTGCTTAGTTCAACTTTTTTATTGTCCTCAAATCTTAGTTTCTTTTACTCATTTTTCTTCTGAAGATATTCAACATTTCAACCTGAATATTCTTCCATAATCATAGATTATTGTTTAGTCTTTTCCTGTTGTATTACTATGAATATGATTTTAAAAATATTTTTTAAATGATCTATACCAGCTTAATAATTTTTTCACAAAGTATTTCAGTAAATATAGTGACAGAATCATTGGTGAGTTTCTATTTGGTGGAAAAATATTTGTCATTGGAGAAACATTTCAAACATGCCAGTATTGAATGCATTAGGATATTAAAAAGTATGATTATCTAATCAGCAATACATAATTTCAAGATATGTGTTTAAATCAGAGAGAGGTATACAGGCTAATAATATAGAATATTGGTACAGATGTGGTATCAAGTAATTAAGATCTATTATCCTTTTCCAATCTTTTGATAAAAAAATACTGATTTTTCTGCAGGTACAGATAGTCTCCGCTTAACAAGCATTCAACATTCATTCAGTTATAAAGTGCTGAATGAGCAGTAATTATCACTGGTCCTCGGAGTAATGGTTTTTGGCTTTACCCAGGCATGTGCTAAAAAGGACGGTACTTGGCAGCCTGCTCATACTTACCACAGCAGCACGACTTCATTTGCCCCAGCCACCTTTTTCCTCCCCATCTCATTTGGCTGCTCTGTCCCCTGCCACCCTGCCCCGCTATTCTGCTTCTCCTGCCATTCCTAGCTGATCTTGCAAGGCTGCATGAAGGCCCAGTAGGTGCCTTAGCTGAGTAAGCCTTGTTGGAAAAAGATGGCAAATATCAGGTAGCAAAGTGCAGGGCCGTGTAAAGGGAGGAAAGGGGGAGATGAGCAGGTGTGGTGAGTTAAAGCAAAGATGAGTGTGGCAGGGAAGCAGCAGGTCCTCTCTTAACCATAGCAATTGGAACGGCTGCTCCTGCCATTTCTAAGTGGTGTGATTATGTGATAATTCATCTAATAACCATTTTACATATCAACAGAAATTTCAGTTTCCAATTAGAGTTGTTAAGCAAGAACTACCATGTTTCTCATATAATAAGGCTGAGACTTTTTATTTTTTGAGCCCCGAAAAAATGGCTAGGCTGTGAATTAATTCCCCCCCCCCCTTGCATCTTTGGGTGGGCGGGCGGTGACGGCTTGGATGTTGACCTCGGCATTGGTGGGGCACTTCGTTTCGGGGTCAATGCAGGCAGCACCATATCTGGGTGTGCAACAAAAATACTTCCTAATGGCAAGCCCCCCCATCCCCCCCATTTTGCATGTTTTAATATAGGCCTTAATTTGGGGGGAGGGGCTTAATTTCATTTCATGCCTATAAAACATGCTTCCTATTGGGGGAGGCCGTATTGTTGGAGAAACAGGGTATCTGTATTTGGGGGGTGGGGCAGTACATCAGAAATCTTTCCAAAATTTCTACCGCAAGGCCTCCAAAATATTTAAGTATTTATTTATAAATACTTAAATATTTTGGAGGCCTTGCGGTAGAAACCTATCCTATTTCCAGTAACTCTGGAACAATACAGTCATGGCTAATATTCATATTCATGGATCAGAAGACAAACAATGTATAAGAAACTTAACAGCGGCTCAACAACCACCTTACCACCAGAAAAATAGCCTAGTTTTTAGTGATTTTATGAACATTATCTGTGAGGAAGCTGCACAGATGTTCTGGTAGATGGCATTGTTTAATCAAAAAACCTAAATGCACCTGCTCTGCCCAAATAAATGGTTAAAACCTGTCCTGCCTCAAATAGCCAAATCGTATGCTGTGGAATTGAAAACTAGCAGCTTGACTTTGTACCCAAGAAGCCATCTGGTCACCAGTGCAGTGGACAGAGCAGTGGTATCATACGGCCAAATAAAAAGGGAATGAGATTCAAGGGTCTTGTCATTTTGTCTATTTTAATTTTATTTTCATAGAAATAAGTCTTAAAGAATTCATGGGAAAGAGAAGAGTGGCCTTAGAATAGTTTTCACTGAAATTAAAAGAAGGTTGACGAACAGTCTTGGAAGGTTTTGAACAATTTATCTGTGGATAAGATAAATTGCCACTTTAATGATGCAGAAACTGAAATATAGTAAATCTGGGCAGAAATTCAATTTTAGTCATTTTCGGCATGACTTATTAAAGGATGCTAGTTTTTTCAGTTTGATTCAGTATAGTCCTGTTAAAATTGGGTAATTAAGACTTCTACTTCTGGAAGGAACTACTCAATTTTTCATCATTTTTATTTGTTATCTCTTTGCATTGTTTTTTTCTATCAAAACATGCTGAATGTGGAAATGCAGATAAAGGCAAGAGAAAAAAAAATAGTAGAGTGGAATGAAGAGTCCCCTGAAATCAAATAAAAAGAGACAGTGAAATAAACATACAGTGATATTTATTTATTAAGATGATAGATGAAAGAAATTGAATTATGCTTATTTTCTAATGGGAAGAAGTAATTGCAGCCTTCTATCAGGAAACCAAAGGAGCTTTATTGATCTTTTGTCCTTTGGGTATAGCAACATTTAATAAAGACAAAACAACATCAACATATTTTACAAGTATTAGCTTTTTTCATCTTCTCATAGCAGGTTTTCTGGTTACATGTCTAGACAGTTCTTATCACTTGTTTTAAACAGATTCTCATGTTTATAAACTTACGCATTACAAATTCATAAAATACAGGGTTGCAGGATTATTTTACATTTTTCTTTCAGTTCAATTCCAGTTACTTTCTGGAATATATAACACTGTCCACTGCATTAATATTTACTTTTAACCCTGAAAAAAAAAATACATTGGGTCAAATTTGAACAGACCTAGGACACAATAGACCTAGGACACAAGTAAACAAAGTTTCTACTTGGCTTATTAATTCTGTAGAGGAAATAACAGTGTCTAATAAGAGTTTCTGGGCCTTTAGAAGGAACAGCTTCAAACTCAATGCTTTTAAATCCTTCCAACAGTATTTTTGCAGCCTGGCGGTATAGTTTAAGAAACCAGTTTGTTCAATACAAAGTGAAAAGTAAGCTTTATAGGCTAGCAACTATATACTACTAAGACCCTTATCATTATGACTTTTAATTGGGAGAAAATGTTAAAGGCCAACAATTTTTCAACCAAGGAACTTCAGATGGATTAATTTGCAGAATGTGACTAAAATCTGGCACTCATGTCTCCCAAGGGAATTACATTTGGGAAAGCCGTGGCTGTTTCAGTGCTACTGGCTGCTGCTATGGTCATGTGATTTTCATTTTCAATGTTCCTTGACAGTTTCCCAGCCGCTCTCACAATTCCTTGCTCTCTCCCCCACCTAGCAGCAGTGACCTAACTACCTTTCCCATAGGTGTCTTGGTTTATCACTGACATCTGACTCACTAAGCTCTTATATATAAAACATTGTACACTAAATCAGTTTATATCCCATCATTATTACTTAGCTTGCCATCCATAACAATGCAAAAATACGTCTAAATTGCACAATACCAGCTTAGCTTTTGCTTTCAAATGTAAATAGAACCAGCTCTTAGTGGCAATATCATTTTGTTTTTCAAAGTTCACTAATTTTATTGATCTACAGTATTTTACCTTTACCTGGGATATTGTATATCATGTTCTTTTAGAAGAAAACATAAGTATTTCCTTTCTATAATAAATAGTATTTCCTTTCTATAATAAATAATAAACAGTTAACATATGCCTATACAAGTGATTTATGAACATTGCAATGGAAATAATTTTTAATTCTTGCCTTGCTTTCATGAAGATGTAATCATAATCCAAATCAAGATGAGAGGAACTGTGGTAGGATGATAACTGATGTGTATTATCATGCTTAATTATTGTAAACTGTCTAGATTTGCCTATGGCAAAATAGGTGGCATTTACATTTACTAAATAAATAAATGTGAATTCCAATCAATTGTGTTGATCAAGAGACAACTTATAAACACATTTAAATGGCTCTAAATCACAACTCCAAACATCCCTCACCATTGGCCACGTTTTTCAGGAGTCACATTTTCTCTCATCTTATGCTGTGGTTCTTGGATTGACTTTACTCCATCCTATTTTTTTTCCATTCAGTCATGTTGAATTCTGAATACCTGGCCCTGCAGTTTTCTTGGCAATTTTTTTTAGTAGTATTTGCCATTGCCTCCTTCCTGAGGTTGAGAGAAAGTAAGTGACTCAAGGTTACCCAACTAGCTTTGTGCCTAATGCAGGACTAGAATTCAGGGTCTCCTGGTTTTTAGCCTGATGTCTTAGACTACAGCAAACTGGCTCTCATTCTGCCTTTATACTAGAATACTTCATATGGGAAGTTGTTTATGATATTTTGTGTAAATTAGGACAGTTTTAATTCTTATTTAATCACACCATTTATTTGTTTTTATTTCTCCAACATAGCTAATTCTTTTAAATCATGAATATTGTCTACGCTTAACTAAGAAATAATTAGTGGCCGTACAGACTTTGCTGTAGAAATAGTGCATCATCCACCACCTGCTGAAATTCTTTTTGCTTTTTATATGATATATTATTTGAAATTTGACAATTCACATATTAATTAAATAATAGTTGTGCTGTCCCAGCCAGTCTATGGGAATTGGATAGTTACTTAGGAATTATGAGCTGTTCCCTTAAGGGAATGCAACATGGTAAATGTAGTTAAAGGTATCCTGGGAAATGTAGTTCATGTCACATGACCACATCTGTAATCCTGATTGGTCGCTAGTTTGGGGTTGGGGGAAGTTTTCCTCATTCTTTGTCTGAACTCTTACTCATGACACCTTCTTTCTATCGCTACGAGAGATGTGTTAGGAAATAACCATCTTTCACTACAAGACAGATATACAAAGGATTAGTCATTAAAAGAAGAACTTCGTCACAAACGGGAGTTATGAGGATACCTGTTGAACCAATAAATGTAATTTGTTATGGACATCTTGTTGAGTTCTCTATCTGCATCTGTACAGCTTCAAATCCACCTCTGTACAGGATACAGAAAAGTAAAAAATGAAGTCCTAACCTATCTCTATAAAATTGTTAATTTGGATTTGTGATAAAGCAAAGTGATATTGAAGCCAGGAGTGAATATGCAATGTTAATCTAAACATGCATTTCCCACCGTGTCTCTGTGAGCATCAGAACTTTTTACATGCTGTTTACATGGTGGGAAGGGTTGGAATTCCCCTACATGCCACAAACAAAGAACTTTCTAACACACCCACCCACCCTCCTCTCTGCTCAATTTGTCTTCCTGCTATCTCAGAGACTCCACTTGCATAACAAGGAGAGTTAGAAATTCCCCAATTCTCAAAGGATAATCAAACCTCAGTTGGAAAGTTTGAGAAATCTTGTTTGTATCTTTAAATGGAAACAAAAAACTGATTCTACTCATCTGGCAGGGAGACAAAGCCATAAAAGTGTCCCTTTCCAGCCAATTTACAACTGATAAAGACACATCGTAGTTCCAGGAAGGGGCAAATTCCCCCTCCTTTTCTCTTCAGCAAGAGAAGTGCTGTGTCTCAAATTACAACTCCTCACTGGGAAGAGTCAATTTGTAAAACAAAGGGAGGAGCCAGGATTTACCCATCTTCCCTGCTTCTCCCCAGTAACTGCCTACATTTTTTTTCTCAAACGCAGTTGAATCTGCAATTCTCAGCAACTGAAGACAACCTGCTCCCTTTTTCTTCCTTTTTCCTTCTCAGACAAAGACTGCATCTTGCCAGCCATTCCAACCAAAAGCTTCCACAGGAAGTCAGTCATTAAAAAAGCTTGTCACCATAGAAATGGGCTGCCCACGAGGTAGAAGCTCTTTACAAATGCTGATTTCTTTGCCTCCCTGTACAACTTTCAAAAAGCCTGCTTGGCTGCTAGGAGGAATTCTCCTCCCCTTTCTCTATCCACCCACAGGCTCAGGAGTCTGTCTGGATTACAGAAAGGGATTTTTTTTTTCTACGTTATCTCTGCTAACTTGTTAATGCTTACACTACAGAAAAGGAATTTTAGCAGGACTCTGTAAGATTTTCTGAATCTCAAAGCATCATATTCACCTTTCCTTCCAATGTTTTCAATCGCCACTCAACTGCTAGACTCGACCACCATCTAGTGGTCAACAACAACAAAAAATTCTTATATGATTTCTTTACAAAGTTTCTCAAGATTGACCAGAGTGTTTCTCCAATGATAACCCCCTTTGAAACTATTGTGCACCATTTATTCAATTTGACCAGAGTGATTATGCAATGACAATCCCTTTTTTGAAACTATTGTGCACCATTTAATCAACTTAATTCAAAAGTCCCAAGAGTATCTTCAACCTAACATGGGCATAGCAACAGCGTCTTACTGACCCTCTGCTGCCACCTTATGAAGCAAGCAACAATTATAGGCATATTTCTGCATTCTGCCCTCAAGTCTTCAGACTTCGTGATGCTACCTCTAGTGCCCCCTTCTATTGCAAGCTCACAACGCACCCCAGAAGCAGCCATACTGTGTGCTGTGCTAGCATCACCCAGACTCTGCAGTGCCACCTACATGTTCAAGTATTAAATCCAGCAGCAATTCTGCTTTCTGCTACCTGCTTGTAGCGCCCCCAGTACAAAAAAGGGAATTGCATGGAAAACCACTAAAATTTTCCAAATTTCTCCCTGATCTAGATGCCCTTTTCGCACAGTGAAAACACAGCGAAAACAACCTCAAGTCCATCCAGTCAAGACTGGGTGACCCCAAACTCCTAACATACATCCAATACCTCGAGGAACACAAAGACAATGTCGAGGAAAGCAAGACAGCACTCCAGGCAGTGCTCCACAACGCGCTTCGGCAGGAAGTAGCATCAAGGGAGCAGGCCACATCTGACATAGCTTCTTTATCGCATGTGTCTTCTTCCCACCATTTTAAGAAAGCCTCTTCCCTCCATCCCAAATCGGCTTCATCACAGGCAGTTTCTAGTGTCTCGCACCAATTCTCTGCTGCTGGCTCTAACCATCCTTCCAGAATATCCTCCCGTCATAGCAGCGCATCTCAGGCCTCCAAAGCAGCAAGTTAGAAGCTCAAGTTGAAGCTGCAGCAGCAGAGGCAGATTTATGTATTATGACAGAGGTGATACGGCAGAAGGCTGAACTGGCCAAACAACAAGCAGAAATAGCCAAAACTCAGGCCCAAGTGGAGTTACTCGAACGACAGAGAGATGGCAGCAAAAACAGCACGGGCTGCAGCATGGCAGAAGGCAGCCAACGTTGCCTCCCTCAACTTCGACCTTGAAGACTTGGGAGAAGAGAGCCCAGACACATGGGTCAAGGCCTACGTGGATGAGCAGCACTCGCTTCAAAACGAGCAGATGGAACCGTCTCAATTGCCTATCAGTCCCCCACAACCAGGGAAGCACAGGGATGAATCTCAACCACAGACTCTACACACCAGTTGCACTATTGACGTACGACCTAAAATACGAGATTCATTTCCCACCAACAGCAAAACTTCCCCAACTGATGTTGTACGTACTAAGGTCCGATATTCTCTTCCCAGCACGAGCAACCCTACCGCAACGTCTCACGCCCTGATGGCCAAGCAACTTAGCCCACCAGTGCTTACAATGACTTCTCGACAAGTCGACATGCCATCAATGACAACTGCGACATTCAATCCACAGGCAGCAGCATTCCGGCCTACAAAGCAGCATGACACTCGACCATTGTCCCCAGTAAGGGAGAACGACATCCTCCATAAGTACTGGGAGGAAGACTACAACCCATCGTTGACTTATAAGCCAAACCCACCCTACGAGAATCCAGGGGGAGAACCCTCTACGTCAATACCTCCCCCCAACTCAGCAAACGCTGAAGATTTCTGGAGAAACTAGGCTGTACAGGGTGGAAAGCTAAATTTGCATGCCAACAGAGTTTGCAGATTCTCTGACAAGCCAGGCGGCGAATATCTAGTATGGAAGAAACTTTTCCTGCATCTCGTTCAGGTGGCACGCCTGAACCCTGCTGAAATAATTGGACACTTGATAGCATGGCTAGGGCCACAGTCTGCCGACTTACCGAGGGCACTTTTGGCATTCCACCACACTCGTCACTCGCTGAACAACTACACTGGGTTTGCAGCAAAAGCACTGACCCAACGAAAAGAGTTACTAAGGGAGTACCAATACTGCTACAAGTGTTGTGAATCCAAACACCCTTCCAAGTACTGCACAGTCACGGTGAAATGTGACTTTTGTAATAGTGACCCACCCAACCTCACTGCATCCAGACTCCGAGCTGCCACGGCAGATATCTCATAACCCTCCTTCAGACAGGAGCCTCAACGTAACACAGAAGCATGCAGGGCTCCTCGACAGACTGCCAAACTGCAACCACAACCAAGGCTGAGCATCAACTGCATAGCACTGTGCTCTGACTCACCACACCCTCATTTCTGTCTTCCCATCTGCTTAGCCAAAGTGTACCCTGAAGGATGCCCTGAAGATGCCATGAAAATGTACATGCAGATAGACACTCAAAGCACCTGCACCCTGGCCAGACCTGCATTCTTTGACCTCTTTGAAGTGCAACAAAAACAACTTCCCTTCACTGTATCAACATGCCACGCACCAAGAAGCATGGCGGGGAGGAGAGCTACTGGACTCTGCATAGAGTCATTGGATAGAAGTTCCCGGTTCCCGCTACTGTCCATATTTGAACACGATGGGATACTGAACGACTGCAGTCAGATCACCACACCTGAGGCCATAAGTAGCATACCTCACCTACAGCACCTGACTCATCTCTTTACCGCTCTAGATCCGGAGGCTGAGATCCTACTCTTGCTGGGAAATAATGCCCCACATGCCTTTCTCTTCTCCAAGTCAGTTGGCGGCCATGTAGACGGCCCAGTGGCCATCAAATCTTCACTAGGATGGGGGAATCATAGGAATTGTCAGTGTCAATCAAATGCAGGCTTCAACCCAGGCAAATGCCTTACCACCATCCATTCCAATAGCCTTCTGATGCCCTTTAGCACCATTGAAAACAAGGATCCCATTCCAGCCTAAAAGGCCGCCGCCGATCAGTACACTTTTGCTAGGACACCCTAAACAGCCGCCAGCAACCACCAGCCATCCACTAAAATGTTCTACACGAGCATATGCCTCTGTAACACCCTTTCCAACAGCTTCCCGATGCCCTTTGACACCGTGGAAGCAAGAGTACCATTCCAACCCTAAAAGGCCGCCAGAGGTGACCAGCAGACTTGCACCAAGAGGCTGAACTTGAAGATTGAACCTCAAGCTTTGCATGCTTTGCTTTGTTTGATGCTTTATTAATGTTTACTGTTTTTTTCTTAGTTATATAGCTAACTGCTTATCTTAGTTATATACAGTAGTTATATGCTATTCAGTTAGTATTACTGTTTACTGCTTATCTTAATTATAGTTATTATTTTTTCTTTTCTCTTAATAGTGAAATTTACAATTCCAGGCAGGGAGTGTGCTGTCTATGAGTCTATGAGAATTGGATAGTTACTTAGGAATTATGAGCTGTCCCCTTAAGGGAATGCATCATGGTAAATGTAGTTAAAGGTATCCTGGGAAATGTAGTTTATGTCACATGACCACATCTGTAAACCTGATTGGTCACTAGTTTGACCCTCGAGGGGTTTTCCTCATTCTTTGTCTGAATTCTCTTACTCATGGCATCTTCTTTCTATCGCTATGAGATGGGTTAGGAGATAACCATCTTTTACTACAAGGCAGATATACAAAGGATTGGTCATTAAAATAACTTCATCACAATCATGAGTTATGAGAATGAACCAATAAATGTAATTTGTTATGAACATCTTGTTGAGTTATCTATCTGCATCTGTACAGCTTCAAATCCACCTCTGTACAGGATACAGAAAAATAGGGATATACAGCTGTTTTCTGGAATGATAGCATACCCAGTGACTGCAAGATTAAATTGAATTATACATCTACAGCTAATCAATGGGATTCTCTGTGCCATAAATTTATAGCTTAATCAAGCAATTTATAGTTTCCTGTTTTGTGTTCTGCTAGTGAAGAACTTAGCATATCAAACCTGGGAAGGAAATCCATTACATCTTAAGCATTCATTGAATGCAGGACTGAATATATGTTTGCCTGTAAAATTATGACCATTCCCATTTTATTATGACATATCTTAATTACTCCTAAACTATACCATAAATATGTTCTGGCAGCTTCTTTTTTATTGCTGTGTCCTATAATGTTGCTTTGTCTTTCTTCCAAGCCATGAATGAGTCAGATTCAAAGCAATCTGTGGTAGCTGTGTTAAAAACCACATGTTGATATGAGAAGTCATAAATGCTTTTAAAATAAATATTACTTCACCTTTATTCTAACACTGACAAAGACCTCGTCATCCCTTACCTTGAGAGGGAAGTCAGACAACTGACAATTACCGAGAACAGGAAAGAGATGGAGTATATAAAAATTCATGCTGGCATGGTTTCTACTAAGCAAGGATTGGTGGATCTATGATATTGGGGAAAAGTCTAAAGTATTAATTAAATATTTCCAAAATATTATTGATATAAGCAATTGTTAAAACCTATCTTGATCAGGAAGTACATACTGTTCTGTAGCAAATATGTTTTTTTTTGCCCTGGGTTGCATTTTTGCCATGTGTTGCCTTTGCCATAACACAAAGAAAACAGGCAAAATAGAAAGAATGCATATATCCATTATACATGTACCTAAATCAATACTATTTACTTAGTGCTAATGCACTAACCAGATTACAAGAATTGATGCAGTGGTAATCAATACCAAAAGTGAATAATACGATGAAAGATCTCTGAAAAGAAAATGTGCTATGTTTTTAATTTGTATTAGTTAATTACATCAGCATTTATCTTTTTTTTCCCTTATATAATCTTAACATTAGCATCAACCTGTTTGCTTTTCCTTTATCAGTAAATGAACACTTAAAGAGTTTCTGGAAATACAGAATACTAAATTCATAGCAGATGCAAAAATATTTACTGTACATTGCTATTGACCTGAATTGGTTTGAAGATACACTTCCTATTTTATATACTTGTTGAATTGAATTCAAGCACTGTGCAACAACTTTTTTAATTTTGAAATATTTTACTTTGAATACACATTTTTTTATTTTTTACTGTTTTAGATATACTTATTTACAGATCAGAATGTTATCAGAAAGCTTGAGTTCAAATTCTTTCTTCATTGGAAATCTGTTATTTATTTGAAGCTGACATGTTTATGACATGAACAACTGCAAATTATGATAAAAACAAAAATATAGAAAGGTATACACCACCTTTATTTATTTATTCAATTTATATAGCCATCATCTCACAAAACATCTCTGGGTGATCTACCACAAGTAAAAAAATACGAAATATAATACAAATAGCACATACAACAATCAGGAGACCAAGCCAGTCTAAATAAAGTAGCATATCACAAGTTCCCACTAATACTCCAGCTCCATGCCCAGGAACATATAAAATAAGTTTTCATGATAATGAGAGTTATTATTTTCACAATGAAATGTAAAATAATATATAATATCTGAAATTATGATGACTTTCATCTTATATAGTGTTATAAGAATTAGTGGCAGCTTGCATTATGTTCAGAACTTACAAAACTGCAAAACAGGTTATAGGTATCAATTTCCCCACATTATTTGTATAAAATGCAATATTCAGTTCAAGCAATATATTACTTTAGTAATTAAATAATTCATACATGAACAGATGAAAACCATAAAGCTACTTGTTTAGTTTTTTTTTTAAATTCTATTTAGTTCAAGTTCATACAGATTTCTTTGAGTGATTTATAATGCATTATTAATAAAATCATCCTTATGGAGCAGATAATTTTGGCAGTGATGGTTAGTTATTTTCATGAGTATTTATTATGACAAAATTTAGATGTTAGAGTTTGATATGTCAGTTTGAAAAATGTTAAACACATAATTCATATTAATTTGCCTCTGGTCATATGTGCTATGTTGGGTTTACCTAGGAAAGCTAGGTTCAGATTTGATCAGTTGTGAAGTCACTCAGTTGTTTAAGACAAAATTGTTTTATTTAACTTTTTTTCTTCTATGCTTTCATTTTTGTATAAGTTGCCTTGTGCATTTTTACAGAAAATGGGTTATCCTTAATTAAAACCAAATTCTTGCTCAAAGCAATAGCGTTCATTTAAAGTAAGAGGATTTTTTTTTGTTAAAAACCAAAGAAATAAATTAATTTGGAAACCCATATTGTGAAGATTAGTTGTAGAGTAGCTTCACAGATTATTGCATGAGCAAGTAAAATACAATTTAAGTTTGGTCAAGGAGGAAATGAGTTTGTATCATCACATTCCAGTTTTGACCTACATCAGAGGCAGTTTTTTTTTTCTGAATGAGTCACAAATGGACTTTATACTTTCACTCTATCTAGTGCATGAAAGGAAGAAAGACAAGTAAGCCACATACCAGTAAAACATTTACTGAACTACAATATTTATGAGATTTGTCACTGGAATTTGGCAGTGAATATATGTATGTTTAATCCAGAGATAATTTAATTTTCCATTTTGTCTGCCAACCAAATAGTTTAGGGAGCCTTGAGGTGAGGAAGTGAAACAGAAATATATAATTATCTCATATAAATTAAATAATATGGATACTCTCTGTGGCAAGTTACTTGATAAGTGGCTTTGAAAGATTTAACCTTTGCAATGGCAATTAAAAATGTTTTAAGGCTGTTTTTATCCAGTTAGGGTATATAGCTGGAATCCAACCATACACTTGCCATTGTGCACCCTTCCTCTAGAGCCTCATTTTCACTTCAGGCTAAATTTAAAACTAATTTCTGAACATTTAGCTCAGACCTTTGGCAACACAAATGTGTTCTTTCCCCAGGGACTTCCATTGAGCAAAAAAAGCAGGTAAAGAGAAAGCACTTCTCAAGGCACTTAAGAGGAAGTGATTTGTTAGTACATTTCTTCAGGGTGGTGGGGTTTTTAAAAACTTCTCATTTAAGTTCAGGATATTCCAGGATTTCTTGATGGTCTCCGATCAGGGTACTCAGCAGGTCAGATCTTGCTTTTAGCATTCTGGAATTGTCAAAGCCTGCTGTAAAGAAAAGCAGGATAGAAGGAATGCATGAAATGAATGAATGAATTAAATAAAGTTTTAATGAATAAAATAACTACGGTCTTTTGAAGTGTACCTGTGTTTGTCTGCATAAGAGAGGGAAGTATTTTATACTGCCTGTATTCCCTTTGGCTGTTAGCATGCAATACAATCTTGTCTTAGCAAACCCTGTTCAGAAATTTGGATTTCTTTTGAAGCTTATTTGGGATGGGGAAAGGTGAATTGCAGATTTTAGACCAATATTTATTAAATAGTGTGAAAGTAGGATTTCACACCTTCCTTTAGAATGATCTTCCAATAGTCTGAGAACCATTCAACTCAAGACCAAAACACCCTGGAGTAATTGATACTCAGTGCAGAGGTGGTATTCAGCAGGTTCTGACCAGTTCTGGAGAACAGGTAGCAGAAATTTTGAATAGTTCGGAGAATCGGTAAATACCATCTCCGGTTGCCCCCGCCCCCATCTATTCGCTGCCTCTCAAGTCTCAGCTGAACGAAGTCCCAGCTGATTGGCTGGGTCTTCTTTTGTTGCCCTTCACAGGAGAACGGAGCTGGAAATCAGGTTAGTGGGGTGGGGAGAGAATGGGGATTTTACAGTATCCTTCCCCTGCCACGTCCACCAAGCCACACCCACAGAACCGGTAGTAAAAAAAATTGAATACCACCACTGACTCAGTGATATAGTTAACTCTCCCAGTTGAGAGCAAGAGAGTGCTAAAAATGTTTTGAACATCTATTGAAGTCACATCGCTATACGTGGCAAGAGATTTTAGGGGTTGAATTTTTAAAAATCCAGTTTTTCAGCTTCTGATGAAATGCATAATTTAAATTAGATGTTATTATAGAAATGCAGCAATTAGACTCATAAATTATGTATTTCAAAAAAAATGTGACATTGTCTGTGGCTATATATTTTGAAAAGTTGACCAAATTCTCTGCTTTTTTATTAGTTTTTAATATAAAATACAAACACAAATAGTAGGAAAAATAGGGGATGGAAAAGGGTTCAAAAATTGACATTGTGAAATGGCTATGTATTTTGAAAAGATTATCAAATTCTGCTGGCAATTAACATTTTAAAATTTTGATTTCTAGCTGAAATGTGAAATAACAGAATTGCTATAATTACATTCTGGTTTGCTTTTTAAAGGACACATTCCCATTATTTTTTCAATATGTCATGGCATAATACTCCTTAATTTTAAAACTAATCTTTAAATTTAATAATCAGCAAAAAAATGAGTACAACATTGATTTTAAAAGATAGCTACGTTTTTGTTATTTTTACATTATTGTATATATTCTAGTCACATTCTAGAACTGAAGTATATTATATATTCTCCAGTATTAAAATGCTAATGGTCTCTATTATGTAAAACAGAAATGAAGCATCAATGGTAAATAATTCAATTAATAGAGTATTATTGAATTGTCAATGCAGCATAACTGCATTCTTTTTTAAGCCCAGTTTACCAAGGTGTATTATGAGGGTACTTTGCCAGTAAAAATTACAACATCAAAAGAGTTAGTTAAAATATTTCCAGACTAATCTATTTATTTATTTATTTATTTATTTTGAAAAAGATTTTATTAATTTTCTCCAAACAAACAAGACAAACAAAACATTAAAACATCTGCTCTCATATATACATCCAGTGTGTCAGTTGGTTCAAATAAATAGACTAATCTATTTATTTATTGTTTGTTTGTTTATTAGACACATTTATCTGGCTGGTGATTCCGGGTTGCTTAAAAAATTAAAAATCCATACTACAGAAACCATAACAACATCATCCCTGTGGCAGCAACAAACACAATCAAACAGCCACTTGATCAGCTCTATATCAACCTGGGGTTCCAGGTTCTTCCTACTGGCAGAACCATGTCTTCTGGGCCTTCTGGAAAAGTATCATGGTTAATCTTATATTTGGGAAATAATATTCCATAAGGAGGGAACAATAACAGAGAAGGCCCTTTTTCTTAGTTCCACTACATATACTTCTTTGATGGATGGGACCCGCAACATACTTTGTCTTCCTGCTTTGGTGGGTCAGGTACACAGTATGTAACCGGGGAGAGGCAGTCCTTTAACTAACTTGGCCACAAGTCATGTAGGGCTTTAAAAGTGATAACCATTATGTTGAGTTGGACCTAGAAGCAAATTGGCAACCTGTGCAACTCCCACAAAAGAGATGGCATATGCACAAATCTAGATTTACACAAAACTATGCAGGCTGCTGTATTTTGAAGCAATTGAACTGGTGGATACTTTCAAAAGTGGTCCTATGTAGAATGTGGTACAGTTGTCCAAATGGGAGGTGACTAGGGCTTGAATGTCTTGTGAGAAGAGCATATTAGTTCAGTAATGAGCATAACTATATATAGCTATAAGTTGCACAAAGCCCTCCTGACCACAGCTGTCATCTGCTTCTTGAGTAGAAATCAGAAGTCCTCTATGCCCGACTGAGGGAGTACAACCATGACCAAAGATGGTAATTCTCCAAGAACCAAGAAATCCTGAACTCAAAGCTCCTGCATCAATTTCAGCCTATTGCTACTCATATAGACCTCAACATCTTCCAGATACTAAGAAAAAGCGGTCAAGGCATCATTTAACTCACAATTTGCAGAAATGTACAATGGAGTATCATCAACATGATGACTGATCTCACCTAGCAGCTTTATGTAGATATTAAACAAGAATGGAGAAAGCACCAAATCTTGGGCCACAGGTTGGACCTCTCACTCCCAATCAAAGCTGACTGAAAAAAATTTCTGAGGAAGGAAGTGAACCAGATAACATAGTGCTTCCCATACCCAACCCCCAGAGCTGCTCCAAAAGGATACCTTGATCAATAGTATTGAAAACTGTGGAGAGGCCAGGTAGAGCATGAATATACTAACCACATCCTGCTCCCACCAGCGATCATCAAAAAGCAAAACCAATACCATTTCAATCCTGTAGCCATCCTGAAACCTGATTGAAAGGAGTTCAGATAATCCATTTCATCCAGGATGCTCTGGAGCATGCTATATTCACTTACCATGTCATAGCCTCCAGATTCCCATAGAAGCCTCTTCACAGTACAAAATCACATTCAAAACAAAGTAGTCCATGAGTAGCTTTGCATTTAGTTGATCAAAACCTTCAGCAGTTGAGCAAGCCAAACGCACTTCACAGAATGCTACTGTAGCTATCATCCCATCACCATGTGCTCTACATTCTTGTAGATGCCGTACTTGCTACTTCCACATTCCAAGTCTGGGGCTTTAACAATCCAAAGTACAGCAGCCTATCATCACCTATTTTTGCTATTTCTTTGTGTAAACTCCAAGAAGCCATCGACTTAATACAAATAAAACATAAATCTTGTTTTGCAGGAATGTTGGACCTTTTAAAATAGTAACAGCCATGTAGTTTGACAATATTACTAGAAGTAGGATAAACAGTATATGAGTCTTAAGATATTTATATATGAAGTATTTAACGAAATACTGCAAATATTTTTATTCAGTTGGCTGCAACATCTTTTAGAATCTTATTTGCTGGCATTATACTCCCATGTTCTCTATCTAGAAGAAACTATAGGAAATTAATTTGTAAAGGATGATGTTTCCCTTTTTTAGTTATATCATTAGTTTTACTATTTTTGGTTTGAGAAGGCAACCAAGAATTCATTCTCTTGCTTTTCAAGCCTAAAAATCTAAAAGAATGCAGTGGATTTTGGCCGTCCACTGGTGTTGGTGGACTCTTTGTCTGATAGTTTAGAAATATTTGAAAACGCATGAACATCACTAAAGTAGGGCGGGGGGAAGCTTTCCATAATACCGTGTAAATTAAATGCAATGTAATAATATTGTCTTGCTTTTAAAATCTAATAAAACTTTTCAAAACTCAGTCAGTATTTCTGGTCTACCTACCTACCACATTGTCAGCTACTGAAGTACTGTCATTTTTACTGTCTTCTCTGATTTGCTGAAACAAATTTAGTTTTCTTGCAGACTTTTTTAAGAAACACCTCTTACTGTGGAGCTCAAGATGACGAGTATCGGGTGGAGGTTACTACAGCTTTGCAGCGAATTGACTTATTCACAGAGCAATTCAACACAATCCTCTTAACTTCCATATCTGTCTTCATTAAAGGGGATCTTACTATAGCAAATCTGGGGACATCTGAAGGACACTTTATGCAAGTAAGCAATATAATATACTGCTTGTTATTGTTGCTGTTTTTCCAACAAATCCATTTTTATAAGTTGAACAGTTCGTTCAAATAGTAACCAGCATATTTATTGCAGGCTGTACCTCTCTAGTTGCTTTGCAGGAAAAGTCAGCAATTGTGTGGACAAATAGTAGGGTAATATATTCAGTAAATCGTTTTATGATTAAATGTGATATGGGGAATAGAATTCTAATTTGTGATAGTTTCCTTTAAAGAGCCAGCACTTGATGTAAAATATTTGTATACCCTCCACAGAAATAAAAAAAAGATTTTCCTATTTCAGAATAGCTTTCTTCTCATTTCTATCCCAAGTCAGATCATTTCATACCTTTGGTCCTCATTAAACTGAAGCCTAGAAAATCTAACGCAATACTTCCAGAGCACGTTTCCTTTGGTAAGGCCAGCCAAGGGACTAAAAAGAATGCTATTGTCTGAAATACACTGTGCCATTAGCAGAAATGTGTATATCCTCTACATTGAGTTACTGAGCAAAAATTGTCTTCAAGATTGTATTTTAATAATCTGTGGAGTCTTCCCCTCCTCCCCCAGTTTTGTTAGAAGAGGCTGACATTTTCAAAAGTCTAAAACATATGAATTGCTTTTGATGCTTAGTAAACATCCTATCTGTTCTTAATATTTTTGTCTTGTAATGCATTTTTTAGGCATAAAAAATAAGAGAAGGGATATGAATATTATAGAACATATTTAGGATTTCCTTTATTTTGTTAAGCAGATAGTTGCAAGGGAAATATTTTCAAATATATTCTTCCATGCTGTTTCTTGAGATTATCAATAATAAACAAAATTTAAATGTGATATCTGTTACTAGGATTGCTTAACCTCAGGACAAGGACAATAGTTATATATTAGAACAAATCAAATACTCTTTTAACACTCTGTTTAGACATGATTGGCATAATTATTTACAAAATGTTGAATTGTCATTAGTACAGAATTGTGCAATCAATATGTTGTTAGCAGGTAAGCTGTGCTATGGACTTCTTTTTTGTAAAAACTGCAATAAGGAGATGAGGACCTTTTTATTTAAAAAAATGAAAAACAGCAGCTGTCTGTCTATGAAGCTTTGTTACAATTTCTGAATTTTCATGTTTGAGCTTTCTGCTAAGTATTAGGGCCTTTGGAGTGCTTAACTGTAACAACTATATTGACAGTGCAACCCTATACTAGTTTCGTCCCAAATATCCCTCTGGTATTCATTGAGCTTCTGAAGTAACTGCATATCACCTTTGATTATGTTATGGTGCACATTTTATGAGGCAGACTTTTTAACATTTAACATTTTTATTGAGTTATATAATAAAAATAAGATACAAAATACAGAAGTAAATAGGAAAACAATAGGGAGGAAGAGGGAGAAGAAAAGTGAGGAAGGATAAGAAAAAAAGAAAAAGAAACATTGACTTCCTACTCTCTCTGTTGCAGTAAAACAAGGCATTAATATCAAATCACATTTTTTCATAATAATATGAGCAAGCCGTTTCTATAAAAATCTATAAATCTAATCAGTAAAATCCAAAATCAAAGTTCCATTCTTTTCCACTTCAAGCACAAAGTTCAGAAGCGGTTTCCATGTGGAAACAAAAGTACTTACATTCTTTTCTTTAATCAAAATAGTCTATTTTGCCATTTCAGCCAACTCTGTCAACTTCTGCAACCATTCGTCCATGGTAGGCATCAAAGTGTCCTATTTTTCTGCATACAATAGTCTTGCTGCTATCAATATACATAGTAACAAAGTTCCGATGTTTTGCTCCAAGTGTTTTTCCATTAGGCCCCAAAGGAAAAGTTCTGTTTCATCTTTATCTCCATTTTTTAAATCTTCTGTATTAAAATATGAATCATACTCCAGAATTTTGTTTTTGCATTGTCACATGTCTACCATAGATGATAAAAAGTCCCTATTTTACCTTTACACTTCCAACATTCAATTGACATACCTTTATACATCTTATATAACGTATCTGGTATTAAATACCAATGATACATCATCTTATACAAATTTTCTTTAAGATTATAATTTAATGTAAATTTTAAACCCTTCTTTTCCTATTGTTCAAGCAACACATATCCAAAATTCCTTGCCCACTGAATCATACAGTGTTTACATGTTCATTGCCTTCTGGGTGTTGACACACCCAAAAAGGTTAGCCACCATTGCCCTAAAGCCCGACTTTTTGTTCCAAATACCACTATCCTTAGAAGACATATTCTTGATCAGCATTGTTGTTTTCGGTTTATTTATTTTGAAACCTGCCAAAGTCCCAAACTCATTCAGCTTCCTCATCAAGTATTCTATATTATTTTGGGGTCCTGTAAAAATATAACCAGATCATCAGCAAATGCCCTCAATTTATAAATTTCTTTCTTAATATTTCTACCCCTTATTTTATCATTTTGTCTGAAACTTTTATTCGGAACTTCTAATACCAAAATAAGCAATAGAGAGGACAAGGGGCATCCTTGAATTTAAATTTCATGTGATTTAGTTAGATCACCATTTATGACAATTTTTGCAATTTTGTGATGTCTAGGTCACTTTAATTCCTTGGATAAAATTATCTCCGAAGTCCATTTCTTCCAGCACCTTAAACATAAAGGCCCAATTTAGGTTGTCAAAGGCCTTCTTTGCATCTAAAAATATTACAGCAGCCTGTTTTTCATTATGATATTGTTAAGTATTCAATAATATTTAAGACAATCCTCACATTACCTCTTAGCTGTTTTTTTGGCAGAAATCCTGCTTGGTCTTTCAAATTGCCATCAGTAGCCACAGTGCCTTATAAATGTGTTAAACACTCCAAGTCATCATCTGCAGAAATTGTACTTCAGTTCTTCGGGCACTGAAGTTCTTTGGGCACTTGTTCTTACAGAGTACAAGTAATTGCCAAGAAATTCAAGTACTTTACATCTGTATTTCTAACATTTTCTCACCGCTAGCATTTTTTCCTAACAGGTCTCTGAGTCTTTAAACACTTGTGGGACAAGCATAACCTTTGCCAATGAGCATCTATTCCCTACAGCATTGACATGTCAGGGAAAGAAACATCTACTGACAGTATTTCTGTATGTCAAGCAACTGAGTCTGACAGTTGTAATACCCAAGTGTGTGGCATCAGGAAAGAAAGATGGAACAATGGTCTTGAGCTACTTTAAAAATTGCCATTGTGTTTTAATCTGCATTCAAACAACATGTGCTGTTGATGAATCATATATTAATATGCAATAATCTAACTGGCTGGAACATCTGTATTATTAAAATTATTATTACTATTTTCCCCTACCAAAATAACAATCAATAAAAGACCACCAGATGTGTCGTCTGTCCATAGTTATTACCTACCTAGAAAAATCCCAATAATATTAGATAAATCAAATATATCAGCATATTAACTGAAAATCAGAGAACAAATTTTCAGTTTGTCTAATTTTTCAAAATGAAAAAAGGATACTATCTCTTTATCAAATATTGCATATGTCTGTAAAATATATACTCAACTACTGAAAACAATTAAGATCTATTTTTATGTTCAAGATAAAGTCATTTTATCAACAAAAAAACAATATTTTTTTTAAAAGAATTTTATTAATTTTCTACAAACAAACAAGACAAACAAAACATTAAAACATCAACTCTCATATGTACATCCAGTGTGTCGGTTGGTTCATCAGTTTTGTGCATTCATTTTGTAGTCTCAATTACAATTATGTTACATAACAACTCATATTGTCAATCCAAACTTATACATCCTAATATCACTCAAAAAAAAAAGAAATTTTTGACTATACTTTTAATCATTCATGCTTTATGAGATAACAATACTTTAACCAGTTTATTCTGTAACAAATCATATAATCATACCAAATCAATCCTAAAAAACCCTTTATAAATATAGTGTCAAATAACAAAGGCAAGTAAAAGAAAATAAAGATATTCCTTACTGTCCAGCATTCTAAATATTCTATTATCGTATTTTATCATCTAGCCATTGATAAAAAAGATCCCAAATTTCATAAAATTGTTTTTCCTCTTGCTCTCTAATTTCAAATGTCAATCTACTCATCTCAGCACATTCCAATATTTTTTTAATAATTTCTTCCTGTAATGGTATTTTCTCATTCTTCCAATTTTTAGCAAATACAATCCTAGCCGCTGTTAATACATTTACAATCAGGTATTTCAAATCTTTACTGTATGTATCAGGTAAAATTCCCAATAAGAAGATCTCTGGTTTCAAGTCTATGTGTTTCTTTGTCATTTTTTCCAACCACATGCAAATTTTAGTCCAATATTTTCTAGCGTCCTCACAAGTCCACCACATATGGTAATAAGAGCCGAGTATCTGATGACATTTCCAGCATTTTTCAGATTTGTTCTTAAACATTCTTGCTATTCTTGTTGGGGGAAAGTGCCACCTGTAAAACATCTTATACAAGTTTTCTTTATATGCTGTTGACATTGTCATTTTATAATTTTGAAACCACAATTTTTGCCATTTCTCTAGATCAATCCCATATCCAAAATTCTTCCCCCAAACAATCATAGTTTCTTTGACTTGTTCTTCCTCTAATTAAATTCCCAGTAAATAACCATATAATTTTTTAATCACCTTCTCATCAGTACCCATCAAGATCTTATCTAGATCAGTCTGTTTATCATAGAATCCCTCCGTTTTAGAATTTTCATCATACCTTGAATGTATTTGCGCATATGAAAACCAATTCATCCTTATACCTTGTTCCTCTAAGTTTTGGATCGATTTAAGTTCACCCTTTTCATCCAATAGTTCCTAAAAAAAAAACAACAACAATAAGTTTTATACAGTTGCTAAAGGTAATTAAATATCAGTCTTGGAAATAGATGTAGTATTTAAAGTACAGACAGCAATCTTAAACTTTTAATTTTTTTAGAGCCTAATTGTATTGGAAGTAGGGAATTATTTTTTTTCTTGTTGGAACACGTGCTTCACAGTCATATACATAATTGTTTTGGCTAAAACAAAAGTGTGAAAACTTTGTACTGGTCCTTAAATATCCTTGACTTCAGAGCTGATAAAATATTGTTGAGTTTCTGTTACAAAACAGACTGCTAATAATTTGACTAAGACAGCTGTCATGCATGAAAAAGAAAAGAAATTTATTTTATATCCACCCTAAGCTGTATGACAAGTCTTCTTGCAGATTTTCCCTTTTCTTTCCATTCCCTCCTCCCATCCACCCCCAATATGATTTTGCAGCTGTTTCTGCTTCTTACAGTTGTAATTGTGGTTGGTACTTGACTGGGAATATAATATCAGTACAGCTGTTGAGTGCTAAGTGAATTAAAAAATTTTCAGTGGTTAAATAAAAAGAATTATACCATTTCAACCAACAGTATTATGAGTTAGATTTTCAGTGGGTAAAAGTTGAATCTTGTCCATTGAAGGCTAATCATTGTTACAAAGTTCTGTTCTTTTGATTGATGTTCCTCAAAAATGGCCATAATCTGTCTGGTCATATCATCATTATAAGAGATCAATGATATTTTAAGTGTTGATTCTATCACTGGAATTATAAATTTGATCTGTCTTCAGTGTTTTACAGATGTTTAGGAATTTTGCACATAAGGAATAAGACTAGTATAAGGTGTGATCTTATAAAACATAAAATGAACATCATTGGGTTTACTGTGGTGTTGGACTGATCCTTTGTTACTAATATAGTTTTAATCTCTGTAGAATAGTCAATCTTATCTTACTTCTTTCATTTAAACTACTGTACAATTCTTTTTATGAAGCAGTTGCTTTATTTGAATAGTTTATGCTTAAATTACATAAAATGTAATGATAGTAGCAACAAACTTAGTCCAAGTAAATGAATTGTCCAATAGTTAATCCAAAAATTATGACAGATACTGTAGATTTGGAGTGCTCAACATGAGAAATATTGAAATAAAACCAATTCCTGAAGCAACTGTTTTTTCTAATATAATATTACGATGGTTAAAATCTTCAAAATAATTCCATTACATTGAATGGATTAGAAATGTGTATAGCTAAAGTTATCTTCAAATGTGTTACTTTTCGAAGGACATGCTGAAAATGTTGTGGAATATAATATACTTTGAGTATATATCTTCTGGATAGTGGTTTATACCTGCCAGAGATCCATAAAAAAAACCCAGGCAGAACTTGGTTTAATTTCAAGCTCCTTATTTTTATTTTTAAAAAGTCTTAAATTGCATACATATAGTTGCCAGAGTTAATCCACATTGTGATAAAAAGTTACTATGTACTGTTTTATTAAACATCAAAAAGTTACTTCATTCAAAATAATGATATGCAGACACATGTAGGGTTTAATTGGTAATTCAGATTTTGCATGTATATTAAGATAAATTGATAGTAATAAAATGCTGGAAAGAATTTATCTGGTAGCCGTGCACTCCAGGCTGATTACTTACTTTCATTTTAAGGGGAACATTAATCTTTTGCTCTCGTGTCATCTTCAGGACTTGCCATCTCCATAGACAGCAATTATTGAAATATTCCAAGTTGCCGAGAAAAGCTGCTATATATTTGTTGGTAATTATGTTATAGTACCAAAATGAATATATCAGCAGAAATAGCATTATAAATCTAACTCATCCATTTAATCAGGAAAGTTTTGTATATTCTTTATGGCATTAAGTCCAACATAAATAATTTAGTATGAGGAAATCCAAAATGAGGAAATCACCAGAACTGGCTAGGTCACTTGGCAAGGTTATTTTTTATCGGGATCTGGCTAGTCCCTGGACTGGAGGCTGCTCAGGCATTCCATATACTATCCCTTTGGGAAAATTGGCAGCACAAGATTGTACTGGGAGAAATGTTTAGATTGAACATATTTAGAGATGAAGATAGAGATAAAGATGAGTGTGGGAGGCGAAATAAAAAATACTAACATTGTTAACGTGAATTGGATTAACATGAATGATACCCTGAACCAACCTTGCTTATACACAATAGAGAAATGTTTAGATTGAACAGGAAAGATACAGATGAAGATAGAGATAAAGATGAGGAGTTAGAAAGATTATATAGATGTTAGGCATTTTTCTTTTATGTATGTTTAATATAATGAGGATTACATAAATTTGATAAATGTGGTAGAGATTATTAACCATGTTAGCGTGAATTGGATCAATATGAATGATACCTAATCAAATGTGTTTATATATAATAGAAAAAAGTTTGGATTGAACAATAATGATAGAGATGGAGATAGAGACAAAGATGAGGAGTTAGGCATTTTTTGTTTATGTTTGAACAGTTATAATGAGGATTACTTAAATTTGATAAATGTGATAGAGATTATTAATACTGTTACTGTGAATTGGATTAATATGAATGTTACCAAGAACCAACTCTGTTCACGCACAATATGCATGTATATTTTAAAAAAATAATAAAAAATAGTTTTGTTTTAAAAAGGAATTCCATATACTATCCCCGAGATCCTTAAAAGAAAACGCTGCATATCTTTATACTATTAAAGCTCTGTTTGTATCCTCATTTGGCCCAAACAGTGCAATATAAAGCAACAATTTTTGAATTAAGGTATCTAAAATCCACTAATTTAAAGATTGCATAAAATAATCCAGGGCACATTCAATTGCTAGCTATGGACTTGAAATTTTTACAAGTTTATTCACAAAATGAAGGCTGTTATGGCATCCCTGCGGTCATTTGCTTGTGATTTCCGATGCTCCTTGATTTCTGATCATACCAATGAAGTCAATGGGGAAGCTAATAGAAAGCCAAAATTTGCTCTCACTCCCACTACTTTTTTTCTTACATTTAGTAAACAAAATTACTACGGCTTTGACCAAAATGACTACAGAAAAACCCATTTTAAAAATGACAATTCTAAATCTAATATAAAAAAATAATTATCTAAATGGCTATTTAAACAAAATATTCCAATAACCTAATAGGTCAGTAACAAGAGTACTAAGTGTACCTCCAATGCAATGTAGTCCATAGCATGTGGGCCATCTCATAAAAGAAAATAATTAACTTCAGATCAATGTCTTTCTGATCTCTAACAAATTTGGAATCTTTTCCTTATTCTTGCATAGAAAAGAAAATCTCTTTTGTATCTTGGAACTAGGACCTCATAGGTGAAAAGCAGCATTTTTGAAACATTTTGGCATTCAAATGCAGCAATCATAAAATTGTGTTACATTACATTGTAATAATGGCTTTCACTCACTAGCAATCTGGGTACCACATTTTTTGTACAAACTGCAGTTCCAGAACATCTCAAAGGCAGCCTCAGGTTTAACTTGCTATAGCATAATCTCTGTCAGCAAAATCTCTGATATCAAGAAATACCCTAAGCTAAGCTAGGCAAAGACTCCTAACTATTGCTTCAACCTATTGTTCTAACTGTTTTTGCTGGCAGAGAGTTGCAGGAGACAGTTGCAGACAAAAACAGAGCTCAGGAGCCCTTTTTCACTGACAGAGCACTCAGGCCACAACAAGCGTCCCTTACATGAGTGATGTCGAGCTGGCCATGCCCACCTCAACCCCCCAAGGTTACCCTGAAGTGGCCCTCAATGAAATAGAGTTTGACAACCCTGATAAAGAATTCAGGGATCTCCAACCTTGGCTACTTTAAGACTTGTGGACTTCAACTCCCAGAATTCCTCAGCCAGCTTTGCTGTCAGCTTTGCTGGCTAAGGAATTCTGGGAGTTAAAGTCCACAAGTCTTAAAGTGGCCAAGGTTGGAGACCCTGATATAGATTAATCTCTACTTTCATGCAGCTTTGAAATGTGTTCATTGTTATGTTTTTCACTCACTCGCCTTACTACAAAGCCAACCATGGACTTGATTGCTCTTTCATCATGCTTATTGACTGGATTTACTATTGACTGGAATTGCCTAATTAAGTTATAGAAGACCCATAAAATGGTGCCTTTTCATCCCAGAAATTGCAGATGGTTCAGCAAGATACCAGGGTTGATGCTACAATATCGAAAGCCACTAGAAAGTCTAAAAAGGCCAGGAGATTTTGAAGTGACGATCTATCAGAGTAACCAATGTTGTTTCCATCCTTTATCTAGGGCTTTGTTTCATAAACTGCATTTCAGGAAATGTGACAGTGTCCCTGACAGGATTCCAGACTAGCAGATGTTGGAAAAGTCTGCTCTTTGCACTCATAATAAAGATTTAGCCTTCAGTCTGCATTGCTAGGACAAAATTTTGTGTCTTTATTTGCTACAAATTCCAAATTAAATAAAAGTGGGGACTTCTGAAATACCAGTTTATTGGAATCATGACAACAACAGGAAACATTTCTTGAATTATTTTATGAATGTGGAGGTACTCTGGAGATTAGGATTATTGCTCAGTGAAGAAATAATTTTTGGCAAGAAAAAGCCTGAATGACTGATAAAAAGGCATTCCTGGCATTTAGCAATGGGTTTGCAAGAGACAGAATATGACCGTAATAAAGGTATTTGCAGCTGTGGACTTACCTCTCATAAATTCCAAGATTAATCTGTATTTTCATGCAGTTTTGCAATGTGTTCTTTGTTAGATTTTTCACTCTCCCTCCTCACCATAAAATCAAAGTAACATCTGAAATATGTTTTAAAAACCATGATACTTAAAGTTATACATTTTCATAATGTTTTCCTCTGCATTGTTACATAGCAAACTCAAGTTTATGTTAATTGTTTCCCATTGTCCATAAAAGTGCCACTGAAACTAACAAACAATTCGAATATTTGTTTGTTTATTCATTAAATTTATATGCTACCCATCTTATGCCTCAAGGCGACTCTGAGCAGCTTAACACATAATAAAACATACAGATATAAAATAATTATAAATATAAAAATGAATTAAAATTACAAAAGATTAAAACAACCTAAAAAATCCACACATATTGGGAGCAGAGAGGTGGTGGTTCCTTCTCTGTCAGCAGTTACTTCCAGTCTCCAGCTTCTTCAGGGCCCTATGCTAACTGCCATAGCCAAGTTTTAAGGCTTTTCCTAAAAGGATTTTTAAATCGGTACAATGTTTACTGATTTATATACCTTTGCATTTTCTTTTTTTTTTTTTTTTAAGTCTGTATGCCCTGATAAGGAAAATTTTGTGAAAACTTTATTCTGTTTTTCTTTTTGTCTGAGACTATTTACGGACAAATTGGTACTCATTAGTTTCCTCTTATATATAAAGCTACAGTAAAACTTACAAAATAAGTTTCTAAACTGAGAATTGATAAAGCATTAAAGAATATTAACTTTTTCGGTTGGGTTTAGAAAACTAATATGTTGCTATGTACCTATCAAGAGTAGCAAACTCTCTTTCAGCTATGTTAGCCATGAGCACTACAGCTCCATATTAGCAGAATCTTTTGAATGTCAACACTACATCGTCACAGAAATGCAGTTCTGTATCTATGTAAATATAAAATATTAAAACCATGCTGCTTCAGGAATTCTGGGAGTTGAAGTCCACAAGCCATAAAAGGACCATGGTTCCCCACTTCTGATATATAGTAGAAGATTCATTAAGAAGTGGGAGTTTTAGTCTTTGCTGTCCTTTCTGTTTTGCTTTTTGCAAAATTGAAATGCTTTTATAGAAGCTGACGCCTAATGTTGAAACTGTGACAGTGAAAGTACACCTTTCCCACCTGTACTATTTCCTCAACAAAATTAATGTCTACCAATAGTTACTTGGAATAAAAAAACAAAACCTGTTCAATCCATCCATTATGAATTACATCCAGAGAGCAGAACTTGAACTGAAAAAGGATATGGGAAGAAAAAAAATAACCAGAATCATAAATGATGTAGATCTGCAGCCTAAACTTTCTTCCTGCAGTGCCAATGATCCATTCAAATTACTTAGTTTCTGCTTATATTCCCTTAAAAGAAGCCATGTTATGAAAGCAATTTCAAGCATTCTCTCCTCCTCCCCCCATAAAGCAATAGTTGTAGATCAAAATCGCTGTATGATATAAATGTAAATTGTATGATTGTTGTTAATGTTTCTCTTTTTTTTAGATAGTGATTTCTCGTTCTGAACGCACAACACCATACATGAATTTCCATTTAGATTCCCAGCCTGTTTCTTCAGAAGTTATCATTGAGAATTCCCTCAGCAATGATGGGCATATTCTGGTGATTACTGGGAAGAAGGTAAAATATTTCTTGTGCTTCTTGGTCAAGTGCATTTTTGGGCAATGTATGTTTATATATACAAATACATGTGTGTATATATATACACATATCCTAATGTTACATTCAGCTACTTTAGAGGTTTTCTTTTTTTTTTTTTGCTTTATACATTTCCTTCTATATCAAAGAAAATAGAAAATAGTTTACTGATAGATGGAGCCAAAAGAGTTTGGCTTGTACTTTTCAGATTTTTCATGAAAATAAGTGAGATCATTAAATAAATGAGGTCATTAAATCATTATACTACAGGTTTAACATTTTATAATACAGCACTAATCTGGAATGTTAATATCAGATATCCATTTTTAAATAGAATGCATCGACCAACTAAACTTCTTACTTACATTACAGGTGAAACTTGAAAAATTAGAATATCGTGCAAAAGTTCATTTATTTCAGAAATGCAACATAAAAGGTGAAACTAATATATGAGATAGACTCATTACATGCAAAGCAAGTTAGTTCAAGCCGTGATGTGGCATAATTGAGATGATTGTGGCTTATAGCTCATGAAAACCCCAAATCCACAATCTCAGAAAATTAGAATATTGTGAAAAGGTTCAATATTCCAGGAATTCTTCTTGTTGTACAGTTCCTGGTGACAGACAGGTTGCTTCTAGAGATTAGCAGTAATTCCTTTTTAGGTGATGTTTTATGGTAACCAAAAAAGGTAAAATACTTGAGAAATGCAAATTGATCAACACAACTTTTAAAAAATACCTGAACAAGATATAGCAAATGCATGATGAATAACAATAGAAATCCATGGTATACTGGGTAGCTCTCATTCATGGCACCAAGAAGATTTCACAGGATGTGAAGGGTTTTTTTGTGTGTGTATGTGTGTGTGTTGGCCATAAAGTTAGGTGCTGAAAATTTACTAGCACCTTAGCTTTGTGTAAATCTGCTAACCTTCATAATTAGTTTCTATGTCTCTGTCATGTTTTACACTTTAGGTAACCAAGATTCCACTAAATGGACCAGGATGTTCTCACTTCAGCACTTGTGGTCAGTGCCTTCTAGCACCTTCTTTTATGAACTGTGGATGGTGTGGCAATCAGTGTGTGAGGCCACAGGAATGCAGTATAGGAGGATGGACACAGAACATATGTTTACCTAAAATCTCTGAGGTAAATTTACCCTTATCTTTGTAAAATTACCCTTATCTGAACCTTGTAACATGAGTCAGATTATAGTTAACATATACAAATTATTTGTAAGCTGCTAGAGCAATAAGTATTTATGGTCCTCAACAATTTCTGTTTTCCTGTTTTGAAAGGTATTTACCTAATGAACAATAATTAACATTCCCAGGTGAGGGGAGATGAAGTCCACTGCTGTTATTGATTCCATTTCCTACTTATATTTTGTCTCTCTCTATTCCTTCGCCTCCCCAATTATTTGAAACGCACATAGACTTTCACATTATGGGATATCAATAAAGCATAAAACTACAACACAAAGTAACCATAATAAAGGGGGATCATTTATGTTTATAAATCAAAGATTATGTTGTGTTCCTTATATTAGTTTGCACTTATAGAATGGTCCAAATGTGTGAACATGTCATCACAACTGTTTTCTTACTTGAAACTTTTGTCAGAGGTTCTGTTTACAACATGATGTGAAAGCAGATATAAAGTACAGATGTAAAGAAAAGACCTTTGTACTTCTACAGGAATTCCATGAAGCTGAGATAGGGAAATGTATGAGGCTTTATTCTGATATTGCAGCAAAGTTAAAACTGGCAGAGTTTCAGAGAAGAAAATGTAGTCTGTACTGTCTTTTACATCTGATTTCTAATTCCCAAGTCATAAATATGGAAAGATGTGTAAATAATCTACCACTTTAAGAGTTGAGAATAGATATAAAATCGTATCTTTTTAAATCTTTCTCCCTCCATGGAATGACTTGCTTTTGTTTGGTAACAAAGTATTTAGAAATAATATCATGTCATATTATTACAGGACTTATATAGCTACTTATATCATATATTATAATTGCAGGTGTTTCAAAACAATCCAAAAAAAGAGCTAAAACAGTAGGATACTGTTGTTTGTTTGTTTTTAAATGAAACTGATTGGAATTTTTTTTTTTTTTGCCTGTTTTGAACTTTTTCCTTCATGAGAAAAAACGTGACGTCAATTCTAGACTGTTTTTTCTTTAAGCAATCCATCTTATCGTTTGCAGTCGCTATAGTCTTCATATAAACTACTCTGAAAGGGGAGAAACAGTAGCCATTTTCAGCTTTAAATAAAGAGCAAATAAGTGTAATATTACACACAGGGGTAAAGAACATAATAGTTCATTGCTGTTTTCATTTTGCTATGGTCACTCCAAGATCTTCAAAGGCTGTCTCTCTGTGCTTAACAAAATAATTTTCTATTAAGTATGACATAATTATGAAAGTCTAGGTTTACAGAATGGTTGTGGCATTTGTAGATCCTAAAGTATATCATTATTACCAGCTATATTACATTGTATTTTTTTTTTCAGTGGCAGTCACTTTATTTATACCTGGACAAGCATACATATAATGAACCTTGAAATGCTTTATTTTTTAATAAATGTTTTAATGGCATTCAAAACATATCTGATTGGGAGAATAAAAAATGTGTTGTCATTGGAACCTAAACATGCATTCTAAGCAATGTTGAAATAAAAGAGAAGACCATACAGAAATGGAATATTAGCAGAATAATGGGAAATATGTTTTCCATAAATCACTTTTAAATCACTTTTTACTTCAGGAAAGACTAGTTAACATCTTTTTACTGTCTTGTGCTTAACTGATATATACAGAAGCATAGGAAAGGAATATAGGACTTCCGGTTTGAGCTTCTTCAGTGACAGACTGAAACCTCGTCTCTGTGAGGCTTCGATCCGTGCTCACTGCTGGAGCGCCCCAAGCTGGCTGGTTTCAGGGCTAAGCCACCCTGTAGAGGTGGTGAAGAGGGGGGAGACTGCCTGCAGGGTTGAGGAGAGCCACATCTCTTCTCCCCAGCTGGCCATTACTCCTTTTCTTGAAGGCGGTTGCAGCAGTGGTCAGAAATGGCCACCACAAAGAAGAACTCGACCGGAAAAGAATGTGCAGGAGGAAGATAAGAGGAGAAAGTTTTGGTTGACCGGGTCAAACAGCAAAAGCAACAAATAAGGTACCCTGGAATTGAAACTATTAAAAAACAATAACATTGTTCCCTAAGAAGATTTTTAAGCTGCGAAGGAGAGAGAAAAGGGAAAAGATTTGGGTTTTTTCCCTCCTTTTCCTATACTGGAGACTTAAGTAAGAAATTGGGGGAAAAAAGTCCACTTTGACATCAATAGGCATTTAATGCTGAAAATAAAAAGTCAAAAGGATAATAAAGATTTCTGGATAATTAAAAGCTTTTGAAAACAGGAAAGGAGAGAAAAAGAATAAAAGGGCAGGATCTGGAAGGGAGGAGACTGCCTGGAATTAAAAAGATCTCACAGTAAAAGCTCAACAGGACTTCCAAAATATACATTCTAACTGAAATATCGCAACAAAAACCCCAGGAAGAGAAAGTTGAAAAAGAAATAAGAAGATATAACTCGGGACTATCTGGATTACTTGATGATTTCTGGATTCTTGGTTATTGTTTTGAATGACTAAAATCAATCGGGTGGTTGTTTAAAAGTGTTCAAAATGGCTCCACTTTTAGAAGAACTGAAAATGGAACTTAAAAAGTACAAAGAAGATGCACAAGAAGGGAGAGGTTCTTTTGGCTTCGTATTTCAGTTTTTAGAAATGGAGATTTGGAATTATGAGAAACAACAAGAAATGCCTACAGAACAAGAATATTGCGACAAAGAAGAAGCCATCTTTAATGAACAAGTAATCTTAGGTGGGGGGGAAAAAGGAAAGGGGGGAAAGAGAATGGAAAGTTTAAGATTGGGAAAAACAACTCCAAAAAAAAATAGAGGGAAAAATAAGTATAAAATCAGAAAGCAACAGAAGAGGGAAATGCAGAAGAGAGAATTAGAAGTAGAGAGACAAGGGGGTAAAAAGGGGAGGGAGAAGATGAGAGGGAAGAAAGAAAGGAAAAGAAGTTATAAAGGACAGAAACAAAATATAGAGAAACAGCCTATTTAGAAATAAGGGGTGAAAATTTAATGGAAAAGGGGATTCTGCAAAGATACATAAGATAGTATGGTTATATTAGAAACAGAAATAATTTTAGAAAATATGAAACAATGTCTGATTAAAATGTCTGATAAAATAGCTATCGTAATAGAGTGGAATGCTTGTCAATAAATAAATGTAATAAAAGGTATATTTAATGATTTATAAAATGTGAAGAGAAATAAGGGAAAAATTAATTATGAAGATCATATGTGTTTTAAGGAAGTATGATATTTAATTGAAAAGAAATGTTAAAGATGTTAAGATTTTAATGATTATTAATGATAGAACTGAACTGGAATGGAATGAGGGTTTATAATTCCATATATTTACATTAAAAAAAAAAAGAATATAGTGATTATAAGAATGTACCAAGCAGAATTCGATTGGAAGTTATGTATTAAGTATTATATTGAAGGTCATAACCTTAAGGTCTATATTGAAATTTAAATAAGAGTTGAATGGATGTAATTTAAAGATATAAAGGTACCATACTCCAGTTAGTAACTACAGGAGAAAATTTGTTTAGTGAGAAAAGATAATATGAAATTGAAACAGAACAGACAAAAGTATAATTATAATTATTTGAATTGAGATGAGAAAATCAAAATTGAGAAAATTAAAAGGAAAAACTATATAGAAAATGTAAAATAGTATAAGATATGGAATAGAATACAAAAAGGAGCATGAAATTGAGTTTTGTGTCTGTACAAAGAAGTTCAACCTGGGACCATGCTATTTTCAAAAAAGATGTTTTATTTGTATTTTGTATGTGTGAAAACCCAAATAAAACTTTATTAAAAAAAATAAAAAGGAAAAGAATATAAAGGAGCCTTTATATTCGTGTTAAGCAAGCCCATACAAACTAGATGAGGGTAGATGGCAGACCCTAAATAACTTTTAAATTTATGAAGTCTGATTCATAGTTACATTAGGCTCTTGTGTAGTTCACATAGTATACAAGGGCACTTGAATGAATGTAAATCATATTTAAAGCTACATTAAGTCCCTTTATTCCTGTGAGGGCAAGGACTAGGTCCCTTAGTGTGGCTGAGATGTCACACTCTGATGAGTCTTCAGAGTTAGCATAAAATTGTTCCAGGCTTACCCTGTTTGGCTCTTTGTGACATGGTGAGAGCATATTATCTCTGTATTACCAACCTACATGAAGTAATTTCAAAGATCTGGGTTGGGTTATTGCTTTATGTCACTTTTTTAAAAAAAGAGAAAGTGGTAATTTGTTAAATGGGCACAGTGCTTATGCTTTTTGAGGGGTAATTTTGTATGAAGTTACTAAATGAGAAAAAAAGAATCTTAGAATGTACTCAATTGATTTTAAGCCAGAGTTCATGTGCTGGATACATTTTAGAAAATGCAATAAATATTCTATGACAGTGATAAATAGTAATATATCCCCAGAGCACGTACCATATAAATGGAAGATTTTGAGGTTTTCTTTCTAAAAGGAAAGAAATGATGCATTTGGATTCCTAAATCTTTACAGATGATAGCTGCTCAAGCAGATTTTATGCTTTGCTGAACCATGACAGTTAGTCATACTACGAAAAAATAAAAGATTATTCATATTTGGCATGTAGCTTTAATATAGCACTGGATTGTTTTGACTGTTAGAAATGCAAATTAACTTCTGGTATTTGCAATAAAATCTGAAAATCCTTAATGTATAAAATATTTTATGGAAGGAAGAATATAATTAACATACATTAAATGATAATTTTGACGTTAAAGTGAATATGGCGTAGTCATTATAAAGGTCTGAGTCGGTATCAATATTACATTACAAGAAAACGTTTAACTGAATTTCAGATCACGGAATCACCCAAGCAATAACAGCTCCAGATCTAGATCTATTCCAACTTTTAGTCTTAACACAAGGGATTCTATGACAAATAATATAACTCCACAGGTTTCTGTAAATTGTGGCACATTCGTTTAAATCCACAGCAGTTAAAACTGCATAGCAACAATGTTGGGATTGAGGAGTTAGTGCAAATGTCACAATGGCAATTGTACCAAGTACAACAGAAATGTTGCCCATTTTTGTATGTGAAGTTGGACAAATTCGATCAATCAGTAGCCAAGATGCTTATGGAGGTTCTCAGGCATCCAAGTCATGGTTGTCCCAAAGGTGCTTTTTCAAGAGGCAACTTGACATTCTGGTTTTTCTTTGAAGACATTTCGCTTCTCATCCAAGAAGTTTCTTCAGCTTCTTCAGTTAGTAACAGATGCCTTTCTTAGTTGTAGCATTCTAGTTGCTTGGTACCCCATCCTTTTAACTCTAAATAGAACTGAAAACCTACTTGAACAGTAGAATGATTGAACTTAACTTGCCTACCATTGATTTGTCTCTTCTCAGCTCTTGGAAAATAAATAGAAAGGTGGTTTGGTTCTTTTTCCCCCAAACCCAAAATAAGGAACTTCACATAAGTTGTATCAGTTCTGAAATATCAATTATGCAAACTATTAAATATTTGCAAATAGAGATGCTTTTAATAAATTTTATTTTAGAAAAAAAATATGAAATCAGATGTTGAGATATAAAAAGTTTTTTGGGAAAAGGGAATGAATACAAGGAAAAACATGGAAAACAACAGTCACAGCAAGCCAGATAAAATCAATGTAGGCCAGCATGCTTGAACTAGCAATTTATTTTGACATGTTTAAAGTGTATTGCAAGAGAAGCTGGTTGAAAAAAATAACCACCCAAGGCTCAGAAGTTACTACTTTTGTCCTTTCCCTTTCTTTTCCTTTTTTCTTTTCGTGGATTTTTTTAATGTACATGGAGAACAAATAAAAACCAGCTTTTCTAGAGTAATTTACTGCTGTCCTCACTAGCAAAATACTATATTTCTGAAGTTATGGCCCTGGCCCTTACATTGTAAACAAAGTTTGCTTATATACAACCATTATCTTTCAACAGCCGTTACCACTGATATCTTTTCAGCCGTTGTTCGTGGGATGCAATTATCTACTAAGATTAAATAAAAGTGTATCCAAAACGCCATTACAATATTTGATGAGCTTTCAAATGACCTTGTGTGAGTATAAGCCAGCCTTTTGTGTTATTTGCCAAGACACACACTCCAATGGTCTATAGTAACAAAAGAAAAGCCAGGCATAATCCAATATTTAGTAGCCAAATACATGGAAGAAATAAAATATTTTATCTCAGGCAATGACCAAATAAGATGATTCAAGCAAATCCAAATTCAAGCATGAATCTCTTAGCAAAAAAAGGATTTAAAATATTGCATATGTGTTATGCCATCACCCAATATCTTTTTAAAAAATTAAATAGCTGTAAATATTTCTCCTTCCATTCTCTCATACATATCTGCTCAATTGATTTTGTCATTATGGGACTGTCAACTTCGAAATGGACTCATGCTGCCACAGCCATTTTTTCATTTCTCAGCTTGCAACACACCGGGGTGGAGGGGAGGTTTGAAATGTCAGCCATACGAATTATCCCATGGGGACCAAGGTCATTTCAACAGGTGCTGCCCAGAAACTTGAAGGAGTTACCCAGGAGATGCCAGAACACCTAATTGGACAATGTGACCTGTGACAAGGAGGGAGGGAATATCTATTCTTCAATTATATGAAAACTACGGGAAATGAAGTTGGTTTTGCTTTCATGCATGCCGAAATGATGTACTCAGTAAAACAGTTCTTAAAGGGATCTGAGTGCTGGCTTGGTCGGGTCCGTCAGTCGGAACCCTGATAGGGATATTTGAAAAGACAAAAGGTCTCAATTGAAGGGGTAAAATAATTATAAAATGTTTCTGAAGTTTTTATATTTGTTTTACTATTTCCCCCCTAATCCTAAATTATACAGTAATTGTTTCCAAATGGTTTACCACCAAAGCCTCAAAAAGACTTACATGCAGCGTTACAGGTTGTAACACCTAGATGTCAACTGTGCATGGTTCCATTTGTAATATTGTTTGAAACATTAACCAATCCTAAGGAGAAGTTTCCCTTTGGCAGCATTCATATAATCAAAACATGAGGAAACATATAAGTATGTGTAAATATGACTCTGGGATTTGCAATTTGATTGGGCTTGGAATTGGGTTGGTTCTTCATTGCCCTGGAGAAATTATTTCAATATCATATGGTTTAATCAGTGTTTACATGTTAAGAAGAACTATTTTTCCTTTTTATATTCTTACATAATTAAGCTAAGTACATTGTGTAGATACATTTTTTTTAGGGTGCCAATGTTGCTGGATATCAAAGAGAACAAGTAACCTGAGCATTTTTTAAAGAAATGTTCTTTTCAGATCCACCGGGCAAGTAGAGTTCATGATAAAAGACACAATTGTACTACTTACTAGGAGTAAAATTGTAACATAAAACACTATACAACACTTTTATCACAAGTATCAAAAAGTCTTTTGTTCTCTGACCAGGCTTGAATGTTTGTAAAGTTAGATTGCATGTCTTGTGTAACCTCTACAGCATTGTCAATGTTTTATTGATAGTGTCTTGCCAAATGCCCTCCACTGAAATTTATACAATTTCTCTGCTATTCACGCATTTTCCCACCATTGTTACATTTAAAGTGCAATTATACAATATACAGAAGTTGGTTAGAGTGGGAAGGGGGGAAGAGCATTTCCTTTTGAGATTGTCTCTGCATTCCTAGAATGTAGTTTATTTTTAACTTGAAATTTAGAAGTAACCAACAGATAGCATTTTCAGTGACAGCATTGTAAAAGCCACATTAATTTTTAGCTCCCAAGACAGTGTTTGATTTATACACCTTTGAAGCTGTCATTGCTGTGAAGACATTGCAGCTTTCCTTCAGGTTGCTGAAATAAGTTGCTTCATCAGTTTGATATTCTTCTATTCAGTATCATGCTTTTAATAAAATAAGTGCATTGTGTTCTTTTACATACCACAAGAAAGACATAAAAAGCAAACCAAAGGGTATTAAAAAGACTATTACAATGCAGAGCTTGTTCAGTGCCCCTAAACACAATAACTCAGAGCTTTCTAACAGTGGCAGGATTATTTATTGCTAAAATCTAAGGAAGCTCATACAGTGATAAATGAAAACTGAGGAACAATTAAGTTAAAGTGGGGGGTCTCTTCAATAGAAGAAATTATTTTCTGCCAGTATTGTTTCTTTTCTTAAAAAGCACCTTCATAGCCCATTAGAAATAATAAATTTATTATTCTTTTTCCCCTTTTAGATTATTCCAAAAAGTGCTGCTTTTGATGCTTCAACAAGACTGACACTGTGCGGGTGGGATTTTGGATTTAGTAAAAATAATAAGCCCAGCTTTAAAAAAATATCAGTCTTTGTCGGGGAACAGCGATGCATTGTGGATGGCAGGGCTAGTGACAAAAACAAGTAAGATATGAGGGTTTTTTTTTCTCTTTAGATATTATGATATATGGCAAAAATAATCAATTTCAATGTCTTGCTTGACATCATATACAATTATTTTGGCTTAATTGTATTTTAATGTATTGTTTCTTTTTCTTTCTCCCTTGTTTGAATGGATTTAATTCAGAAAAATAACATATGAATATTCATATGTTATTGGGACAGGGTGCCTTTGAGTCAGTGTTGACTCCTGGACTAACCTTGGAGATGCTTGGCAGTGTTTTTTTTTTTTTTTTTCTGAAATGGTTTGTCATTGCCTTCTTCCTAGGATGGAGCGAGAGTGATTTGTCCAAACTCACTCATCTCTCTTCCTATTAGGCAGGACTAGACCTCACAGTCTCCCAGCTTCTAGGCTAATTCTTCAACCATTACATTGAACTGGCTCTCCATTTATATGAATATAAGTAAAAATATTTCAGTTTTAGTGGCTATCATATTATCCATGTTGATAGAAAAATACAGGTTAAGGTTCTTGGTCATTCAATGATTATTACCACTGACCATAAAATGTCACTTCCCAAATGTTACTTGTTCTTTATCTATGCATTTATTTTGTTCTAGACAAGGTTAAAATACAAAATTCAAAAATTTGCAAATATATTAGTTTAAAGAGGTGTTTTGCAAGAGGTAAGACCTAATGTTATAGCAAGGTATTAATCAGTATTCAACTAGAATACTGGTGGGGTTTTTATATGGTGGGGTTTTTTATGAACATTTTTAATGTTTTGATTGTTCTATGGTTTTTGTTCTTTGTTTCTTTTTTGTCTTGGGTTTTTTTTTGTATTTTGTATTTTAATCTAATTTTATTTTGACGGGAAAAAACACAGAATAAAATATTCAGTGCGTTGCTTTTCTTCAATATGACATGAATTTAGTATACACAATCATATGCACATTTCATATAGGCCCAGTTACTAACTTGGAATATTAATGTGGTTGGAGCATCAAGCATACCTGTCTTTAAAAGTTGTACAGATTGTTGAATGCGACAGTCACTTGTTGAGAAGCCATCTTTTTTTCTACAGCAATAATTGAATCTAAGGATGATTTTAAGAAAGGATTTACTTTTCAAGGCGAAAGCTAATCCCTTCTCTTTTTTATATAGTGCTTTTTGTGTATTTACAGTGGAAGGTATTTTTCTTACAACTCTTAAGATGAAATTTTTTAAATAATTGTTGTACTGTCTATCATTATTTATTTTAAAAAAGATGATTACAAATAAATACATTTATATTGATAGATTTTATCAATCAGTCATCGAGATATAACCCACCAATTATTCCTGAACCACCTGTAATTTCAAGGGTATTTTTATTTTATTGATTTGTCATATTGGTAGTGTTTAAAAAAAACACATTGGCTGGTCTGTTTATGTTGCAGTTTATTTATGAAGGTCTGATTTTGTTTGTTTAGTTATGATTAATCTATTTATGAGCGGTCCTTGGTATGCTCTGAGCTTGCTTGTTTGCTTGCAGATGTTTCATTACCCAAACTAGATAATACAATCAGTGCTAGTAAGAAATGCAGTTTGCTGTCAGTTTATATTCTAGTGGCTTGCCTGTCAGTGTTGGTGAGGGTGGTCTTAGAGGTTTCTTTTGTTGGGCTTTGGTTGTTCTTTTGTTGGCTTCTTTGGCACTTTCTTGATTGGGGTTTTGTTTAATTGATTGTTGGTCTGATGTTAACCTTGGAGTTTGGTTAACATCAGACCAACAATCAATTAAACAAAACCCCAATCAGGAAACTGCCAAAGAAGCCAACAGCAAATAGCCCAACCAAAAAAACCTTTAAGACGACCCTCACCCAACCTTGACAGGCAAGCCACTAGAATATAAACTGACCACAAACTGCACTTCTTACTATTACTGATGTTATTACCTAGTTTGGGTAACAAGCTCAAAGGACACCAAGGGCCCCTCATATCAACCCTGAGCTACAAATATTCTTTATTGATAATATACTTGTTTTTATTGAAGATTGGAATGCAAGCTTGGGCCTGTAAAGAACACAAGTTTCAATGTTTCAAGCAGTGTTTCAAATGGACAAGCTAATACCTCTTTCAATACCTTTTCTTATGTGGTAAGTAAATGACTATTATTTTATAATTACATCATTTCATTTTAATAGTTATTTGATCTCTATTTCAATGTGTCTATGTTTATATATGGTTTAAGTATCAAATTGTTCCATATGCAGGATCCAAGAATAAGGCAGATTTCTCCTAACTATGGTCCAAGATCTGGCAGAACATTGTTGACATTGACTGGGAACTATTTAAACAGCGGGAATTTGCAAGAAATTTCTATCTGCAAAAAGCAGTGCAGCCTAACCAGGTATAATGGGGTTGATTTTTATTTTTTTTAATAAATTGTAAAGCTGAAGTTCTAAACCAAATGGGAAATATATTTTATTCTCAAAACAAAACATCTCTTTTTGAAATGAAACTCGCAAGACAAGAATCAGTGATTCCTTGCTCAAGAGAACTCTTAACTCAGCCTAAATAGCTGCTGACTTGGAAAAGGAGGAAGAGAAAGCTTAGAGTGTAAAATGTAGAGCGTAAACCTATGTATACAAATTTGGCTACTATATACTGTGGAGGCATAGATATAGTAAGTGTGGAGGCATAGATATAGTATTGTGAGATCTAATTAGAACTGAAATTTGACTTCCCTTAATCAGATGTATATGTTTTCTGGCTTTTTCTGACTTCTTCAGGGAATGCAAAATGCTCCTATTTATGGTACTGTCTAAAGTAACAACAGATATTTTTCTTCTCCTTGGCAAAGCATTAGAAATGCTATATACATCTTGGGGTTGAATTGAGATTGCAGCCTGGTCAAGGAGTCATTTGAGCCTCAGATGAGGGATCAAAAATCAGGATAGACCACATCACAGTCAATACCCAATAATCAAAACCTATTTCCAAAAAGGTTGGGGTAATTAACTGTGCCTGTAATGATGGTATTAATTTTTGTTGAAGGAGCAGTTAGAAAGCAGGCTCTACGCAAACTAAACCAGATATCTCAAATGAACTTTTCCCCTGGGTAGATGATTTTCCAGAAGGAGTGCCACCTTCTTGTTGAAAAATTCCTTAATCAAGGACAAAGAAGGACAAAATGCTGAAAACCATCATCTGCCACTGTGCTGAAGGGCTAGAAGTTCAAAGCCATAATTTGTGCAATAACCTGATTATTTTAATTACTTTGCAATTTTCCCACCTAGGATTGCTTCATGTGCCATAAAGAGTTCTGCTGTACTTTAGAGCAGATTCTTTGCTGCTAGTACACACAGCAAATTTGCCTTTTGCTGTCAGCAGTGCAAAGGACAGTTGCATGGTGTCTAAATGGGTCTAGGTGTCAGCTGGTGTTCCATTCTAAATCCAAGAAAGAAATACTTAGACTCTTTTAATTAGAGAAAAGATATCTTTTACCAGATATCAAGTGGTAGCAACAAAATCATTCTGAATCTGAGAAAATGGGCACGTAAATCACATATGCAAAGTATGGCAATGTTCCCACCCCCAATAGTTCAAATGGTTCTTCCAATTAAAACTTGTGAATATCATCATGTGGACATCTCCAGGTGGTGATGAGGCTTCTGTCTGTTGACCTTGGCATAGTTTGATAAAGGTTTGCAGCTGTGCATAGCATAGAAGAGAAAGCAAGGAATAGAAACCTAACCTAAGCAGGAATGTATTCCCCCCCCCCCAGTTTATACAATTCAGTTTGTAACACCTCCAGCTCACTTCCCATAATTTTCCCCACTCCTCCCCCCGTTACTTATGACAGCCGAAAGATGCAAAGCAAAGGGAGAAAATCTTGAAGGCTGACATTAGGCTTCTCTGCATCAAAAAAAAATCAGTCCTAGTCTGCTTATCTACTTAGGCATTTTAACCTAGGTCTATGGGGTCAGATTGGAAGTAGTCCTACTCAACACTGTTCTTGAGGTTACAGTATATTTGCTTTAGAGATGGTGAATGAGTTGCTGGCTTTTCTGGGTCATCATCACCATCAGGAAAGAGAAACATCTCACCTCCTAACCTTTATGTTATGGGTTCGTAACATAATAGAATGGTTGACTAGGTAATCTTTACCACCTCTATTACTTTTTGTGGGAGAAGAGCTTCTTCCTAAAAACACCTTCATCCATATTGCCAACTAATGAAACTTTAGCTGCCACTTTGGTCCCTCTCTCCCTCTGTCTGTTCAAACTTTCCCAATCATGGAATTTCCCAGTGAAGCTTTTGTAAGAGCAAGGCCAATATGGCTAGCTATTCCTAAACTGAGGTGCAGCGCAGAAACTATAAAGCCAAGCCTTGATTTAAAATGAAAGGATCTGTTGTAATCTGTGTGGGGCTTAGCAACTAACAAAAGCAATGCTGTCATTCTAACACCAAATTGGAAAGATTAATTTTTCCCAAATAACCAAACAGGAAAGAAAGGAGAAGGGGAGAAATGTCCTTCAAGGAGGTTAAATTGAAATGCAGGGAGAAGATGGGAGAGAGGATCTCCTTTTTTACGACTTCCCTCTAACCTACAACCCACCCAGTTCTTTAAAAGTAAAGTACACTAAACAACTGTTAAAATTGGATTTTAACAAGGTGTTACCTGACTCTGCCTGATCACTTCTCTGTGGAACTCTAGCAGCAGGACCAGTCCTCTTCCGTTTCAGCAGTTGTTTCTTTCTGTCCTACAGCAAAGCACACACACACACACACACACACACACACACACACACACAATCTTATGCCTACATGATATGCTGGGCTACACATTTCCATATAAAACTATGGAAAGGGTTTTCAATTTCTTTTGTAATCTGATTCTTCCATGGAATTAAATGAGAAGGAAAACAAAAACCTATGTTTATTATATTATACATCTTGAATAATAAATTGGCAGTTATCACCAAACTTCTTTTCACCTTTCCTATTTTCTTCTGGATTTTATAACAAGTGGGCAGACTGTTTATATTAGATGGTATTGAAGCTAAACTATTATAAATTGTTCATTTTTTGACTGTGAAGGCAATGTTAAAGTGTTAACCATATCATTTTTTCTTTATATCTTCTTAAACAATAATCTTTCCCAGAGTAAAATTAACAAGTTACAGACGCAAATTTAAATGTGGATGACAGAAATCTGAATACTGCAAAGATGTTAAGATTAATATTTTTTAAAAGATTAAGATAACTTTTATTATCATTTGTTATTGTGAGTACATTGGTACAGATTAAAAATGAATTTCTGTTGACTGCTGTCAAAAGAAAGTATATATTTACCCATACACATATATAATACACATAATATACACATGCTATATACATACACACACACACACTGTGCTTCCCCGAAAATAAGACCTGGTCCTATTTTCTTTTGGGCCCCAAAATATGCACCAGGAGCATGTTTTGCGGCATGTTTTACCCACTTACCTTAGGACCACTGCATCCAGGCCTCTCATACCTCGATACCTGGCACGCTGTTGCCTGACTCATTCTATGGCCATTCACAGCCAGACACTGCATGGCTTGTCATGCTGGTGCTGTCGCTTGTGGCAAGAGGCTGCATTGTGCATCACACCATTGTGCACACAAAAGATGGCACAGATGCAACAAGCTAGGAGCGGCACTGGTGCAATGCTCCATGTAGCATCCGTCTGCAAGTGGCTGCAGAAGTCTGACAACAACATGACGGGTGTCAGGGCATGGGAGGCCTGGTTGCAGCAGTTGTAAGGTAAGTGACTGGGGTCCTTGGGGCAGATCCACCCCACTCCTCTTACCTCCATTACTTGATTTTTACTCATGCGTCTTGTTCTACCCTCATACAACCAGACAGTAGGTGGGGCTTAACTGGAGCTTAGTTTTAGGTAGGGCTTCTATTAGGTGCAGCCATGAAAATGGGGATAGGGATTGTTTACAGGTAGGTTGTATTTTTGGGGAAACTATATAGGAGGACACATCACATATAGTACTATTGTGTGTGCAAGTGACGGCAGCAGCACCACATGTGGCGCCTTGCTGCAAATGGCGGCACCAGCGTGACAAAGCACGCAACATCCTGCTGCAAGCAGCCGCACCGGCACTAGTGCAATAGGTATTGGGATGTGGGAGGCCTGGCTGTGGTGGTCCACTGATATCTTTGTTCATTTTGAATATATAGCAGAAAGAGGAAATTTGAGAGTTTCACAAAACTGTGAAACAAATTGCATCTGAATCTAGATGTTCTGCTTCAGATACCATGAAGCCTCCTCCCAGAAGCTAACAAGGAAAACAAGTCATGAAGAGGATGTATAGTGTTCTAGACAATACTGCAGACTCTGTTCAAGCATCACTGATATGTTATATCCTGGATGGAAGGAAGTGAACTACCAATAATCTTTTCTGCCATCCTCACCATTCTCATCCCCTTCCTGTCCAAAGCAGTAATGCAATATGATAGGGTGCTCTCAATCATCCCTCTATGGAAAGTGATAAGGACAGGAAAAGGAAGATACACTTTTTTCATGTGATGCAAAAAAGGCAGGTGCTGCTGTGCTTGCTTCACCAGTGTCTCACTGTTGAGTGACCAAGCTAGCTTATTCTTTAGCTGAACACCCAGAAACATGATTTCTGCCAACCACCTCCATATGTTGGTATATAAAGATCAAGATGGTGGACCAAACTGTGCAATTAAATATCTTTGCCCTTTTTAATATACATTAAAAGTGCGTTTAAAATCATTGCGTCTTCAAACATATAGTTTCTCCTGTAATCTTGAATTTCCAAATATCCTTCCCCCAAATATTTGATCAATAAAGGTCCCAAGCATGCATTGCCAAGCCTGATGGATTTTTGAAAGATACAGGCTGTTAGGGATAACATTGTTTACTCTAACTGGTTTAGGTAAAATAATAAATATGTTATCATGGTTTATTAGTTAAAGTGTCTGCAACTTTAACTGTAGGAATGTAATTAAGGGAGTGGTTGTAAAAGCACCATAAAAGAAGCAAGGTACCTCAGCTTGCTCTCTCTGGCTTTATGATCCCTAATTACTGGATAGACTGAAGACTGCGTTTTTCCCCTACTGGAACGGGAGAGAGAAAGGACTGATTTGTAAGTGAACTGACATTGGATATTCTACACCGACTTTGCTAATTGAATATCCTTGAATGGATTGACTAAAAACGATACATGACTAATGGACTGTTATTTTGACTATGCTATAAAACTCTAAGTGGAATAAACTATATTTTTGATAACACAAGCGTATCTGTTATTTTTACTGTATGTTAACTAACATGCAACCTTATCTCACACATTTATCTGTATGCCTATCTGACTAACGCTGCACATTCTGTTTAGCTTGTCTTCTTAACCCTGGTTGGGGAACCCAGGCTTAACACAGGCCAATGGTTCTGAGTTAACATTTGTTAGCTCCTTCAGAACTCTGGGATGTAATCCATCAGATCCCAATGGTCTATATTCATCAAGATCAGATAGGTATATTCTAACCATTTTCTTCTTTATTTTAATTTTAATTTTTATTTCTAGTCTGTCTTTTATAGTTACGTTTTTTGTAGATTGGGCTAGTTTCTTTTTGCATGAAGTCTGGCGCAAAAAATGAGTTAACAGTTCTGCTTTCTCTCTGCTGCCTGTCACTTCTTGCCATCTTCTCCCTTAAGTGGACCTACTGTTTCCTTGACATTTTTCTTGTCATTTATATGTTGAAAGAAACTTTTTAAAATTATCTTTGACTTGTGTTGTTCATTCCGAGTCTTTGCGTTCCTGATTTCATCTTTGCAGATTTGGGCTATCTGCTGATACTCTGCCTTAGTTATATATCCCTCTTTCCATTTTTTGTGCTTGTCCTTTTTGTCTTTCAGTTTATCAGGTACATTTTTGTGCAACCATACTAATTTCTTCTTGGATTTTTTTGTTTTTCTTTTTCAGTGGTATTGTGTTGGATTGGGCTTTTATGATAATATTTTTTAATGTTTCCCATGCTTCTTGAGTTGTTTTCCCCTTTAGGATTTTCATCCATGGAATTTTCTCTCTGAGTTTGTTAAAATCAGCTCTTTTGAAGTTTAAGACACTGGATGGATTAAGTTCTATTGCTTGTGCTTGCATTATCTTGAAATCCAGTATGACGTGGTTACTTTCACCCAAAGTTCCAACAACTTCAACTCCGTCTATCCCTTCTCTATTAGTAAGAATTAGGTCCAGTATAGATTTCCTCTGTTCCCTCCTCTACTTTTTGAATGACAAAGTTGTCAACTAAATTGATTAGGAATTTGTTTCATATCCCACTTGATGCAGAATTTGTCTACTAGTTGATATCAGGGTGGTTAAAGTTTGCCATTGCTACTGTGGTATATTTCCTACATACATTTGATAATCGTTTAGTAAAAGTTCATCTATTCCTTCTGCTTGGTTGGGTGGGCTGTAGTATATGCCTATAACATAACATTCCTTTTATATTGCCTGTTCTATGTACAATTTAAATAATGTTATTGGTCAGAGCAACAGTAGTGATCAACATGTTAATCAAGAGGGTTATCCATATGGATTCTAGGAGGTTTTCATCCTTTGTTTTCTGGATTTCTGTAGAGTTATAGTGATCTTTTATATATAATGCAACTCCACCTCCTCTTTTGTTAGGTCTGTTTCTTTTGAATAGTTTGTATCCTTCCATCAATACAAGTAGTCATCAACTTACAACAGTTCATTTAGTGATTGTTCAAAGTTACAATGACACTGAAAAAAGTGACTTATGAACAGTTTTCATACTTACAACCATTGTAGCATCCCCATGGTCATGTGATCAAAATGTAGACACTTGGCAATTGATTCATATTTATGACAGTTAGTGTCCCAGGGTCACTTAATCCCCTTTTGCAACCTTCTGACAAGAAAAGTCAATGGGGAAGTTAGATTCATTGAACAACAGTTAGACTAATTTAATAACTACAGTGATTCACTTAACAACTGTGGCAAGAAAGATTGTAAAACTCACTTAACAATGTTTCATTTAGCAACATAAATTTTGGGTTCAATTGTGGTTGTAAGTCAAGGACTACCTGTATATTCCAGTCATAAGTTTTATCCCACCATGTTTCAGTAATGGTAGCTATATCATATTTACCATCATGCACTAGTACTTCAAGTTCATTCTGTTTGTTCCTTAAACTTTGAGTGTGAGTGTATAGGCATTTGAGTCCTTTGTGGGTTTGGGTATGTTTCTTATATCTCCTGCTCTGTATCTGGGTTTTCCAGCCTTTCCATATTGGATTCATTTCAGGGGTGGGATTCTACCGGTTCTGTCCAGTTCTATAGAACCCCTTGTTAACTTTCTAAGCAGTTTGGAGAACTGATAGTTAGAAGCAATCTCCTTTTGTTTTTTTTCCACCCTTGTTACATTCTTGACAGTACGCCTAGACTTCCTGTCTCCAGAGCTTCTGAGGCTTGACTTTCTTAAAGGGAAGGTTAAGATTTTTACACTGCTGTTGGGAGGAAATACTTCCCTTGACAATCAGCACTTTGAAGAAATAATTGAATAATGAAGCAAAGCTTTTAGTGACAGGGAACCAAGATGAGTGACATTCAGCAAGGCTTCTTGGCTAGCTAGAAAGATTGACGTTCAAACGTGAGTTTGCATACCCTTTCTGAATTTTGGTCTAGAACTGGTTTTTGGTGAAGGTTAATTCTGTGCTTAATGACGTTTGATCCTGTGTTTATTGATGGGACAATTTTCCCTATTCAGCTTCAACAAACAACAGCTCCTGTTGTGATTTAATTATTTGTATTGTGTTTGAATTTTTTCCTGCCTCGTGGTTTCTTTTTCTATCTGGGGGGGGGGGGGTTCCTTCACTGCTTTAGTGGTATCTGGCACTGTCCTTTTGGGATGTACTTCTAAGAGGCAGGATGCAAGCTTGGCACTGATTTCTTTTACTACTTTTCTGGGGGGCATGTGACCTTTCCTTAAATCTGGGTGATTCCTTAGGATATCTCGTGAGGTGAGTGAGACCAGCTGGTATTTTTAAGTGGCGCAAATGGATCTAAGGATTGCTTTTCCTGGGTGTGATTTTTCTGGAGAGCTTAAATGACCTCTCGGCTAAAGTGTTTCACTTTATGAGCAAGAGTTGGCTGCTTGATAGTTATCACTGTATTTTAACTATTTTAATTCCTCAAAGTGCTCTGGCACCCTGCCTGATTTGTAACTCTGGCTTGCAGGTATTTTTAATCTGATGATTGGTATTTAGGGCAGCTTTTTGCAAGCAAAGAAGATTTTTGTATTTTTATACAGGTAATCCTTGACTTACAACAATTCATTTAGTGACCATTCAAAGTTACAATGGCACTGAAAAAAGTGACTTATGACCGCTTTTCACACTTATGACCATTGCAGCACCCCACTGTCATGAGAGGCCAGGTGAAGAGAAGTGCCTCTTGACATGAGTGATGTCGAGTTGGCCATGACCACCAAGCCACACCCTCCAACTAAGCCACGCCCACAGAACCGGTTGTTTAAAAAAAACTGAATCCCACCCCTGATTCATTTCTTTATCATGTTAGTGTAGTAATAGAAAATGTTAAAATTTTAGTTGAGAGTAACTAGACAACTGAGATTTCTGAATTCAGTTTTAATTTTTTTAGCATTTCTGACTCCATAGACTTGCAGCTTTTATGTACTTTAGTTTCTAGTTTGTATGCTGATGCAGTGTAATTGGCAGTATAATGAACTGCTTTAGATGTATCAGTGTTTGCATAATAAATCCGTAGGAATGAAAATGGAAGTTTTTTACTTTAATGTATCTCTATATTATTTTTTTCAAATGCTAAAAATAAATGGACAGAGTGGGGTAAGCCACAGTTAAGTTCTATTATATTTGAACTAGAAATTACAGTTTAATCACAGGTCTTGAGGATTTTCATAATAAGTAACATTTCATACTGATTCAGACTGTTTTTTGAAAATGTGAACTTGATTATAGTAAGAATTATCTGAATTCTTTAATTTTTTTCTTACAGTGTGACTGCCAGTACCATAGAATGTTACAGTCCTTCTCAAAGAGAAACATTGGAATGCCTTGTTGAAATGAAAATTGATTCAGCCAGTCGTTCAGCAGGTCATTTTACCTACAGAGAAGACCCTGTTGTTTCTAAGATTTATCCAGTAAAATCTTTCCTTAGGTGAGTGAAAATTTTAACATTGATATATGAGTAATAATGGAAAAAATGAGAGTAAAATTCTACAAAATAAATTGCAAAACTAATCTTTGTTCTTCAGTCATGCTTAAAGATTCTGTTATTAATTACACAGAAGGAAATACCTTTTTCCAAAATTTGTATTAGCAAGATATTTCCACTTACATTATGATATTGAAGCCTCTTTTAGGGACATCCACAGTTCCAAGGGTAAAAGGTTAAAAAAACCTAGATGGTAGCCACCACTTTCCAAGGTGTGAGGGTATATTGCTTTTTGGTCATTTTGCCAACTTGGGCTGCCTCACTACCCAGTCTTTTTTTCTAAGCATTAATAGGAGCTTAATGAAAATTTCTCAGGTAGAAAAATGTAAAAAAAAATGTATTTTTACAAGAATGGAATAGGTTTGTATGTTTTTTACAAAATGTAGGTTTAAGATGTTTTAATAGTGAAAATTGAACATTGGTCTCCCTCATTAAATTTCAAAATATTTACACACACAAACCACAATCCTGTGTGTGCACACACAACTTGTCATATATACTGTAGATATATATTCATAATCCTTAGTATGTTCCACCCATATCTCTTTCCTTTGGTGCCTGTTCTATGTACAATATAGTTTTATTTGTCAGAACCATAGTAGTGATCAACATGTCAATCAAAAGGAAGTCTGGATTCTGACTGAGTGACAAGACTTTGATCCTAGAATAAAAAAAGTTTGGCTTCTACATTGTGGGTAGAGTAGAAAGGAAGGATGATTTAACTGTCCCGTTGGCCTGCACGGCAAAAGAAACCCTTGGGATATTTTTTTTTCCAAGAGTAAAAGTGATACCTTGCAAGTCAATCTTGACAGCTGGATTGGAGAATGTGATTGGCAATGAAAAGAGTGTTAGAAAAAATGGGGAAATATATGGGAGTTGGCAAAGACATATTGGCTGGATACAGTAGAAGAAGGATGACAAGGGTGGAAAGACAAGGCAGGGAATTGTTTAGGATAACAGAGGAAGACACAAATGGAAGAAAAGAGCAGACACATGAAAAAGTAGTCAGCTGGAAGACTGAGCAAGGACCAGTGGAATGGTGAATAGAAATGGGGACTTTCCCCCCTGCTGGTTGAAGCACTACCCATCCACTCATCCTTGAATCAGGGAAATATGCATAGTTTCTATTGTGGCCACCTATCCTCCCTCTATCACCTGGATCAAGTCACCTTTTATTTATTTTATTTATTTGTCAATCACTTACAATATAATAAGTATAAGTATAAACGTGAGTAAGAATACAGGAATAAATGAATGAATAAATGGGGACAATAGGGTATGGACGGTAGGCATGATGGTGCACTTATGCACGCCCCTTACAGACCCCTTAGGAATGGGGTGAGGTCAGTAGTGGATAGTTTGAGGTTAAAGGAGTGGGGGTTAGAGGATGTAACAACAGAGTCAGGTAGTGCATTCCAGGCATTGACCACTCTGTTGCTGGAGTCGTACTTTCTGCAATCGAGTTTGGAGCGGTTAACATTGAGTTTGTATCTGTTGTGTGCTCTTGTATTGTTGTAGTTGAAGCTGAAGTAGTCATTGACTGGTAAAACATTGTAGCAGATAATTTTGTGTGCTGCGCTTAAGTTTAACTGTAGGTGGTAAAGTTCAAGGTTGTCCGAGCCCAAAATCTCCAGCCTGGTGATATATAGGGTATTTTGTTGCAAGCAGAGTATTTCTTCCCGTGAAATACTTCTGGACTCACTCAATTGTATTAATGTCTGATATACAGTGCAGATTCAAAACTGGAGCTATATTCGAGTATTAGTCTAGCAAAAATTTTGTATGCTCTAGTTAGCAATTCAATATTTCCAGAGGAGAAGCTTCGTAAGATTAGATTTACAACTCTTAATGCCTTTTTGGCAATGCTGTTACAGTGAGCTCTGGATCTTAGGTCATTTGATATGAGAACTCCAAGGTCCTTGACAGAGTGAGGATCATCAACAAGGTCATATCCGCCTAGTTTGTATTTGGTGCACTGATTTTTTTTTTACCAATGTGTAGGAAAGAGCATTTGTTGTTTGAGATTTGGAGTTGCCAATTGTTTGACCATTCAGACACATAATCAAGGTCACTTTGAAGGGCAGTAGCATTGTCGGTGGTGTTGAATAGTTTTACGTCATCCGCAAAGAGGACACAGGTGCTTATAAGGTGATTGCAAAGGTCATTTATATAGAGTATAAAGAGTGTGGGTCCTAAAATGCTGCCTTGGGGGACACCGCTGTTAACTGGAGCAGGGTTTGATACAGCGCTCCCTATTTTTACTATTTGTTGCCTGTTTGACAGGAACGCAGTAATCCATTTATGAAGGGATCCGGAAATGCCATAAAAGTTCTCACAGTCTTGGTTCTAGGGCACTACCTTAACCACTAAACCAAACTTGCTCATATGAATGTCATAGAAACAATTAGGCTCAGAGAAAAAAAGAAGATTGAGGATTGTAAGAAGGAAAAAATGTTTAGAGATTGCTCCAGTATCTTTTAGAACAACAGTTGACATCTTGAACATATAGATTCTTTCTAGATTGTCCTCCCAAAATACCAGTGTATGGTAGTACTATAGTATTCCAGAAGCAACCTCTGAAATTGTTATTGCATTATCACAAAATTGTCCAAAAATAATAAATTTAATGCTTACTGATTTATACAGCTTGTTCCTCTCCTCGTGAGAGAAGCTTAGAATTCTTGATGTAAGAAGAATTCTATTTGTTGCTGAAAATAGAATTCTATTTGCTCTGACTCCTTGAAATGAAACATTGATTCATATTTATTCTGTGCCACTCTGCTTATTACACTTTGGTTAACAAACTGCAGGATCTTTAAATTCTGTTAAACTGCTAGTCTTTGTTTCATGTACACATTTTTTCCAGCTTATAAAAATAATTACATATTGAGCCATTTAATTTTTTTTATAGGAGAATTGGAAAAACTCTCAAAAAACGGAAAGAAAGAAAGGTTCAGGTGTTATAATGATTTTTTTGCAAAATTAATTTCATCCTGTAACTTCAACTATACGTGCATACTTATTAAATTAAATAAGTTTTCTGGAGTAATATTTATAAGATTATTTCAATGTCTTTATTTCATCAGCGGTGGAAGTACAATTACAGCTCAAGGAATAAACTTGAATTCAGCATTGTCTCCAAAGATGTTGGTAACAGTCCCAAAGATAGGCAGAAACTTCAGTGTGGTAAGTTCACAATATACAACAGCTATAAATGTGATTTTCTGCTCATGCACTAAATGTACCTTTGCAACATTTGTTATTAAAATAAAATAAAATGTTGAACAATTCTTTGTTTAACTTGATAAACATACAAGTATGGGTGATTTGATACAAGCAATAGAGGGAAGATAGGTGGTCACAATGGGAGACCCTGAAGATTTCCCTAATTCAAGGATAAGTGGATGGATAAATTTGGTAATGAAACATCTGCAAAAAAAACCAGCCAAGCTCAGAGAATAGCAAGGATCTCACAGGATTCAATCTTGAACACAAATATTTTCTTCTATTGGATAAACATACATTTAAAAGGAAAGTCTAAATTAAGAGGCATGAACCCCCTGAACTCTCCACCTGGCATGTCCACATCGCTTAAAGTTGCAGAAGTAGCATCATGAATACAGACCTGCCTAAACTACAACACTAGTTGGAACCAGTTGAGTCAGGAGACATACAAGTAGCATCTTCTGATTAGAAACATCCAAGTCACTCAAATGTACACAAAACCGTAAATATAATCTGCTAAATCATATATGTTAAGCTATATGTAGTCAGCTAATGTATATGCAAGTCAGACATAAGCTTATCCTTTTTTTTTTTGTTTAGGGCTCTTTTTTATTAGGGAAATAATTTGGTGAAGCTTGAGTTATAAAATTTTGAACTTTTTGCAAGAAGAAGCTGTTTTTCCTGCAACACTGTGCAATACATAATTAAGCAAAGTTGCTAAAAACACGTTTTAATTTGAATTATGTATACTGGGCTTTATAACTCTGTTCTGTTTCTTGAAGCACAAAGTAACACATCTGAGGTATCACTTAAGAGCAAGGGTAAAATATAGCAGTCGTTCTCCTGTCCATCTTTATAAGCTTCCTAAAGTCATTATTGGCATAGTTGGGGAAAAATGGACTGTTGTTATGATCCAGCAGGAATAGTTTTGTGCTTCTCGTACTTTTGATAAATATATCAAGCCAGTAAGTGAAAATGGAAGCAACCCAGGAATTGTATACATACTTAACTGGATGCCAATTAATATTCTTAGAGCTGGGTTTTTTTTTTAGAAGTGTGTACAGATGCATCTAAAGTTAGCAATGCTATGCAAAAGCAGTTGCTGTTGCAAATGTGTGAGGTGATGATTTGAAATACCTTTGTGATAATTCTACGGAATAACCTGATGAAAGGAAGGGATGAAATTATTTGTGATGCTCAATTTGTCTGTAGCATATACAAATATAAACTTGAAGGGCCAGGAAAAAAAAACTATTTTCTTCTGTGGCCCCTTGCTCTTTGGAATAGTCTGCCTCTGGAGAAGCCTTCCTGAAGAGCATTAAAACATGACTCTTCTGGTTGGCCTGGAGCATCAGTAAGCATTTGCTATGCTGGAGTTGGCTGAAGATCCCCAGTTCCATGTCACCTGTTTTTTAGATTTTTATCTAACCATTTTAAATTGTTTTAACCATTTGTATTACCTTTTAAGCATCGGTAAGCTGCCCATAGTTGCTGCAACAGTGAGATGGGCAGAATCTAAATATAAAATAAATAAATAAGTAAACTGATAAAAATATAGTTTGTCTTGGAGATTATAACAAGGAATAACCTGGCTGTTAAGTCTGGAGCATGGGTGCGAATGATGGAGACGAGCCGGTAAAAACAGTGAACTTCAAACTCTTTATTTACATATTGTGACAGATCAACTGGAGGGCTGCTATAGCCTTCCTTATATAGGCAACTTATTAACTGTTCAACCAATAGCAAACCTGGAGCGCTAGCTCCGTTAACCAATAGGAATGGCCTGTTAATGGCCAATCAGATGCTCCTGAACGGACCAATCCGGTCCTGCCATTAACAGCCAATCAGAAGTGCAGGGCCAGAACCCTGCACTTGACTTCAAGCTCAAGATACTTTATTGGTATTATTCATTCACAACACTGGCAAACTTATTTTCTACAAGCCTTTGAAAAGAATTAATATGCTCACAAGTAAACAAAATAAGCACAGTAAATTCTTCACTATATATGGTTGCATTTAATGTCTTTCTCCAGAATAACAATATTGCTTTTTTTTTTTTCTTTTTCTGGAAAAATGTTTGCAAATGTGTGGGGGGGGGGGGCATTTTTAAAATTTTAAAGTAAAGGTAAATTATAATCCATCCTAAAATAAGATGCATTTTAATTTAGCCTAATTGGTTTGATTATAAGAAAAAATGAAACAATGTACTATTTCATGAAAGCATCATATTTTTCAATTGCTAAAACTAATTTCAAAGTCAAAATGTTGTGTCAAGTAACATAACAGTAAGGGCACTAGAAATGTGATTTACTGAGACCTTTCCAATCAATCATATTGCATCATCACTAAAAAAACGTTATTAGATTTTTTTTATCATTCTCTGAAAGCATGCTTTTCAGAGTCTCGGGTTAAGTTGGGGTTAAAGTAACAAGCTACAGATCCCATTCTAGTAGATGACCACAAACTAGATTATAAATGCCACCATTATTAATTTAAAAGACATTGATTACTCAGCAGAAGATAAGATGTGCAATGAATTTGTATTAATGAAATATATTTAGTATTATAGGTTTATTTTCAACTATACAACTACTTCTTTCTGTAATTATACATTTCTGAATACCTTAAAAGATCAAAATATTTAAAATAATTCTTATGAACAATGAAAGAATTGTATGAGATCCTAACCCTAATTGCATCTCATTCTTGCATGTAATAAGTTTTTATACTGTAATATATCTTGTACTTGTTACATTTTCTTATATTGTTTTATAATTTAAGATAATTTTTCTTTAGATAACCTGTTACCTGACTGTTAATTTAAGATATTTGGAATATTTATAAAGCACGAAATGGTTTTCAATATTTCATCATATGGATTAAAAGTCAGCTGAAGGAAGTTATTTAGTTTAATCCATTTCTTAGAGTAAAACACTTTTAGATTGCCATTGGGTTAAATGTGTCAAATTAGTGAAAGATAATAAGACAAATGAACAACAAACAAGGATTGGTGATTTTCTGCATATGTCTAAACTACAACTTCTAACATATCTTACTATGTGTCACATTATCTAGAGCAGTGGTTCCCAAAATGGGTGATACTGTCCCCTGGGGGGGATGTATTAGGGGGGCACTAAGAGGTGGCAGGAGGTCACTGGAGATGGGCCCCTCGCAGGGTGCAATTCAGGGGTGGGATTCTACCGGTTCATTACCATTCCCCGTAGTTTGGAGAACCAGTAAAACTGGCCCCTGGCTGGCCCTGCTCCTCTCTGCCCGCTCCTCTGTTCCCTGCCCAGTCAGTCCTTATTGTGCATGTGTGACATCACACGCATGAGCAATCATTGATGGCCACAGCGTCGTGTTAGAGAAGCGGAGCAAGCAAAGCTCGAGGTCGGTAACTTTCACTGCAAAAAGCATCCAGACACCATGTTTGTTTGTTTTTTCTCTCCAGCTGCACCAAAAAAAACCATGTGCCGTCTGGAGGTTTTTTGCAGCAAAAATTACCAACCTCCGGCTTTGCTCTGCTTCTCCAGCATTCTGCCACCACCACGTTCTAGGCACCAGCTATGCAGGCTCATCCCATTGACTGCTGCAACACTCCGCTCAGACTTGCTTGGGCAAGTCCCTCTGGTGCAGTGGACTCAATGGGGTGGACCTGCAGGACTGGTGTCTAGATTGCTGGACTCCAGCCGCACCCCAAAAAAACACACGGCGGCTGCATGCATTTGTGACAAGGGTGACGTGGCTGGCGGGAAGCCCAGCGACAACAATGGCTCAGCCCTGGCTTGCCTTCCATGGCAGCCAGCCATGGGAGGAGAGTAAAGTCACAGCCATGGGACAAGGAAAGAGACAGTCATGGGGGAGGAAAGTGGGAGATTAAGGGCCAAGGCCTCTGAAAGGGGAAATGGGGTGATGCAGGATTAACCCAGGCCTTTGCTAGATTAGGCTACACCTGCCTGAGCAGAAAATAGGTAGATAGGTTTAGGAAGGGATAGAGAGAGAGGGAAAGAAAGAGAGGGAATGAGAGAGAGAGAGAGAGATGAGAGAGGGAAAGAGAAGGAACAGACAAGAAAGCAAATAAAGAAAAGGGAGAGAGAAAGGAAGAGAAAGGAAGAAAGGGGATAAACAAAGGAAGGGAGGATGGAAGGAAGGGACAGAAAGAAAGAAAGAAAGAGAGAGAGAGAGAGAGGGAGGGAGGGAGGGAGGGAGGGAGGGAGGGAGGGAGGAGAAAGTGAATGAGACATCTAGTCCAACTACCTGCTCCAGAGAGAGAGAGAGAGAGGGAGAGAGAGCTGCGTGGGGAGCACTGAGGATGAGTTTATAGCACCAAGGGGGCGGTGGCCTGAAAAAGTTTGGGAACCACTGATCTAGAGTAATTGGGAGTTGTATACCAGCAATATTTGGCGAGCAACTATCATTGTGCTGGAACTAAAACGTTCTTGATAGAAGGCAGTCCAGAATTATGCTCAATGTCTTCAGAATATGTTTCAGTGTTAAATATTTGATACCCTCTCTTCGTTGAAATTTTTCTGCAAAATTGTTTTTCAAGACAGCGTCTACATTTTTTAAATAAATAAAACTGTTCTACATTTAAATATGGCTATTTCTGCTAGGCCTTTGCTTTTTAAATGGAAATAAAACTTTCTCTGTACTTTGAATTGAGTAATGTCTTACAGCTGTGTAAATAATTTTTTGTAGGTACAAATTATCTCAGATTTCTAAATGTAGACCTGTATTCAATTGAGGTAAATGGGGAAATCCAAATCCATGCAAATAGAAAACCAATATGCATTGAAGTTATACATATGTAGATTTGGATTTTAAATAAGTGAACAATGATTAATAATGGAACTCATCATTTATCAGTGGAACATAGAATTTACATCTTCCTGCTTATGCTTCTCTTGTCAGCATTCAATATAATTTTCAATGCTTATGCACTTTAAGAAAATATAACTGCAGTGTGATTACAACAAAAAGATAAAACTCACAGTCTTTCATATAAATCTTTAAGACAATAATATTAGCAGATATATCTACTTTATTTGCTTTTCTTACAGGCATGTGACCACCGTTCAGACTCTGAAATAATCTGTTGTACAACTCCTTCACTGAAAGCCTATGAGCTGATGCTGCCTTTTGTGACAAAAGTGTTTTTCGTTTTTGATGGTGTCACTTCATCTGGTTTTAATTTTGATTATGTGAATGACCCTGACTTTACCATTTCTGAAACACCATTGTTGATTTCCAAGGGAAGTCAGAATGTAATAATTAAGGTAAGATGATATATAACATACATGCTTTTATCTCGGTGTTTATCCTGGGCATTATGTAGTCATTACATTATTAAAATAGTTCTTGGCCTGTCTAGCTGAACAGATACTATGTTATACAAAAACTATGATAATGATTTTAAGCAGATTTGAAAATGACATATTTCTGAAGAGTTTTTAATCTCAGAAGGTATCAAGCTAAATAAAAGATGATAGATTAGATTACATTCAACTTTATTGTCATTGCCATGGATACAGGCAACAAAAAGCAGTTAGCATCCAACCAGAAGCGCAAAGCAACGGTAAAATATAAATATATGTATGCAAATATTCAAGGAATCTATGAATATGTCAATGGAAAACAAAACAAAATGTATGTATATGAGCAGACAAGGATAAGTGTGACTGCACATATATGAACATATACAACTGTACAAAATGTTTATGGACACATTGAATATAAGTACAAGAATTATACAAAATACATCATATATTATCAAGGGAAGCATCAGCATATGTGTTGGGACAAACGAACAGCAAGGAAACCACTGTGTGATAAAAAGGTGTTCCCAAGCCTGCTGGTCTTAGACTGCAGGCACTTGAACCTCCTCCCAGATGGAAGAAGAGTAAACAGTTTTTGGGCTGGATGGACAGGGTTCTTAACGATGCTGCAGACTTTACGCAGACATCGTTTCCTCTGAATGTCCGCAATGGCAGGAAGTGGATTCCCTATAATGCGTTGGGCAGTTTTCACCACCCTTTGTAATGCCTTTTTTTCTTTTATAGTGCAATTTCCATACCAAGCTGAGATACAGCTAGTTAAGATGCTCTCGACTGTGCCGTGGTAGAAATTAGTCAGAATAGCTGAGGAGAGGTGATTCTTCCTCAGTAATCTCAGGAAGAAGAGGATCTTGTGAGCTTTCTTAATCAGACTAGTGGTGTTCATCTGCCAGGACAAGTCCTCAGAGAGGTGGATCCCTAGGAACTTGAAGCGGGTAACACGTTCTACCATTCTACTGTTGATGTATATAGGAGAGTGTATGTGGCCATTCATTTTCCTGAAGTCCACAATGAGCTCTTGGTCTTGTTAGTATTAAGTAATAAGTTATTGTCAGCGCACCACGTAGCTAGGCACTGCACCTCCTCCCTGTACTCTGAATTATCGTCATCGTTGATGAGTTCGATTATCGTAGTATCATCTGCAAACTTGATGATGGTGTTAGAGCCATACACAGACCTGCAGTCATACTACTCATATTAAGAAAATATCACTTCCCTTTCTTTTAGTACAAAAAAATGCAGTTGGTCTTTCAGTTGGTAATAACCTATTTTTAAAATAATTTAAAGTGTCATTTTTTTTTTTTGCTTTGATACTTAAGAATGTTCATGATATAGTTGTGAAGTTAGTAATTCTGAGCAACTTCCTATAATATTTAAAAAAAAAATCCCGGAGAATACCATCATTTCAGATTAACAAAAGTTATAAATTTTTCTGAACTACAACTTACTGCATCAAATATTTGGAATGAATAATTTAATGCAGTATTTAAATTGGGATGAAGTGGAGGAAAATGAGGATAACAAGAAGGTTAAGTGCCATGTACCTTATCATTTAACACTTAAAAATGCATTTATGAAGATTACCTGAAATCCTTTGATGCATGTGATTTCAGCAATCTCTTGCTCGTTTGGGCTGTTGAAGTTTCTTTGCTCCGGAATAGACTTTGAGATTTGTAATGGGGTGTTCTGGGAGGTTAAAATCCTTGGCTAAGATTACTTTGTCCTTCTTTTCCACCTAATGCCAAACCCAGAGGGCCACTCCTGGATAGCAATAGCATATATCACATGAGAGGAAGAGCAGATGAAGGGACTCCTAATTTGGCGTGTGAAGTTACTGAAGTCTGTGAATCAGTTGTTTTTGTAAATCTAAACATCTGGGCTTATTGCAAGATCTGGTTTCCTTTTTAGCGTTCTCTTCCTTTTGTTTCTAGTTGCTTGTGAGAACTAGTTCAGGCTGAGTAATTTGTCCATATGCAAATAGTGGGGCTTGTACCTGGTGCCTGAGACACTGCAGCATATTTGTACAGTGGTTTATAGCTTATTAAGAATACGTTTGAATGGCTTGAACTGTAGATTGAAAGTGATCATTAGTGATATTACGTTGTTTGGTTTTTGTGGCCTTTCTGTTAATAGGCTCTGCATGGAATTGATTTGGCTGTGTTAATATGTCTGTTGATCTCATTTGATGGGAAGTTAAGTTTTCTGGTTTAATTCTTTGAGTTGAGCATCTCAAGTAAGTCAAAACAAATGGAATTGTAGCACAGAATCTGACTATACACAATAGACTTAATATTCTTAAGACTTAATACATTCTGCTAGAAATATGTAGGTATTCTTGATGATTTGTGAGTTTGTTATATAATGTAGGATTGTGTCCATTGTGTAATTTAACATAACATCAAAGAAATGCATTCAGTGGATTATGTTGAAAGTTAATGGTAGGCTGGAAGTTGTTCAAGTATTTTATGAAATTTGATGAGAGATTCTTTTCTGTGGCTCCAGATGATGGAAATGTCATCCTGTCATCAGGAAATCTCAAGAACAAGTGGGGTCTAGGATAAGAATTGAGAAGGCATTGTTCCAAAAATGTTGGGATATTGTAAGATATGTGTGCCCATGGCTGTACATTGATTTTAAAGCATATGTTCCAGAGCGCCAATTGGCAGAAATGAATTTTCAAACAAATATAAATACTCAAATTTACGAGCTTCGTGATCATGCTTTGTTATGTCATCATTAAGCAAACACAGCATAAAATTAAGTGATTACTTAATTCAGTGTTCAAAAAGTTCTTACCAAAAGAGTTTTTGAATTTTTTTTTTTTTAATTAGTGCCAGAACAGAAAAGCTTTTATTTGCAGTAGCTAATGGGGTACATTTTGCTTCCAATAAATAAATACATGCAAATTAAAAGTGAGTTCAAGAAAAACTACTTCAATAGTTACATATGTTACAATAGTTACATTTATTCAGATACTTTAAAACTTACTTGTAAATATCAGTCAATGTTAAAATAATTGAAAAGACGTTTAAAAGCATCTGCTGAAAACATGGAACATGGAGCAACTAAAATTCGTAGGTGAAATTGAGAACCTGATTAAAGAGTTTTGTAACAGACATTTCAGTGAGAAGCAGCACCATCTCCTCTTGTGCTTGTCAAATAAGAAATATTTCAGAGTTGCTTTCTAAAGTTTCATATAGATGCAAAAAAACAGCTGAAAGGGATGTACTCCTAATCATTCCAGTCCATTACCTCAAGCAATTCTTGAGCCTCTCCTCTGTCCTCTACCTATGCCATTAATTTCTTTGGATTTTGAGAGATAACTTTTCCTCTAGATTTTATTTCATTAACTTGGAATGGAAATGTGAAGTTGTAGATCACACACTTTTCTGCTTTTTAGTAAAGATATTATGGAATGCACTGATAACATTGGCCCTGAAACATATAGCAAATTGAAGTTCCTTTGTAATAGCCCTTTAAAGATTGGGGACAGCTTGTCAGATCCACCAGCTTCAGCTTGGCACCATTCTGTCAATTGGGAAAGGGAGCAGGGGACAAATAGGCAATAAAGCTGTATACCTTTATGGTGGGGAAAATTGGGAGGTGGGATTCGACAGGTAAAGAAGACAGACATTTTGGAATCCAGTTTGTACTGGGGCACTGGCATCTTCCAAGCTATTTGCCCTGGGTGTGGTATTTCACCAGACTAAACAGACAGACCACAGGGGAAGGCTAGGAGAAATCAGGAGTTTAGTTCTGTATTAGCGCACAGGAATTTTAGATTATTCATGACTTTCCTGAAATCAGCATCTCTTAGTAAAAGTGCCTTTTCATTTCAAATGGAGTCAAGTCTGATAGCCAAGTTCTCGAATTTTGATTACTGTACCATGGAGATGCTGCAACAGTTCTAAATGTGAGGACAGGTCACTTTTTTCAGTACTATAGTAAATCAGTCACTAAACAAATGGTTCTAAGTCAAAAATGACCTGTACGTTTATCTGGGATCCTGGGATCCTTATTCACAAACAAATGTGTTACCTCCAGGAATTTCCCTCCCAAAATGCAATTGTAGATGTTATCATTCAGCAAATCTATATGTATCCTATGTGTAATTCCCCAAAACATGATTATACATGCATAAGATTTCTAGAGACTTACAAAATAACTCCCAAACAGACAATTATCAAAAATAAAATATTTGTCCAGATTTATTCTGTGACTGAAATTGAAATAAATGGCTATTTACTGCAGCCAACATTTGCAGATTCCACTCTTTATTATCACTTGGATAGTAAACCAGTAGAAATCTAAGGACTAGGTATTGAAAACAAAATCCCAGAAGTGATAAGTGGCAAATCACATTTACAATAATGGTGAGAACACTAAATGGATTGGTCCTTATTAAGAGTCAACCTCATCTCAAAGGATAATAACTCTTGAACCAAAATAAATGAGAGTAAGGAAAGTGTAAATTGTCTGTTGTGTTGTAGCCATCCTGTTCTATCCTCTGGTATAGGATTTCAAGAAGGGCCAGCCTCCCTCGTGCACTGGGTGCACTGATCCCCTGCCACCACCTCTTGCTCTCCAGAGATCTGTTAAGGCAGAAGTTGGACTCAGGAAACTGCTTCCTGCAAACTTTCCCCTCTGTGCTTCCACATGCAGCAGCTTCCTCCTCCACCTCCTGCTTTGCTGGGAGGGGGCAGCAGACAGGGAAACACCAATGTTGTCTGGGTTTGGGAGAAGAATATCTCCTTTGGTGTGCTGTGCACACACACACACACACACACACACACACACCATTCTAAGTTTGGAGAGTTTTATCTATATCTGAGTTTGCAAATTGCCAATCATGCCTGGCTTTGGGGAGAAGGCCCTCTCCTTCCTCTGTGGATAAAAGTCCCAAAGTCCCCTTTGAATGTGGTGTGTGTATTTGTGTGTGCGCACACACACGCTTGGCTGCCAGCAGTTTGGGAAGGTGAGCTTGTGGGGCACCAAATTGTCCCCATGTCGGGTTAGCCGATGCAACTTTTTCGGTCCCAACCCAGACATCTTGAATCAGCTGCGCCCAGTGAGCAGTGTCAAACCAGCCAATCCAACCTAGCCATGCCCACCTAGTCGTAGCGACCTAGTTGCCGGTGTTACCACCCAGTCATGCCTACCCAGCCACATGCAGCTGGTCTCTGTGAGTCATCCTAGTCTTATGTGCAATTGGCCCTTTGGAGGGCAACCACAATGGTGATGCGGCTCTCAATAAAATTGAGTTTGACATTCCTGACTTAGTATAGGGAGTCCGAATTACAAAGATTCATTTAGTGATTGTTTGAAGTTTCAACAGCACTGAAAAAAATGACATATGACCATTTTTCACACTTATGACTGCTGCAACATCCCTCTGGTTATGTGATTTACATTTGGATGCTTGAGAACTGATTCATATTTATGACTGTTGCGGTTGCCCAAGATCATGTGATCACCTTTTGTGACTTTCTGGCAAGCAAAGTCAATGGGATAAGCCAGATTCACTTAATAAATGTGACAAGAAAAGTCATAAAATGAGCTAAAACTCATTTAAAAAATTTGCTACTTAGCAACATAAATTTTGGCCTCAATTGTGGTAACTCGAGGACTGCCTGTATGTCTGTAAATAATTTGTTTTTATTCCCATTGAACTCCATTCAATCATAGTGACAGGCAACAATTTGTTAATCTGTTTAGACATTCTTAAGCTTCTTTGATTTAAATAATGAATAATCATTGGGGAATTTTAGGAAGGTAAATTTAGTGTTTGTCTATATTTATTTGGAATCTGAAGTTTTGGAATGTGCTTGATGATTTGCTAACTTTTGGAGACAAAGTAATCCTGTTTAATCTATTGTAATGGCCACTGAGAAGTGGCTTTTCTTATGGTATTTTTTTAACTATGGAAAGAATAAATATAATCCAGTGTTCCTTTTGCCTTTTGTTTTACTATTTCTCTTTATTACATTTAATTAATGTAACTTTTTTTTAGGGAAGTAACATTGACTCTGAAGCAGTGAAAGGCGAAGTGTTAAAAGTTGGAAACAAGAGTTGTGAGAACATCATCTTGAAGTTGCAGTCTGTTTCTTGTACCATTCCTAAGGAGCTTCTCGAAACCAACCACGAATTAAATATAGTGGTGGGATATTTATCTTAATATTGCATATATGATTCAGCTTTAAATGTCACCATTTCTACTAACACTATCTACTTCTCTGCAGTTCTAGTTTTGTATGTTCATTCTATCTTTGATTTATGGATTAAGTGACTAGCAGCAACATTGAAAATTGTTTGGAAGTATTTTGTGTTTGCATTCTTACCTGGTTTGAACCAATCATTTGGTTCATACTGTATTTCTGCATTTCTTTTTCAAATACATAATTATAGTTATTATTAATTATGATTTTTTCTGTTTTTTAGTATTTTGAGCAGATGTTTTAATAAATATTCTACTTCACTATTAATGCAATCTTATAGGAAAATATTTCCCCATATGACATGATAATATTTCAGCTAAAGATATGAATTGGAAATTTGTCTGCTATTCTGAATCAAATTTGTAACCATAACTTGGCATTTTAAATTGCGGATAAAGTTTGAGCTTTGGCTTTTAATAATCCTTATTATTTGCATAATTCTTTTTCTGTCTATGCATATTTCAAAAAGAAAGGTAAAAATACAATATGTCATACAGTTTAATTCTCCAAATATTTTCTTGATGAAAGATTAGCTTTTGTCACTAAGCCACCCTCCATGTGTACATATGATAGTTACATTTACATTGCCAATATTGTGAAAGAGGTGATTTACAATATGTGTGTGCATGTGTATTTGAACTATTAAATATATCGATCAAAGTGAACATGAAGCATGCCAAACTGAATACCTTAGAAATAAGTGAACAAAGATGAATTGGAATGGAACAATTAATTTTATATTATTATAAATTATCCATGGCATGCCTGTCCAATCTAATAGAGTGGGAATAATATTCAGAAAATATACTGCTAAGTACTATATGAGCTTGACTATAACCTAGTAAACAATAGGGTCTTAATTGATAAAAATAGTGGATATCCAAGAAGAATCAGTACAAAGGTTTGCACATATTAGCAATCACAGAATTATAGTTCTGAAAGGAACCTTAGAGGTCTTATAGTCCAACCTCCTGCCCAATTATTGCATCCTGAACAAATGGCTGTCGAGTCTTTTCTTGAAGACCTACAGTGATGGAGCATCCCTAACTCTGGGAGGCAAGCTGTTCCATTGATTAATTGATTAATTATTCTAACTTTCAGGAAATTTCTTCTTAGTTCTAGCTTGGATCTCTTTTCCACACATTACGTCTTGTCTTACCCTCTGGTGCTTTGGAGAATAAGTCAACCCTCTTATACTTGGCAGCCAAAAACCCTGGAAGACAGTTCTCACGTTACCCCTAGTACTTCTCTTCGTTAGGCTAGGTATATCTAGTTCCTTAACCATTCATCATGCAATTTAGCCTCTAGATCTCTTGTTGGTCTTCTCTACACCCTTTCTAGGATCTCAGTGGGGTTTTTTTGTGGGGGGGAGTTATATCATGGTAACTAGACGGTCACATAGTTCCAAGTATGGCTTCACTAGTTCAGTGTAGAAGGGTACTATCATTCTTGTGTTTTTGATGCTATCCCTCTATTGATGCAGTCTAGGACTACACTGGCTTTTTTGGCAGCTGCAGTACACTGCTGGCTCATATTGATGATTCTTGACTCTTGATGAATGTATCTTTTCTTTTATGTGCACTGAGACCACATGCACCAAGACAAATTCCATGTGTGTCCAAGCACACTTGGCCAATAAAGATTTCAATTCTATTCCACTTAAGTAGTGTTCCCTCTCACAGTTACTACTATTGAGCTATTCTGTACCTGTGTGTTTTTTTCCTGCCTAGGTTCAAGACCTTATTTTTCTCCCCACTGCTGAAGTCTATCAAGATCCTTGTAAATCTTGCATCCATTTTCCAAACTGTAATTCTACTCAGTTTGGTGTAATCTGCAAAGTTGATAAGTTCCCCTTCTATCCCCTCATCTAGATCATTTATGAAGGTGTTGAAGAGCATTGGGCCCAAGACAGAATCTTGAAATACCACTTGGTAGTATTCCTTTATGTAGATATAGTTCCATTAAGACTATGTACTGAGTACGGTTGGTATATCAACTGTGAATCCATCTGGTAGTGGTACTGTCTATCCCACACTGTTCTGTCTTACAAGTACAAAAGTAGCCTGTGGTCTACCTTGTCAAATGCCTTACTGAAGTACAAGTGAAGTATATCCACAGCCTTCCCTTGATCCACTAATTTAGTTACTTTATTAAAGAAAGCAGTAAGGTTTGTCTGCCTGTTTTTAACAAACCCACGCTGACTTCTAGTGATTGCTGTATTCATTTCTAAGTGCTCACAAATCTCCTGCTTGATTATCTTTTTCCAAGATTTTCCCAGGTAATGATGTCAGACTGATTAGTCATAGTTTCCTGGATCTACTTTTCCCCCTTCCTGAATATTGGAGTGACATCAGTTCTTTTTTAATTCTCTGGCAGTTCTCCCCTGCTCCAAGGAGCTCTGAAATATATTGTTCAGTGGTTCCAAAATCACATCAGCCAACATTTTCAGTATCCTGGGACATAAACCATCGGATCTGGCAGTTTGAACTTGTCTAAAGTGGACAGATATTTTCTTTTTATCAGTTTCTCAGGACCAATGATAGAATGAATTCTATAGAAAAATTGCAAGAAACATTAAATGCAATACTAGAAACAGTATAGTATTGTTCTTGAATGATCAGAATGGCAACATTGTAGAGGAACTTCTGTTTATAAGATGATTTGGTTATGCCATGTTACTACCCACTTCATTAATTTCTAGGGCTATGTATTTTCTGTAAGGTTCTGCCAAGAAGATACAACCACAAGCACATACTTTAGATAGGAAGCATCTTTCGGATGCTAATACTACACACCTCTAACAAAGCCCAGAGTAGTTCAAAGCAATGGCTTTTTATGACAAAAAATGTCCATAAAGACTGGCATTGAGAAAGCATGAGCACAAGGAGATAGATGCCTTTGAATTGTGGCTGTGGAGACAGTACGAACACCTTGGACTATATATATGAATGCAGGCAGATGGTGGAAAGTGTTTGGCAAAGTTTAGAGAAGTAAAAAGAAGAAGATAATGGATCAGGTAGATTGCTGACATCAAAGATATTATTAGAATGTCTTTGGAAGAGTTACAAGTTACTAGTAAAAATAATTCAGAATGGAAAATATTTCTTCATAAAATTGGCAGGAACTGAATCCAGCTTGATAACAATTAACTAAATTTCAGTAATTACTGTATAACTCTGATAGCATATTTTTACCAACAGCAGAACAAATGATTTGAGGATACCAGAAGATGTCTACTATTGCAATCATAAGGAATGTTATAAGCTATTGTGAAGCAAAAAGCATAGCATACCGTATATACTCGAGTATAAGTCGACCCGAATATAAGCCGAGGCACCTAATTTAACCACAAAAAACTGGGAAAACTTATTGACTCGAGTATAAGTCGAGGGTGGGAAATGCAGCAGCTACTGGTAAATTTCAAAAATAAAAATAGATGCCAATAAAAACTTTCACTAGGACAGTTGAGAATAAGTTTGATGTTCACAATTTCCTCTTTGAAAGAGACCAGTAAATAGGGAACAAGAAGATGAAGAAAAAGAAGTGTGTTTTTTCACACTGAAGTGAACAAAAATGGCATCATAGGAACAAGCTTATTCTCAGCCCAAAGGTTTGTTTCTGATTTCTTCCCTGATTTAAGGGAAATTTGGGAAACGATCTCATTATCATGAAAGGTTTGATTGATTCACTAACCCAAAAGATGATGATGATGACAGTGGGAGACAGGAGTCACTCTCTCCCTTGCAAGAAAAAACCAAGAGCCGTTCTTATGATATCTCTCTCTCTCTCTCTCCCCCTCCTCCCCCTCCTCCCGAGTGGACTGAAAGCAGCTGGAGCTGAGGAAATGAAACTGAGTGGAGCGACCTCGGCTCGCGTTGCTTTCTCAGCCTAGAACTCAGAAAAGCCTCCCCCTCCTCCTCCTCCCCCTCCTCCCGAGTGGACTGAAAGCAGCTGGAGCTGAGGAAATGAAACTGAGTGGAGCGACCTTGGCTCGTGTTGCTTTCTCAGCCTAGAGCTCAGAAAAGCCTCCCCCTCCTCCTCCCCCTCCTCCTCCCCCTCCTCCCGAGTGGACTGAAAGCAGCTGGAGCTGAGGAAATGAAACTGAGTGGAGCGACCTCGGCTCGTGTTGCTTTCTCAGCCTAGAGCTCAGAAAAGCCTCCCCCCCTCCTCCCCCTCCTCCCGAATGGACTGAAAGCAGCTGGAGCTGAGGAAATGAAACTGAGTGGAGCGACCTCCACTCGCGTTGCTTTCTCAGCCTAGAGCTCAGAAAAGCCTCCCCCTCCTCCTCCTCCCCCTCCTCCCGAGTGGACTGAAAGCAGCTGGAGCTGAGGAAATGAAACTGAGTGGAGCGACCTCCGCTCGCGTTGCTTTCTCAGCCTAGAGCTCAGAAAAGCCTCCCCCTCCTCTTCCTCCCCCTCCTCCCGAGTGGACTGAAAGCAGCTGGAGCTGAGGAAATGAAACTGAGTGGAGCGACCTCGGCTCGCGTTGCTTTCTCAGCCTAGAGCTCAGAAAAGCCTCCCCCTCCTCCCCCTCCCCCTCCTCCCGAGTGGACTGAAAGCAGCTGGAGCTGAGGAAATGAAACTGAGTGGAGCGACCTCGGCTCTCTTTGCTTTCTCAGCCTAGAGCTCAGAAAAGCCTCCCCCTCCTCCTCCTCCCCCTCCTCCCGAGTGGACTGAAAGCAGCTGGAGCTGAGGAAATGAAACTGAGTGGAGCGACCTCGGCTCGTGTTGCTTTCTCAGCCTAGAGCTCAGAAAAGCCTCCCCCTCCTCCTCCCCCTCCTCCCCCTCCTCCTCCCCCTCCTCCCGAGTGGACTGAAAGCAGCTGGAGCTGAGGAAATGAAACTGAGTGGAGCGACCTCCACTCGCGTTGCTTTCTCAGCCTAGAGCTCAGAAAAGCCTCCCCCTCCCCCTCCTCCCCCTCCTCCTCCCCCTCCTCCCGAGTGGACTGAAAGCAGCTGGAGCTGAGGAAATGAAACTGAGTGGAGCGACCTCGGCTCGTGTTGCTTTCTCAGCCTAGAGCTCAGAAAAGCCTCCCCCTCCTCCTCCTCCCCCTCCTCCCGAGTGGACTGAAAGCAGCTGGAGCTGAGGAAATGAAACTGAGTGGAGCGACCTCCGCTCGCGTTGCTTTCTCAGCCTAGAGCTCAGAAAAGCCTCCCCCTCCCATGCTTAAAAGTTGCAAAGGAAACACGGAAGCAGGGAAGCGGCTGCTCAGCTTCGGAGCTCCACACCATTTTTTTTTCAGAGGGGAATCTGACTTGAGTATAAGCCGAGGGGGTTTTTTTCAGCACAAAAAATGTGCTGAAAAACTCGGCTTATACTCGAGTATATACGGTAGTTTAAAATTAGTGACTTCTTACAGAAATGATCACATTGTTAATTTGGTGAGCTACCTATAAAGCAAGTAAATCAATATGAAAAGTTACACAGATAACTGAATAAATATTTAGACAATTTTTTCTTATCTCCAGAATTGAACACAACTTCTTGAAATAAGCCCCATTACTCAATAAACTTATTATATGCTGCATTATTCTTTCCTAAGCAGGGAATCATTGAGCCAGCAGACAAAGGCAGATACAAATACTCTTTCTCATCTCCATCATCATTTTTGCTTCCTTACAAATAGGACATTTTTCCTGAGTCAGAATAAGAGAATAAGAGCTACTGATAGCAGAAATAAAGAGCAAGTAGAATTTGTAGTGTGTGTGATAAAGTGTGTTATTATTGGTGAAGCCTGCCCTGTATATCAACTTCCACAATTAAATTGGGCTGTTTTTTTTTGTCATTGTTGCTGCATATGTTTTAGTATATTTTAGAGTTTTTAAATCTATCTTTCTTTCAGTGGAAAAAAGAAATTTCATCAACAGTTATTGGGAAAGTAATGATTCAACCAGACTCAAATTTCACAGGACTCATTGCAGGCATTGTGGCAACGACATTTTTTCTCTTGCTGCTAGCATTTGGATTTCTCTTTTGGAGAAAAAAGAGAAAGCAAATCAAAGGTGATGATCATTAATACTTTTTACTGTGTTTCAATAAAATCTCTTTATTTCCTGGAGTTTATTTAAAACTGCAGTAATTTTTGCTCAGCTAAAATATATTCCATGATGTACGATGAGGGTTAACCAAGTCCTCACTTTCTAATAGTGTTGAAGAAACTATAAATAATCAGGCTCTCTTTAGCAAATGAAAACTCTTTCCTAACAACGGAAAGATTTGCAGAAAAAATGTGTTCCCTACAAAAGATACAGGACAGATTACCTGAGACCTATACTGACTTTCTCAGGGAGGGAATTAAAACAGCTGCTACAGATAGGCATGTGGATATTGGTGTCAGTGCTCTATTCTTGGATCAATAAAATACTTTAACAAAATTCCTCATCAAAAGCTCTGTAATAAACCTAGTCACCACTCATGCTTTTATCGATTATTAATTGGTTAAAAAAACAAAAAATAAATAAAAATAAAAAGTAGGAATAAGTGAGCACTATTCTGAATGGAGGGTAGAAAGAAATATAGTTGCTGGAGAATTTGTGTTCAGACCATTTAACTTGTTCATTAATGACCTTAACTTGGGTATAAACAGTTTCTTGGCCATGTTTGCAGATAATAAAAAAATGAAATGGTAAAAATCAAAACTGAACTGATATAGTAGGAATTCTTCAAACTAACTAAATGGTCAAATAAATAGTAGAAGCAATTCCCTTTTAGTGCAATAAGCAAGGGATGAAGAAAAGGGGTAGAAAAGGGCAATTCAAATAACTAGATAGATCAAACCCCTAACCCTTTAGGAACTTTTTATCTTAGAAAAAATGGTTATAGAGGGAAGAAATGGTTGGTCCATACAATCATGAATGACACGGCAAGTCACTTGTAGTACCGTACTAGGGATGGTTCCCTGCCCCCTCCAAATCAACCACTACAAAAAGAAGCATCTAACGAAATCTTTTATTGGATCAATAAAAGACTTTAACAAAATTCCTCATCAAAAGCTCTGTAATAAACCTAGTCACCACTCATGCTTTAATAGATTATTAATTGGTTAAAAAAACAAAAAAATAAAAAGTAGGAATAAGTGAGCACTATTCTGAATGGAGGGTCGAAAGAAATACAGTTGCTGAAGAATTTGTGATTGTCAGGCAGTTTAAAACAAGAGGGAGCATTTGTTCATATAATGTATGAGTCATACAAGTTATACGAGATGTCAATGTGTATAAATAATCCATCTGTGGAATTCATTGCTACATAATGCAATGCTCATTAACCTAAATAACTATAAATTCCTGGAGGAAGATCTATCAAAGACTGTAGGCCGGGGTGTCAAACTGGCGGCCCACGGGCTGGATGCATCACACACAGGCCATGCCCACCCCAATTCCAGGAATGGGGGAAATGTCGCAAAAGGTCACGTGATGGCAACATGGTGCAGCAAGTTTGACACCCATGCGCTAGGTCTTGAAAACTCTGTTTTCTCTAGATAGCCTTCTGCCTGCAAGCAATCCAGAGGCATCTACTTGACCATTGTTACTAACAAAATGCTGGATTAAGATAAACCTTGCCGTAATTGAACATATTTTTATTAGAAATATGTTAACAACAATAACAGAAACAATAAAATAACAACAACAACAATAATAATTACACATTTGCCATCAGTCAACTGCAGAAGGCAGCTTCTTGTGGAACAGCTTCCATCCTGCAACAATATCTGTGACACTATCAAACATCCAGATTTGCTTATCCCAGATCCTTGGTAAGGACTTGATAAATAGACAAAAGTGCCAAACCCAGTCTGAACAACTGGCTGACTGCGATGAATAATAATAATAATAACAGAAAGAACAATAATAATTCCATTAAGAATTATAATAATGGAAATATCAGGTTTTTATAATATTGACATTCTTTCTTCTGTGATAAAATTTAGGTGGAGAGATTGTTCGCTATGATGGACGAGTACACACTCCACATTTGGACAGGCTTGTGAGTGCAAGGAGTATAAGTCCTACAACTGAATTAGTGTCAAGTGAATCTGTAGACTATAGATCAACTTTTTTGGAAGGTACAATATTACTATTTTTCTCATTAATAAATATAAAAGGATTGCCAAATGCTATGCTACTGTGTGGTTTCCATAATGAGATATATATATTGGTACCTTTTCATTTGTCTTGGAAAGGTTTGTTGTATTAGGTAACATGATTTTTGTTACATAGCACTGATAGTGATAAAAGGTCTGTAAGAAAACAATCAAACTCAGAGCACTAAGAATCCCACTGTTGCATATTTCTGAAAGTCAGTAGCATGCTGAATCTGTTATAAAACCAACAATCCTGTTTGTCTTCATCAATATTATGATTTCCCCTTTTAATGGTTTTCATATGCCACAATATCAAAATGTTGATGATAAGAAGAGTAAACCAATTCTTGTTGTAATTTCTGTGAGAATGCTACTTCAAACAATATTCTTCTTCAGGTTTTATGTAATTCAGATGTAATGTTTACAATTAGTTACTTAGCAGATTTCCATCATCATAGAACTTGCTACTAGTATTTTACTAGTATATTTGATTGCTAGTATATTGATGCCATCACAGGTGAAATTTTAATTTGTGCAATAGACCCTTTCCCTACCTTTTTTCCCCACCATATTCACCAAAATATTTCCCTCATTTTATATCCATTCTCTTTGATGATTTCAAATAATATATCTTTACAATCTAGTCAGAAGTTTATGGAAAGAACATTATAACTTACTTATGTAGCCTTTCTCTCGCAACACTGGCCTTCAGAAATGCATGAAGTCTATGGTGAGCTTGTGATCTTTCACTATACTTGTACTCAGAGACTTTTGCAATAGGTGAAATTTTTGGACTCCTCTTTTATGAAGTTATGATCATATAAATCTCAGCATCCTAATTTGTAGCGTAGCAGTAATGTGAACTGCCCATGTGCCTGCAGGATGTGTTTTTAAAAATTCCAAGTAATTTACATTATCCATCTTAAGGCTGCTTCACAACACCTTTTTTCTTACATGTATGGAAAAAGAATAACAGTTAAACTAATCCTGCTGAATACATGAAGCAACATGTCAGATTGTATCAAAGTTCAATAAAGCGACAGCCAAATCAAAGAAAAATACCTGTTGTAAATTGAGATACCTGGCTTAAAATCATAATGAAAGCTGCTAAACCTAAGAATGCTTATTTCAGAATGCAAATCATTCGAAACATTGAGGCTGCAAACTCTTCCAGAGTCTTTGACAGGACTGCTTCATAGATTTTTCCCAATGTTCTACTTGCCAGATAAAGTGGCTATGAATACACACACATGCAATGACAAAGTATTAAAATCCTTGAGGTACTTGGACGCTGCATAGGAAGCAGTTGACTCAATGTTTCAAGAAGGCACCTTCACAAGTGCCTTTTCAAATGCTTTGCACAGTGCGATTCATGCATCGGAGCAGGCATATGCAATCATTTAGGCATACAACAAACGGTTCAGTATATGTATAAATGTGGCCTTTCTCTCAATTCTGGAACTGCTAGTCTACACCCTGTTTAAGTAAAAATAAGAATGTATGAGTCACACATCCTGGTCTTATTTATACATAAATGGCAAAGAAAAGAGTATTTTCTATTTACAAGGGTAAAGAAAATCTCAACATAGGTAAGAATGCTTTTATGTCCTAGAAAGAAATGTCCACTATACTTCACACAAACTAAACATTTCCTGACAGCATTATAATAAATCACCTATTTGAACAACAATCTGTCTGTGTACACACACATATATACACAGAGAGAGAGAGAGAGTACTTGCAACAAAATAAGAATAAATAGAATAGGGCAGGAGTGGGATTCAAATTTCTTAACAACTGGTTCTGTGGGTGTGGCCTGGTTTGTGGGTGTGGCTTGGTGGTCATGTGATGGGTGGGCGTAGCCATGTTGTCATGTGACTGGCAAACCGAATGTAAGTGGTCCTTGCTTAATCACCAGGTCCTCGCTTAATGGCCAGTTGCTTAGCAAGTGTTCTAATTTACGACTGACTTCCACAGAGCTACTTGGCCTGTTTTTGGTGTTTTGACAGCCATACACACACACACACACACACGTGACCAGTTACAATATCCCGCACAGTGTTGTGGCTGAGGTTTTCTGTTTTTTGCCAGTTTCCAACAATTCATTCTGGTTTCTGGTTAAAAATGCCCATTGGGGAAAATGGCCTTTTTAACAACCAGTGTTCGCTTAATGTCCACAAGGTTCACTTAACAACCATGGTGTTTGCCTAACCCAGGGGTCTGCAACCTTAAACACTCAAAGAGCCATTTTTCTATTTTCTTTTAAACAGGTATCGCTGTCTCTGTCTTTCTCATCTCTTTCTCTGTCATCTCTTTCTCTTTCTCCCTCTCTGTTTCTCATTTCTCTTTCTCCCTCTCTTTCTCTCTCTCTCATCTACAACTGCTAAGCTGTTTTTTTAATAATCCTATTTCTTCACAGTTTTTTTCACACACATTTGTGTATATGTATCCAATATTCTTTCTTCCTTTCCACTATGTATTCAAAATGGGCAATGATTTTGTGTGTGTGTGTAGCATGTGTACATGCCATGTCAAGGGATGCGTCGCCTGGCCCCTCCCCTCCCAGCCATTTCTTGTCACACCCGGCCTCAACTTCTGTATAGTTCTATAAAAATGCTGTTCACCTTTTTTTGACTTTATTATCTACATACTATAGATGTATTTTCATGGACCACTACTCAGAGTTTGGCATCCTCAGTTTTCCTGCTTGAGCAGGGGCTTGGACTAGAAGACCTCCCTTTCAACTCTGTTAAACACATCTGTATTTATGCTCTGGACTATAGACATGTAAACCCTGAAAAATACCTGGGTAAAAGAAAGGCATTAGAATCACTCTAGGTGTAGGGACAGTGTAAAATATTAATATATGATAAATAATGGAACAATTAAAAATAATAGAACAATTAAAAATAAAAAACAATTTAAAAATAAGTTTTCTTTCTCTTTCTTTCTTTCTATTTTTATTTTTCTTTCTTTTTTCCTTTTTCTTTCTCTCCCATCCTTTTTCTTTCTTGCTCTCTCTCTCTTTCTGTGTCTCTCTTTGTCTCTCTCTCTCTCTCCCTCCTCTCTGTGTATCTGTGTGTGTGTGTGTGTGTCTCTCTCTCTCCCCTCTCTGTGTGTGTGTGTGTGTGTCTCTCTCTCTCTCTCTCTGCCACTCTCCCTATCTTCCCCTCTCTCCATCCCCCCCCCTCTCTCTAAGCCAACTGGGCCAAGCCAGCAAGTTCAGACTGGCTGAACAACGATTGTGGAAGCATCCCTTCAAGTGACCCTCCTCCCTCCCCCTCCCCTCCTTCTCTAACAACTGGAGGCTATGGTGGAACCATGTGTGTGTTTGGGGAAGACCCTTGAGCAAGTCCCAAAGCACAGCAAAACCAGGCATGGGGCAGGCGGCTGTGGCTGGCGATCGTTGTTCAGCCAGTCTGGATTACAAAACGAAGAAATGAAAGAAGTAGTGAAGAGCACCAAGGAAGGAGAGCTTGCTGGCTTGGCTCAGCCATGGATTTGAGGGAGAGAGAGAGAGAGAGAGAAAAAAAAAAAAACACACACACACACACAGAGTTGGGGAGGTGTGTGTGTGTGTGTGCGTGCTTTACCTTTTCAAATTCTTGATTTTCTTTATCTTTTAAAAATCCTGGTAATGTCCTTTGTTTATGCCCTCTTTTAACAGATTCATAACGTGTTTTGAAGGTGAGGCATGTGATGAATAACACAATTATCCCAAAGCAGGGGGAGAACATTGGTTTGTTGAGGCTCAACAGGAACTTGAAGACTTAATTTCCTGTTCCCGTCATGCAGCTTTTGCATGGATGAAATTTCTCCTCCTGTTGCGTGGGAGATTGGTTGAGGCTGTGGAAACTGGAAGAGAAATGTTGTTTCTGGAATACTTACAGTAGTGTATAGTTTTCTTTTTTATTCTCCCTCCCTCTCTGTTTCTCATCTCTCTCCTCCATGACAAGAGCAGCAGCAGCATCAATCAGTGTCCCGGGAGAAAAGTCACCCCCCGCCATAGTCCTCTCATCTTGCCTTGAGTAGCCTCACACATCATCAAACTTAGCACTAAATTTAGCGTGCTTCACAAATGAGAAGGCGCCATTTGTGAAGTGCATTAAGTTTTAAGGTACCGCACAGCGCATTCTCCCCTTCCCCATATTTCCCTCACTGCAAGCAATCTTCCCAGCCTCACTTCCCCAAGGGGGAAGTATAGCAGGGGAAGGAAAGGGAAGCTGTTGAGCCCCGGCCCAGGGCTTGCCATACCTGTGGGCAGGGTTGCCAGATCGCAGTTTGGCTCTGCGGCCAAACTCAAGTCAAAATACAGCCAAATCCGGCCAAATTATTTTTTGCTCATGGTGACACGCATGCGCGAGGGAAGGAGAGCTCGGGATGGGTGGGGAAGCCGAGGGGTGTGGCGTTGGAACGAGCCGTAATAGGAATGGGTGTGGTGTTGATGGAGGAGGAGCCGCCCCTACTTGGGTCACAGGCGGGAAGGGGGAGTGGCCGGGCGCCAAGGTCCCGAAGGGGTGTGTGACAGGAGTTGAAAGGAAACAGGAGTGTCGGAGAACTGAAAGGATGCGCTGGTCCTCCTTTTGCTCATGGTGACGCGCATGTGCGAGGGAAGGAGAGCAGCTGGGTTGCCATCTGGCCAATTTCACGGCCAAGCAACTTGCATACGGCCAAACATCATTTTTTTCACAGCCAAGCAGATAGAAATATGGCCAGATTTCTCGAATTTGGCCAGAAAAACGGCCAGATGGCAACCCTGCCTGTGGGAGGGAATGAAGCAACAGCGAGACAGAAATGGCGATAATGGTGCCCAAAGAACACAATGGCAGCGATTCTGGTGGCATCGGGGCTTCCAGGACCACCTGCCCACCTTGCCATCCATCAGCTGTTTGTGTGGGCAAGGAGGGGAGGGCCAGGGGCACAATTTGCCGGTTCTCCGAACTGCACAGAATCATACCATCTGGTTCTATAGAACCGGACAGAACAGAACCCACCCCTGGAATAGGGTCAATAACATTGAAATCAATCTTCTCAGATGCAGATACGTTCCAGATGTGTTAATTGAAACTTCCATAATTCTTGGAAATTGAAGAACTGGGAGCTGAAGGAGTTGAGAATTGAGAGTTGAGGGACTTTTGTGTGGAGAATGCTAATCTAGACAATGAAGCAGTAATGATTTATGTTTTGGATATCAAAAGTTATTACCTTCAAATTGTAAGAAGAGAGGTGGCATACCAATATTAGTAAATTAAACAATGCAATAAAATAAATACAAATACAATAATCAGCGTACGGTTGTGCTAGAGCATTTCCTGGTGCATTGTGCCTGCAGTTATAAAATATCCACCTCAGCTCTGGCAGGACAAGGTCTCATTTAAAGATTCTCCATTGTTCGCTAAAAAAGGGAAAGAGACCACACATTTCCTAGGCTTTGTCATCATCCATTTCCTTGGATTCAGAGTAATGAGAATGGTAGTGTTTTGTTTAGACACTTTTTTATTCTGCTGACCTGTCTACACAAATTCATGAAGACTGATGTCTGATCAACCCTACATTATGGTTCTTAAACGAAAATAGTAAATGCATTCACTGTACTTAAAAATGTTAAATAGTAAAAATTCAGGAAATGAATCATAAAAGTCACTTTCCTATTTGAACCTCTATTTAATTACAGTAGTTTGAAAAGATTTTAAACTGTTCATTAAATAATAATTTGAAAATAACCAATATCCTTTGTTATTTCTTCTTCACTAATGTGTAATGTCTAAGATTATTACCCTAAGATTATTACAAATTCAGATGATTTTTGTTACAATTTTGAGTTTAATTCAAAATACAAAATTGTTGGGAAATTCTACAAAAGAATTTATTTGCACCATGGCAATTCCAATCAGGGTTTGCAGTAGAACAGTATGTTTGTGAGAGTTGGATGTCAATTAGCATTTGAAACTAGTTTTATATAAATGGTGTGACGAAAATATTACCCAAACAATTGAAATACAAATTATAGTATATAACGGTTTGCTTTTGCAAGCCATATTCTTTTGATCTATAAGGGCTTCTGATTCTGGTTCCAGGCCTAGCTCCACCATTTTAAATGAATCCTGCTAATCAAATTTCCCTGTAACATCATTATAAAAAGTTCTCTTTTTATCATGGTTCCTGGTTCCTGTTAGGATTACTGTTATTGTTTTAGCAATCATGTATTACATTATGTAATAAGGTGAAAAATAAAATTTAAAACGAAAACTAAACAGATAAAATTGGCTCTTTCTGTGACAGAATTTACTATTGACAAAGATGTTCACATTTTCTTTTAGACCAATTTCCAACTTTATCTCAGAATGGATCTTGCAGGCCAACCCAATATCCTCATGTGGACCTATCTCCCATTCTGTCTACTGGAGACTCCGATTTAGCCAGTCCTTTATTACAGACTAATGTTCACATTGACATCAATGCCTTAAATCCAGATCTGGTCAAAGAAGTTGAACATGTTGTTATTGGTGCTGATAATATGATCGTTCACTTCAGTGAAGTAATAGGAAGAGGTAGGTGTCTCAACTGTATTTGATATTTACACATTTAATTTCAAAAATTTGGCTTTATCCCTGCTTATGTTGGAATGCTGAATCATTCAATCTTACACAATTTTATCTGAAAATAAATTCCATTGGGGACTTACCAAAAAAAATCATTCAATGCATCAGAGAGTATAGCACAGTTGAGAAAGTCCAGAAATATTTCACAAGAAGAGTTCTCCACTCCTCTACTCATTGTAGAATACCTTATGCCACCAGACTTGAAATTCTAGACCAAGAAAACCTAGAACTACACCGCCTTCAGTCTGATCTAAGTATAGTATATAAAATCATACATTGCAATGTCCTACCTGTCAATGAATACTTCAGCTTCAACCATAACAACACAAGAGCAAACAATAGATACAAACTCAAGGTTAACTGCACCAAACTTGATTCCAGGAAATACGACTTCAGCAACAGAGTGGTCAATATCTGGAATACTCTACCTAACTCTGTAAGTTTCTTCCCCAAACCCCAAAAACTTTAACCTTAGACTGTCTACTATGGACTTCACCCCTTTCCTAAGAGGTCTGTAGGGGGCATGCATAAGCGCACCAACATGCCTACCATCCCTGTCCTATTATTTCTTTTATTTTTCTTATATGTACCCATTTCATGTATTCATAACTATGTATATACTTATACCTATTATCTTGCAAGCAATTGACAAATCAAATAAATAAATAAATAAAATTAAATAAATAAATAAAATAAAGTATATCCAGCATCAGAAACTGCTTATTTGCACATAGAAAAACTTCAAGGTGTTGTATTTCTAAGGTTAGGAAAGTCTCTACTGTAAACTTCCAAAGGAAAATGTGCCAAGGGCAGAGTGATGGATCTAGTAGATTTAGATTTAGTATGTTTCTGTCTCCAGCAGAACTTATGAAATATCAGAGATATCAGTTAGAAAAATCATTGTTTTAGCGTTCTTTTATCATTTTTGGCTGTGTCGCTGCATTGCTCTACGCAACTCAGAATGATTTCTGAAAGAATCCAGGAAAAGGTTTTTTTTCTGTCAGCACTGGATCAGATCCAGAGAAACCAGTGGAAATTTGACTTGTGATGATATTCTTTCTTTATAGGTCATTTTGGATGTGTTTATCATGGAACTTTATTGGATACTGATGGCAAGAAAATTCATTGTGCTGTGAAATCCTTGAACAGTGAGTCCTACAATATTTTATTCTGAGTCATTGTATTTTACTGACTAAACTATATTAGTTGAGCCATGATTATTTTTATCGTTAAGTGTCTTTGTGTAGCTTGAAGAAATTTTATTCCATACATTTTACAATGTCCATATGGAAGAGTACTTGTATTTTCCATCCACATAATAAATAAAAGATTAAAGGAAAGAAGAAAAAACGTGGTTTCAGTTTACCATTGGAGTAGCTTATGTTCAATTTGTATGAGTGAGACAGTTGGAAAACAGCAGGACTTAATTGGCACACACTATTAATAACATTCTTCTAGTTCGACAGATGGAACATTTCTATATATTGTTACTAATATGTGAAAAAGGAAGAGAAAGGAGTTCTGGAATTATGCATGCTAAAATTAGTTAAATATATTCCAGATAACACTTTTCCAGCTCATTTGCTTATAGATATGCAGCATCTAGCCCTCCAAATACCTGTATATATTAAGTATTTGAGAATACTTAACTATCTAAATTTCAATGTGTTTTATTACAACTTTATTGGGAATATAAAGGAGTAATAGTTAGGACCTATATTTGTTCTTTTCATTGAAATTGTAGAAAGTATATTAGAAATGATATGTATATTTATTAAAAATGTGTTGCTACATTTTTCAGGAATTACAGATTTGGATGAAGTAGCTCAATTCTTAAAAGAAGGAATTATAATGAAGGATTTCACTCATCCCAATGTCCTTTCATTACTTGGAATTTGCTTGCCTAATGAAGGTTCTCCTTTGGTGGTGCTTCCCTATATGAAACATGGAGATCTTCGAAACTTCATTAGAAATGAATCTCATGTATGTGTATTATGTGAAGTTCAGTAGTGATCCAATTAGGCGATTACGTATTATTACAGTTCTGTTGTCTGAAAGCATAAATTGATGAATCAATTGTTACTTTGAAGTATGGTATTTTTAATCAGAATTTAATGAACCTGCATTAAACATTTTAAGTAAAAATAATTGATTGTTGAAAAGTATAAAAAAATTATCTGAATCAAAGGATTTATGTATAGGGTTTATTTTATTTTATTTTTTATTTATTAAAATTTTAAGCCACTGATCTGCCCTATAAAGTGACTCTGGGTAGGTGGGCCTGGATGTTCAGAGTTCTTGTCTGGAGAAGTGTAAAGAATCTGAATTTTTGTTCTTTGATGCCTTGTACATTGCCTATAGATTTACTGTTGAAGTTGGAGGGAGAGGAAGTATAAAGATTTTCAAAAATGTAGACAATTTTTTTAAAGCAATATGCCATGCCCGGCCATTTCCCGGTAAACTTGGGAAAACTCTGTCATCATTGAGAGTTGCTATAGTTTTTATCTGATTCCAGTAGTTTCCTATCTATCCTTGCCATAGGCAATTCTTTACAATTAAAATAAATAAATTATAAAAATTACAGTTCAAACATTTTGTTGTTTATGTAAACTAATAATTAATGTTCACCCTAGTTTTGAAAGAAACATATCAATATTTTAAGCCTTAGATTTTACAGGCAGTTTTAGAATAGAATAGAGATGGAAGGGACCTTGGAGGTCTTCTAGTCCAGCCCCCTGCTCAAGCAGGAGAACCTATACCATTTCAGACAAGTGGCTGTCTGGTCTCTTAAAAACCTCCAGTGATGGAACGTTTGTGATTTCTGGTGGCAAGCTGTTCCACTCGTTAATTGTCCTCACCATTAGGAAGTTTCTCCTTAATTCCAGGTTGCTTCTCTCCTCGGTTAGTTTCCAACTATTGTTTCTTTATTTTACTTTAGTAAGCTCTAAAAACTTGCTCTGTAAGTTCAGATAACAAACCTATGCACATTCAATTACAATTTTTAACAATTCTTTAATAAAATCTTCCTTCTCAGTATATATAGTATGTATATAAAGTCACTGTGTTAATAACGTAACAAAACAGTAATCTAAAACTTAGATAAGTTATCGCATATTTCAACAGTTCTAGAGATCAGCTAATTTCATCTAGATACTTGCTATATGATCAATAAATACTTAAATTTATTCACTATATTGTTTCTTTGGTTACTCATGCAACTTTGGGTTCACAAAAACCATGTCTGAATGTAGAGCCTTTCAATATTAAAGTGAAGACTAAGATTGATTTCATCAATTGTACTTGTATATATTTATAACTGAAAGTCATTCTTCACAGCATTGTTTTAGCTACTAATATGTTCATGATTTTCAGAATCCAACAGTGAAGGATCTGATTGGATTTGGTCTGCAAGTAGCAAAAGGGATGAAATATCTTGCAAGCAAAAAGTTTGTCCATAGAGATTTAGCAGCAAGAAATTGTATGTAAGTACGGATTAACTTTTTTCTCATATTATTTTATAGCCAGTTTGGAACAGTGTTTATAAGGCATCAGGATAGAAGCCAGGTAATCGTTTATTATAGTCTCACCCTAGTGATGTAAGCCAGCTGACTGATTTTGAGCCAGTCACTCTCTCAGCTCAGCTCAGCTCACCTCATGGGGCAGTTAAAAGGACAAAGGAAGATTAGATTTGTTCACTGCCTTGAGTTATTTATTTTAAAAAATGAGGGTGGGATAAAAATAAATAGTGGCATTTGGAGAAAAAAGATCATTCCATTTTACTATTTTATTTCTTATTTCTGTCATCTATGTTTTTAATATGAAACTTAGAACTTTCTCTATATTAATGTTCCTAGATAAGTGTTTCTCAGTTTTTGCAAGTTTTAAGATGTGTGGACTTCAGCTCCAGGAATTCTCCAATGAGAATGAGTCTGGAAGATTTTTAATCTTAAAAGTTACAAGAAGTAGAAACATTGCTACAGATGTTCACAACTGCTGAATATCGCTCAGGGAGTTGCATCACTTATGTGGTATAGCAAACACCATTACATTCAGTTTTGCTTACTCTTAAGAATAGAGCAGCGGTATCTAACTCACGGCATCACAGCAATGTCATGTGACATATTGGGATTTTTTTCCCCCCTTCACTAAACCAGCGAATTCTCTGATATAGAGAATTAGAATGCTAAAAGGTTTTTTTTCTTTCTGTACAGGATTCTGAGGTTGAAATAGTTCTGCTTTGAGGAGAGCATCCTTTCAGTAAATCAATATTCAGTATTGGTTTTCTCTGAGAAAGCATGTTTCCAGTTGCATTTTTACAGGTTTTCTTTGTTCTTGAAATATCATTTGATTATATCACAATGACATGCTTAATGTTAACATACCTACAATATCCTTGATGTTATTTTCTTTCAAGACAAGCAATATTTTGAAAAGCACAGAAATAGAGTAAGTCAAAGAAACTGAAAGAAATAAATAAGAGAAAAGATTAAACAAAGAAAATTTAATTTGCATCAACACCATTTTCTCATACACCTTTTTTTTCTTCATTCCATCATACCCATTCCAATTAATATAGTTCCTTTTCTTCTTTAAACATCTTACCTTTTTTTTTTTTGAACCTTGTAATCTCCATTCTTTTCCTCCGTTTCTTTTTTTTTCCATATAATTTTTCATTAGTTTTTCAAAATATAAAATACTAAGAAACATAAAAAAATAGTGAAAAACTAAGAAGAGGGGGAGGGAAAAGAAAAGAAATATAATGTAAAGGGAGAAAAGGAAAGAAAAAGACCTGGCTCAAAACCTATTTGTTGTTGCCTGTATAAGAACATGAGAGACAGGTACCTTGGTTTATATTCCAAATGAATGACCCATTGGGATCCCCATATCACAACAACTTATCTTATGTGTGGCCAGAATCTGAAAATAACAACATTTAACCAGCACAGTACTTAAGCAAAATGGTTTGGTTGAGATCTGCATATGTGGGACTGATTTGGTAGATTGTAGGGGGTGACACCAAAATATAATTTTATCACATTTTATCTATATCTTAAATTATTGTATTTTAATTTTATTTCAATTCATATTTTATTCCAATTTATTTTAAATCATATTTTATCCAATTACATTTTAAATTGCTTTTATCAAAATTTGATAATAATTTGTTTCTGCAACTCTGCACTTCGATATGTCTCAAGGGCTAATCAATCAATCAATAGTGTAATGTAATGAAAGAAAAAGCCACCAGCTTCTCTTTTAGCATAGTAGAAGATAACAACATGACAATCACAGCTTTTTGCTTTTACACAACTGTGTGTACAAGCCATTTCTATACCAATAAGTCTTATCTAGTTAACAAAAACAAAATCAAAGTTTCATTTTTTTTTCATTGCAAGCACAAATTCTGGAAGCAAATAGATTCAGAAGAGAAACAAGGTTAGATATATTCTCGTCTTTGGGTAAAAGAATCAGTTTGACCATTTCTGCTTCTCTTTGCCATGGAGAGTAATATATGATCCTGTTAACTATAATTAATCTTTATCATAATTTATATTAAGAAAATCTTCTATGCTATTTTTTTTTTAAAATCTAAAGAGAGAAAACACTTCTTTAATTTTGATATTTTACTAACTTTAAAAAGTAATCAATATTATACATAAAGGAGAAAAAAAGAACACCCTTCCTTTTAAACCGAGAACCCAAAACACAATACTACATTAGAGCTTTCATTCAAGTGTATACATCATACCAATATAAGTCCAGTTGACTCCAATTAGCTCATTGAATTTGAATCTCTCCCTCAAGTTTAACCTCATGGAATGGATTTTTTCCTTCTCGTATTTTCAAATTTAATAAAATAGTATTTTAAAAACTTTGGAAATTGTTTAGCATTATGCAAAAAGACAGGACATACATTTACAAACTCATTTTATACCTACAAAACTAACTTAAAGCTTTCTTTCAATATATATATATATATATATATATATATATATATATATATATATATATATATATATATATATATATATAAATATATATAAATATATATAAATATATATAAATATATATATATATTTATATATATATAAACTTATAAAAGACCATCCTAACTAAGTCAATAAATTATATCCATGAAAAAAAATGTCCCAAAGTTATTCTGTTAGACATTGTAAATTAATCTGGAGCAAATCCTCATAGATTAAAGTTTCCTTTCCTCTAAGATGACTACCATATCTTTTTTTTTTTTTTTTGTCAAAGAATTCTTGACCTTGTTAGTATCCATGAGGAAAAAGTCCAAAATTTGACCTCTTGAAAGTTGTAAATTTACTTGGCACTCTTGTTTCTGTTGCACTGGGGGGGTTATATTCAAACCATCATCATAAAAAAAGCTGATTATCAGATTTATATTCCAAAGGTACACTTAGGTTATTTGCATTGTCCAGCTTTTGTAAAATTGACACAGTGGGTTAATAATTTTCTACATCTAATTGTGTCTTGTTCTTTTTTAATATCCTTTGTATAATTAATATCTTCTAACTGATCTATGAAAAGAAAAAATTCTTTTCAAAGATTTCCTTGATGACAGACTCCAGCCCAGAGTTAAACATCTCGTAGTTCCCTCTAGTGGTCAAATGCATGCATTCATTCATTCATTTATTCATTTTTCTAGCCAATCAGAGTTCATGAAAATCAGAAAATTTCAACCACCCATAATGAAACAGTACAGGGCTATAGATTATTTTAAAAATAGTAAATTAAAACCACAACTTATTCTTACACTTCAAGAGAAGAAATACTCCACACTTCTTTATTTTGACTATCTCCAGCAACCCTTTTGTCGTTTAATAATAAAGAAATCTCAAAAATGGCATTCAGAACTTCAAAAAGGAGTGATAGGCTATAGCTAAAGAGAGCTTCTTTTAACTAATAGAGATAATAGTCTCAAAATAAATTAAGAAATGAAGGGAAAGCTTATTGTCCATTTGAAAAATAAATTCCAAAATGGCTGTTTTATCCAACAATGACATATTTCAACCCCACCCCACCCCAGTGTCAGCTGGCTTCTAAAACTGCTTGCAGGCTGTTGCTGTTATCGGAAGATCTTGAGGGATGATTCTGGGATTTTCCTTAACCTCTGAAAGTCAAATAAACAAAAGGAAACCTGTTCCTTCTGTTGCTGAGTTGAAAAAAATGACAGGTCAGAGAGATGATATTTTCTGGGCCTGTCAGCTGCTGGCCAATCTTCGTTGGAAGCAGGGGTGGGCTGCTACCAGTTCTCCCCAGTTCAGGTGAACTGGTACCTAATTTTATCATTTTTATGGCTGGTTTGGCAAACTGGCAAATCTCACCTTTGGTGGCCCTGCCCCTCCCAGGAGTCTCCATGTGGTCCATTTTGGATCCCAGATAAGTACAGAGCCTGCATGGACGTTCGGGGAGGGCAAAAAACAGGCCTCCCAGAGGCTCAGGATGGCATCTGGAGCCTGGGGAGGCAATTTTTCACCTTCCCGGAGGGTCAAAGAAAGCCTCCAGAGCCTGGGAAGGACAAAAATTGCCCCCCTGGCATGGTGCAGGAGGCCGACCAGTCCACACCGATCATGGCCACATCCACCCAGCAACCGGGCAGAAACCCATCCCTGGCCGGAAGTCCTTTTCCTCCTTTTCTTCATTCACTTTTTTTTTCATGTAATTGTTTTATAATGTGATCCTCATTTAGACCTTTTATATGGCCAGTCAATTTCAATATTTCTTTCTACTGATATTTTATATTCAAGTCACATTCATTCAACCATTTATTCGTTCTCCATAATATCTGTTGTTTTATCACACATTCTTAAGTACCCCATTCCCACTGAATTCAATTTAGTTTTGTTTCTCCTGAATAGAAAACCAGTCCTTGTAAACAGCCAAGTTTGCTTCTTTTGACAAACATTCATTCCTCGTAACCCATTACTTATAACTCACTACTTTTCTACCAAAATATACACATCATAAAATGTATATCCATTTTCTCATGATTAATAAATGTTTTACCAAGACAGAAATACTCGAGTTGCTCTCATTTTTTTACTTGTTTCTGCTCCTTCAATTAGAAACAAAAACCTGAATTTAAGTTGTTGACAAGCATAGTATGAACTCTACAATTCATATAATATTAATGTTCTAATACACTATACTATAATAATATAATATTGACAAATCAACTTTATAATAAAATCACAGTAAGAAGTTCCCAGATATATTCTACATATATCTTCTATATCTCAGCCCTCAAATGTCTTCAGTGGTCAGGTTTATGTGCAATGCACAGCTGTTCATGAGATTTTTTTCTCAAACACAATTATTTGATCTTTAACATATGATGTCTTAAGCTCCATAGCTCATAATGCAGAATGCATTATGTGTTGCAAGATATATTCACTGTAAATCATTTGTTAAAACAATATATTATCTCTATAGAAAAGTACACATATATCCCCAACCCCAACCAATAGATCCAGAGTTCTCATAAGCATATTTTCCTATATTTATCTGTCAAATACATATAAATGCCCAAGGGAAGTATCAGAAGATTTACTCCTCTCTGGTCTATGATGCACTATAAGAGCTTTATATGGTTCTGGAACAGATTCTCCTGCATATATAGTTATACTCAAGAGTTCTATAATTTTATTGTCTATTTTTTTTTTATTTTTAATTTTACTTTTCTAGGAAGCATAGGCAAGACCATGAATATATGATTTAAAAGCATACCCATAACCACTGAATTTGTTGATGATGTAGTCTTACTTGGTTTTCAAATTCTTATTATTTATTTAAAAAATCCTTTAATAAGCATATATTCATTATCTTGAATAAGATGGTGGTTTTCTTATTATTGATAGCATAATATTGCTATCAATATTATTGCAGGGGACTAACACTACATTTATCTGTCTCATCAGTTAAGGACAAAGATAGTAAAGAAACAATATTCTTGCTATGACGGATTTAAAAATTACCACATATTAAATAAAGCAAACTAGGATATAAATTTGTGGCATTTTCCAGGTAAGAAAAATAAATTTTGCTTGAATAGTACAGATTGAGAACCTAAAATTTAATGAGATTTTCAGACTTAATTACTAGATTCACAGCTAAACTAAAAAAATATTCAAAAATTTCTTGCCAAACTTCCAGATGATATTTAGTAAGGCCATAGTGATTTATGAATGCAATGTCATTATTAAAAGATTAGTCACCCATTAAAAAAAACCTTCCTGATCAAATTATATCTTGTTTTTCTACATAATGTGATCAACAATCCAGGAAACAATTAGCAAGAAAAAGCTGCCTCCAAAGGAGTTTCTCTACAGATGAAAAGAAGAAAAATCATTTAACTTAAACATTTTAAAAGAAACAAAGGAAAATAGGGAAAAAAAGATATTTAAGTAACAATATTAACATGACTTGGTCCAGCTCTATATGTAAATAATAAAAAACTGTTACTTCTTAACTTTAAATTATTCTAGATCCATAAAAAAATGGGAAAAAAATGTTTTGTTGTCAAATGAGGTTTGCTAAACAAATTGCACTTCTGAACATTCTTCAGCAGATCTGGAAAAATCATTATATTCCCTGCATTATATTCTATAGACCCCTATTGTAAAGAATTAGGTGAAGTCATCCAGCATTATAGACTTTAAAATATCACCTTAGATGGAGTGGATTTCTTTATAGAAATGACACAGGTGCTCACGAGATCTAGTTTGTATTCTTACTACAGTAAGAAGATTTCATGTAGAAATGTATTTGCATAAACTGCTATAGAATGATCTTGCTCAGCAGTCTAAATAATGTTCAACAGTTGTAAAACCTTTCTATAAATTACATCCCATACATGGATCTCTTTATCTTGAACATCCTTATTTACTTTCTGCTTCCATAGATGTGGTGCTGATTATCCAGATTCAAAGGCCAGGTAGATTTTTTTTTTTCATGCAAATAAATCAATAAAGATTTCAATGTCAAAACTTTACTATCTAAAGAATCTATATTCTGCTTCTTCTCCAGATATATTGCTTTACCCATCCTCTGTATTTTTTATCAGCACAAATTCATTCATCCTAAAACGATGGATATCATGAGAAGGATAAAGCCATTCCATGTTATCATCTTCGTGGGTAACATTCTCTACTACATTCTCTTTTGAATCAGGAATAAACTCAAGTCTCAAGTATTTTTCAACTCATAATTCATCTCCACATCACAAAGATTAAAATGAAAAAAGAAAACAATTTCTGATGACTGATAAGTAAATACTAATTACATACAATATCCAAGGTGTGATAAATCAGAAAAACACAGTAATTACAAAATGTTATCCAATATATTAGTTTGCAGTAGCCAGTACATATTACCCACTAAAACAGATTAAATGCAATAGCATACCTGTGTCAAGCATTATCCTCCAATAGAATTAAACATGCATGTATCTATAATTAAAACAAAGTAAGTATTAAATCTAGGAATTGCCAAGATTACAGTAATTTGAATAGTGTGGAATAACACCAATTCATAAGTAAAAGAATTTAATTAAAAGCTAAAAATTAATAAGACTACTTTTGAAAAGCCATCAGAATTTCAGATATGAAGGAAACAAGGACATTAATTCTAGATTTCAGGGCTTCAAGTTCAAAACCTGGAACCCACCAACTTAGAGCAAGGAACTCAAAAGAAATGCTTGAGAGAAAAATGTAAGGAGCAGACAGGATTACAGGGAGAAATAAGAGCAGCTATACCATGGGCCAATGAGGATGATGATTGAACAGCTCTGAACACAAACAGCAGTGGTTTAAATCGATCTCTGGCTCACTATAAAGGCAGTAAATAGCCTATATACTAATGAGAATAAAGAGAAGGTATAGAACAGCCTAAATGAGACTGCCTAGACTAAGATCAGATGACAAGAAGAAATATTGGGATCATCTACAAGAAGAACACTGCAGTAATCTAGGCACAAGAAACTAGAGTGTACAGCAATAAATCCTCAGTCTCCACCATTTCCTAAAGACAAAGAAATGAAAAATACAATAGAAAATAAAAAGGATCTTTTTCTTGCTTTAACATTGTCTGTATTGTAGAAGTTGAGGATCCAGGAGCTGTAAGTTTCCTACTCATTTTAAACAATTCAAAATCTTCAGGTTCTTCTAAACCTTAATCCAATTTTGAAGTAGCCAATTATAATTCAGAGTAAAAAATAAAAATGGTAGAGAGGAAAAAAGCCCAATAATAATAAGAAGGAGGAGGAGGAGAAGAAGAAGGAGAAAGAGAAGGAGGAGGAGGAGGAGGAGGAGGAGGAGGAGGAGAAGAAGAAGAAGAAGAAGAAGAAGAAGAAGAAGAAGAAGAAGAAGAAGAAGAAGAAGAAGAAGAAGAAGAAGAAGAAGAAGAAGAAGAAGAAGAAGAAGAAGAAGAAGAAGAAAAAATCAGTAGTTAAATCTTCAGGTTCTTCAACACCTTAATCCAATTAAAGGGACTCAATATAAAAAAGTGCATAAAAATGAACCAAAAGGGTAGATTAAAAAAAAGACAAAAAATGCCAAGAAGAAAAAGAGAAAAGCCTTTTAAAGGCTTTCCCTTTAAAATAAAAAGCAAACATAGAGATTGGACTTCAAAAAAAAGAAAGAAAGACAAAGGCAAGCTCAGTTGTTACAAGAATAAAGATTTAAAAAGAAAGAAGAAATACCGTAAAGCTGGTAAGGAGGGATAGCGCAGCTTAGAAAAAATAAAAAGGGCACACTGCACTTCGTTTAGTTATCCAAGGCTCTTGTTACAACTCTTCTCCAAGGACTTATCACCTTTTCTTTTCGTAAGCTTCAACACCAGACTCCAGCTGTTGATAGAAATCCAGAAGAGCACCTGCAATAACACTCTCCCATGTTCTTCCCTCTATCTTATCTCAAAGCAGCGTCCTTGAAAAGGAGTCTCAGTTCTTTCTTTCTCAGCTTCACAGGGAAATAGAATATTTTCAAGCCTCTAGTTGGCAGTGTTACAAAGTTTCTTTGCTCTCACTTTCCCCCTACTTTCCCAAATGATAGGAAAGAAGGCTTCCACATACAATTAAGATATTAATCCAATGTGATTCTCTCTAAGTTTAACTTTGGAGCAAGGGCATGTCCCAAATGCCTTTTTAACCAGTGTTCTTTCAGGGCTGCAGGCACCCTTTCATGCCCCTGATCCAGAACAATTTGGATCATATTAATAAACAAGCCAGCTAAGAATCAACAGCAGTAAAACTTACCACATACAAAGAACTTGGCGGAAGATAAATTAGTTAACATTGAGAACTGAGGAGATATTTCTAAACGTACAGCATGAATCATAACAACATTAGGATAATCATATATCATGCACTACCTGCTAAATGGAAGTTATAATGGTGTCCAAAGTGTTAAAAAAAAAAAAAAGACCAAGAAGTGATCCAAAACTAAGTCCAAAGAAGTTGTAATAATTGAAGATGCTAAAGTTTAACATTTAAAGTTTACAAAGATTTAAAATCCTGCGCCCTCTAAAATGAGTTGGAGGACTGGCAAGAACAGGGATATCGTACATTGACAGGACAGGAGAAACATGCATCCAGCAAAAAATTAATATGAATATTAAAGTCCTTTCAAACACTGGACAGAATGAAAAGAAATTCAGAAAATTCATTTTCAAAACTTCTGAACATAATCCTCAAATGGGCATGTGAGCATGCTAAATAGAGTTCACTCAGGAAGATGTTTATTGCTGTTATTGTGGTGATTAGAACTAGTTACCTAAAAAGAAGCAATAGTTAAAAGCATGAGAGGAGAAATAGAGGGCTTTCAAGAGTCCAAATCAATGAAAGATCAGAGGTTCCTTCCATGTTCCCATACAAATGAACCTAGTGGATCCTGATGTAACCTGACTCATTTTTACAAAACCAAATTTCAGTGATAGAGAAACATTGTACTATATGTACGCAATCAAACATTTTCCTTTTGTATCCAAGAAATATGCATTCTGTCACAAACATTTATAGCTGGTTGAGTAGCTGTGAAACAAATGGATCAGAGGCAATTGAGTTCTCACCAGCTTGAGACAAAAACTGTGAAAAAGCTACCACCTGACATCCTGACTGGGATGGATTCTCCGCATGGGGACCGTTCATTGTGTGATAGCACAATTTAAGTAAGCCTCTCGCTTACACTTGTTTCAAGCTTACCGCATTACCTACTTCCAGAATATCGCCTCTTATAGGCTTTTCCTTCACAGGGCTAGGACCAAAAACCACCACTTCACTCTACTCATGGGTTGTGATGATGTCACAGTCAATAAAAACATTTAATTTTCAAACTTTTAGACTCCTCGTCCCTATTCCCTGCTTTGATAAGGATTACACTGTTAACATTCCCTTTGATTCATTTAGGGTGGCCATGACAGCAAGCTTCAAGATTACAAGATTATAAACGCAGCCAAGTGATCAGTGGCATAGATCTACAACTCTCTGAAAGTAAACTAGCCTTCACCAAGAGATTAAGAAAATGGCTCCAGATTTTTTTAAAGAAATTAGGTGTAATAATTAAAAGTTTAAAAAGTAGTCAAAAGCAACAGAGTGAATGCTTTTGAGATCCTTCATTGAAATAAAAATCTTGTTGAACATTACTGCATTTTCATTTTGGATGCAAACTTTAGAACTAAGGCAAAAAGTGTTGAATCTGCTAAGGGACAGAGACTGTAATTTTCAACAGACAGTGATTATTAAATGTTAGTCCCAAATACATTATACTTAATTGTATTATACTAATTATCAATTGTAGCTTAAAATTATTATCTCATCATGTTGTATTACGATAAAGTTTGGCTACCCATTTGAAAAAAATTGTGTGGCTGATTAATAATGACAACTATTAAATAAGTCAGCAAAGTTGCTATCAACTATATTGCAAATAAAAATACTAATAAATGTGAGGAATTTAATATTTTTATTACTTTTGAAAGTGGTTTCTTAGAATTATCTGGCCATACTTTTATTCTTATGTTACATTAAAGTGGAAAAATCAGGCTGCACAAGTCTTTCTTTCCCCGTGTTAATTCTTTTATTGCATTATAAAATATGAATAATACATTACAGAATAGAGATAATACAGGTAGGCCTTGACTTACAACAATTCGTTTAGTGACCATTTGAAGTTACAATGGCACTGAAACAAGTGACTTAGAACCGTTTTTCACACAACTGTTGCAGCACGTGATCAAAATTCAGATTCTTGGCAACTGGCTCATATTTAGGACAGTTGTAGTATCCCAATCGTGTGATCACCTTTGGTAACCTGACAAGCAAACAAAGTCAATTAGGAAACCCAAATCATTTAACAATTTGCTACTAACATAACAATGGCAGTGATTCATTTAACTGTGGCAAGAAAGGTCACAAAATGGGGAAAAATTCACTTAACAAATGTATATTTAGCAACAGCGTTGGGCTCAATGTTGGGTGAATTGAGGACTATCTGTAAAAAGTACAGAGGTATTTATACAAAAACCAGGCCTAGGCCGTCAACATTCAGGGAGAAGAAAATAAGTATAGAAAATAGGTATCTCTAGAGCAGCTATTTTATCAAGGTAGGGTCAAATCTAGTTATTTTGTAGCTTCCACTTTTTATACTGTAATATAGATGGTCCTTGTTTAACGACCACTTTTTCAAACTTACAATTACACTGAATGAGTGGTAGTTATTATTGGACCTTCTATTTATGGCCATGGAAGCATCTCTTGCAGTCACACAATTGCAATTTGTGACCCGTCAGCTTCTCACAAGCAGAGTCAATGGAGAACCAATCAGAAGTCAGGCTCACATGAGATCCTCATTAATGATGACTGTCATTAAATGGATTGACCATGTGGGTTTTTTCAATTTACAACTATGTGACTTAACAGAGTCTCCAGTTCTAATTAGCCATGTGAAATGAGTACTACCCATATTTAATAACCACTCTTCTTTTCTAATATTAGTCTTGCATTTCAGTCCAGCTATTCCAGATTAATTCTTCCTATATAAAAAGAGATAGGAGATAAGACAATAAAAAGAACCATCTTATAAAGGTAGCAGATTGGGAGCTACCATAATCCAGCACTCCAAAATGAACAAGATTTGCAGAATTCAATCTAGGTTGGTCATCAGGACCAGAGGTTTTGTTCTGAAGCCCATCCTTGGGAAACTTCTCTCTACATAATGTGTGCTTTGGGCTATTCTGTGCCAGCATTTATGCGGTGCCTGATTGCGTGTAGTTTTTTTTATTTATTGATTGAGGTATTGATGGCTTCTATTAAATTGTTGGCTGTAATAGGCGGCCATCAATACCCTGAGCAACAAATAAAAAGTCACACACAAGCAGGCATCACGTCAATGCTAGCTTAGAATAACCCAAAGCTCACAGTCCTTTGGAGAAGTTCTCTAAGGATGAATGTGAGTCCAAAAATTTGGAAAACTAAACCTCTGGTATAAGTGATTGACCCATATTGGATCCTGCAACATTGTCTTGGGACACATATATTTGCCTTCATTTGTGACCAAGATTTATTAAAGATTTGTCATCAGAGCCAACCAAATAAAATGGTGAAGACTGGACTTTAGTTTATTTATAACTGTATTCTTTCTGAAATCCTCTTTTAGCCTATTTTTGAAGAACATGGATATCTGTAAGTAAACAATTGGTTGTTCACAAGCAACATTGCATTCAGGAAGGAATGGATGACTGTAAAGAGAATGTTGTTTATGTTAACCATACAGTGTAAGCTGACCCCACAAATGTAAATTATGTCTTCTTAGCTCCAAATAATATTTTATGTTTGTGTGTTTATTATTTTTGTAGGCTGGATGAAAATTTCATTGTCAAGGTTGCTGATTTTGGACTTGCAAGAGATGTATATGATAAGGAGTATTACAGTGTACACAATAAAACAGGAGCAAAATTGCCAGTAAAATGGATGGCTTTAGAGAGTTTGCAAACCCAGAAATTCACTACAAAGTCAGATGTGGTAATATATTTATTATTATATGGGTCTTGCTGTTTGATCAAATGTCAACAGATTACCAAAGGAAAAGAATTAGCCTGTGTTTCTTAATTTGCAAAAGTAAATGGGTATTATTATTTTTATGTCCATATTTCAGATGACCGAATCTTAAACCTACAACTGAGAAAGTTCCCAATATTAAAACACTAAGTTTGAATTATTCCTATGAAAAGTTTGATGGTGCTGACCTGATTTTGAAACTGTCCCTTAATATATGGCAGTGGTGGCTAACCTTTTTGGGCTGAAAATTGCGTGCGTGCATGCTTGGACGCGTGCGCTCACATGCCAGCACCCAAAAGGCAATGCCTGTGGGGCCCCTCACGCCCCTCCACATATACATCTCTGCACATACGTGCACAATCCCTATACGCGCCATGCGTCTCTGTGCATGTGTGTGTCTTCCGTGCATCCCCACGCATGTGCAACAGATACCTGACAATCAACTGTCAGATGGGCAGTACGCGTGTATGTGCAGTGAAGCTCTTCCAGGTGACCGCGCGTGCCAGCAGAAGTGGCTCTGCGTGCCACTTGATAGGTTCATCATCACGGATATATGGGTTTATAACTCTTCTCCAGTTGAGAGTAATATCATACTTCCTACAAGGGATTCAGAATCATGTCGCACTGTGTGCTGGATCTGGATCTGGGAATGAAGAGGTGGGACATTAGGATTGAAATGTAAGTGTTAAGTATCTGCAGGGTTATTTTGCTGTTACGTTTTCCAGGTGTTCCAAAATGGCCATTTAACTCTGATTATCACAAAACAGATGTTGGTGGACCCTACTTTTTGCTTCCTTGGTTCATTTTCATTAATTCCATTTTTCTTAAGACTTAAAACCCATTCTAAGCCACCTGTATGTTTGATAGATAAATGCCTATGTGTGTGCCACTTACTAGGTTTTTTTCTTCTTCATCAATTCCATATATAACATTTTTCCAACAGGCTGTGATTTATTCTTAGAAAACCCCCTTTCCCCTTGAAATTTTATTTTGTTCTGGAGATACAGTGAGGTAAAGAAAATCTGTCAAAATAGAGAATATTGGACTAGATGACTGGCAATTTTGTTGATGCACGCTAGAAGTGTATAAGTTTCATCAGCTTGAGATATTCACCTGGTTATGCATAGCATATCCAGGATAGACGGGACCAAGAAAAAACATCAGGAAAAGCATTTTAAAGGGATATAATGACTGCCTTACAACCCTCCAAGGCTTAAGATTTGCCTCTTATTTCTATTTTCCTAAATTGGAAAAATGCAACAGTGGAACTTTTTTTTTTTTTGCCTTGTCTTGTTGATAATGTAGTATTTAGTTATGAATGCTTGTGGCTTTCTTTCACAGCCTTATGGTTTGATTATTATGTTCTTTTTGTTAGTGGTCCTTTGGTGTTTTGCTTTGGGAGTTGATGACAAGAGGAGCCCCTCCGTATCCTGATATCAGCTCTTTTGATATTACCGTTTATTTACTCCAAGGAAGGAGGCTCTTGCAGCCTGAATACTGTCCTGATCCACTGTAAGAAAAGTCTAAAATACCTTCTCGAAACCTTGTAAAATCATGTTATTAAATGTAATAAATTAAAAATCATGTTTCTGCTTTTTTTGTTGCAGATATGAAGTCATGCTCAAGTGTTGGCATCCAAAGCCTGAACTACGGCCAGCCTTTTCTGAGCTAGTTTCAGATATATCCATGATCTTCTCCACTTTTATTGGGGAACATTATGTTCATGTGAATGCCACCTACGTCAATGTGAAATGTGTCACACCCTATCCGTCTCTGTTGTCATCACAAGATAATATAGATAGAAATGTAGATACATGATGAAGTTCATTAAGCTGAGCTAAAGGGGACAGGGCATTTAATAATAGCCGACTACTTTTTAAGTGTTTTCTGTGTGTGGAACCACTGCATATGTGTATATGTTGTTAAAATTGCACTATTTTGAGGAGGCAATTCAAGTTGCTGAAATCTACAAGATAAATGTATTGTTTGGATATCATTTTCAAGTGAGATGGGGAATTGCAGTAACTACCACTGCAGTGGAAATTCTTCATCTACTGCCAATATCACTCACTGTGAACAATCTGGCTACTGTTACACTGTTATTGACTTACATCAGTTTGTTTTTAAAAAGTGACTTATGACCATGTTTCACACTTACGACCATTGCAGTATCCCCGTGATGATGTGATTTACATTCAGATGCTTGACAACTGACTCACATTTATGACGGTTGCAGTGTCCTAGAGTCACGTAATTACCTTTTGCAACATTCTGACAAGCAAAGTCAATGGGGAAACTAGATTCACTTAACAATTATATGTTACTAATTTAACAGCTGCAGTGATTCACTTACAACTGTGGTGAGTCATAAAATGGGGCAAAACTCACTTGACAGATTTCTCACTTAGCAACATAAATTTTGGGCTCAATTATGGTCATAACTTGAGGACCACCTGTACTCTGCACAATTGATGATTCAGAAATGTCTCAGTTAGTCATAATACAAGTCACTGAGCGCAGATATTATTAGTCAAGTGCTTTTCATTGAATAAGGGCCAAACTAAAAAAATAGTCTAATGTTCAAAAATTATACTTCACTATTGAAGTTTATTTGCTATAGTGGTTTAATTTTACTATTTAAGTAGCCCAGATCTAATGGACATTAATCAGATTGTCCAGCTATCACTACACAGGTTTTTAAAATAATTTTGGAATACTGATAGCAATACAACAGATTATTATGTCATATTACGGATGCATCAGCCACAAACAGAGCATAGTGAACGTTTAAAGAAAATGTTTCTGTACTACGACAAGAATGAAATATTTCAGAAATTGTTTTACCCAGTAGGCTGAAGAGTATATTAAGGATGTGGACAAAATTCCACAGGAGGATACTGAACTGTGCAGGGAAGAAGTAAAGGTTTAGTAAAAGTATCTCTGAGAGAAAAACGCAACAGAAAAAAAGTGAAGGGAGTGTATCTTTATATTACTGCTGCTAAATTCAGCTTATCACATTTAAACAAGTTTTTGTTAAAAAATGAAATAAAAATTGTGCAAATACAGATCATAGCTGCTTGATGTTCTCCACTAGTTCTTAAGATTTTGACATGATGTAGGCCTTTCTGATGACCAAAACATTTTTTAAAATGTAATTTTTTTAAAGAAGGTTAACTTTTAACTGAACATCATTGGTTTCTGTTCCTGTGGAATCCCGTGCATTCTACTGTATAGGCTATTTGATGTAGAATCAACAGATAGGTGAGGAATGTTGGTGTGTGTATGTGTGTAAACTTCCAAATCATTCTATTTTTATACTGATTTTTAATTAATTTTATAGATAGGTGTATAGATAAAGGCTTGGCTAGGGTATAAAATATTGCACTGTGAACACTTCGGAAATATTTTATCACAGCTTTTAATATTTATAAAGTTGTTTAAAAACTCTAATCCTGTGAAGACTGGAAAGCCAAGAACTGTTACAAACCACTTGTGTTCAATCTCCTTTTCTGGAAACAGACATATTTTGATATCTTTGAGGAGACAGTACTTATAAAGAAGCCAATTACAGGGAGGATTTATTATTCCAGAGAAAGGATACCACACTAAAAGATTGATGATGAGATTGGAGTGGTAAGCAAACTACTTGCTGATAATACTGGATTATATTGAACTGCCACATCCATTTCAGTAGCAAATATTTCATGTCTGCTGAGAAAGCAACATTACCTGTAAAAGGCCTTAGCACAAAAAACATAATTCTCCTTCAGGCAAAGAGAAAAAAATGCTTGAAGGTTAAGGCAAACTATTATACCATAGTTTAATGTTGACAATATAAACCTACATATACAAGGAGCGCAGGGATGAAATATTGTAATATTTATGTGATAAAATGCCACATCTGAGACCCCTGTAAATAATGTTCAATTGTTGTAGGGATTTGATGTTTTACATTCATATACTTGCCAATAGGATGAATGGTACTTACCTTTTTAATTGTGATACCTAATAAAAATAAAACATTTGTATATTGAGTATTTGTGAAGTTATGTCTGTATTTATCATGTGTACATATATGTAAATGTAGTTGATTATGTAAAGACTTTAATTTACAATCATTGGAAAAGTAAGTAACATAGGCAAGATATGGTTTTAGATGATTTTCACCTTTTAGCTGTTGTGTTGTGATTGAAGTAAAAAAGGCAGTCAGTGCTAGGACACATCCATCAAGTGGCTATCGACATATTGGCTGAGTTAAGATTACAGAATTTCATGCTATGATATTAAGGTTGCAACTGTATGATTAATGCGGATTTCATGCCATCAAGTCCTTGTCAACTCTTAGTGCATCCATATTTTTCTCCATGATGATCTGTCATAACCTGCTGCTTTAACGCTTCTAACAGTGCATTTATCACTACTGTAACTTTACTTCACCTTTCAAGCTTTCTCCCAAGAACTGTTTTCGCATAAAATGTCCATATAATGTATATAGAGATATAATCACATAATTGTAACCATAAAATAATCGTTTTTTATCACACTGCATAAAATTATACAGGAATCCCAAATGCACTTTTAAAACATTTCCTTATCAGGTTGACTGCATGTCAAATTGGCTTTAGAAAGTGAAAAATGTGAAGAATAAGTCTGTATAGCTCACAGAAACCAAGTAAACAAATACTTTTCAAATGTATTAGATGACAACCCTAGTATCCCCAATGCCAATCCTTACTATCTAGGAATATTGATGACTGCCCAACAGCTCACCTAGAAAATATAGGGAGACTGACCTAAATGATCAAAATTACTTTAGTTTTTTATCCTTTAAATTGGAATTGGTCAAGAGTGACACAATCAGGCAATCTAGAATGAATTCACATTGCTATTGATAAATTTACAAATTTTCAAAGATCAATTTTCTACTCTAAAATTTTTTAGAGCTTGTAATATACCGTATTTTAAAATTTTGAGAGGACTTTTTAAATTGGTGTTTCAGGATGGAATGTAAATGAAACTTCATTCCAGCTCATAGATAACTTTTTAACAGCTTTGATCTGTTAATTCTGTCCCCATAAGAAACCAACCATTGCTTTGGTGGATTAAAAATTTTGGTACTGTAGAAATAATTGCAAGTAATATAATTGTATGAGCTGGTCAAAGTCACGTTATGTGAGATGAGTGGTTATATAAATTGAATGAATAAATAGTCTTGTCTTGATTTCCTTTGCAAGTTAGAGGCATACACAATCGGGTGGCAGCTTCAGCTGATCTTGACCTGGAAACAGTCTGGAGGCCTTAGACTAGATGGCAGAAAACATCTCAAAGGATGGTAAGATATAGAAGTCCTGTTCTTCAATATTACAGCTATCTTAATGTGCCCCAGAAGTCTTCAAGAATTGAGTTGGTTGACTCAAAGACTTCTATAGATAGATGGATATATAAGAAAGTAAAGAAAACTGGAAATAATGCAAGAAGTGTCTCTAAGCAAAGGAACTGAAACATTCCAGAACAAAAAAAAAACATTCAAAAGAAACTCCAACAGTGTCTGATTTGTTTGTTAAGTAATAATTTATTAAGTACAACCACACTTGCAAGATTCTGCTATCACCAACCTCAACAAAAATAGTTTTGGCCTTTCTGTGGAATTGTGTTCTTGGTCTGGGCTGCCTGATAATAATACACTTCAAATTAAATGCAATAATAAAATGTTACAATGGAAAGTAACTGATAAATGTATAAAATTTTCCTGCATCTTAACAAAATACCATCAACAGTAACATTCTTGCCCTCCCAATTAAGATTAAAAAGAATACTAAATCATATTCTGACTTCCCAAATTATTCTGTATGACTGGCAGAGACCCAATATACATATTTAGTAACTGGTGAAAATATGGGCATGTGTAATAGTCCAGCCTTTTTTTTTTTCACTAGGCAAGTTAGCAAGCAACAGCACATAACACAACATGTATTGTCAGAGGTTCTATATACAACAGTCAACTTACAACTTGCATCTCTCTATCTCCCTCCTGATGTTGACAGCAAAACTGCACAATATATACTTGACAGACTTGTGAAACAATAGTACTAAAATTCTAAACACACGTTCAAGAAAAGATTTAATAAAACAAGACAAAGTGCTGTTAAGCATGGCTAACTTCTTATTTAGGTATGGAGTGCAGTCTGGGTGAGTTCATGCATTATGGTATAAGCACAATAGGCAATTCTAAACTATTGTGTGCTTTTCATGCTTGTTACTGAAGAATTCAAAAATTCAGAAGACTTGATTACATACAATAAAGCCGAAACAGAAATGATTCTACATTAAGATTTTCCATGCTAACTAAATTATTAATAAATTTTAAAAAAAATAACTACTGTTAATTCTTATGTAATTTAGTAGTCTGGTTAAATCTCAGATCATTAAAGCAAAATGATGTTCATTCATTCTGTTAATGCAGAATCTTCAGTTTACTTCTTGGAGTATGCATAGAATGGAGAATGGTTTATTTAAACACAAAATATTGTATTTGGAAGTCCTGACAATTTATTTTTGGAGCTGGCTATGCCAAAAGAAACAAAAATGGAATTACTTGCCAATCCTTTAGCAAAACAACCCTAAAATGCTTTTGGGCAGCTTTACCTTGGGGAAATAGTGCAATCCTATCTGTATATTGTGCTGTAAAAATCTGGAAATCACAGAAAATGATTAACTCACACATTTTAGCATAACAAGACACTCTACTTTTCTAGCAAACTTTTTCAAGTTGTGACACTCTGGACAGAGCATTGCAGTAACTGCAGTCTATATTGAAGGATTATTTTAAGAATGTGTCTGAAATAAACCTTTTCAAAATCTATGTTGTGTATGTGTGTACATGTAATTTTGCAAATCATCAAACAGATGATTTAATTTATTTAATAAGGATTTATTTAATCCTTTTTCCTTTTTTTTTTTTGGCTAATTATAATAAAAAAAAACATGAATTTCAGTTCCTACCTGGTGGAAGGAGGAAACCAGTTCCTCCAAGAGAAAGACTGTACTTGCAGAGCATTTTTGAAGATGGCACATTCACTGAAAGGCAGCCTGAATTTCAAATCATAAATAAGTGTACTCGAGTATGAAGCTGAATAAACAACAATGAAGTGACCAATGGCGTGAACCGGGCAACATGTTTATTTTTCAAATGCACTCAAAAAGCAAAGTCTGAAATAGTCAATCCAATCAAGTAAGCTATCAACATGAGTTTGGTGGGAATAAGGACAGTTATGAAAGGGATGGTGTGATGGGTTTAGTTTTGTGCTCACTGTTTTGTCTGGCTGATTGTGGAGTTTTCAGAATACCTTTGACTATGAAGTTACTGCCTAGGTAAAAAAGCTGAATCTTAATGTAAGTGGTTTCTACATGCTCAAAGAATATACAAATACTTAACAGGCTAATCAACCCAACATGTACTAACATTGCATTTATATTATTTCTCTATGGAATGCTAGTGGGTGGGGACATCCTGAAGGCTCAGGGATCAGATTAAGTGGAGCCCAAACTTGTGCTGATTTGTTTTCATATTGTTGGAAATAGTCAGCAACAATACAGTTGCCCAAAACACGATTGGTTGCGTTCTGGTTGTCAGTTTGGCTTATCTTGCTCCGGAGCCCTTCAGATCAAGGGATCATCTTGATTGATAGTGTACCATAGTTTGAAGTAATCTAGCTCATGCCAGGAAACAATAGGTGATGGATTGTTCTTTGCTGTTTTGTAATGAAAGAGAAGAATCATTGAAATGATTTGGATTTTGAAAGTGATGAGAAATCTGAAAAATGCAGGGACTTTTTCCACTAGCCCACAAGCATTTAACAATCAAGAAAAAATGCATTCTTGCCTCTGTTCCCTCACAAATCCTGGGATGCTGATTCATTTTGATAGGTGATGGGTGGTCCTGAGAGAAATAAGTGAAAAATGCAGGGAGTATAACATTCTAACATAAGACAGGAAGGTCATCCCAGCTGCCCGACTAAAGTAAGCAGGCAGATGCTTTAGTGAGAAACAGCTTTAGTGACAATAACAAAGGCATAATTTCAGAGAGTGCAATGGTAATCTATTCATTTTTTTTAAAACTAAGAAAACCACAAGGATAAACATGAAGTGATCACAGCACAGTGCTAGATGATGGACCTCTCAGGTCAGATGGCACTCAGTGTCATACCCTAGTGGGGACTGACTCTGAGGAAGAGGAGGAACAGCCAACAGGGAGTGGGAGTGTGGCTCCAGAGGTGGTGGAGGAGGCTGGGGCAGGGCAGAGCAGTCAGAGGAGGACCCAGGCCCATCCCCTCTCCATCCTAGGGCACGCAGGGAGGAGGGGATAAGGGAGAGACATGGTCTACTTGGGAGGAGAGGGCCATGATCCCCTTCATGGGTTGCAGTTGTGAGATTTGGACCTGCGTGCTAACAGACGCTGGAGACAATTAGTGTTTTATTTCTAAAGGTTTATCTTGGCATTCTTCCAACAGACTGTCCCTAGTTATCTTCTTGAAATTGGCAATTATCTATTGGTCTGATCTACTGGTCTGTCAAGGAACTTTATTCAGTGCGGTTTGTTTTTGTTTTTTGCTTCGTTATCGGCTGGCTCTTTGAACGTGAACTGTGTTTCCTGCCTTTGAAATGTTATTTTGAAAATAGTTTATTCCTCCGCTGTGAACAATTAAACAGGGAAGCCAAGTTGAAGGCATTAAAGGACTTTTAGTTACGTTTTGGATTTTGTTATATTTCTGATATACTCTGGGTCATCACACTCAACATGATGATAAAGAAAAGCTGAGGAGCTTTCAAATCCTGCTACTTCCTACAGTCTCCCTGCACTCATTCAAGTGACTGCCCAGCCACAGTATCCTTACCTGCTACTTCCCACTTAACAACTCATGCATCTTGTATTGTGATGATAGGACTGTTGGGATTGTTGCTAAGTGATGAGATAACATGACATCACACTTTACCATGGCATAGTTTAGCGATGCCAATCCCGGTCCCAATTTCTGATCTAACCCAAGATTTACCGCAGTGTTAAACACTTTGTAGCCAACCCTTTAATGTGACAATTATTCAAGTCTATGTTCAAATTACTGATGGAGGAAAGACAAAGTTGATGATAAACATCAAGTTAAATTTGAAACTGACAGAACATGGAAACAAGATGTGCTGTTTATGATTGGAAACTAGAATGCTAAAGTTGGGAAAATTAAGGAGGAAAATGTAGTTGTATTCCATGACCCAGGAAACTGAAATTAAGCAGGAGAACAATTTACCAATTTCATATTATCCAATAATTTTTTCATTGCTAACATAGTGTTAAAACAAAACAAAACAATTTCTTTGTATACGGTCATTACCAAACTGAGAACAGAGAAATCAGAGTGACTAAATTATTGATAGAAAGAGATGACTCAATTATAACATAATTGCTAAATATAAAAATGTGAGCAGGCTGACTAAGGAACTGACCACAAACAGCTCATGTGAAAATTCCAAGTTAAGCTAAAGTAGCTGAAGAAAGTCAATTTTCAGGATGTGACCTTGAGCATACACTCTCCATTTTTAAGGAGAATGTCAGGGATCACTTTGAAGTACTGAACCTCATTGACAGACAATTAAAGGAATTGTGGAATGAACTTAAAAAAATAATTAAGAAGACTGCCTAGGACAAAGAAACAAAAGAAAGCAATCTGGATGACAGACAAACCATGGAAATTGCTAAAAAGCAAAGACAAAGACAAATAACAAACATCTTGGAAAGACATTAACAAACAATTTCAGCAATCTGTTAAAACAGACAAAAATAATATTGCCATATATGAAAATTATTGAAGATGAAGCCCAAAAAATAATGTTTGGGATCATCTAACGTAAATTAAAGCCCTACATGGAAAAGCCAATGCCATATATTCAAGTTTGCATTAGAAAATGTCAGGGAACATAAAGCACTATTTCTGATGCACACTAGTTTAACTGAGAAAATCACAAAATACCCCCAAAAATGTCTGCAAATATTTCTTTGATTATAGAAAGATCTTTAATTATATCCATCATGTCAAACTGCAGAGGGTTTTAAAAAACAGAAATCACAGAACATGTTATTGTTTCATGCAAAATCTATGTATAGGTCAGAGAACCAGAACATGAATAGAACATAATACAATAGATTGGCTCTAGATCATCAGCAAAGGACTGAGACAAGGTTGAATATTCTCTTATTTATTCTGTCTATACATGGAGTGTGTGTGTGTAGAGAGAGATAGGGAGAGCTTATCTGGAAAAGTGACTGTGGTTTTAAAACTTGAGGAAGAAAACGATCTGCAAGTTCTTGCAATGAAAAATCAAGGAGCACAGTGAAAAATGGGACTAAATATAAAGAAAACCAAATATAAACCAATATAAAGAATGTTGTGTCCGCGAAATGATGCCAGGAGTCGGTGACTTCAAATCATGCTCTTTATTTGAGGTTGGAACCAAACTGGGGTAAAAGGAAAAAGATCGCGGCTTTTATTCTTTTAGCCGCCGCGGCCGCGGCCAATGGCACCGCTTTGAATCTCCCGCGATCTGAATGGACCAATCGCGGGAGATTCTTAGCGAGCCAATCAGCGCGGCTCGCCTGACCAATCAGAGTGCCCCGCGCTTTGGCCAATCAAAGCGCGGGGATCTCAAGAATGCTAATTAAGGACAGAACAAAGAAAACCAAACATTCTGTTTCAAGTAGAACAAGCAGTGTTAGTATTAGGTGGGACTGCACATATATAGAAAAAAGCAAGAAACATCTGATATTTCTCTATCTCTATAAAAATGATAACTTTGTTTTGCAGATAACAACCTTGTGGAAAAGGAACCCAGAGGCTCTCTGCTTTATAAGGTGACTTGTTCTACTTTTGCTATCACGGAATGTGAAAGACTTATATGACTTATTTAGGAGAATGGTTAGCATTACCTTTACCTGTCTTGGATTAAAAATATGAATCAGAAAGAAAATGAAATTTCCAGGCCATTTGTCACTGAATAGTTTGAAATAAGGTGAAGATCACTGTGATATCACTAGGTCTTTTTTCACAATTTCATTGAAGTTAATGGAAAAGGAGCTGCTTTTGATTTTCTCTACAAAGAAAATTAAATTGAATTATCATGGCTGAAGTGCCCTGGTCTTGCACTGACTTGAATTATGAAGTGGATAATGTGCACATTACAGTGCCCTCTAGCTTCTCAACTCCAACTTTCAGTTAAATCCCAACAGTATTTTGTGTGTGTGTGTGTGTGTGTAGATTTTCATGGGTACAGGTATGTAGGTCTAGGTGTGTTGGGGTCTTTTCCCGTGTAAGATTAAGAATATCTTGGCGACGTTTCAGCGAGGTCCCAATCGCCATCCTCAGGCTGGTGCTTTCGGCTTTGTGCCAGTGCAAGCAGTGCATACATACATACATATAAACATACATACATACATATGTTATGTTATGTACGCCGGCTGGAAGAAGGCTCAGGAGTCAGTGACTAGGTTTTCAGCTCTTTATTAGTCCTGAGATCAACTCGGGGGTTAGAGGATCAGCGGTGGCTTATATTCTCTGGCCACGCCGGCCGCAGCCAATGGCACCGCTTTGAATCTCCCACCATTAGTTTCCACCAATCGCGGGGATTCGTGGCGGGCCAATCAGTGAGGCTCGCTCGGCCAATCCGGTTGCCGTGTGCCCTGACCAATCAGGGTGCGGTATTTACAAGTATGTTAATGGACAATACAGAACACATACATACATACATAATACATACATACATACACACACACACACATATGGAACTGGGAGTTCTAGGGTACCATGTTTGGAAAAAAGAGAGCCAGTTTTGTGTAATGTTTACAGATACTACACTAGAAGCTGGAGAATCCTTATTCTGAGTCTGCCTAAAGCATAGAAATTGGCTAGTGAGTCTGGATCAGAGGTCACCAACTTTTTGGACCTCAGGGACCATCAAACTCATAAATCCCATGGACCAGAGACCCTGGGAAAATCCTTTAAAAAGTCTCCAGGAAAATTCCACACCTTGTTTTCCTACTGATCGATCATTCTTTATTTGGGATCGCAGGATATTGTCTCCAGCTCCGTTCTCAAGAGAGGAGGGGAGAGAGAGAGACTTTTGCTTTCATGCAAGGAAAGCAGCAGAAGCAGCAGAAGTCTTTCTTTCTCTCCTCCAAATTCCACCAGAAATGAGTCTTTGTGAGACTTGTCGCGCTGACGCAGCCTCTTGGAGCAGGAGGCCTTGCAGGGTCCCAAAGACTCATTTCTGACAGAGTTTTGGGGAGAGAAAGACTTTTGTTGCTTTCCTTCCATGCAGCCAAAAACAGAAGAAGAAAGAAGCAGAAAGAAGCAGCCAAGGCATGTGGGGTGAGTGTGGCAAGTTCCCCCCTCCATCCTTTCCCCCCTCCCCTCACTACCTCATGTTGTTCACAATGAAAGTGACATGAGCCTTGTGTTCCCACAGGCCATGTGGGCAGTGCAGTCTTGTGTTCCTGCACAGCCTGGATTAATTGCTTTGGGGGTGCTTTGGGGATGACATTTCTCTGTGGACCACCAAAATTTTCTCACGGACCACCAGTGGTCCCCGGCCCATTGGTTGGCGACCACTGGTCTGGATCAGTTACCTTGTCTCAGCTGTAAGGAGAAGACAATAGTACACAACTTCTGAAAGTTCTTGGACCTGTCCATGTACTCACCAGGAAACAAGACTATCTCAAAGGGAGGGAGGGAGAGAGAGAGGGAGAGAGGGAAGGAGAGAGAGTCTTGTTCTAAAATACCTAATTAGAAGCAAGATAGAATGTATGAAGACAAAATAAATTTTACTAACTACATACTGCAACTTCCTTATGTTATCAAAATGAGTGACAGCACTTCTTTGAGAATAATAAATCTTTTCACAAGCAGCAGGCATGGCATATGGACTGAAATCTGCAGGAGGACTGGATTATTTTATGAAGGACCTGGCTTAGGAATGGTTTCACTGGAAGCAGGTCAAGCTTTATGACTATGCCTATGTGACAATAAAGCAAAAAAGTTAAATTTGTCGTATTGTACTATAGATCAAGATAGAATCATATATTAGTCTACTGCTCATCAGTAACTCTGTACACAGTCTGCCAAGAGCTTTGGAAGCCTATTTCCCTAAAGTGCAATGAGACGGTAGAGATATATTTTCAAGAAATAAGCAAGCGGGAGAAAAATTGGAGTGCTATGTCACAACGCTAAGATCTCTAAGAAGCACATGTGGTTCACCAGGTCAGCCTGGTGAACTATATCAGAACCCTGAATATGGAATATGATGCTTTCTGACCTGTTAGGGCAGGGGTGGGATTCTACCAGTTCACACCTATTCTTTAGAACCGTTTGTTAGCATTCTAAGCATTTCAGAGAACCGGTTGTTAGAAGAAATTACAGGGCTAATCCTGTAAGGAAGGCAGGAAGGAAACATTCTGGTGTTGCTTACAGAAACTGCCTTTCTGTTAACCCTTATTACATTCTTGGCAGGATTAGACTTCCTGTCTCAGGAACGTCTCTGGAGTTTTTTTCCCCTCCTTTGCTGGTCCTTTGTTTGTGTGGAGTGATCATTTGAAGTTACAATGGCACTGAAAAAAGTGACATGACCATTTTTCACACTTATGACTGTTGCAGCATCCCCACAGTCATGAGAAGCCAGGAGAGGAGATGCATGCCTCGATGTAAGTGATTGTCAGCCTTCAAGATCTTCCTCTTTTCCTTTGCTTCCTTCTGGCTGTCATGAGTAACAGGGGGTGGAAGGGGGAAATGTATGGGACGTGAGCTGAAAGCGTTACTAACTGATATTATATAAACTGGGGAGGCTTTCTAATTCCTGCTTAAGCTTTCTCTTCTCTGCGCAACTGCAAACCTTTCTCTGAGTAAGCCAAGGTCAACTAATCAACACCACCTGGAGATGTCCACATGCTGAGGTTCACAACTTTTAATTGGAAGAACCGTTTGAACTGTTGGGGGTGGGAACATTTCACTCCCTTGATATATGTGATGTATGTGCTTATTTCCCCAGATTCAGAATTTTCTTGTTGCTACTACTGACTTCCAGTAAAAGATATCTTTTCTCTAATTACAAGAGTCTAAATATTTCTTTCTTGGATTTTGAACGGAGCATCAGCTGACAGTGATATTGAGTTGGCCACACCCAGCCAATAACATGACCACCAAGCCATGTCCACCACCTAAGCCACGCCCACAGAACTGGTTGTTAAAAAATTTGAATCCCACCCCTGTGTTAGCGGTAATCTCAATGGCTTTTGATACCATTGATCCCAGTATCTGAAAACTTATTGGGATTTGAAGAAGTTGGAAGAAATTTGGTCAAGTTATTTCTCAGGATTCCTTACAGTTCATCACTTCCAAGTTGATTTTGCCTATTCCGTGCATCCAGATACAGGATACTTAAAGTATTGTCATTATGAGAATTCCGTAGGTGACAAAGGCTTTGGAACACTTCAGACTCAGGTTCATCTGACACCATCCTAGATTTTTGCAAGTTGATAAGAATTGTTTATTTGAAGAACATATAATTATATCAGGTGCAAATAAACAACCAGACCATATGTGGAGTTCAAGCTGACTACTTTATTATGTTCCTGTGATAAAGGAATCTCCCAGATAGGCAACCTTCTCTTGGGAACCTATAGATAAAACTCTAAGGAATCTAGGGGAGGTCAATCCAGCCTTTTTGCAGTTGTGCAGTGACTTCAGACTAATTCCACGCTTGATTCCTCCTCCCTGCCAGGTTGAATGCTTTTCTATAATATAATTCAGTGGCCCCCAACCTTTTTTGTCCCATGGCCTGGTACCGGCATCACAAAATGATCCACGGACAAGTACCAGCATCAGCCTTCATGACCAAGGCAAGGCAAGCCGATTGACCGGCCAGCCAGCCGTCCCCCGCTTCTCTCCGCCACCTTCAACTCCCCCTTTGTACCTTTGTCGATGGGCTTTTTGGGCTCTTTCTTAATCTCCTCCTAATGCGAGACTCCACCGCCATCGGGACAGCTCTTCGTTCGAAGCCGCCCCCCCTCGACGAAACTAAGGCGCGAGGATTCAGCACCCAAACGCTGCTTTCCAACCGACGACTGACAAGCTCACCCAGAAGCACTTTCTCAAGCGCCATTGAAACAAGATGGCGACGCCCACTTCTTTGCGGCCCAGTAAAAAATACTCCACAGATTGGTACTGGTCCGGGGCTCGGTGGTTGGGGACCACTGATATAATTGAATGGTTGTGCAAATACAATGTTTATTTTATTTATTTATTATTTTATTTTATTATTGTGCTATTTTAACTAAACTGCCACGATTGACCTAAGTGGAATAAAAGTGCTACAATAAATATATAAAATACTTATAAAAGAAAAAAGCACATATTTGGTTTAAAAAAGAACTTCATGTTAAATATGAACTATATACTTCTGGAATAACTATTCTAGCCTTAGAATAGTAAATATGTCTAAATATATGCTGCCAGACACAATCATTAGTGAGAATTGAATAGTTTATGCATGAAGCAAAGGGAAAATAGAGTCAGCATCATGCTGAATAAATCAGTAATCTCAGTCTTTAATAATTATTTATCTTGGTACTCTGAAAAATTCCTTTATACAACTCTTCTATGTGGATACAGACTATAGTTGACCTCAAAAGTTTTGGCAGAATTTATGATTTCTTGGCCATTTTTCAGAGAATATGAATGATAACACAAAAACTTTTATTTCATTCATGGTTAGTGGTTAGCTGAAGCCATTTATTATCAATCAACTGTGATTACTCTTTTTAAATTACAATGACAACAGAAACTACCTAAATGATTCTGATCAAAAGTTTACATACCCCAGTTCTTAATACGGTATATTGCCCCCTTTAACATAAATGACAGTGTGATGACCCAGAGTGTAACACAAACATAATAAAATCCAAAACATAAATAAATGTCCTTTAATGCCTCCAAGTTGGCCCCACTGTTCAATAATTCTCAATTGGAGATTAAATCCAAAAGAGTGACTGCCCTGGGATAGAAGCTGTTTTTCAGCCTATTTGTTCTTGTTTTTATTATTCTGTCCCATCTGCCAGATGGTAATAGTTCAAAAAAAAGGGTTCCCAGGATGAGATGGATCTTTGAGAATGTTTTGAACTTTCTTAAGGCAGTGGGAGTTATAAAGCTTTTCCAAAGAGGGGAGGGGGCAACCAATGATCTTCTGGGCAATGACGTTAACCCTCTGGAGTGCTTTCCTATCCGCCACTCTGCAATTGGCAAACCACACACAGGTGCAGTAAGTTAAGATACTCTCTATGGTGCAGCGGTAGAAGGTCATCAGCAGTTTTTCATTCAGTTGTTGTTTTCTGAGAAGCCTCAGGTAGTATAATCTCTGCTGGTCCCTTTTGACCAGGGCTGCAATGTGAGCCCCCCAGGTCAGGTCCTCTTTTAGGGTAACACCCAGAAACTTAAAACTGGCCACTTGCTCCATTCGGTCTCCATTGATAAGCAAGAGCTGGGTGTCTGATCTGTTCCTTCTATAATCCACTATAAGCTCCTTGGTCTCATTGGTGTTGAGGACCAAGTTGTTGTCTACACACCATGAAAGCAACCGGTTCACCTCATCTCGGTAGGCAGACTCATCCCCCCTGGAGATAAGTCCCACCACTGTTGTATTGTTGGGCAATACAGTCCAAACTCAATGAGCAGATAAAGGTGAAATAAAAAACCAAAACAACTACAATGAAGGAATTTCCACAATGGACCAGAATAAGTTATTACCAACTTAAAGGAGATAACAAGGCACAGTCTATTGGAAGGACACCAACCAAGATAACTTCAGCCCAAAATAAAACACACTTTGATTCTAGCAATGCTGTGTTTTAACCGTCTCCCTTATATACTATTCTCCCCAGCTGCAACCAATGAGGCGGATCATGGCTCCTTCCTCTCATAAGCCAAGTTGTTTCCTTCTGCATTCCTTGACAACCATCCTAGGATCCTCCACAACCTTCAGAGCCACACCTGTTGGCTGTTCCTCCTCTCCTGCAGAGTCCAACTCTAATAAGGGCATGATAGACAACTTGAAGTCTTTTGTGGTATGTGTGGATAAGGCTCTTTATCTTCTCAGGTGGTAAAGATGCCCATTCTTTCTGGCAAAAAGCCTCCAGTTCCTGTAAATTCTTGGACTGTCTTGCATGAACTGCACATTTGAGATCTCCCCAGAGTGGCTCAATAATGTTGAGGTCAGGAGACTGAGATGGCCACTCCAGAACCTTCACTTTATTCTGCTGTAGCCAATGACAGGTAGATTTGGCCTTGTATTTAGGATCATTGTCATGTTGGAATGTCCAAGTACGTCCCATGCGCAGCTTCTGCGTTGATGAATGCAAATTTTCCTCCAGTATCTGTTGATAACATACTGCATTCATTTTGCCATTAATTCTGACCAAATTTTGTGCCTTTGTAGCTCACACATCCACAAAACATCAGTGATCCGCCTTCGTGTTTCACAGTAGAAATGGTGTACTTTTCATCATGGGCCTTGTTGACTCCTCTCCAAATGTAGTGTTGATGGTTGTGGCCAAAAAGCTCAATTTTGGTCTCCTCTCTCCAAATGACTTTGTGCCAGAAGGTTTGAGGCTTGTCTCTGTGCTGTTTGGTGTATTGTAAGCGGAATACTCTGTGGCATTTGCGTAGTAGGATGGCTTTCTTTTGGCGACTCGACCATGCAGCCCATCTTTCTTCCAGTAGTTCCTTATTGTGTATCTTGAAACAGCCATACCACATGTTTTCAGAGAGTCTTGTATTTCACCTGAAATTATTTGTGGGTTTTTCCTTGCATCGTGAACAATTTTCCTGACAGTTGTGGCTGAAATTTTAGTTGGTCTACCTGACCATGGTTTGGTTTCAACAGAACTCCCTCATTTTCCATTTCTTAATTAATGTTTGAACACTGCTGATTGGCATTCTCAATTCTTTGGATATCTTTTTATATCCCTTTCCTGTTTTTTTCCTGTTCAACTACCTTTTCCTGCAGATCCTTTGACAATTCTTTTGCTTTCCCCATGACTCAAAAGCCAGAAACGTCAGTGCAGCACTGGATGAAAGATGCAAAGGTCTGTCAGGAGTCCAGGAACTCATTGACCTTTTATATACACACACTAATTACAAGCAAGCAGATCACAGGTGAGGATGATTGCCTTTAATAGCCATTCAAACCCCTTTGTGCCAACTTGTGTGCATGTTATCAGGCCAAAATCACCAGGTTATGTAAAATTTTGATCAGGGTCATTTGGGTTTTTTTGGTTTTTTGTTTACACAAACATAAACAAAACATAAACATGAAACATAAAACATAAAACCATCTTTCAATTACATACAGTATGTCGATTGGTATAAATCTCTTGTGAACAATCTCTGCAGCCTTTCCCTTCTAATTTGAATTAATCCTCATATTATAAATCAGCTATATATATTTATATTATTATCATTATTAATTGCTTATTAGACTGTTACTAACATTCCATCATTTTATGCGAGCAAATCATCATTTTTACTTGACCTACTTTATAACATTCATTTCATCATCACCATACAGGTGGGGTAAGTGCCACCTGTAAAATATCTTATACAAATTCTCTTTATATGCTGTTGACATTGTCATTTTATAATTTTGAGACTATAATTTTTGACATGTGTCTAAGTCTATCCCATATCCAAAATTCTTTCCCCAAGCAATCTTTGTTTCTTTAACTTGTTCTTCTAGTCTAACCTCTAATAAATATCCATATAATTTTTTAATCACCTTTTCATCAGCACCTGTCAAGATTTTATCTCTCAGTTAATTTATCATAAAACCTTCTATTTTAGAATCTTTATCATATCTAGAATGGATTTGCACATATGAATTCATCCTTATTTCTTGTTCCTCTAGTTCTTGCATAGATTTAAGTTCACCCTTTTCATTCAGTATTTCACCATATCTAACTGTTTGTTCCATTTTATAAATTACTGGATATGCAAATGCTTCAATAGTTGACAACCAGACTGGTATTTTTAGATAATGTTGTCTTTTAATTTTCTCCCATATTAGTAGTAAAGCCTCTCGTATATAGTGCCTCCTAAAGTACCCATGTGCTTTAGTCCCCTTGTACCAGAAGGCATGCCATCCCAGCAACAAGTCATGACCTTCTTAACATCAATAATCTAATATTCCATTCTTTAACCCACATCAATGTTGTCGCCTGATAATATAGCTCCCAATTGGGTAAGCCAAAGCCTCCTCTTGTTCTAGAATCTTGTAATAATTTTAACTTAATTCTCGCCTTCTTTCCCTGCCAAATATATTTCGATACTATTTTATTTAAATCTTCAAAATAATATTTCCCTAATTTAATTGGAATTGTCTGGAACAAATATAAAATCCTTGGTAATATATTTATCTTAATAGTAGATATTCTTCCTATTAAAGATAATTGCAAATTTTCCCATTTTGTCAAGTCTGTCACAATCTGTTGTTTGAGTTTATAATAGTTATCCTCTTTACGCGTACCACATCTAGCTGTTAAATATATTCCTAGGTATTTAACTTTATTTGTGACCTGGATCTTCAAAGTCTCTACCAACTCTTTCTTTCATTTTTCAACTATGTTCTTCATCAGAATCTTCGTTTTATCTTTATTTATTTTCAAGCCTGCCACAGATCCATATTCCTCAATCTTTTCTATCAATTTATACACTGTTTTTAATGGATCCTCCAAAATAAAAACCAGGTCATCTGCAAATGCTTGTAATTTATATTCTTCCCTCTTAATTTTCATTCCTTTTATTTCCCTATCTTCTCTAATGTTTCTATTTAGTACCTGCAATGTCAACACAAACAATAGAGATGACAATGGGCAACCTTGCCTAGTTCCTTTCTTGATATCAATATTTTCTATTAACTCTCCATTTATCATTACGTTTGCTGATTGCTTCAATGGCTTGGATAAATTTCCCACCAAAGCCCATCTGCTCCAATTGTAATAACATAAACTGCCAATTCACATTATCAAAGGCTTTTTGTACATCTAAAAATATCAGAGTCATTTGCTTCTCCGAATGTGCCTCGTAGTATTCCAAGGTGTCCAGAATTATTCTCATGTTATCTTTAATTTGTCTCTTGGGCAGAAATCCATTTTGATCAGAATGTATAAAATTGTTCAGATATCTTTTGAGTCATTCTGCCATTATTGAAGAAAAGATTTTGTAGTCTGAGTTTAGCAGAGAAATAGGTCTGTAATTCTTGATTTGTTGTGGGTCGACGTCCTCCTTTGGTACAAGAATAATATAAGCCTCTGTCCATGAATTAGGTATTTTCGTCTTTAACATGACTTCATTCATCACTTCAGGTAATAGGAGACTTAAAGATTCCTGTAAGGTCTTGTAGAATTCAGCTGATAGTCCATCTGGGCCTGGTGCCTTCCGTTATTTTGTTTTTTTAACGCCTCAGTTTATTCCATCATCGTTATATTCCCTTTTAACATCATTTCCATGTCCTGGGGTAACTTTGCCTTTTGCAGGTATTGTTTAATATTTTCCTCTTCAACATTCTCTTGATCTCTGCTTCAATACAAAGTAAAACACCTAATCCTGTGAATAAAAAAAAATTTCCATCGAAAAAGCTAAGCAGGCACAGATGCCAGCTAAAAGCATTTTTTTTTTTAAAAAAAAAGGGTGGGCTGGGGGGGAAGCAGAGGAAAAAAACTTTCTGTCACAAAGTAAAACACTGCCACAGTACAATATCCAAGGCTCTCGTCAAAATCCAAACAAAATTTCTGCAGAGCTCTTTTTCAAGATCCCTATAATCTCTTTTCTTTCAACTCCAGACTCCAGCCACAGATAGTTTATCAGAAGACCACCTGCAATAATATTCTTCTATGCTCATCCCACTATCTTGTTAAGGCACAAAAACAGACAGGCTGGAAAATCCTTGACATTAACTTCCAAGGTCCTTTATTCTCAAAAATGAAAAACACAGTAAAAAGAAGCAGTGTATTCAAGCCTCTAGGTGGCAGCGTTACTTAATATACGCTACTTTCACCCCTTTCTTTATAGCCAAGACAAACAAACAAAAGTTGAAAAGTCCTTTTTTGAAATAGAACCAAATAGAACCAAACAAAGCTATCCAGCAAAGTAAAAAATTACCTTTAAAAAAGGTTGTTACTTAGCCATAAAAAGAGAGACCAGTCCAGTTTGTAATTAAAGTCTTTTGGTGTCTATAACAAAATCTGGCATATAAAAAACACTTAGTTTGACTTCAAGCTTATTTTCCCCACCTATCCTCTTCTGTCTTCACTTTTCAGTTTTCCTTTACCCCATTAGAGTGTTCTCTTCCCAAACATCATATTTAAAAGTATCTCACCAACCCGAACACTTTCTTTCCTGCTTTCTTCCGTTCTGGAGCTGTCCCAACTTCCGGCAGCTTCAATGGCCGCTTCTCCACAGTCGGAAAAGAGAACTTCACCTGGATCAATCAGGGACTTTGCAGTGTGGGATCAGCAGGATACGGCCTCCTCTACTACCGTCTCTACGGGACGGTTCAGGTCCAGATGGACCGTCCAGCTGCAGAGATATCAATGGGGGTCCTGGAGCCCCAAGATCACATGTCATACTATCACGACATCAGCTCCGCCCTCCTGGGTCATTTGGGTAGTTTCGGTTGTCATTATGATTTAAAAAGATTGATAAGCCAACCACTAACCATGAGTAAAAGAAAAGTTTTTGTGTTATTCATATTTTTTGAAAAGTGGCCAAGAAATCATAAATTCTGCCAGGGTATGTAAACTTTTGAGGACAACTGTATATAGCCACAAAAATCTATAGGTGTGGGCTGAAACAAAAATAATACCATAGCTGTCATATCTTATGAGTTGATTATACTGGGAAGCAATTAACTCTGTTGTAATCTTAGACACCTACAATCTCAACAGCAGATAGAACATGATGTATGACAGGAACAGAAAAAAAAATAAGACTAGTTACAAAAAAAGGAAAAAGTTCAACAATATTACAACATAAAATAAACAATTAAACATGTTCAGATCCAGACAACCTTTAAAATAACCAACATCTTTCATATATTTAATCCATGGTGGATGTGATTTCATCAAGGCCCTAATGATTTGTGACCTTATATGATAAGAGATTATAAAACATTCTGGTTGTAATTTTTTTTACCAGAAACAAGTGTTTTGTTTTCTACAAACCTATTTTCAACAAGAAGAATGAGATGTTATGATTAATAACCAAAGTGATTACAGAAAGTCAGCCCCCTCCGCCAAAGAAGAATGAAATATTTTGAGGAATATTAAAAAGACAGAATATTATATTTTCCCTAAATGAGAAATGGAGAAACATGTTTTTTAGAGGTAGGAAGCAGCTCCAGTCTCCCTGCCCCCAGAAACTGAGAAGGCAGCTTTTAGCAATGCAGATTTTGATAATCCATTCAAGATAGGATATTTTGAAACAAAGGCAGAATGGTAGGATTAGAAGCAGCCCCTCACTCAAGATCCAAAACAGGACGAAAGGCATTAACTCACAATAGGAATTGCCTGGCACTCTTTCAGAGCACAAGCCCCTTCATTGCACCCTGCTCTGCCTCCCAGAGCAGTCCAAATTTCAAACCTGGGAGCTCAGATAAGCAATAAGTCAGAGGTCAGCCAAGCATCTAGAATTTGCATTTTCTCTTTTGCTTATAGAGCCAGCTATGACCCCTACATGACCCCATAGGAATCTGACAACAGCCAATAGAATACATGTTCTTGTACAGGAACTGGAAGCTCAAATACAAAACCCCAAGAAGGCATAATACCCTCCCCCCCACTCTCAACTCCATTTTGTCAGCTGCACCAGAACCATCAATGCTGGTGGTTCTGTTCATTATTAAACCATCCTTCCAATCAGCCTTCAAGTTTCCAGGCCCTATCTCCCAGCTTGGAACTGAACCAGATGGATATTTCTTCCAATGTGATAATAGACCCAATTTGTGATTAGAAGGAAATAGTGCTAGAATAACATGTCTTACTCTTGATGGCGAACCTATGCCATGTGTGCCGGAAGTGGCACACAGAACCATCTCTCCAGCCACACCAGCCATTGCCCATTGTTCTTCTGGATTCTGGCACACCAGCTGGTCTTCATGCACATGGGATCACTGGAAACCAGAAGAGCGGTTCCCCTTAGCGCATGTGAGCACCATCCAGCTGGTCTTCATGCGTGCAGGAGCACCAGAAACCAGAAGAGCAACTCCCTGGAGAACATGTGCGTGCTGGGCAGCTTGTCTTCGTGCACTCAGGAGCACCAGAAACCAGAAGAGCAGCTCCCCAGAGTGCATGTGCGCAACAGGAAGCTAAGCTTCCAGTTTCCAGGGCTCCCACACGTGCGTGTCAGGGAGCTGCTCTTCCGGTTTCCGCCACGCGCATGCACTCCCATTTTGGCACTCAGTGCCAAAAAGGTTAACCACCACTTCTCTAAAACATTTACCTGAAGCAAGCTAAGAAGAACAAGGACAGAATCAAATGCCTTGTTACTATTAGCTAAAGACTAGATGTGCCAATGTAGAAAAACAGAAAGCAACTTATCAGTGAAATAAGTCCAAAATCAGAAAGAAATTGCCAACTTCTTTTTAAAAGAAAGGACTGTGTATTTCAATACAGTATTATTTCTGAAAAGCTGAACAAAAAGAAAAGAGGTTTATTATTAAGGCTTATTAATATTAACTGTCAAAAGGAAGCAAAGTAAAAGGAAATAGACCTATACCTCTCTAAATTTTACAAAAATATTTATTTTATTTTTAAATTTTATTTGCTACTCACCTTGCATGAAGAGACTTTGGGCAAGCAATTATGGCAATAAGTAGAAACAAAAAGTTCAAAAAATGTTTTTTGTTTGTAAATACAATTCTAAACCACAATACCTAGTATTGGTGGTGAACTAAAACATTTAAATAGCAAGATTTACCAATGAAACTCAAAAACATAGGACCAATTTTAACTGATGTTTTTCTAGAATTTATGTAGTTAAAGGCAACAAAATACTTTAATGCTAAAATATATTGGATGACTTCAGAACAATAAGAGTGGGATTGAGGACAGGAATAATAACAAGAAATATAAAATTTCATATTATATATTTCTTTTAGTAAGGAGTTTCATTCAGCAAACTTAAAGGTTTAGCAAAAGGATATATTTTAAAACAACCAAATCATTATCATTAATAGTTAATGTTTTAATTAAATATATACTATATACTGTATATTTAACATATCTATTAATTAAAACAAATTAACTTCTTAAGACTGAGACAGGTATTTCATAGTACAAAGTCATCTGCAACCTTCAAAAACTCAAATATTCTTTCCCCCCCCCCCCTTCTTCCAAGAAAGATATCTTTGTTTCAAAAGAAATCACACTTCCACACAGGAACTCCCTGGGTAGTTGATCTACAATTGAATGGAAGTTAAAAATTAATTACTCTCCCAACATATTGATTACATGGCCATAAACATAAAAGCTGGAGCCCAGAACAATGTACACTGACCCTCTGTTGAAGCAGCATGCTTGCTTTCAAAAGGAAAACAATTAAGGTTTCAAAAATCAGCTTTCTGCAGAATTGAAGCTGAAATAAAACCAACAGTGCCATCCAGAGGATATTTACTTACCCTTATATAAAAGGCATCAACTATAGATCACCTCTATGCATTTCATTCATTTTTTTCACACAGTTGATGTTTAATTTGCAGATATATCTAATAGCAAAAGGTTTAGACAATGAGTATGCCTGATTAGAATTAGATTTTAAATCTGGCTATATTAAATACTGCTTTTTAAAATGTCAGTGAAGTCTATAAACCTAATGCAAAATAATAAAAGAGGGACTCTAGGTTATGTGTATCTGGCCCATCCCCAAAGATACATAATATTTAAGATTATTTTTTGCAGAAGCAAGTTCCAACCCAATGCTTGCTATGAACAACTAGTTTTTGTTTTTAACTGTATATGAGTTTCCTATGAAAGTGGACAGACACATGGATTTTATTTTTAACCCATCAGGCATATACAATTGCCAGCAATTATTACCAGTTTAAATCAGAAGGCAAGCAACTAAAGCTATTCCAATTCTTCTAGATGAAAGCTGTCAAACTTGCGGCCTGCGGGCCAGATGCGTTATGTGTTGGCCCATGCCTGGTTTAGCAAAGGGGGAAAAAGTTGTGATACATCATGTGAGAACACCATGATGGGAGTTTGACACTCCTGTTCTAAATAAAGAAAACAGAAGACAGAATAGGTCTAACAATGTAATAAATGTTGTCCTATGTTGTTAGTCCTCTTACTTTTTTCCTGTTACTGCTTTGATATGAATTCCTTAGCCCTCCCCAGGAAATATCAAAAGCATTTAACAGATACAGATTTCAACAATACCCTAACAATAAAAATTGAGTAGAGATCAATTCAACTCAAGAGCACATAATAATCATTAATGATTTCCCACATGCGTAAGTTTCCAAAAGAAATGCCAATAAACTTCCTCCCACGTCTTGTTCTGCTTATTAATGTCTGGCTGGCATAAAGCAGACAGAGTAACTCCACAAAGCATCCATACGAAGTCTTTTTATTGGCTCATCGGGCATCCTTATCAACTCACATTTATGACGAGGTTCTTCTTAATGTCCAATCCTTTGCATATCTGCATTATGGTGTTGAAAGATAATAAAGTCTCATCTCCATGATGATTGAAGCGACTGCATGGTATGGTGGATTCAGGCAAGAGTGAGGGAGCCTCCCCCAACCCAACAAGGGTCAATTTAGTGACCAATCCAGATTACAGATGTGACCACATGACATGGACTACATTTCCCAGGATGCCTTAACTACATTTACCATGATGCATTCCCTTAAGGGGACAGCTCACAATTCCTAACTAATTATCCCAAATCCCATTAACTCTAAACTGTCTGGACAGCACAGGTCTCACTCAGGAGAATTAAACTTCTCCAGTTCTGCAAGCTTCATTTCTAAAAGAAAGTGGGTTATCCTTATTCCCATTTGCCTCTAAAGTATTGCCCAATTTAGAGTTACTCCATAAATTGCAATTTATCACCCATACCTTGTTGAATGGACTTACAACCTCATGCTTAAATATACCAAGCAAAATTAGACAGACCACTGTATTAATCAATTAACTGGTTCTCTTCAATGTTGTCTTAGATATCTCCTGGCAGCACATAATTCTTACACATTTATAAGTCACCTTGGTTTGTAGCTTCCCAGAATGCTTAAAACACTTTTCCCTTTCATTCCCAACAGAGTACTTTGTATGCCTGACAGAAACAGCCATTCCTGTTTTGGCATCTTGGAAGGCCTTGTGGTCCAAGTAATATGAATGAACATAGAGATATGCTTCAGCCGATCAAGCTCCCTATAAATGGGATTGAAAGGATGACCTTCAAGAAGTTACTACATCCTAAACCTGTAGCCTTCCTGACTGTCTATCCTATTTTGAGTTTCTGAATTATTTCAGCATCATACAAAAAGCAAGATTACAGAGTACATAACCAAAATCCCTTCAACCATGGGTACTTCTCTGTAAGTACTATCAATTAAGGTGCAACTGAATCATGGTGTGTTTTAGTTCATTGCTAAGATAATCTATCAGAACATTTCTCCTAGTTGACACATTCTCTTTTGGGAATCCAACTCTCGCTTATGAACCCAACTGGCACTTTTTTTTTTTTTTTTTTTTGCCAAGCCTTCATTTTCTGTTATTGTTGAAGAAAAATCTGGTCCAGTTCCAAGCTGGGAGAAAAGGTGCTGGAAATAAAATGGAGGCTGATTGGAAAGAAGGACTTTGTTTATTGATGAGCAGAACCAACAACAGCATGCAGTTCTGGGACAGATGACAAATTGTTTTTATGAGTGCATGAATTTTTATAGGGTTCTGAGATGCTACAGGGGTTGTGCAAGGTAGTGAGCTTGTATCCTTTGCTATTCTAAAGGTGGTGAGTTAATCCTATTATGTCCTCAAAGTCATGTCCTGCCCTTCTTAATCCCATCAGCTGGAGCTGAAGGTATTTTTGTTTATGAATCAATTGGCCTAATGGGCACACAATATCCATGTCCAAACACTTCAGGCATCTGTTGGAAGCGGTTTCACTGTGCAGTAAGACTGGGTGTGCTTTCTGCCTTTAAGAGCATGTTTCTCCATTTCTCCATTGGGGAAATATAAGCCTCTTTTAATTTTTTCAAAATATTTCCTTCTGGGGTGGGGGTGGGCTTCCTACAATTCCCCCTTTGTGCTGTAATAAGTATGGATGACACACACAGTTTTATTGGCACAAGATTAAGAATTGATCAAATTGTTCAAGCAAAGGGAAAGATACAGCAGAAAAGGATTCTTTCAGTGGCTCCCAAAAGGAGAGCTTTCAATCCATGAAGGTCTACCAGCTAGGGCAAAAATTCTGTTAAGTAGAAAAGAAATTTATAGTATCCAATATTCTGTGCTAATTTTTTTCAGGTGTTACTTTCTGTGACCTTTTAGTCAGGTCTGAATCAAGCACATGCCCTAAAATTCTTTGCAGACATAATTGTGCCTTTGGATATAATCAAAGGCTGGCCATTTTCAAGGGTTGCTTTCTGAACCTGCCTTAGCTTTTGGTTTAGTGTATCCAGGGTTTCTGAGGCCAAATTGGGGTTAGCCAGTGTGCAACCTAGGCGATTAATATTTCTGAAATTGAACACAACAAGCCCTGGGACTTCTTATAATGAGACCACCAGCGCAACATATTCTGCCTTACTGGGAAACTGGGCAGCATCATTTGTAAGTCCCAATCCGGGCTTGAGGTTTTGAAATCTCTTTTCTGCTATTTCTTCAGATATGGATTGTAAATTGCCTGAGGAGACATGGCCCAAATGGAATTGGCAGGAAGATATGCATGCATAGGCCTTAGTGCCAAAAGCAAGAACCAGCCTAGGCAAAACGTTACGTGGAGGCAGGTGAGGGCAATAGCCTCAAGTGTGATTTTGAATGGTGTGGGTGTGCAGCGACTCCTACAAGATGGGTAGTACAAACATTCTTGACAATTCTTCCTCCCACCAGACCAGAGATGGAAGACTTGCTGTGCCAACCACTCCCAAATGCCATCCTTCCATGAACCCATTTAACGGATTATAATGTAAATGAGGCAAGAAAGAAAACCTCACAATGAGTTTCCACCCTCCCCCCATAGTCTTTCCAGTTGTTGGATGGAGGGTCTCCTCTGGAGGCAATGTCTGGGTCAGTGTGTTCTGCTTCCAAAGGTTGCAAAGTTGTCTGTGGAGGTCTGAAAGATATGAGGATAAGATCACTTTCCCCCTTTGTGAGGGACCCTCCGCAGAAGAAGCATTGCTGATCCTATGTCAATAGGAATGGCGAACAGAGGATAAGAGAGGGAGCGGTGGAGTGGGGTGGATCGCTTTCAGGCAGGGTTTGAAAAGACATGAGTTGACACTACGCTTCCTAAAGAGACAGATAAAACCCACTTAAGCATATACAATAAAAGAAAGAATAAAACTTGTCATCTAAATGAGTTTGAAACATTCCCTCCTGGGCTTTTTTTTTGGGGGGGGGGGTTAAAGGTACAGAGGGAGAAGAGGGAAAATGAACACAGCTCTTTTCATCCTGTTTTACTGGCCAGGCAAACTAGGGTGAAAATATTTTTTCTTTCATGGTTTAACATTTTTTAGTAAAAGGCGAAAGATTTATACGATCTGAAGAGAAACCAGAATAAAATTTTTACCAAAAAAACAACATTTTTTTCTAACAAAGTTTAGAATTCTTGTTTTTAGGGATTAGACATTTAACAGTTACATTTACCTAACACACTAAGACCTTTACACACACACACACACACACACACACAAGTCAAGGGAACAAGAAAGAAAAGGACAACAGAACTCTCGGGTTTACATACCCTGATCATTTTCACCATCTCAGTTAACTTTAGGAAAGAGAAAAACCTTAACAAAAATATTAATTGCTTAAAAGAAGGGGAAGGGAATCAATGTTACTATATATTCATTTTTTTAAAGTACCTTTATTTAGCCAAATTGGTTTTCCAACTTTGTTCCTGAGCTAAGTCCACTCCTTATACAACTTCCTTGCTCATTTCTTGGTATACTAGTCAGGACAGGTAGCAGTCTCTCATCCCAGGCATCAAACAAGTCTCCAAGAGGGGATCCTGACCCTTGAGCTAGTGGTTCCTATGTCTCCCGATTTCCGATATAGGAATTCAATTGGCTCTGCTGGGTCCCAGTGATTAAACCTCCTAACAAGTTTCTGCCCTATTCAGTTTTTGGACCCCAAAAAGGGTCAGGAGGACTTCCCTATCAAAGAAAAGTCACCTCCTTTCCTGGGAACTCCTGCGATGGTTTTCAGACCAAAACGGGATCTTGGAGGACCTGCTACTCCCCTCACATACAGTGAATATTATGTCAGGCTACAGAACTTTTTGCCATTCAATTAACAAGAATGAACTTCTGAAAACCAAACATATCAAAAGGAATCCTTTATTGAGATGAGACAATTCATGTAGGAGTTCAAAGCAGCGTCTAAGGTCTCTCAGGCATACAGGGAACCCCTCCCCTTATCTCGATGTGTATTTAGTAAACAAAAGCCAGTATGTTAATTCCCCCCACCCCTTTTGTAGAAACAATCTTTTTCAGTTTCCCAGGGCATACCTAATTCCCCCCCACCCCCTTTTCAGAACGAACTTTTCCAAAAGTTCCCAGGACACGTCTCACTGTGGAATTTTTATGGTCTTCTCATCTCCTGGCTGTGCCTCTCAGAGATGATAGGTTCGGCCATCTGGGTTTCCTCCCTCCATTGTATCATGTGTGGGTTATACAAATTCGATATAAGATTAAATATATTCAGGTTACATCAAGAAAGGATTTCTTTATCAGTCTTCCCCACCTTTTCTGCTTCCACTGAAGAAATGACAGATACAGGGATCTGACATATGTGCACCTCCATCCACAGCCTTTCCCGCCTCAATTTTCAAACTCAGGAGAGTCTGGGAGAACCCTGCTCTCCTTAACAGTGGGGTAAGGACACCTCCTTGGACAGGGCTTTGCTCAATTACTTTCCAGCTGATTGTCTCGGTTCGATTCTCTTGCTTACTTTTCCATTCCATTTTCACACAGCTTCCCTTCTCCCTAAAATAAGGTCCTTTGCTCTGCCAAACCCCCTTGTTTTCCAGGGTCTGCAGGTTGAACAGATCTGTTTGTGGTTAAGAAAGGTACAGAGGGAGAAGGATCCAGCTTTGATTGAAGTGTCCTCTCACTCACACGCACAGGCATACTACACATTTCCCTCATTCTCTTGGGCTTTAAAAGTTAAAATTTAGAGGTACTCGCTTTCTTTCCAAGCAGCCTGTTGAGCTCAAGACTCAAAACTCCCTTTACTACCCTTGCTCCAAATGGCCAAGGTCTGGGGAGGGTGCTCACCCACATGCAAGGGGTCTGCTACCAGCATGGTGGAGGCCAGGTCTGCTGCTCAGCTTGGAGTCCCATCTAGGATGCTAAATTGTTGGAAGAAAAATCCGATTCAGTACCAAACTGGGAGAAAGGCCCTGGAAATAAAAGGGAGGCTGATTGGAAAGGACTGTTTATTGATGAGCAGAACCAACAAATGCCATGCAGTTCTGGGAACAGCTGACAAGTTGGTTTTATGAGTCCATGAATTTTTATAGGGTTGAGATGCTGCAGTTGTGCGAGTTAGCGAGCCTTATACCTTTTGCTATTCTATAATGGTGGTGAGTTAATCCTATTATGTCCTCAAAGTCATGTCTTGTCCTTCTTAATCCCATTAGCTGGAGCTAAAAAGTGTTTTTGTGAATAGATTGGCCCAGTCTTTCTTAATGGGCACAAAATATCCACGTCCAAAGAATTCAGGCACCTGTTGGAAGTGGTTTCACTGTGCAGGAAGATTGGGTGTGCTTTCTGCCTTTTAAGAGCATGTTTCTCTATTTCTCCTTTGTGGAAATATATTGTCTCTTTGAATGTTCCCCAGATATTGTTATTTCGGGTGGGTGGGCTTAATCTTAATCTTTATACATGTGATTAGTACCCATTAAAAATGCAATGATTGATGTAAATCCATTGACATAGGTGCTTTTTGTTTACAACCTCATCAATAGACACTTTTAACAACTCACTAGACTTGTTATTGAAAGTATCCACCAGCGTTACTGATATGAGACAATTGACGTTGTTCAAACAATGAAAAGCACAGTTTTGACCAGAGGGTGGAATCTCGTTATCTTGTAAACCAGGGATGTCCAACCTTGGCAACTTTAAGACTTGTGGACTTCAACTCCCAGAATTCCTCAGCCAGCTGGCTGAGGAATTCTGGGAGTTGAAGTCCACAAGTCTTAAAGTTGCCAAGGTTGGACCCCCCTGTTGAAAACAGAGATAGGGGTTGCTAGGCTGGTAGGGGACACCTCCCTGCATGGTGACAGGGCCGAAGGTAGCCTACTAAATGTTTACAGAATAAACCAGATTGAAACTGTAATTTGAAAACACTCCCCTCGATGAAGAAATTAAGCATAAGGCTCAGAGGCTGAGCTCGCAAGCCTAAAGAGAGAGCGAGAGAGTTACCCACTAAAATGGAAACCCCGCTCTGACAGACAACGGCCTCAATGGTCGGAAAGCCGTTTGCGCATGCGCCTCCTCCAGCTCCCCTGACGCTTGGGCCTGGCACTCCTTCTCCAACCTCGCCTCGAGGCCGCGCCCCGAGTCCCGAGTCCCGCCCTTCCTGTTTGACTGAGGGGCGGAGAACGGTTGGCTGGGCCTCGGCGGCTGCTGCTCCTCTTCCTTCTCCACAGTGAAGCGATTTGCGAGTCTCCGGGGCTGCTGCTGCTTCTTCTTCGTGGGCTGACCGGGAGCTAGAGCTAAGATGGCGGATCCGGAGGACCAGCTCTCCGATGAGGAGAAGGTAAAGAAGGCCCCCCTCACCGCAGAAGGAGAAGGGTCGCGCGTGTGGGGAGGAGAGAGGAGGAGGAAGCGGTGGCGGTTTCCTTTTCTCCCCCTGTTGGGGGGGGGAGGGAAACAAGGAAGGAAACGAATTGAGCAATAAGGGGATGTGGAGCCAGGCTCGAACCCGTCAGCCCGACTCTGCCAGCGGGGGAAAGAGGGTTGGTTTCTTTCTGCCCGAGGCCTGCTTTTACTCGCCGCCCTCCACTCCTTGTACGGTCCGAGGGCTGAAAATAGGCTGCAAGGCTGCGGGCTGAAGCAAAGCGGGCGCGGCGCGGATCCGGTGTCTCCGCCTTGCCTCGCCTCGCCTCGCCTCTTTTAATCCGGAGGGAAGGCCGGCTGAGGGAAAAGGGGCTCCTCCAGGTCAAGCCCTTCTCTCCTCCGACGGACTCTGGAGTTGGTGCCGCCGCCGCCGCTCTTGTCGCTGGAGCGGTTCAGGGCAATTTCCTGGTGGCCCGCTTGATTTAATGGTGGCCCGTATAGCCTATTCACGTAGCCTGAGGTGATTTCCAAAAGATGGCTCTGGTGGACCCTTGTGTTTTTTGTTTTGTTTTTTTTAATTACGCCCCGACTTCTTGGACCCTTGACTCAATATTATTTTGAGGGAATTATTTTGTAGATCTGATTATATGTTCTAATGGAAAGGGGCTCCCACATGCTGCTTCGATTTTGAGTTTTCCAGGGGAAAGTTTGTTCATCTGATGCTGAGGGTAGTTCTGACGGGTTAAAGCCAGGGGTCTTCCAACTTGACAGCTTTGAGACTTGTGGACTTCAGCTTCCAGAATTCCTCCTCCTCCAGTCATGTTATCTCAGGAATTCTGGGAGTTGAAGTCCACAAGTCTCAAAGCTGTCAAGTTGGAAGACCCTTGTGATAGATGATGGATGGATGGACAGATAGAGATGGATGGATGGACAGACAGACAGACAGACATGGATGGGGAGACAATAGACAGACAGATGATAAAATTCAGAAGTCTTTAAACTTGACAGAGCTTTAAGACTTGTGGACTTCAACTCCCAGAATTCCTCCTCCATTCATGTTAGCTCAGGAATTCTGGGAATTGAAGTCCACAAGTCTTAAACTGGCCAAGTTGGAAGACCCTTGTGATAGATGATGGATGGATGGACAGATAGGTAGAGGTGGGTGGGTGGGTGGGTGGATGGATGGATGGATGGATAGATAGATAGATAAATAGATAAATAGATAGATAAAGAAATGATGGGGAGACAACAGACAGACGATAAAATTCAGAAGTCTTTCAACTTGACAGAGCTTTAAGACTTGTGGACTTAGAATTCCTCCTCCAGTCATGTTAGCTCAGGAATTCTGGAAGTCCACAAATCTTAAAGCTCTGTCAAGTTTGAACATTCTTGGGTTAAAGGATAATTTCTTCTTGATCACTTCTTCCTAGGAGTCTTAAAGTTTGCATGCCTTACCCCTTTACTCGAATCCATGCTAGAAATGCCTCAATGTTTGAATTCACACAGAAAAGAATGTGCATTTGCTTTTGTTCTGTCAATCTCTGTTATTATTTATGGTGATGGCTTGTATACCCGGTTAGTAATAAATCCTTGTTTGTTGCTAAGCATGTTTTTAAACCATCTTCCTGACTCATTTTCTTGTGACACTGTATGTTTATAACATGCAGTTGTCACATCCCTACATTACTACTTATGTATAAGTTATTTTAAGCTAGATTTTAATATTTAGGAAGTTCTTTTTCCTGGCTTTATTCATTTAATAGCTATTGAATAAGTACAAGTCAAATCATGTATACATTCTTATATTTGTCCTTAAATTTGATATACTGGTATGAAAAGGAAGTCAATTAACTTCCCTTCAATCAACCAAATTAAACTTAAGAGCATCTTGCAGAATTTTGATTTGTTTAGATTCATGCAAATTAATAAGCCATAATATAGGAGAATTACTTGATGTGCTAATTGTGATTTGTTCAGTAAAACACAATTGCATGAGTTTAAACTACATATTTTAATTTTGGCAATTGTAGATTTAATAGACCGTGGTTAAGGAAATGACAAATTGGCCATAATAGAATCAGATCAAAATTTTGTAAGATCGCCTTTAGCTTGATTTGGTTAATTGACAGGAAGTAACTTCCTTTTCATGCCACTATTATCCAATTAACAAACAAATATAACAGAATACATGAATAATACCATATTTCTCATATAATAAGGTCGGGTCTTTTTTTTTTTTTTTTTGAGCCCTGAAAAAACGGCTAGGACGTCTTTTCGGGAGTGAATTAATTTCTCTTCCCCCCCCCCCCCCCCATGCATCCTCACCTAGGGCGTCCCGCGGGCAGTTATGCCTTGCCACCAGACACTCCTAATGGCCGATCATGGCAGAGCGCGGAGGGCTCCCTACCTCCGCCAAGAGCCTTTGCTGCAGACCCAGGTCAACGGGTGGGCGGCATCGGCGTGGATGTCCGCCAGCAGCATTTCAGTCGTTTCTCAGGCCTCCATAGCTTCCACAGTTCCCACCGGTGCTGGCGCCTCTCTTGACAGCGCTGTCTCCAACAACATTGTCTGAGTTGCTGTTGCTTTTCCCCATCCCTGTCCCCCCAACCACAGGAAAAAAAAACATTTTGAGGTACCTGGGAGCGCTGTGCGCTGCGTTTTGGTTTAATCCAGAGCTCTGCAAGTTTCCAAAAGTCCCGGTGGGCCGTTCCTACATTCCAAGTGTGCCCAGGCCGAGCTGCAGCTGTCCCTCTCTCGCCAGTGCCATCTCCAAGAACAGCGACAGCAGTGGCAGGAACTGTGGAAGCGTTTCAGCTACTTCTCGGGTGGGGGAGCTGCCTCTGTAACTTCCACGGTTCCTGCCGCCGCTGTTGTTGCAGATGGTGCTGGCGAGAGAGGAACAGCTGCAGCTCAGCCTGGGCGTGCTTGGAATTCAGGAACTGGCTGCGCACCGGGACTTTTGGATATTTGCAGAGCCCGAGGCTGGTGCATCAAGGGTAACAGCAGCAGAGATGCTTGCTCAGCTCTTCTCACACCCACCCAGCCTCATATTAAACCAAAACGCAGCGTGCAGCGTATCTCAAAATGTTTTTTTTTCCTGTTGTTGCAGGGATGGGGGAAAAGCGGGAGCGTCTTAGACGCTGTTGTTGGAGACGGCGCTGGTGAGTGAGGTGCCAGCACCGGTGGGAACTGTTGAAGCAACGGAGGCCTGAGAAGCAGCTGAAATGCTGCCAGCAGACATCCACGCCGCCACCAGCCGCCCGCTGACCCGGGTCTGCAGCAAAGGCACTTGGTGGGGGTAGGAAGCCCTCCACACTCTGCCATGATCAGCTGTTAGGAGCGGCTGATGGCGAGGCATAGCTACCCGTGAGGCACTCCTAACAGCAAGTTCCCCCCTGCCTTCCCCCCCCCCCCAATTTTGCATGTTTTAAACAAGGCCTAAATTTGGGGGGAAGGGCTTAATTTCACTTTATGCCTAGAAAACATGCTGGGTCTTCCTATGGGGGGGCATATTGTTGGAGAAACATGGTATATAGTTAAAAATAATTGAATTGGTTTATATTTATTCAGTAAAAAGCTTAGTTTAACCAAAGCTTAGTTGTATATTAATATAAATTTATCTAGAGGTTTCATTTCCAGAAGGATAGCTGTATTGACTGATTTCAGTAGGAACCAGAGAGTCTTGAGTTCACATTCATCTATATACTATTAAAACTTTCATTCCTATAGCCTTTAACTGGGAAAAACAGTGCATCATAGTGCAATAATTTTTGAGCCAAGGTACCTCAAATAGATTAACTTACAGAATGTGTTCAAAATCTGGGACCCATAACTCTCTTGGAATTGAAATTTGGCAAATTTTTTAAACCATTTTATGACATAAACATATCATCAGTGATTTATTCCATAATACAAAACGTCATAAAATATTTTCTGTGCTGTTTGACTGCTATCTAGTTCAACATGGGCTATTTTCAAGGGAGATATAGTTCTGAATGTATCCCAACTTTTCCAGTGAAAGCAGTACATTAGAAGTTCTGTCATTGTTGAAGACATTGAGGAATCTAATAAGGAAATATCTTCAACTGATGACCTAATGATGTCTCTATATCTTCAACTGATGACCTAATGATGTCTCTATAACCTTTAACTGAATGAAACACGGGCAACAATTTTTGTTCCAAGGTACCTCAAATGGACTAATTTACAGAATATCTCCAAAATCCAGGACCTATGACTTCTGAGGAAATTAAATTGGGGAAGTTGTGGCTTTTTCAACTGCTGGGCTGCTGCTGTGATCCCATGATCCTCATTTTCAATATTTCTGATAGTTTCTCAGCCATTCTGGCAATCCTTTGCACTCTCCCTCACCCACTAAGCAGCCACTTACCTGTCTTCTAGGAAGGGAAGGTTGAAAATCCTATGTTTCCTTACAGTCCATGCTACCCTCCCCAACCTGTGCTACTCCTGAGGTGCCTTCTTTGATCTCTATGACACCTTTCGCATATTTCCATGCATCCTCACCCACTTTGCAAGCCTTCCTGACCCAAGCTGACTCCCTATGCTCCATCTCTGACCCACAAAGTTTCTCCCCAGCACTCTTCCTGACTCATACTGCCCACCTGTATGCCTTATCAAATATGTGTGACATAGCTTGTGCACACCCATGCACACTTCTCAACCTTCACACTTAGTTGCTTACTGGCCTTGGAATTGCAACTTCTTGTTGGCTTCCCAATGACTCTCCTTGCAAGCTTCCACGAGCAGAGTAAATGGGGAAACAGTAGGAATTTGAGAGAAGGAAGGAAGGCAGGAGGGAGGGAGGGAGGAAAGAAGGAACAGTGCAGAAGGAATAAGCGGAGGAAGGAAAGAGAGAGAAATATGGGAGGAAGAAAAGGACAGGGTAAAAGGAAGAGAGAGGGAGAGTGGAAAGGAGGAGATGAAGGAACATCTATAACATCTACAACTATAATGCACAACTATAATGACGTGGGAAAATACCCGAACAAAGCTGAATACCATACATACATACATACATACATACATACATACATACATACATACATACAAGGCTAGCTTAATGCAGAGGTCCCCAACCCATGGGTTGCTACTAGGCTGTGCCCCTTTTGGAACCAGGCTGCGCAAGCAGCAGGAGAGCATGCATGGACACGCAGCTTCACTCATGAGTGGCAGGTGCTTGCATTTACATATGCAGCTCTACCTGCGGGAGCAGCAGATACTTGTGCTAATGGAACTGTGTGCACATGCCTGCTACACAGAACTATCCTCACACAAAAGATGGCCAAGTCAGAAAGGTTGGGGACCACTGATCTAATGTATCAACTATTGTCCACTATGTTTTTAAATATTGCGTTAAACTTACGTTTATTTAGGTTGAAATTCTTGATAACACAATAAATATTACACAGGCATCCTCTGAAAACTATGTTCTTTTTTTTTAATTAAAGTTTTATTTGGGTCTTCACATATACAAAAAACATAATACAAGTAAAACATCTTTTTTGAAAATAGCATGGTCCCAGGTTACACTTCTTTATACAGATACAAACTCAATTTCATGCTCATTTTTGTGTTCTATTCCATATCTTATTACTATTTTGCATTTTCTATATAGTTTTTCCCCTCTTTTAATTTTCTGTTTTATTTTGATTATCTCATCTCAATTCAAATCATTATATTTATACTTTTGTCTGTCCTGTTTCAATTTCATATTATCTTTTCTCATTAAACAAATTTTCTCCTGCAGTTACTAATTAGAGTATGACACCTTTATATCTTTTAATTTTATCCATTCAACTCTTATTTAAACTTCAATATATACCTTAAGGTTGTAACATTCAATATAATACATAACTTCCAATCGAATTCTGCTTGGTACATTCTTATAATACACACTCTATTCTTTAAAAAAGGATTATAAATATATGTAATTAAAACTCATTCCATTCCAATTCAGTTCCATCATTAATATTCATTAAAGTCTTTACATCTTTAACATTTCTTTTCAATTAAATATCATACTTCCTTGAAGACATGTATAATCTCCATAATTAATTATTTCCTTATTTCTCTTCACATATGTTTTATAAATCATTAAATATTCATTTTATTGCATTTATTTATTGACAAACTTTCCACTAAATTACGGTAACTATTTTATCAAACATTTTAATCATACATTGTTTCATATTTTCTGAAATTATTTCTATTTCAATACTATCTTATATACCTTTTGCAGAATCCCTTTTTCAATTAGATTTTCCCCCATTATCTCTAAATAGGCCCTCTTTTTCTATATCTTGTTTCGGTCCTTTATAACTTCTTTTCCTTTCTTCCCTCTCTTCTTCTCCCTCCCCTTTTTACCCCCTTGTCTCTCTACTTCTAATTCTCTCTTCTGCATTTCCCTCTTCTGTTGCTTTCTGATTTTATACTTATTTTGCAATCTATTCTTTTTTGGGGTTGTTTTTCCCAGTCTTAAACTTTCCATTCTCTTTCCCCCCTTTCCTTTTTTGCCCCACCTAAGATTACTTGTTCATTAAAGATGACTTCTTCTTTGTCCCAGTCTTCTTGTTCTGCAGGCATTTCTTGTTGTTTCTCATAATTCCAAATCTCCATTTCTAAGAACTGAAATATAAAGCCAAAATAACCTTTCCCTTCTTGTGCACCTTCTTTGACTTTTAAAGTTCCATTTTCAGTTCTAAGAGTGGAGCCATTTTAAACACTTTTAAACAACCATCCAATTGATTTTAGTCATTCAAATGCAGTAACCAAGAATCCAGAGATCGCCAAGTAATCCAAATACTCCCAAGCTCTTTCTTCTTATTTCTTTTTTCACTTTCTCTTCCTGGAGTTTTACTGTTTTGTCGCCATGTTTCAGTTAAAATGTATCTTTTAGAAGTCTTGTTGAGCTTTTACTGTGAGTTCTTTTTAATTCCAGGCAATCTCCTCCCTTCCAGATCCTGCCTTTTATTCTTTTTCTCTCCTTTCCTGCTTTCAAAAGCTTTTAAGTATCCAGAAATCTTTATTATCCCTTTTACTTTTCATTTTCAGCATAAAATGCCTATTAATATCAAAGTGGATTTTTTTCTAATTTCTTGCTTAAATCTCTTAGCTGTCAGTATAGGAAAAGGAAACAAACCAAATCCTTTCCCTTTTCTCTCTCCTTCGCTGCTTAAAGATCTTCTTTGGGAACAGTATTATTTTTTTATAGTTTCAATTCCAGGGTACCTTATTTGTTGCTTTTGCTGTTTGACCCAGTCAACCAAAACTTTCTTATCTTCCTCCTGCACATTCTTTTCTGGTCAAGTTCTTCTTTGTGGTGGCCATTTCTGACCACCGCTACAACCACCTTCGGGAAAGGGAGTAATGGCCAGCTGAAGAGGAGAGATGCGGCTCTCCTCAACCCTGCAGGCAGTCTCCCCCTTCTTTACCACCTCTACGAGGTGACTTAGCCCCTTGGCAGGCTCGGGGCACTCCAGCAGCGAGCACGGATCAAAACCGCAGAGTCGCGGTTTCGGTTTGTCGCTGAAGAAGCTCAAACTGGAAGTCTGAAAACCATGTTCTTGATGTACTCTCAAAAGCTCTCTGTTCTTCTACAGAAACCCTGGGAATTGATGACTTAAGCAATAATTTCTTCATCATGAGGCAAATTAAACTTTGTAATAATTAGGTTATGAGGTTATGAATTTTAAATGTTATTGGGTATAAAATTGATGCTTTAATTGAACATGGAATATTGATTTACTGTCTCTATCAAAATATATACAGATTCAGTTTTTATATAGAAGTTTGAAATATCTTCCAGATGTCACCCTGATGGATAATGCAACAATTTGGGAAGAAAAAGAAAAAAGCCTCCTGTTTTCAGTATGCATGATCTTGAATAGATAGATAGAGCCCAGGAAAACAACCTATGTATAAACAGAATTTACACAAGGAATTAGTCACCTTTTCCCCATAGTTGGTAATATCATTGAAAAGAAGAAGGGCAGCTTTCTTCCAGTACTTTTAGGTTAGGAACCAGATTATTACACTGTGCACAGTTTGTTTAAACTAAAGAGGAAATATAAATGTATGAGGAAATAATTTAGATAGACTTCGTGGGGGAATATTAAGCAACTTTCAATTTTGAACAAGAGCCCTACTTCCTCAAAACACACTACATTTTGTAGCATATTCTGAATACAGATTTGCAAATAATTGTAAATAAATCAGCAGATAAATCAGCAGACTTGGACATTTCGGTGACTAAGGAAATAGAGTGTTAAAGAAAGATGAGAAAGTTGCACAAAATCTGGAACGATGTCTGTGTGAACTGTTGTCATTGTAGAACTTGTTGACAGAATATCTTTAAATAATATACTGAAAGAAATCTGAGGAACTGAGGTAGTTAGAAATTACATAACTGAGTGTCTGTTGCAAAGAACTGAAAGCAAAAGTATCTACCGTATATACTCGAGTATAAGCCAAGTTTTTCAGCCCATTTTTTGTGCTGAAAAAACCGCCCTCAGCTTATACTCGAGTCAGATTCCCCTCTGAAAAAAAAATGACCCACCGCCAAGTGAGAATGCTCAGACACGAAATCTATCCGACTGAAAATAAGTGTGTGTGTGTGGGGGGGGGGATTTTAACAAAGGGAAGATGTAGGGAGAAGGCAAAAGCGACGGAAGATCCTTCAGGGGAAACTGAGGGGGAGACTCACCCTTGGTCCAGATGAGCCCCCTTTCCCTTTCTCTAGGCTGAGAAAACAACGCGAGCCGAGGTTGCTTCGGCTCCACTCAGCTTCGTTTCCTCAGCTCCAGCTGCTTTCAGTCCACTCGGGAGGAGGGGGAGGAGGAGGTGGTGGCGGTGGCTCTCTCCCTTGCAAGAAAAAAGCAAGGCTCTCTCCCTTGCAAAAAAAAAAGCAAGAGCCGTTCTTATGATCTCTCCCTCTCTCTCTCTCTCCCTGTAATACAGTCAAGCCCTTTCCAGCACGCGGGATCCGCCCCCACCGCAAAAGCAGCAAGTTCTTTGGGGAGGGGTTTAAGGAAAGGAAAAGTAGTCAAAACAATGAGGAGGAGGGAGGAGGAGGACGGGAACTTTAGGCGGCTCCGAAGCTTGAGAATCTGTCCGACCGGAGGAACAGACTGCGTGGGACGAAAGTGTGTCCGTCTGTGTGCGTGGAGGGGGCGGATTGTCGGGGGTGAGTTTCTAAACTTTTTCCAGTGACATAAACAGCCCGAGATCCCCGATCCTCTTTCCCCCCCACAACCTCGACCAAGTCACGGTCTCCTCCAATGAACGGGAACGAACAAACCAGGATTAGCTTCAAGAGCCCCGAGGAGCAGCAGCAGCAGCACCCAGCATCCTCAACTTGAAAGTTACCATAGCTACTGAAGACACACTCGGCGGCTCTTCCTTAAAGCGGCTGAAACTGCGGATGGCTGCTCCGGAGGCGAGTGCAGTAGCTCCCATACAACAGGCGGGTAAAGGAGCCGCTCGCCGCCAAGTCGAGCAACTTGGAGCTCGGCGGCGCTTTGCAAGAAGAGCGAGAGAAGGAGGTGAGGTGCGGCCCGGCTCGGCTCTGCAAAAGGCTGCACCTGCAATGCCGCCCCAGGCGCTAAGCGAGGCTGACTAGCGGCACCCGGGCTGTTCGGGACTCGCCGTCGGAACATGCAAAGGCAGCCAGAGCAGATCGAGGCATCAGCTGCCGCTGCCGCAAGGACTTCGGGCTTCCACAGACGGGACGCCGCTCTGGAGTGGGAAGCGGCTGTGCCCCTGGCTGGCCAGGGGAATGGGGACCCTGCCTGAGCGGGAGGCGGCAGTGGGGTCTTTCCAGTTAGGATCCAGGGGCGGCAGCCGCCCAGGCGTCCTCCTCTCGGCTTTCGGCTGGCCATTTGCAGGGCTCAGCGAGTCACGTCGGACTTCGGGCCAGTCTGCGCCAGGAGTTGCCCCGCTGCCGCGCACCGGGGAAGTGGTGGCCGCTCGCCTTCGCTGCAGTCGGAGCTCTTCGGTGGCGCCCCTTGTCTCTGTCTGACCTCACGGTCTCTGCCGTCGCAGCTGCGATCGCCTCCCGTCAGGGCGCTCGTCTGGAGGAGGCGGTGGTGGCTTGCGGAGCCTCAGCACGAACCTCCTTTCCCTGCACTCCCCCCCCGCACCCCTCTGGCAGCAGCAGGCGGAGAAAGCCCCGTTCCCCCTGGCCTGTCTCGGGGAGAGGAAGCGAAGGGCCCCGTCTCGGCTCCCGTCCTTCTCAGATACCTCTGGGTTTTTTCCCCCCTTCCAACTGGACGATGGCGATGTCCTTGAGCAAGTCTTAAAATGCCGGTGATGAGGGGCCTCCTAGTTCCCCAAAACACCTTCCTGGATACCATAGCAACCCACTTTGATGGCACGCGTGAGTTGGCTTCCCACTCTTTTTTTTTTAACTCTCCTCCTCCTCCTCCTCTCCTCTCCTCTCCCCTTGTTGTCTGGTCTTCCCTAAGGAAACTCGGGGGCTCACACTTCCAGGTGTTTCTCCCTGTCTTTCTCCCTGTCAATGATCTTTTCTTCCCTTCCCTTCTCTCAGCCCCATCCTCCTTCACCTTTGTCACCACAATCCTGAACAGATGAAGTTTGTACTTCTCAAGAAAGGTTGGATGTTCCTTTTGAGGAGGGAACCTAGTGTGACATCTGTATGTTGACCTACTACTGAGCCATGGCATGTGTGCACATGCAATAGAGGCATGAGGGAGAGCTGTGAAAGAGATGGTGGCTCTCCAAAACAGGATGTACATGCAGCACATACACATGCTTTTTTCTTGCAAGGGAGAGAGTGACTCCTGCCTCCCACTGTCATCATCATCTTTTGGGTTAGTGAATCAATTAAACCTTTCATGATAGTGAGATCGTTTCCCAAATTTCCCTTAAATCAGGGAAGAAATCAGAAACAAATCTTTGGACTGAGAATAAGCCTGTTCCTATGATGCCATTTTTTTCACTGCAGTGTGAAAAGTGTGAAAAAACACACTTCTTTTTCTTCATCATCTTGTTCCCTATTTACTGGTCTCTTTCAAAGAGGAAATTGCGAACATCAAACTTATTCTCAACTGTCCTAGTGAAAGTTTTTATTGGTATCTATTTTTATTTTTGAAATTTACCAGTAGCTGCTGCATTTCCCACCCTCGGCTTATACTCGAGTCAATAAGTTTTCCCAGTTTTTGTGGTTAAATTAGGTGCCTCGGCTTATATTCGGGTCGACTTATACTCGAGTATATACGGTGGTCACCTTTTCCCCATAGTTGGTAATATCATTGAAAAGAAGAAGGGCAGCTTTCTTCCAGTACTTTTAGCTTAGGAACCAGATTATTACACTGTGCACAGTTTGTTTAAACTAAAGAGGAAATGTAAATATATGAGGAAATAATTTAGATAGACTTCTTGGAGGAATGTTAAGCAGCTTTCAATTTTGAACAAGAGCCCTACTTCCTCAAAACACACTACATTTTGTAGCATATTCTGAATACAGATTTGCAAATAATTGTAAATAAATCAGCAGATAAATCAGCAGACTTGGACATTTCAGTGACTAAGGAAATAGAGTTCTAAAGAATGATGAGAAAGTTGCACAAAATCTGGAATGATGTCTGTGTGAACTGTTGTCATTGTAAAACTTTTTGACAGAATATCTTTAAATAATATACTGAAAGAAATCTGAGGAACTGAGGTAGTTAGAAATTACATAACTGAGTGTCTGTTGCAAAGAACTGAAAGCAAAAGTATCTAAATCATCTAAAACATTCAGACCTTCATTTTGGCTTAATAGATCTTCCTCCAAACACCTTATCTATTAAGCCGTACAGGGGGTACACCCTGTATAAATGATCCTTACTTCAATTTCAGAAACATTTGTACCTTGAGGCTCCACAAATAGTTTTCATTCTAGTTCTTGCTGATAAAAAACAATTAGAAACTTCAGATGTTTGTCCCAAATATGCTCAACGCAAATGTAAAACCAATGAGATTCTTACAGAAGTAACATATTCTTAAATAACTCTGGAATCTACTTAAAGATAACCAATACTTGATAGTAAATTTTGTCAGAGGTTTTTCAGAAGAGAATTACCGTATATATTCGAGTATAAGTCGACCCGAATATAAGTCGAGGCACCCAATTTTACCACAAAAAACTGGGAAAACTTATTGACTCGAGTATAAGTCGAGGGTGGGAAATGCAGCAGCTACTGGTAAATTTCAAAAATAAAAATAGATACCAATAAAATTACATTAATTGAGGCATTAGTAGGTTAAATGTTTTTGAATATTTATTTCAAAGAAAAACAGTAAACTAGCTCTGTAAGTGGAAAAGAGAGCCAACAAAACCAATATGGTATCAATAATAACTTTAAAAGTACAAAAACCTTAGCTCAATCAGCAACCAAGCTAAAACACAAGAGTTAAAATCCTTCAAAACTGGATTCCTCCTCATCATGTATGTCCAAACAAAGTCACTCTCTCCCTTGCAAGAAAAAAGCATGTGTATGTGCTCCTGTTTTGGAGAGCCACCATCTCTTTCACAGCTCTCCCTCATGCCTCCATTGCATGTGCACACATGCCATGGCTCAGTAGTAGGTCAACATACAGATGTCACACTAGGTTCCGTCCTCAAAAGGAACATCCAACCTTTCTTGAGAAGTACAAACTTCATCTGTTCAGGATTGTGGTGACAAAGGTGAAGGAGGATGGGGCTGAGAGAAGGGAAGGGAAGAAAAGATCATGGACAGGGAGAAAGACAGGGAGAAACACCTGGAAGTGTGAGCCCTTGAGTTTCCTTAGGGAAGACCAGACAACAAGGGGAGAGGAGAGGAGAGTAGAGGAGAGGAGAGGAGAGGAGGAGGAGGAGAGTTAAAAAAAGAGTGGGAAGCCAACTCACGCATGCCGCCTGCTGCTGCCAGAGGGGTGCGGGGGGGGAGTGCGGGGAAAGGGGGTTCGTGCCGAGGCTCCGCAAGCGATTACCAGATTTGCAGCTCCATTTGTTGGCGAAGCTGGAAGTGCGCCCGTTAATGGGGAAGGAGAGCCCGCAGCTCCGAAAGTCTTTTCACCGTTGGGGACTGAACAGGAGAACCGCAAACGCCGCACTCCCCAGGAAACAAACCGCCAGGCTCAGGCAGCCTCCTCCGCCCCCTCCCCTAGCAGTGAAGAGCTGCTCCGGGGGCTCCCGCCACGGCGCAGCCAGGCACTTTGTCTTGTTGCCCCCGGAGCAGCTCTTCGCTGCTAGGGGAGGGGGCGGAGGAGGCTGACTGAGCCTGGCGGTTTGTTTCCTGGGGAGCGTGGCGTTTGCGCCGTGGCGGGAGCCCCCGGAGCAGCTCTTCGCTGCTAGGGGAGGGGGTGGAGGAGGCTGCCTGAGCCTGGCAGTTTGTTTCCTGGGGAGCGCGGCGTTTGTGCCATGGCGGGAGCCCCCGGAGCAGCTCTTCGCTGCTAGGGGAGGGGGCAGAGGAGGCTGCCTGAGCCTGGCGGTTTGTTTCCTGGGGAACGCGGCGTTTGCGCCGTGGCGGGAGCCCCCGGAGCAGCTCTTCGCTGTTAGGGGAGGGGGCGGAGGAGGCTGCCTGAGTCTGGCAGTTTGTTGGCGAAGCTGGAAGCGCGCCCGTTAATGGGGAAGGAGAGCCCGCAGCTCCGAAAGTCTTTTCACCATTGGGGACTGAACAGGAGAGCCACAAACACCGCGCTCCCCAGGAAACAAACCACCAGGCTCAGGCAGCCTCCTCTGCCCCCTACCCTAGCAGCGAAGAGCTGCTCTGGGGGCAGCGAGACAAAGTGTCTGGCTGCGCCGTGGCGGGAGCCGCCAAGAGGAAGAGGGCCGCCCTTTCCTGGGGAGCGCGGCGTTTGCAGTTCTCCTGTTCAGTCCCCAACGGTGAAAAGACTTTCTGAGCTGCGGGCTCTCCTTCCCCATTAACGGGCGCGCTTCCAGCTTCGCCAAGAAACTGCCAGGCTCAGGCAGCCTCCTCTACCCCCTACCCTAGCAGCGAAGAGCTGCTCCGGGGGCAGCGAGACAAAGTGCCAGGCTGCGCCGTGGCGGGAGCCACCGAGAGGAAGAGGGCCGCCCTTTCCTGGGGAGCGCGGCGTTTGCAGCTCTCCTGTTCAGTCCCCAATGGTGAAAAGACTTTCAGAGCTGCGGGCTCTCCTTCCCCATTAACGGGCGCGCTTCCAGCTTCGCCAACAAACCGCCAGGCTCAGGCAGCCTCCTCCGCCCCCTACCCTAGCAGCGAAGAGCTGCTCCGGGGGCAGCGAGACAAAGTGCCTGGCTGTGCCGTGGCGGGAGCCTCCGGGAGCAGCTCTTCGCTGCTAGGGTAGGGGGCGGAGGAGGCTGCCTGAGCCTGGCAGTTTGTTGGCGAAGCTGGAAGCGCGCAATGCAGGAGCTCGTGGGGGCCCCGGGCGCCCGTTAATGGGGAAGGAGAGGCCGCTTGGGGTCGCCTGTGAGGCCCTCAGCGGGTAGACAGCCACGGCGGCGATGCTGCCCTGGAGGCACAATCGGTTGCAGCCACGCCAGCACAGGCTAGGCATGGTGCCGTAGCGGCTGGCTCGAGTATAAGCCGAGGGCGGTTTTTTCAGCACAAAAAATGGGCTGAAAAACTCGGCTTATACTCGAGTATATACGGTAGTTAAATGTGGGGAATGTTGGAAATTACGATCATGTGATTGCAAGAATGCTGGAATGGCCACAATTTTAAGAATAAAACTGGTCTGGATAACCTACTTTATATTACAGTATATACTTATTAATAATCACTAGTTAATTAATATGGTAATTACTATAATATGAATAGTACAAATATTATTTTAAATTATCACAAAATCTTTGTCAAAGTTATGTATATTTCTGTATTGCAAGAATTGTAAATACAAATCTAAGCATTGCCATTGCCTTATAAAGACATGAACATGATATATGGGTTTGCTTTTAACTAAATTGATTTCCGTTGTGGTCATAAACATGAAGAGGTTAAGAGCACCCCTCATTTCTTATCTCTTTTGTATGTTTCAAGCAAAAAAACCCTCTAATATTCTTGTTTAAACAGTAATATGTACATTTGTTTTGTATATTACATTTGGTAGTATTTTTTCAAAGTTTTTATAAAGTTTATAAAGTTTTATAAAGTTTATTATAGATAAAATACATATAAAATATAAAAAATAAAAAAGTAAAAAGTGCAAAGGCTAAAGAGAAAGAAAAAAGGTAGTGACTTCCAGCTTTTTTCATTGCAGTTACAAGAAAAATTGTAAACTCAAATCTTTTTACATTTCTAATTATTTCACACCATTTCATAACAACATTGTCAATTTAGACAAAATCCAAATTAGAGGTTTCATTTTTTTCTGTTTCGAGAATTAAGTCCAGAAGTGGTTTCCAAGTGGAAACAAAACAAGATAAATTCTTCTCTTTGATTTAGACAGTCAATTTTGAAATCTCTACCAGGTCTATCACTTTTAGCATACACTCTTCCATTGTGGGAATTGATGTGTTTTTCTTTCTCTGTGTATACAGAATTTTTTGCTGCAGTCAACCTTTAAAATATTTGTCTTATGTATTACATTTGGTAGCATTAAATAATTTAAAAGTTGTATTAAAAGTTATGCATATCAATAGTTTACTGGAATATTGGAAAAGTTTCACATTATTGTTATTTTGTGTTCATTTGACAAAGCATTTCATGAAAAAAAACAACTGCTTTAGGGGAGACAGCTTATAATTATGAGTCATATTAATTTTAGGGGGGGAGTAAGCCTCCCATCTTTGGTTGCAGTGGTACTGTTAGTACTGTATTGGATAGAAATATCGTTCTGAGATATTTCAGGCAATTCATTCTTGAAAGATGATTATGTTCTTCACTTCCCAGGGTATTATGTCTAAATTGTGTTATGGCTGCTGCAGGTTTTTTGCGTTTAAGTTGATCATCAAACTTCTATAACAATT